>CAKLNU010000684.1:0-1200000 GCA_922788865.1 Poeciliopsis turneri
GATCGATTCTCTTAAACATCTCCCCAAACTAGTATACTAATGTGGCGTTGTAGCTGTCACCACAGAGCTGCTCCGTCGATTTCCTTCAATGCTAAAATCTCTTTGTCTGCCTCAGCTCGACGTACTGATGCTGCCCTGCTCACAATGCGGGCCCGACCAACGGGTTTTCAGATCCCAAACTTGTGTCCAGTGACATTACCGATCCGCAGTTTTCTCATCTTTCTGGAAACAGTATCGATGTCCGTCACAAATGAGGCAAGATAATAAAGAAAAGAATTCAAAAATTTCGTCCGATCTTCATCTGCCATTTCATCCATCTGGTACTGAGAGGTATTCTCGGTGAACCATAATATTGAAAATACATGACCTGAATAAAACACTTATTAATCCAAATTACTTCAAGAGAATAAAAATATATGGTGACAAACAGCACCTTTTCTAATTTCTTTCAGAACTAGTAATGCTTTTCCTCACAACAGCACCAATGATGGAGTAAAGCTTCTCCTCTCCATATGAATAATGGAAGGGGAGAGATATAATGGAGATATGCAATCATTATATATGCTGATCAACAGCGTCCCTTGAGTAATACAAAACTAGATAATAACTTGGATCTTCTTCCACTGAGACAGGAATAGAGATACTGTTTTCTCTTTGATTTAAATTATCAAATATAGTCCAAAAAGTATAGAGTGCATTACAAAATTAATTGTTAAGAGGTTAAATGAAAGCTTGAGTTTATATATGAGCTGTAGATTCATGAGGAGATTGAGGATTATAATATTTTCTAAAATATAAATCTTATTGTTAATATGAGCTACATGTTGTCAATTAGCGTCGTCAGATTTCTCTGATTGAATAATGCAGTATTTCATTAAGATCTGTATTCAACCGCAAAAACAAATAAAATAAAAAGAATCTCAGAAAATCTTTCTCGGTTGTGATCCATGATTAGCATATAATATTATCTGACGAAATATGAAGGTAATAGTATCATTGAATAAGAAAATTAATAAGACATTGAAATGATTATTTTTGATCATAGGTTTTTGTAAATTGTTATAAAGCTGCTAATAAAACATGTAACTTCTTTTAAAGTTAAGAATGTTCATATTTTTACCATTACAACATCAATATAGATGAAGCCTAAATGCAAAAAATTGTAGTATTTACTCACTCCAGATTTTATACATTTAATTCAAATAGTAGTAAGATTTGCCATATAGAAGTTCTCAATTATTTAACGTAAACGCATTTGAGGGGGTCTGCATCGTGAAGGTCCGGTAAGTTAGAAGACGTTGGCATTTAAACATAATAAGACGCTATATAGAAACAACAGAAAGAGAAGACGAATCACCTTTAACGGGAGGCCCACCATCCAGGATGTTTTTCACTTGTATCCGCCAGTATTTGTCCCTTTGGAACTAGACCATTATCAACACAGTTCTGACTTCCATCTGTCAACTGAATGTGTACTTGGTGTCTATCCTGCACACCTCGTGTAATTGTGTCACGATATATGTGGCAGAGTTCCTGCTCCAAAGTGTCTAAGGAGTAATGAGGAGGATAATATAACTACAGGGAGGTTGAGGATATAGGATGCATAGACTGTCTCCACTTGTAGATCTTCACTGATATAATAACTACTAAACATGCATGAAGGAGGAAGGAAACCCACAGCAAGAGCCAACACTGGCAAAAAGTCAGGTTGTCATTGTATTCTTATCGGGAGGAAATTCACTGAACCTGACAAGACTTCAGGAAGCTGCCACTGCCACGCACACGACTGTAGCTGAACGAGAGGGCTGCCCGTTGTCCCTCCACTACAGACAGTCAGCCTGTTTCACAGCATCTTTTATCGTCACCTGACGGATAGTTCTTATCTACTTAAAAGCCTACCAAACAGCGCCTGTCTGTGGCTTGTAGTTTGAGTAGCCAGGCATTCTGTCCAGAGTCTGGCCATCCACAGCCGCCACCACCACTTTAGTCACCAGGTAGCCCACATATGAATGATAAACCATTTCAGCCACCATGGAGCGCCACTCAGTCAGACTGGGTACAAACCCGAGGTGGATTATCATTCTGATCCTGATTATCAGCTTCACAGTTACATTGTTGCCGAGGAGACCCGCCATCTTGTGTTTTTAACCAATGAAAGAAGTTTTGATTGGTTCATAATCAAACAACGCACCGCCGACCCCAGCTTCAGCATTACAAACATGAATTAGAAATGATGGACCCTAAAGTACTGATGACTTTAAATATAGAAATGCGAGCATTTGCATATTTGACTGTTGGTTTTACAGTGAGAACAGAGAAAACACCTGGGGGAGTTATTCTCTCTGTAATAAATACAAACATTCTTGAAATACTGAGCGTTGTCATTCATATCAGACACTTTAATAATAAATACTACTAATGAGTGGAGGTAAAAATTACTGTCCGTTGCAACAACAGTGATATTATATTCTGATACGGTCTCACGGTCTAAAAACTGAATCTGTTGTCAAGGTATAATAGTTCTCTTAGATTAGACTTGATCTTAAAAGGAGTTGTCCTTTCAATTTTACAGTTCACCTGTCCGTTATCACCTGAATCCAGATCTTACATTTATTATGCCGAGTGCTGATCCGAGAGTCTTCGAGGACTGGTGAATGGATTGTCAGCACTTCGGTATTATTAGGGCGTTGTCATTTATATTCTATGTCATTAATAATCACTTTGCTGGAGTCTGTTGAATCCTCCTTCGATCCCAGTACTTGATTCTAAGTTCATATTTCTTATTCCTTTCGCACTTATATCAGTTCCTTTATCAAATATTCTGTTTTTTCGTCAATCAAATCACTACAGAGTTGTTTCGAGGTCTGAAAATACATGTTACAATTGCGTTGAACCAAAATTTGCGGTTGTTTGAGAGCGATGAGCAGACGGGTGCCTTAGAGGATATTTCTTCGGTCAATAATAGTTTTTATATAATAGACTAAGAAAACAGGCATTATCAAAAGAATACATCAAGAACAAAGAAATATTAATATTTGCTTAAAATAGATCTCTGAGGTGTTCCTCCACAGCGATCAGTTTGTTGACATGATCGTTTGCTTCGTTCTAAAGGTTTTCCGAAGAACCATTCTGCGTATTTCTTTCCTTCTGCGTTTGAATGTTGCTACAGAATGAAAACACGTATCGCTCAATAAAATACCTCTTAGTCCGTTCAAATTAATATCCAGGTCTTCTGCGCTATCAAAGAGAGAAACAGATAGCTTTGACTCACTCTTCGGTTTCAAAAACGCATGCTATCTCTTTTGAAGGTCGGAGAGCTGATCAGCTTATATCTGTAATTCCGACAGTAATCTGATGCAGCCCATCAGACTTTCAAATTATCTAAACGTGAAGCTACTGTAGCGTGTCACCAGAGCGTTCCGGTCGACTCTCTCCTTTACTGCTAAAACCCTTGTCTGCCTTCAGCTCGACGTACTGGATGCTGTCTCCGCTCACAATGCGGGCCCGACCGCAGGAGCCTTTTCAGATCCAAATCCTCAGGTCCTGTGCGACATTACCGATCAGTGAGCCTTTCCTCATCTCTTTCTGGAATAGAGATCTGATGTCCAGCCTGCCAAATGACAAATATAAGAAAAGAAAATTCAAAATTCTGTTCGACGCCATAACATTTATCCATCTGGTACTGAAAGAGGTATTCGCAGGAACCAGGCGGTCAGAAAAAAATACACAGACTCAATAAAACATTTCTATTAATCAAATTCTACTTTCACAGAATAAAAAATGTACTATGGCAGACAAACATAACCTTCTAAATTCCTTTCAAGGCTGAACTAGTAATGCCTCTTTTCCTCCTCACAATACCGATGGAGTAAAGCTTTCCTCTCCATATAGGCCACTAAATGAACGAGGAGATGTCTGGGATATGCAACGCCGAATGTTGTTGATCAACAGCGTCCCTAGAGGCCAAACGTGTGATAAATGATCTTTCAACTGAGAAAGGAATAGAGATATGTTTTCTTTGATATTAAATTTGGTTTACCAAATGATCAAAAGTATGTTTTACTGAAATCAATTCGCTAGTTGTTAAATGAAAGTCATCTTATAATATAATGCAGAGTCCATAGTATGGTTTACATAGTACATCCTGACTTTGTAAAAAGAAACTGTTAATTTAACCTTCCTGATATGAGTTTTACATGTTTTACGAAGGTCAATTCGATTGCATGAAGAGAAAGTACAGTTAGCTTTCAAATATTATTTGCTAAAGTACAAAAACAAAACCACTGAGCTTCTCTTTGCGCTCCTCGCCGTTCCTCTCATTGAACCGCAGAATATGACCTGGACAAAGGACTGAAGAATAGTATTACTTTGAATATTAATTAGTTAGTTTGATGCTATTAAATATATTAAATATTTAAATGATATTTAAAGATCACTGATTATCTGAAGTATGACACATACAAATCACAGTAGATGTTATTAAACATTCTGCAGCTTAACGCTTGAGAAATGTTCACAGGGCTTTTTATTCCTTAGAACCAGCAGTTAAAAAGTCAGCCTGGAATATGATTAACTTATGGAAAGAATTTCTAAATCATAGTAGATATGAATTTTTAAATAAAATCACTTAACCTACAGATACTGACTAACAACACACCAATACTTAAGCTCCGTTGGTGCAAATATAAATGACTTTTTTTCGAAGCAGCTACAGTAAAGGCATAGAATTTATGATTCACAGAATCAGTAACTGTCCGTGGTGCTAGAAATGATGCTTTCTTGCTTCAACAACAATGCCGCTTTTTTAAATAGCACCAAAGAGAAGATACACTTCTAATCTGCCACCTCTGGGGAGTTCTGTTCACATCCATGCTCTTTCTCACTTGAATCTGTTGCACACCCTGGAATCATTATCAACACGTTTTGATCAGCCTGCCGCAATTAACACGTCACTCTTTCTGAGTCAGTGGACGGCACACCTCGTAATTATACACATGTGGCAAAGTTCCTGTTCCTAAAGTGCTGCCTGAGAGTAACGAGGTGGATAATATGGAATCACAGGTGAGGCTGGGGGACAGTGGAGGCGAGACTGTTCATCTGTAGATCTTCACTGATATACATGTCCACTAAACACGTGATGAAAGAGGAAGGAAACCACAGCCAGAGCCAACACCAAGTAAAAGTCAGGTTGTCATTGTATTCTCTTATCCGTGATGGAAATTCACTGAACCCGACAAGTACTTCAGGGAAGCTGTCCGCCAACTCGCACACGCGAACAATGACCAGCCGAACGAGAGGCCGCCGCACGTCAACTCCACCATGCGATAGCATGGCTCCGCGGTTTCGTTGCAGTTATCTTTCACTGGGTCGCCACGTGGACGTTGATAGTTCTTATTTTCTCATTCTGTAAGCCCACTTCAAACAGCGCTCTGTCTGTGGCTTTCCTGTAGTTTATAGGAGAGCCAGGCATTCTGTCCAGAGTCCACATCCACAGCCACCACTTTAGTCACCAGGTAGCCCACATCTGCTGAACGAGGAACCATTTCAGCCACCATGGAGCCACCAGTCTGGACTGGATACAGAACCTGAGGTGGATTATCGTTCTGGTCCTGAATCAGGATTTTCACAGTCACGTTGCTGCTGAGGGGAGGAGAGCCTCCATCTTGTGCTTTGACCACAAGCTGAAACACTTTTATTTGCTCGTAATCAAATGACCGAACCGCGCTCAGAACTCCGGTCTCAACGTTTAAAGACACATAGACAGAGACTGGATTTCCACCAACCTGTGTGTCTTCTAAAATATATGAGATTCTGGAATTTTGATTCCAGTCTGAGTCCCGCGCACTGACAGAAAATATAGAATAACCAATTGGATTGTTTTCTGTGAGGAATGCAGAATAGCTACTTTTGTCAAACAAAGGAGCGTTGTCATTAACATCCGATATTGAAAGATGCAATTGTGTTGAAGATGACAGAGGAGGATAACCGAAATCAGTAGCTGTTACCGTTATGTTATACTCTGGGACAGATTCCCTATCTAAATCTTGATCTAAGACCAAATTGTAGTAGTTCGTTAAAGATGATTCAATTCTAAAAGGAAGTTTTCCGACGACGGAACATTTAATTTGACCGTTTTTGTCAGAGTCAGCATCTTTAATGTTTAAAATAGCCACTGTTGTACCGGTCGGTGCATTCTCCACTATTGGACTGGAAAAAGACATCACACTTATTACTGGGGCGTTGTCATTAATGTCACCCACATCAACAATAACTTTACTTGTGCCGATCAATCCACCCTGATCTTTTGCCTCAACTCGCACCTCATGTCTTCTCTGTTTCTCAAAATCTATTTCGCCAAAAACATAAATTGTGCCCGTGCTGTTATCGATGCTGAAAATATCTGCAGCACTCCCTTTCGTTTTAGACAGACTAAAAGAAATGAGCCCATTCGATCCACTGTGTCATATCTGTATGGCGTTCACGGTGATAACACTTGTACCTTTAACAGTGTTTTCTACCACAGACGCTTTATAAACCGACTGATTAAATACTGGAATATTGTCATTGGCATCTAATACAGTCACGTCTATATTCACCGATCCAGATCTCTGCGGAGTCCCTCCGTCAACTGCGATTAGTTTCAAATGCAGATCGGGACGTTGTTCTCTGTCTAAAGACTTCTGCAGCACCATTTCAACATTTTTACTTCCGTCTGCATTTACATGCTGCTTCAGTATAAAATTGTCGTTTGGGGATAAAACGTAATCTTTCAAGGCGTTTTGGCCGACATCTAAATCCTCTGCGGTCTGCAGCGGAAACTGCACCCCGATCGCAGCTGATTCGCTGACTTCAAACCTGATTGGTTTATCTTTGCTTGGAAAGACCGGAGCGTGATCATTTATATCCAGAACCTCCACAGTAATCCGATGCAGTTCCATCGGGTTTTCCAAAATCATCTCAAAGCTGAAGCTGCAAGGCGTAACATCTCCACAAAGCTGTTCTCTGTCGATTCTTTCGTTCACAAGGAGGATCCCTTTGTCTACATTCAGCTCGGTGTAATGAACGTTTTCTCCGGTCACGAGACGGGCGCGTCCAGATCGGAGCCGTTTTACATCCAAGCCGAGGTCTTGCGCCACATTACCGATGACGGAGCCCTTCTTCAGCTCCTCGGGTACAGAATATCGAATCTGTCCGTCCGCCATGTAAATAAAATAAAGCAGAAAAACAAGCAGCCCCGTTTGCCGTCGCATCCCGGAAAATAGTCGCCATTTTATCCACGCGGGGGACAGGTATATTATATCCCCCATCATTTACAGGTATAAGCGATAACTGTCCAAAATATTTTGATTTTCCAAGTCTTCTTTTGTCAGTGCAGTACAGCTACCACCTTGAATTTGTAACAAAGTAAAACGAACCGCCTCCTCTGCACATTCTGCATGAGGACAGCCTTGGTGACGACATGCACGGAAAATCTTTCACAGACCAACAGCGTCGCTTAGAGTTAAAACATGTATATATCTCACAAACGAGGCTAAAGACCTCGTTTAGGATTTAATATTGCATTTACATAGAAGAGGGAGATAAAACAGATGGAAATAATAAAATTGGAATAAAAAGAATGAATGAAAGTAGAACTAATTTCTAACATCAAGACAGATCATTCTTGTAATCAACTGTAATCAGTGCTTAAATTACTTCATGATAGGGTTATTAAGTGATATAGCGATGAAATCTCGTCCTGCTTTGACAATTATGTTTGGGGGAATTAGAAAGGTGACTACGTGATGTTTTATAACGTATGATAAATGATGCCTGTTCTCTTTTAACCAACATGTCCAAACGCGACCACATCAGGCCAGTACTTTATCTGCTTCATGGATTTGTGGATATTTTTTAGAATTCCAATTAAGATTTGTATATTTTATTTTAATGCCGAAAATAATTTTGGCTGAGCTTTTCTCTCAGAAATTCCATCATTTTCTAAAAATAAAACGGCTATGACGTCTTCAGATCTATGCACGTTAGTGCCTAAAGTGTGTCTGCATAGAAATAAGAGAGGAAATTTGCGCCCCTAATGTAGTATTTTCGAGACTAAAAAAATAAATGAGTTCACACCACGTCACATTTAATCCCTTACATATTTTGTTTTGTTTATTTTACTTTGTGTAGCGGTATAGTAATCTAATATAGATTGCTATTAATTTCTGAAGTGTCTTAATTCTTCTTTTTAAATGTTTTGTAAAATGACACAAAACTTACAGCAAAGCGGAAAGGTAGAATGTCTGAACTAACCTCTAGAGGAGAGTCGGGCTCATCCAGGATGCTCTTTTCACTCCGTAGCCGCTGCATTGTCCCTGTAGAACTGGGATCCATTAGCAACACGTTCTGACTACCTCCTCGGCCGAGCTTACAGTCACTCTTTCTGGAGTCAGTTGTCCTGCACACCTCGTAATTGTACACATGTGGCAAAGTTCCTGTTCCCAAAGTGTCTGAGTAACGAGGAGGATAATATGGAATCACAGGGAGGCTGGAGTGATACAGGATGCGAGACTGTCTCCATCTGTAGATCTTCACTGATATAATAACCACTAAACACGTGATGAAGAGGAAGGAAACCACAGCCAGAGTCCAACACTAAGTAAAAAGTCAGGTTGTCATTGTATTCCTTTATCGTGAGGAAATTCTACTGAACTCCGACAAGACTTCAGGGAAGCTGTCCGCCACCGCCACGTTAACAATGACTGTAGCTGAACGAGAGGGCTGCCCGTTGTCCTCCACTATGACAGTCAGTCTTTGTTTCACAGCATCTTTATCAGTCACCTGACGGATAGTTCTTATTTCTCCATTCTGTAAGCCCACTTCAAACAGCGCTCTGTCTGTGGCTTTCTGTAGTTTATAGGAGAGCCAGGCATTCTGTCCAGAGTCCACATCCACAGCCACCACTTTAGTCACCAGGTAGCCCACATCTGCTGAACGAGGAACCATTTCAGCCACCATGGAGCCACCAGTCTGGACTGGATACAGAACCTGGGGTGGATTATCATTCTGATCCTGGATCAGGATTTTCACAGTAACATTGCTGCTGAGTGGAGGAGAGCCTCCGTCCTGCGCTCTGGTTACGAATACAAATTCTTTGATCTGTTCATAATCAAACGATCTAATGGCATGAACGACACCAGTTTCTGAATTTACTGAAATATAATCAGAAATCGAGGACCCACCACTCTGTTTCTCTTCCAAAATGTAGGAAACCCTAGCATTTTGGTTTTCATCGGAATCTTTAGCACACAGAGTTAAAATGGAGACGCCGGGAGAATTATTTTCTTTAACTTCAGCGCTGAACATGTTTTTTAAAAACACAGGAGAATTGTCGTTGATGTCCGAGAGCTGGAGGTTAAACGATTTTTTGCTTGAAAGAACAGGAGATCCTTGATCCGAGCAAACAAGACTTATGTTGTATTCTGAAACAGTTTCTCGATCTAATTCAGCATCAATTGTTAAGGCGTAATAATTTCTGACATTGGATTTTATTTTGAAAGGGACATTCCCTTCAATTCTGCATCTCATTTGTCCGTTTTCTCCCGAATCGGCGTCTTTCACATTGATGATACCAATTGTCTTACCGATAGGTGAGTTTTCTGAGACTGGGCTATTAAAAGACATAACGGTAATGACTGGAGCATTATCGTTGACATCGAGGACCTCAATTTCAACTTTGCTTGAATCTGTAAGTCCTCCCTGATCTTTTGCTTCGACTCTGAACTCAATTTTTTTGTCTTTCTCAAAGTCAATTTCTTTGGTCACGTATATTTTTCCTGTTGTTTCATCTATATAAAACAGATCAGTTTTCCCTGCTTTTGATTTTGAAAAATGATATGTTATTTGAGCATTTAAACCACTGTCTATATCGCTTGCATTGACGGTGACAACATGAGTGCCTTTTGGGGCATTTTCGGTCACCGCGGCCTTATACGTTGTTTGATTAAACACTGGCGCATTATCATTAACGTCTAGAATTTTAATATCTATTAATACTGTACCAGATTTCTGGGGGTTTCCGCCATCCACAGCAAGCAATTTCAGAGAAAGGTGTGGCTTTTCTTCTCTGTCTAAAGATTTCTGTAGCACCATTTCGGCATATTTACTTCCATCCGGATTAACGTGCTGTTTCAAAACGAAATTATCGTTTGGAGTTAAAATGTAGTTCTGCAGGCCGTTCTGACCAACATCTTTATCATCCGCGCTCTCTAAACCAAATCGGGAGCCGAGCGCTGCGGACTCGCTAATTTCAAATTCCAAGTGATTGGTCTGAAAGGTGGGAGCGTTGTCGTTCACGTCCAGGACTTCTATGGTTACAGGGTGCAGTTCCATCGGATTTTCCAGTAAAATCTCAAAAGTAAAGCTGCACGGTGTGGCATCTCCACAGAGCTGCTCTCGGTCGATTCTCTCGTTCACGATTAAAGTCCCTTTGTCTGCTTTCAGCTCTGCGTACTGGATGTTTTCCCCGGTCACGATGCGGGCCCGACCCGAACGGAGCCTCGTCAGATCCAAACCGAGGTCCTGCGCTACGTTGCCAACGAGAGAACCGATTTTTAGCTCCTCCGGGACCGAGTACCGGACCTGCGCTTCTGCAGGATGAAGAAAGGACAGCAGAACAACGCACACAAGTCTCAATCGCCATCTTACAAAACCTTCTTGTTCCAGGTCTTTGAACTCCATGTAAAAAAAACAGTCTTCGCGCAAACAAAGCAACAATCAAAAGCTGTTTCAGCTCAGCGACGGGCACATTTTCTTTTAAATTATTTCTGTAGTCAAATAGTCGTGTTGTGGATTAATGTCTGTAGTCTGCTGATGTAAAATGCAATGACGAAGGAGTAAAACAGCCCTGCCCGTAATATACTCCAAAAGTCTCCCACATCTACCAGACAACAGCGTCACTTAGAGGAGAAAATGAAGAACTCCTAACTTAAGCTCTGTCTCGTTGCTTAGTGTTGGGTGAAAATGTCTATCATATATTTCACAAAATCTCGTGTTCTTCTGCATGATTTTATACTACTATCATGTACTATCATGCTACTTTTCTGTATCTAAATAAATACATATGTAGAGAGAGACACAGAGTTTATTGTCATTTAATTGTACGTTTAAAACATACAAATGGAAATAAATTTTGTTGCAAAGCTCCAACAATAATAAGTAAATAATAATAAAAGTATTGATGTTAAAATGTAGGACTTCTATAGTTACAGGGTGAATATATGAAAAACATGCAAATAAAAGACGATATTCATTATTTACTGATGATAGCCTGAGCTGGGCAAAGCAACTTGAATTCAATAAACAAAGATAAATCTACAGAATGAGCACAATTCCCCAAATTGAAATTTGAAACATTTCATAGCAATTTCAAGTTTGAGACTTAAATTGGCATGTTATATATGGTCAAATAAACTAATCTTCAGTAAAATATCTTTAAATGAAAAAAAAAAAAAAATGGAATGTCATTTAAACAATGATGATTTTGATACACTTGAATATTAAATGTCCATAGCCAGACATCAAACAGAAGGGAAGGTACATTAGCTGAATTTGCATCCAAACTAAAGTAAAAGGTTCATCCTAAGTTTCTCCCTAGAAAACACAAATCATTTCAGTGGAAGCAAAAACTTTAACACAGAAATCAGCATGTAGAACCAAGGAGAATGACTCTGCAGCCTGCCTACATGTCACTGACACTTTTCTCTTTATAAAAATCACCCTAATATGATGTGATGATAAAGCACATTGGATTAAAAACACCATATCACATTATAGAAATGATTACCAGCTTTTAAATTAAATCAAATAATGAGTAAGGAAATTCAGGTTACTAATTACATTAACAATGAAATGTATATCCACCTTAGTCTAAACACTGTTTTACAAAACTCAATTAATATGGGACACCCTATTTGAGTCATAAGTGCATATCGTGAACTACAATGCTGTCCTTTACAAGTTATCTATTTATTATCACAAACACTGCACAATTGTTCTTCAGTATTTACTAATACAGTGCATTACCATAGAAGTGTTTTAAATTTAACTTCAAATATTGTTTTAGATAACATCTTTCTTAAATGATCTGAAAAGAAAAACTAGAAAGGCAGTTCAGGACCATGGAGAGCGAATTAACTGTCGTCAATAGTCAGTCGCTAAGAACCCATTATATGAGCTGGAGAGTTAATAAAAAGAGTAACTTCAAATAAATAATGAATATAGAAGTTATTGACAAGTTTAATCTTCATATTGCACTCAAACAAAACCTTAATACATCAACACTAATGTTCAATAAATTTGAACGTTATTGAAAAGTTAATTGATATCTGCTACTCGATTTACAAAGTAAAACACATTTAAAAGATTAACTACAAAGACTGATTTTTCCATGCAACCATCTCGAACCACCTTGAGGGACATGATCAGAAAGCACCGAGTCTCTGCACCATTCTGCAGACACTCAATGTCTAAAAGCTGAAAACCTTTTATTTTGTTTATATTATAATTTTTTTATCAGACAGAGTTGTTGCAATTTCTTGAATGAACTGTTGTGACGTTGGTGAGTAGCCTTTAAAAAACAAACAAACAAAAAAAACAACAACAAAATATATAAATGAAAAAAGGGAACTTATCTAACCTCCACTGGAGAGTCGGTTTCATCCAAGATGTTCTTCTCATTCTGTATCCGCTTCATCGTCGCAAAAGAACTGGGATCCGTTAGCAACACGTTTTGACTACCAGCTCTGCCGAGCTTACAGTCACTCTTTCTGGAGTCAGTCGTTCTGCACACCTCGTAATTATACACATGTGGCAAAGTTCCTGATCCCAAAGTGTCTGAGTAACGAGGAGGATAATATGGAATCACAGGGAGGCTGGAGTGATACAGGATGCGAGACTGTCTCCATCTGTAGATCTTCACTGATATAATAACCACTAAACACGTGATGAAGAGGAAGGAAACCACAGCCAGAGCCAACACTAAGTAAAAAGTCAGGTTGTCATTGTATTCCTTATCGTGAGGAAATTCACTGAACTCCGACAAGACTTCAGGGAAGCTGTCCGCCACCGCCACGTTAACAATGACTGTAGCTGAACGAGAGGGCTGCCCGTTGTCCTCCACTATGACAGTCAGTCTTTGTTTCACAGCATCTTTATCAGTCACCTGACGGATAGTTCTTATTTCTCCATTCTGTAAGCCCACTTCAAACAGCGCTCTGTCTGTGGCTTTCTGTAGTTTATAGGAGAGCCAGGCATTCTGTCCAGAGTCCACATCCACAGCCACCACTTTAGTCACCAGGTAGCCCACATCTGCTGAACGAGGCACCATTTCAGCCACCATGGAGCCACCAGTCTGGACTGGATACAAAACCTGAGGTGGATTATCATTCTGGTCCTGGACGCGTATTATAACTGTTGTGTTATTGCGGAGAGAAGGAGAACCTCCATCCTGTGCTTGTACTTGTATTTTATATTCTTTGAGTTGTTCATAATCAAATGAACGCAACGCCTGGATGTCTCCACTTTCTGTATTAACTGAGAAATACGCAGATGCTGGACTTCCATTAATTTCGCTGTCAATAAGATAATACGAAATACGTGCGTTCTGACCAAGGTCTGAGTCCCTGGCGAGGACCTGCAGCAAGGAAACACCAGGAGGATTATTTTCCATAACATGAGTGATATAATTATCCTTGATAAATGCTGGAGCATTGTCGTTAACATCAGTGACTTCAAGACCTAAAATTTTCGTGCTTGATAAGGCAGGAGCGCCTTCATCAGTGGCAGTGAGAGTAATGTTATATTTCGAGTGTCTCTCCCGGTCGAGGATTTGTTCCGTCGCCAGTGTATAATAGTTTCTTAGAGACGATTTAATTTTAAACGGTAAATTTTCTCCTACAGTTAAGTGCACCTGACCGTTTCTCCCCGAATCCTTATCTTGGACACTAATCAAAGCCACCACCGTACCTTGGGGAGAATCTTCAGAAATCTTCCCTGAGTATGAGGTCATTGTGATGACGGGGCTGTTGTCGTTTACATCTGCTATCTCGATCATTAACATGCTGGAACCTGCTAAACCCCACGGATCTTTAGCTTGAAGATTTATCTCATAACTTGGATGCATTTCGAAGTCTAGCTCACCAGTCAGTCTAACCTCTCCACTGACTGGATTGATCTCAAAAGGACACAATGAACCATCTGTTTGGTGGGTGAAAGAATACGTGATGTTGCCATTGTAGCCTTGATCCGCATCTTCCGCACTGACTTTCGCTATAACCGCACCTGATGAGACGTTTTCCAAAACAGATGCCTTATATAATGACTGCGTGAAAATTGGCGCGTTGTCGTTTGCGTCTAAAACGAACACATTAATCTTTACGGTCCCTGATTTTTGCGGCTCTCCGCCATCAGCCGCTGTTAAAATCAGCGTATGCTCGCTTTGTTTTTCGCGGTCCAGATTGCCTTGAAGCATCATTTCAGGATATTTACTACCGTCAGCTCTTGTATGCTGCTTAAGAACAAAGCGTTCATTTCCTTTTAACGAATATGTCTGCAGCGAGTTTACTCCCACGTCGGGATCAACTGCGCTGTCAAGCAGGAACACCGTGCCAGCGGACGTCGATTCACTAATTTCTAAATTAATTTCATTTTTCGGGAAAACGGGAGCGTGGTCATTCACGTCTTGTATCTCGATTGTAATAGCAAACAACTCGAGTGGATCTTCCACAACAATTTCTAGAGTAAAGCTGCAGGGCGACTTTTTTGCGCAAAGGATTTCTCTGTCAATCCTTTCATTGACCACGATGTGTCCTTTGTTCTGGTTCAGCGTCACATATTGATGCTCGTCATCTATTACAAGTCGAGCACGACCGGACACCAACCTTCTAATGTCCAGTCCTAGGTCCTTTGCAACGTCTCCAACAAACAGTCCTTTCCTCATTTCCTCTGGTATAGAATAGCGAATTTGCCCGCTGACCGCAGCATGGAGGCAGGAAAGCAAAATGGAGATTTTCCAAAAGAGCACAAAGCCTCTGTGTGTCAGATCACCCATTTCGTCTCGAGAAATATGAACAGTTCAGTTATCCCTACAGAGATAAAAAGATATACCTTCGATTTTTTAAAAATATATATAAAATCTTCAGAATCTAGCAAAGGCACAACTCAATCCGAATGGAGTGAGTAGCAATCCAATCCTTGTCTTGTTTTCTGTCTGAGACGGGTGGAGACAGATTCATCAAACACACCAGCAGTGTGCTTAGGCAACAGCACCATCTAAAGTCATAGAACAGAACGACGTAATCTGTGTGTGTGCAAAACTCTTCCACTGTTTCTGCTGTTCGGTTCATCCAGACTTCATACGTCCCTCGTTTCTAACCTTCCATATTACAGGACATGAATAAAACTGTTTAAAATAAATTAAAATGTGGAAAAGGGATGATATAAAATATCTGAAAAATGATTCCAGGACACATTTTTTAATTATCTGTCTTTGTAACACTCTTTAACACATTAGTCACAATATAAATTAGACCGATTTTAAATCCACATAAAAATGGCCAGTTATAGTAGAATAATAAACGACAGCAACCACTAAATCGTCCCTTTATATTGTAATAACAATTCACACAAAAAAGGAGAATAACTAAAACAACCATTTCATGAGGAAAAAAATAACATAAATGATTGAACATACTGTGACAGTTGACTGGGAAGAGAACATAGAAAGAAAAGTAGGAACACATATAAGGAAGGAGATTTATACCCCTCACCCCCACCCACATGTACTCTCCTTGATGAGTGCAGTGACCTACATTTGAACAGCAGAATCAACATCTACACTGCATAACACTTCCACATGCAGAAATCATTGTGCAATAATTTAAAAAGCACAGTTATTCCCAGTCTCTGGAGGTATGTTTTTTATTTAAGTTTTAAAAGGTTGGCTTGAACCTTTTAATACCTTTCTTGAAAATATGTTAAAAACAGAATCATGTATGTCTCATTATGGTGCAAAATTGAGACATAGACTAGCTAGTGGAAAATCAGATAATAAATATTCATGTGGTGGTGCAAAGTCTGGGGGAAAAAAAACAACACTGCACGCAATGCATTAATCAGCCTGTGTTATAAAGCTAAACCAGCATTTCAGGAGTTTTTTTTTTTTTTTTTTTGTATATCTTTTAATTTTGCCCATTTTGCTCGTGGGAAGTATAATGACATTATCATTTTATGTGGTAAAAGTTAATGCAAATGAGAACAACAACAAGTAAGGAAGACATGCTTAATTTGTCTCTGATTTGTGTGCATTGTTTCTGGTGATGTTGAGAATGCAATATAGAAGTGATTTTCTGTGTCTGTAGGCCAATCTGTGTGTGTGGGCGTGGGTTTGTGTGAGTGAGAGAGAGATTTAAGTAAAAGGAAAATGTTCTTACCTACAGGGAATGGAACAGATGTCATCCATGATGATCACCAAAAAAAAAAAGGACAGAGAAAACACAATGATTAGTTGCTATAAATCCTGCAGAAAATCTTAAACATGATTCCTGAAAAAAAAATTGTTAAAAAAAAATAGTTAAAAGACATTTTCTTCTGTTGTTGCAAAGGGAATGTCCAAGACAAGTAAACATTGAAATGACATTAGTTCTGGAATGAGATGATGATGGAACAGATCTTAAAGAGTCAGGCATTTTATTTAATTGTCACATAAAAATACTAAAAGAGTCAACATTTCATTGCACTAAATAGTTTTCACCTAAGAAGTGCAGATATTTTTAAAGACTTTTTATAATTCACTGAACTAGACAATGATTTGAAAATTATTATCTATAAAGACTATCCTTGGCATGAAAATAGAACAAAACAAAACAAAATATTGCACCTATTTTTATGATTTGTTTTGTTCTTCTGAGCTCTTCCCAGTGTGGGCCAGTGCAGTCTTTATCATGTTGCATCATTGCAACTATTATAATAATAATAACCACTGGCAGTCATGATTAGCATGGACCTTTTAAGGCCTCATCTTCTCCTAAGCATTTTTTGTTCTGTTACATCACATCTTAAAATTTATATCATGGTAGTAGACAATATTTTTTTGTTTTCCTTCCCACCTCAGTACTGTCAATACAGTTCAAAGAAATGTAATTTGCAAGTGGAGAAAATATGCTGCTCTTTGGAAAAGTTAGGCCAGTAGATATATTTTTTTTCATAAATGAGAATTCTGAAAAACAAAATGACACAAAGGATAAAAAAAAAAAAGTGGGTCTAAGGACTGCTATTTGTTGTTAATAATAATAATAATAATAATAATAATAATAATAATAATAATAATAATAATAATAATAATATGTTGTGACTTGTGCTGTAATACACTATTCATCACATTTTAGAGCAGTACTCCTGCGACCTAGATAGGAGTTTGAAGCACCGCTTTTCCTCCTCCTACCTTGGCTAAAATTAGAAACATGTATACGCCTGCAGCAATAACAAATTCAGAAATTCATATAAATTTAAAATGAGAGCCTTTTCATGACAAATATGACCTACTTCACCACAGAGAGCCAGTCAAGAAAATGCCCAAATAGGCAAGCAAATCCTCTTTATATGACAGAGAAATAAATAATAATAAAGATTTGCCGTTTTATAAAATGGTTACAACAAGTTTGAGTGGAGCTCACCCAAAATTAGACTGCTGTTTGTTGTTGATATGAACTGAAGGCTGATTGATGTTTCATATTAAATTAATTAAAATTACTTTCCAATTTAGACGTGAATAAAGATCTGAATCTAAAGATGTTACTTGTTTGTACTTTATGTTAATGACATAAAAATAATGTAGAGAAGAATTAATTAAATATTATGAATTATTATTTACCAAGTAAAAATGTGTTTATTTCATTAAAATTGATTTAGAAACATTTTTATACATTTTTGAGTGTAAATAATTGTCAGCCACTATTGCATATAACCTGATACAAGGTGAAAACAATGTGTTTATGTTTGTTAATGTCTATTACATTAATTAAAATCATGATAAGTGAAAGTTCGACAATGTTACTTTAAGAAGCACACTGGGAAAAAATGGAAAAAAAAGAAGTACAATACTCTATATAAGTTTATTCTTCTTTGCGTGTGTACAAACTTTATACATGTTATTCCATTCAGGAAACTAATTTATGATATGATGCAAAGTCTTTTGTGTCACACAGGACGTCACATTATACTCTTTCAACCAAAATATCACTTGACATTATTTAACCTATGGTGTCTACCAAGTCACAAATATACATGGAAGAGCTCCCACACAAAGAATGTTTTAAAAACAGAGCAGAATAATTAATATTCACTGGACATTAAGTAAACTACATCATACTTAAACATAAATCATACCCTCTGTATTAAGAAAAATAAGACAAAATGAAAAAGGAAAGGTTGCAAAATTAAACAAGATTACCCCTGAGTACAGTTGTAATTTACAGAAGTTGATGCTCTGAAAAGAATTTATATAAATATTTTTTTTATTTTTTTTATTTTTATTTTTATACTTTGACAAAGAAAATTTGATGTACGACAATTAAAAATTTAACTGCCTGCTGAAAGTGGTCACACAGAAAGCAAAAAAATATATATATATATTGGAATATATTAAAGGAAAGGTCTATCACGCTTTAAATCATTTTCAGTGTTTAAACCCAGGTTGTGTTGAAATTGTGTACAAAATCGGTAAACATGTTCATGCAAATTTACAAAACAAGAAAAATACAAAACGAACAAAAACGTTTTACACATATGTTAAGTCATCACAAGTGAATTTCAGTGGACAATATATTCAAATGCAATATCACATTGTTCATTCACTTATTTATTTGTTTGCCTGTTTATTCTTTTTAATTATTTTTTTTGAATGGCATGCTCCAAAATTGCCTGAACAATACTATACAGGTAAACTGATTCACACCACACCCCGCAAAAACATTGTACTGTTATATAATCTTGGATGGAAATGCATAAACTGTAAAAAAGCCTTTTTTTTCATGACAGTGACAGACAACTCCACCTCTAACATAAGCTATGAGACTTCTGTTACCATTGCTAAAAGAGGATATAAGCTACTTGTTGCTGGTGGCAACACGTGTTGTGCAGAACAAAATACTGACTGCCGACCATACTGAAATTAAAATAGATGTCCAAAAAATGCAGCCCTATATTAATTAATATGCACTAATCTGATAACCAATCAGTGACAGTAACATAGTCTTTTACATGGCAAGGTCTTGTTTTTATTGACTTTTTTTCTATTGTTTTTCTCTTTTTGCAAATTATGACATTGACAGATGTTATTGCATCATTGGTTTTCAATATGCACCTTTAATCTAAATCAATAAGAATGTAACTACTCATATCATTGTGTGGCAGCACTTTCCAGAAACACCTGCATCTTTTAAATTGATAAACTGTTTTTGAACCAAACAAGCATAAATAAATTCTCAGAATGCAAATTACATATTGATTTAACTATAGTAATTTAGGAGAATGAGTAAGCTTGTAAAGCTTAATTACAAGTGTTAAAAAGTAAAATAAAAGCAAAGTGGGGAGCCGAATGGTTGTATTTTGAATTGGGCCTCAAAGACTAAATCCGCCTCTGATAAAACGCATAAATGTCAGAAGATGCGGCTACATTTACCTCAAGTGATCTACTGACTGATTCTCATTTTATGACGTAACAAGGATGCGTTGGCCCTGCTCTGACCTTCAAACTGGGCCTCTCTGCGCTCAGGCGCCTCAATGTGTTCTTCTGATATGCGGCGCTTCTTTTCTTAAGGGTATCAGTGTCTGTATTTGACCCGAAACGAAAGTCGCCTCTCCACGAGCCCGTGGTCATAAAAGGGTCGTATCTGTCATCTCTCAGCAAGGTTCCACATCGGCTAAAATCATTAAGTGTAGAGGTGCAGTATGTCGTAGGGAAAACGGGGAGACTGCTTGTATTTGAACGATATACATAGCTGCGCCGACAGAGGTTAAAATAAAATACTCCACTGATCAACAAGATGAAAAGAAATGAAACGGTCGATAGGGCGATTATTAAATAGAGCGTTAAGTTGTCGTTATAATTGTCCTTTGTCTCTTCAACAAACTCATAAAGTTCGCTTAAGACAGGAAGGCCGTCGCTGAGCCTTATGCTGACTGTCGCAGTGGCGGAAAGCGATTCTTGTCCGTTATCAGTTACCAAAACCACAATGGTGTGTTTGGTTTCGTCTTCGTCCGTAAAGGTCCGAAGAGTTCTGATTTCACCAGTGTGGAGGTCTGCCATGAACAGATTGGACCGCGTTGCTTTGATTATTCTGTAAGAGAGCCACGCGTTATGGCCGCTGTCCGGGTCAACAGCCACCACCTTGGTAATCAGGTAACCTTTAGGCGCTTCAATTGGAACCACATCTTCAGCAATGAACCCTGAGGTTTGGACGGGGTACAGGATAACAGGCGCGTTGTCATTTTGGTCTTGAATAAAAACGTTTACAGTGCACGTGGTGGAGAACGCAGGGTCACCTCCATCTCGAGCTGCCACCTTCATTTGGAAGTGGGCAGACTGTTCATAATCAAATAAACGTGACGTGAAGAGCTCCCCGGTGTCCGGGTTAATGGTGAGAAAAGACGACACTTCCGAATTTGCTTCTCTCGATATGTGGTAATGTATTTTAGCATTTGTTCCGTCATCTCTGTCCTGCGCTTCAAGTTTCATCACAAGTGTGCCCATTGGCTGGTTTTCTAAAATGTTGACATTGTATTGGGAGTGCGTAAATGTCGGAGGATTATCATTGATATCATTTACCAATATAGTTATAACTTTTACGCTTGAGAGAGAGGGAGAGCCAGAATCAGTGGCGGTGACTGTGATGTTGTACTCTGACTGGAGTTCTCTGTCCAGCACTTCGTCAGTCACGAGCATATAATAGTTTTTGACCTCAGACAATATTTTAAATGGAACATTGTCTGGAATTGAACAAGTGACGCGCCCACTGCTGCCGGTGTCCATATCATAAATATTAATCAGGGCAACCATAGTTCCTATTTTTGCGTCCTCGGCTACGTTAGCAGACGCCGACTTTATTTCTATCACTGGTTCATTATCATTCAAATCAATTACATCAATTACAAGTTTACAGTGCGAGGCCTGACCGCCGCCATCTTTGGCTTGGACTCCCAGCTCATGCGAGCTCGCTTCCTCATAGTCAATAACACCTGCCACCCGAACTTCTCCAGTCAAAGGGCTGACTTCAATCAGCCCTCCAATCTTGTCGGACAGGTGACTGAGGGAGTAAGTTATTTCTCCATAGACGCCCTCATCTAAATCCGTGGCATTCAAAGTTGTTATCAGTGTCCCTATGACGGAGTTCTCCGGCACAGATGCTTTGTAAACTGTTTGGCTAAACACTGGGACATTGTCATTGGCGTCCAAAACATGAATATGTATGAAGGCAGTTCCTGATCTGACTGGTTTCCCCCCGTCAATTCCACTGATCTCCAGTACATGTTCGGCTTCGGCTTCCCGATCCAACTGCCTTTTAAGGACTAATTCCGGATAGGTGTTACCATTTATCTGTGTGCTCATTTCTAGAGCAAAGTGATCGTTGTGGCTCAGCTTATATTCACGGATCGAGTTCGTGCCTAAATCGGGGTCATGCGCGCTCTCCAGAGGAAAGCGCCTCCCCAGAACTGTAGATTCGACTAAGACTAATTTTACGTTCCCCGTGGCAAACACTGGACTGTTGTCATTTATGTCTGCGATGTCCAAGACTAAGCTGAATGCTTGAAGGGGATCTTCCAGTAAAAGTTGAAACTGTAGAATGCAGATGTTGGCTTGTGCGCACAACTCCTCTCGATCTATTCGTTGGCTGATCAAAAGATTGCCGGAGGCGGTGTCCAGTTCACAGAGCTGGCTGGTTCCTTCAGCAACAACGCGAGCTCGACGTGCTTGAAGCTCCGACGCCTGCAGCCCGAGATCCAACGCAACGTTTCCGATGACCGAACCCCTCTTCATCTCCTCTGGAAGAACATAGCGGATTTCTCCATATGAAACACCGAGAATGAGAGCGCAGACGAAAAAAGAAATCCGCCATTGAAAGCTGATGTTAAGATCCATCATACACCATGCCTGAGCAAAAGGATGCGCAGTCGACATTTTATTAAAAATCCTTTAAATGTCATAGAGCTGCAAACGCTGCTGTAATCCAGCAGCTCTGGATTTATCTTGCTGACTTAATCATGCTCTATTAGGGATGCTCTCGGATTGTGTTCCGCCCTCTCTGTTCCCGTTCCACTACTTCTTTCTCTCTCTCTCTCTCTCTCTCTCTCTCTCTCTCTCTCTCTCTCTCTCTCTCTCTCTCTCTCTCTCTGACTCATTCAGTCCCACTGGCACACAGCCGCGCTCTCCTCTTCTCCATCAAGCACACAGGCACAAATGCGCATCCATGCAGAGCACCCCTCAACCCATTGCTCCAGTTCCACTGACACAGACTGGAAGAGACACAAACAGCCATGACTCAGGCATTATAGAAGAGCGCCATCAAGAGAGGGAAACGATTGTTGCATGTGTTTCTTTTTTCTTCTATTTTTCAATATGACAGGCTTCCAGGTTTTCCAGATAATATTAAATAAGCAGTTGATGATGAAATAAAACCAGCATGTACCCAGAATGGACAACAAAAAAAAACAACAACAAAAAACAAACAAACAAACAAACAAACAAACAAACAAACAAAAAAAGACCTTAGACCCCTGGAATGATAATGTAGTATCACACCTTGATATATCATATTTCATACCATAAGTCTTATGTTTGTAACATCACTAGTGTTTGAGTTAAATGAACTATCCCAAACACTGATAAAGAGAACTGACCACAAGTTCATATTATTACAGTTTCAATGAACTTCAAACATCCCTCTTCTCCAAAGTGCTACAATCCTTGATTTTATTTCTGCATGTTAAGCATAATACCACCCCATGCTTAAAATTTATATGTTACCTCAAAAACTTTCTTCCAGTGAATCAGTGATTTTCCATGAACCATGTAAGAAGTTCTTAAAAAGCTGCATAACCTTTCAATTGTATAAGCAAATGACTTAATGAATATTAAGTGATTCTCCACAGAGTGAGACACACAATAAAACTGTGAAACAGTAAAGTGAAACTGCTGATGCTGTTCACTACCTCCTGTAAGTGTTGTTAAATAAAAGATGATTCACATGAAAAGCATGATTTTCCGAAACATGACAAGACAATCATTGTATTTGGAAATTGTATCAATTTAGAAAGTGCAATGACTTGTAAGTTATCAACTTTTTCAAATCATATTTGGAAATAAATTATTTAAAAAAAAGTTAAGAAAATTTTGTGTCTTGAATTGAAAGTGTCACCAGGAACAAAAAAAACCTATTTATTTGTCATGCTTTCTCTATGGAAAAGGGTATGTGCTGGAAAGCAAATATGAAAATACTGAAAAAGTGTCATTTTCTTCAAAATTCCTTGCATTTTGTAAGTTGGTAAGCAAACTGACATAGAAAGAAGACATTTTCTCGATAATTAAAATCATAAATCTGGTTCTCTTACTTTATGAAAAAGCTAATTGGACCTTGGTCCTAATTCTTTTATCAAAAGGATGAGGGTCAATAAATATTTCTCAAATCAAAATGGTAAATTCACAAATACCTAATGCATGTCAGCTACAACAGTTCAGTATTTGCAAGGCATACAAATATAAGGTGATAATCTGTCACTTTTATAAAAATAAACAGAACTTCAAAAGAAGAATATCATAGGTGACATTTGCAATGCCTATTTCATCACTAATGATGAAAAAATTAGAGTACTGATCAAATAAGAAAAATACAGCTATTTTGGGGATTGCTTAGGGCCCCATGTTGAACTGGGGCGAGTGTCTGAAAATCTGAAAAAGGAAAAAAAAAACTATCCAGAGGGCGGGGTTCGAATCCAGTCTGGGTCCTTAGGCAAGACCCTTCAAGCTACTGCCTACCACATACCATGAGAGATACTAAGTTGCATCAGACGTCGCCCGGCCAAACAAGGTCTGCGTCAGGTGTTGGGGAACCAGGGCACCTTGATGACAAATGGGCTACTGGAACAAGACGGAAATGGGCGAGAGATGAAAATGTGGATCTGTTGGAATGCTACTACTCAAGTAACCCTAGTCAGAGAGGTTACATGCAAAGACTGGGGAAGGAATGGTTACTTCGACATCCCCAGTCAACACTAAGTGCTAAACAACTAGTAGCTCAGTGTTCCAACATCCGCAAACGGCAACTGCTATCACAACTTGAGATTGACGAGATACAACACAAATGCTACGGCAAAAGGGAGGAACCCGGATGTCAGAACTGTGGGGACTTAACTACAAGTCAGTCTCCACACAAGGGAGAATGAATCCAGAAGGATTAACCGGCTCTTCTCCACTCAACCAGCTAAGGTGTACTCTCAATGGCAGGGTAATAACAACAGAGCAGACCCACCAAGGCTGGAGACTGAACAATACTTTTCAGTCTCCAGCTGAAAAGTATTGTTTTACTTTACTTTATATATATATATATATATATATAAAGTAAAGTAAAATCAATACATATATATATATATATATATATATATATATATATATATATATATATATATATATATATATATAATTAAGTTATCACAATGATAACTTAATTATGTTTGGTTATAAAGATGTTCCCTCTTTCTCAAATCAGTCTTTTTCTTCATTGGTGATGAAAAATGTAGTATAACAAACATGAAAAGAAAAGCACAAACAACTAATAAAAATAAAAATAAATAAAAACATTAAAATAAATAAAGGGGTGGGCTTAACAGTAAATGGCCTTGCACATTGAATTCTATTGAAGGCATAAATACTGAAAAGGAATGCAGACATTCTCTTAAATAGGAAAATGCAACAACTTAAGTAAAACATATAGTGCACAGCCAGTTTTAAATAATATTTTAGGGAAAAGTGCATACCTCAAGAGAGTCATTGATGTCACCAAATACATCAGCAAAATCACTCAAACTTTTCTTCAGAGTCTGGTCAGCAGGCAGCGTGTTGTCATTGTAAGATGATACAAACTTAAAGTCACTGGTTCTAGATCCTGTTGTCATGTAGGCATCATAATTGTAGGTGCTGCGTAAAGTTCCTGTTCCATCAACATCTGCGTAATTAGGAGGTAGATAAGCTCCTGGGATGGCTACTGCTCCATCAAACAACAGTCTGGGTTTTCTTCTGCGACAAAACCTCACACCAAGGATGATGATGATGAAGGTCAGAAAGAAGGTGGACACAGAAACCAGGGCGATGATCAGATACGAGGTCAGCTTGGAGTTTTTGTCATCATAAGAAATGTCTTTCAGTTCAAGCACTTCAGCCAAGTTATCAGATATCAGTAAATACATTGAACAGGTGGCAGACAGAGAGGGCTGTCCATTATCTTTCACTGCAACAATCAGGTTCTGTTTCATGCTGTCAGATTCTGAAATGTCCCGCTGTGTCCTGATTTCTCCACTGTGCAGATCAATATTGAAAAGTCCAGGATCTGTGGCTTTGACAATATGATAGGACAGCCAGGCGTTCTGTCCAGAGTCTGCGTCCACTGCTATCACTTTGGACACCAGAGACCCTCCATGTGCAGCTTTAGGGACCAGCTCAGTCATGAAGGAGCTGCCCTCTGGTGCTGGATACAGTATCTGAGGAGAGTTGTCATTCACATCAGATATGAACACACTGACAGTCACGTTGCTGCTGAGAGGAGGAGAACCATTGTCTCTGGCCATCACTTGGACTTTGAAACTCCTGAACTGTTCATAGTCAAATGACCTCACAGCGTGAATCACTCCTGTGTCTCCATTAACAGATAGATAGGAGGACACCGAGGCACCGTTCACCTCACCAGGTAACAGAGAATAAATCACTGTACCGTTTTGTCTCCAGTCAGGATCTCGAGCAGAAACAGTACATAAAGAGGAGCCAGGTTTGTTATTTTCACTAACATATGCGCGGTAGGACTGTTCCTCAAACACAGGTGGGTTGTCATTGATGTCAGCTACAGACAATTGAATAGTTTTGGAGGATGAAAGAGGTGGAGAGCCCTCATCAGTGGCAAAGATTGTAATGTTGTAATCAGACACTAGTTCTCTGTCCAGTTGTCCTGTGGTCACTAAAGAATAATAGTTTTTAATAGAAGGAATCAATTTAAAAGGGACATTTTTCTGGATGGAGCAGCGAACCTGTCGGTTATTCTCAGAGTCTCTGTCTTGTACATTAATAATCCCCACCTCTGTACCAGCTGGAGTGTCTTCTGGTATTTGATTGGTCAGTGATTTCAGACTAACTACAGGGGCGTTGTCATTCACATCAGTTATAGATATAATGACCTTAGCATAAGATGACAAGCCGAGACCATCTTTTGCTTTAATACGTATTTCATATGATGCAGTAACTTCATAGTCCACAGCATCAATTAAACGTATTTCTCCAATTTTGCGGTCAATCGAGAATTTCTTTCTCACATCTTCATTAACATTCCCAAAATCATAAGTCACATCTCCATTCACTCCCTCATCTGCATCAGTTGCGCTCACTGTTATCACTACAGTACCTATAGGAGAATTTTCAGGCAGACTGGCTTTATAAACGGCCTGGCTAAACACTGGGGCGTTATCATTAGCATCCAGTACAGTTACATGTATGACCACTGTACCTGATCTCTGAGGAGATCCGCCATCTAAAGCTGAAAGGAGTAAATTAATTTCCTTTTGTTTTTCTCGATCAAGTTCCTTATCTAAAACAAGCTCCACTGTGTTTCCATTAGCAGCCAGAATGAAATTTTCGTTCTTTTCTAGGCTATACTGCTGAACCGAGTTTTGTCCTACATCCGCATCGCTCGCCTCCTCGATCACAAAGCGAGCTCCCCTCACTGCCGACTCCCTAATTTCAAGACTGATCAATTTTTCGTTGAACTGCGGAGAGTTATCATTTACATCTTGAACATGGAGGCTGATTCGATGCAGCTCCAGAGGATTTTCCAGAACGAGCTCCTGTTTTAAGATGCACGAAGCCTTTTCGCCACAAAGCTCCTCACGGTCAATCCTCTCCGCCACAATCAGCTCTCCGCTCCTCGCGTTGATGTCACAGTAACGTTTATCACTCTCTTCGGTGTCAATTCGGGCTCTTCTGGTGGACAGCGCTCCTGTCTGCAGCCCGAGATCCTTGGCGATATTTCCAATAACTGATCCTCGTTTCATCTCCTCCGGGAAAGAATAGCTCATGTCTCCATGCGCAACGTTGATCCAAAAATTGGATAAAAAAAATCCCCACGACAGAACAATGGCGAATATAGAATTCATCATTCATTCATCAAAATCAGCGGACGACAATAGAAAACAGTTTAAGCAAAAACCACCAACAACGACACAAATCTGTGATTTTCCTCCGCGACAAGACCAGAGCGCAAAACGAGTGAGGACTAAAATATCCTTATCCTGTTTTATAGCGCCACCGTGGGTTCAAGTTTAAGAAAAATCTTCCAAAACTTCTAACATGCTCATTGTGTCCGAGCACACACAAAATATAAAGTAAATTTTAAGTATAATGAACAATCCATTGTTTAAATAAATATCACAACATTGTACTTTCGAATCAGCCAGTATGAAGAACTCTATTTAGTCTATATCTGACTTTGTCATGCATCCACAAAGTCCTTCTTTCTCAGCCGTGAAGATCTTCATCATTTTCAATGTTTATTGTTTTGTTTTTTGTTTTTTATCAGATGTTTCATGTTTCACTTCTATAGCTACAAAAATAGTTATTTCTAATATTTGTCCATTCATCAGTTTTGATTAACACCCAAAGAACATTAAAGTTACAATTTAAGTTTTAACTGCTTGTATTTCAAAGGCATGTTGTATTTTCGGTTCACATATATCTACATTAATTTAATTCGATTATATGCTTTAGTGTAGCCCAAGCTGAAATCAATGCAGAAGGCAAAGGAAACAGGTGTTTTACATTCCTGAAGTATTTCAAGTGTTTCGGCAATCATGCAATATTTTCCTCGCTGGTCTTTCAACTGATATAATTGTATAGGATTTAAATTCAGTCATGCATTAAGCTCCAAAGTCAACAAAATAGTTTAAAAGAAATTTGCAGACAAAAAGCAGGGACGTATATATTCAACATGAAGCATGTTTATTTGTACCACAAAACATAAGTAGAAGGCTTGAATTTGAAGTAACTTTCTAAACTACCAGAACACCTCAAAATTCAACTCAAAAACTTTAAACAAAACTGTTTATAATGTAGTTTTGTTCCTATATAAATAATAATTTGTAAACAGTATACTACATGATGTACATTAAAAGAATTTGATGCATTCCAAATATGAATTGATTTATTATTAAAACGGTTGTTTATAGCTGTAACATAATCTCCACCTTATCAATAAAAATCCAAAATAAATATACCCTGATGACACAGTTAACAGTAAACTATTGGAAAAAAATCAATTAAGATATTAATATTAAGTTAGCACAAAATCTTGATGAATCATATCAGAAGATGATCTGTGCTGAGAGAATTCAAGATTTGACAGTAAAACGACAGAAAAAAGCCAAGAAAAAAGGAGGGAAAACCACAACAGCTTAAGAAACAAAAATAGCCAGCAATGTCTTTTTGAAAACGCTTCCATACTTCAACAACATAAAGGAGTCTGAAACATTCAACTCATTCCCTTCGAGAAACATATATTTCTACTCTACACCAGAAAACCAAGTGAATATTTCAAGAGAATAAGGATTAATGATGTGACGTTCACAAAACACCTGATTCTTCTGAACGACTCTTTACCATAACACTGCAGTGTCTTTTAGTGAGAGCCATCCTTTGTTCTTCGCAATTTCGCTTTCTTACAATGCGCTGCGCATACTGCAGTAGCTATCCTTTTTCTGTTCAATTTAAAATATACTCATTTAATTACCAAATAAATGAAATGCAACAAAAGATGAGCACACAGAGCGCATTCTAAATGCTCACTGTTTTCATCAAACGACCTGGTTGTGACGATGCTGCAGGCTTCATGCAGTGGGAGAGAGGATGAAGGCACTGAGTGTGCTTACGAACCTAAGTCTCTTCTTGCTTGTTGCTCCTTGGTTAATGTTCATTGTTGAGTGTTGTTTACCATTAATGCATTGCCTTATCTGTTAAATTTAATGGTACAAAAGAGGAATTTGTTTCTGCCAAAGCAACTTGAGTCAACATTGTTACTGTGTAACATGTTTTTTTTTTTTGTATTTTGTTACAATATTAATAATGTCACTAAGGTGTTATTAATGAATAAACTAATTCTGCCACATAATGTTATATTTTATGTTGTATTTTATGAAAATATACACAAAATATTTTATTTTATTTTATTTTTTTGGAAAAAGGCAATGTTTTTCCACTCAAAAACAGATGAATCAACTTTTAGGGTGAACTTCATCATCAAAAACCTAAAATAAAATTACATTAGACATAAAATGGATTGGTTTTTTTTTTGTGTGTGTGTTTTTAATGTATAATTTTAGCGGCTCTTTTGAATAGCTCTTAAGTGAACAGATCTTGATGACTTGGTTCCCTTAAAAGGGTCATAAGTTCCATCACTAATAACAATGATTCTGTAATTTATGTTTATAAAGTCCACATGTAAATACTAACCAAAAGCAATGTATTATTAAACCATCACCAGTAATGTGCTTGACACATTATTCTCTTAATAAATGGGAGTAGCATACCCCAGCATGTCGCATGAATCTAAAATCTAGTTTATGACACTTCTATATACTATCTAATTCTCCTGAGAGTTAATGGCAACCTCGACTATCCCTTTTCAGAAACATATATATTTACACATACTAAGTGTAATTTCTCTGCTATGTACTTTCACACCACAATGACTTCACATCAGCTTATTCTTGCTAGGTACAAAGGATCTGATGTGTATCTACGGAAGTCATTGAAGTAGAGAAATACACCTAGGAAGACATGACTACATATCACAAGGCAACATAAAGACAAAATGGAATGAAAAAACATTGTGCAGATTCAGTGCATTTTATATAAGACACAAATTAACCTAATATGAGGAAACCACAGAAACAAGCCAGATAAAAGAAGCCATGGTCAAGAACTGAACCTAGGAATGTCGTGGTACAAGACAGTTACATTGAAAACTATTTCAATTTCCAAAAACATTAAAAAAAAAAAAAAACATTAATAAATACAAGGGTATGGAGGACCATTGCAAAAAAGACTGAAGACTGTCATCATACCTCTGAGAATCCTTCCGGTTCTCCAAAAGCCTCAGTAAAATCACTCAAACTTTTCTTCAAGGTCTGGTCAGCAGGCAGCGTGTTGTCATTGTAAGATGATACAAACTTAAAGTCACTGGTTCTAGATCCTGTTGTCAGGTAGGCATCATAATTGTAGGTGCTGCGTAAAGTTCCTGTACCATCAACGTCTGAGTAATTAGGAGGTAGATAAGCTCCTGGAATGGCAACTGCTCCATCAAACAACAGTCTGGGTTTTCTTCTGCGACAAAACCTCACACCAAGGATGATGATGATGAAGGTAAGAAAGAAGGTGGACACAGAAACCAGGGCGATGATCAGATAAGAGGTCAGCTTGGAGTTTTTCTCATCATAAGAAATGTCTTTCAGTTCTGGAACTTCAGCCAAGTTATCAGAAATCAGTAAATACATTGAACAGGTGGCAGACAGAGAGGGCTGTCCATTATCTTTCACTGCAACAATCAGGTTCTGTTTCATGCTGTCAGATTCTGAAATGTCCCGCTGTGTCTTGATTTCTCCACTGTGTAGATCAATACTGAAAAGTCCAGGATCTGTGGCTTTGACTATATGATAGGACAGCCAGGCGTTCTGTCCAGAGTCTGCGTCCACTGCTATCACTTTGGACACCAGAGACCCTCCATGTGCAGCTTTAGGGACCAGCTCAGTCATGAAGGAGCTGCCCTCTGGTGCTGGATACAGTATCTGAGGAGAGTTGTCATTCACATCAGATATGAACACACTGACAGTCACGTTGCTGCTGAGAGGAGGAGAACCATTGTCTCTGGCCATCACTTGGACTTTGAAACTCCTGAACTGTTCATAGTCAAATGACCTCACAGCGTGGATCACTCCTGTGTCTCCATTAACAGATAGATAGGAGGACACCGAGGCACCGTTCACCTCACCAGGTAACAGAGAATAAATCACTGTACCGTTTTGTCTCCAGTCAGGATCTCGAGCAGAAACAGTACATAAAGAGGAGCCAGGTTTGTTATTTTCACTAACATATGCGCTGTAGGACTGTTCCTCAAACACAGGTGGGTTGTCGTTAATATCAGCTACATATAATTGAATAGTTTTAGAGGAGGACAGAGGTGGAGAGCCCTCATCAGTGGCAATGATTGTAATGTTGTAATCAGATACTAATTCACGGTCCAGTTGTCCTGTAGTCACTAGAGAATAATAGTTTTTAATAGAAGGAATCAACTTAAAAGGGACATTTTCCTGGATGGAGCAGCGAACCTGTCTATTATTCTCAGAGTCTCTGTCCTGTACATTAATAATCCCCACCTCTGTACCAGCTGGAGTGTCTTCTGGTATTTGATTGGTCAGTGATTTCAGACTAACTACAGGGGCGTTGTCATTCACATCAGTAATAGAAATGATGACCTTAGCATAAGATGACAAGCCTAGACCATCTTTTGCTTTAACTCGTATCTCATATGATGTTGTAACTTCATAATCTACAGGCTCAGTTACACATATTTCGCCTGCTTTGCGATTGATTGTGAATTTCTTCCTCACATCTTCATTAACATTCCCAAAATCATAAGTCACATCTCCATTCACTCCCTCATCTGCATCAGTTGCGCTCACTGTTATCACTACAGTACCTATAGGAGAGTTTTCAGGCAGACTGGCTTTATAAACGGCCTGGCTAAACACTGGGGCGTTATCATTAGCATCCAGTACAGTTACATGTATGACCACTGTACCTGATCTCTGAGGAGATCCGCCATCTAAAGCTGAAAGGAGTAAATTAATTTCCTTTTCTTTTTCTCGATCAAGTTCCTTATCTAAAACAAGCTCCACTGTGTTTCCATTAGCAGCCAGAATGAAATTTTCGTTCTTTTCTAGGCTATACTGCTGAACTGAGTTTTGTCCTACATCCGCATCGCTCGCCTCCTCGATCACAAAGCGAGCTCCCTTGTCTTCCGATTCTTGAATTTCAAGACTGATCATTTTTTCGTTGAACTGAGGAGAGTTATCATTTACATCTTGAACATGGAGGCTGATTCGATGCAGCTCCAGGGGATTTTCCAGAACGAGCTCCTGTTTTAAGATGCACGAAGCCTTTTCGCCACAAAGCTCCTCACGGTCAATCCTCTCCGCCACAATCAGCTCTCCCTGCTCCACGTTGATGTCACAATAACGTCTATCAGTCCCCTCCGTGTCAATTCTGGCTCTTCTGGTGGACAGCGCTCCTGTCTGCAGTCCGAGATCCTTGGCGATATTTCCTATAACTGATCCTCGTTTCATCTCCTCCGGGAAAGAATAGCTCATGTCTCCATGCGCAACGTTGATCCAAAAATTGGATAAAAAATATCCCCACGACAGAACAATGGCGAATACAGAATGCATCGTTGGGTAACTTCAGTCAGTATTAAGAATTAGTGAAAGATGAAGTAAATATCATTCACTTCAAGCAGATAACACCAGCAACCTTCACAAATATGCGATATTCCTCCTCGACAAGACAGGAGCAGCGTGATGAAGGCACGTAAAAGGAGTGACCGCACTCAATATCCTAGTCCTGTTTTATAGCGCCACCCTGGGGTCATGTTTAAGAAAAAAACTTTCAACATCTTCAAATATATTCAGTGTATCCAAGAATATAGAAAATGTACAGTTCATCTTTACTATTCTGAACAATAGATGGCTTGATAAAAACAACACTAACATTTGCCCAACATTTTGAAGCAGCTGTGGCATTAAAAGTTCCAATTTAATGCAAAACTGATTTTTTAATGCATGCACTAAGTTTCTCTCTTAACTGAAAGTATTTTCAATACTTTTTTTTGTCAGAAATTTCACTTTAAACGTTTGTCGATGAAATTAGGACTGGTCAACAGTTTGATCACATCTCGTCTGGACAGCCACAATTATCCTGTCTTCACTTTCCCTCATACATTCACTCGGACACTGCGTTTGGTTCCAAATGTTGCTTTTTTTGTGATATCCATAAATCCATCCACCATTTCACCATTTCACCTTTCTTTAGCAATTCCACAGGATCTCAATCAGATTCTGCCCTGATTTTAGAGTCCTATTTTAGATTTTAAGGCCATCCATCACCTCCCTCCTTCATAATATATTTGTCTGACCTCCTCCACATAACTCTCCCTCTCAGTCTTTTAATTCAGCCTCCTCTGTCAGCCTCAATATGACTCCTGCTCATCTGACACGATGGTGTACAAGGCCTCAACATAATTTTCCCCTCATCTCTGAAATTCCCTCCCTTCAGGACTGAGAAACATTGGCACTCTCCTTTCAAACTCGAGTTGTAAATGCATCAGTTCAAACAAGAAGTTTCACTTTAATTGATCAAAAATGTTCCCTCATTTTGCTCACTAAAATTTCCTTTATGTTTTCTCAAAATATTTTCTTACACTACTTAGTTTTTTAGATCAGGTAAACATGTGTGATCTGAAAGATGCCTTTTAAAAACAATTTAAAAGTCTATAGAGCACAAAATTGTATGAGGTAGTATTTAAGGGAGCAGCACTTCGTTATATTTTACAGTTGACATGTAGGTTCTCTAAATATATTAAGATAAACAAATATATATCCCAGATGTGAAGGGATGATTTTTGAATTTAAAGTAATGTCAACAAAGAAGAGCTCACTACGGTAATGACAAAGGTACAAAGTACAGCATCAAATAAACTGATGTTGATACATTAAAATGAAAGTTAAAATGGAATAAAAAGTGACAAAAGGAAAAACTCATTAACCATAAAATTGAAAACAAAAAAAAAATGTATATTCTTTTTAGAAAGTTGGATTCAAATTATAATCCAGCAATCAAGAAAACATATGGAATAAGATAAAATCTGTCATGGATTGTGTGGGTGGAGATGGTGAGGCAGACGCTGGAGGCCCAGGTAAGATGAATGATGAATATTTAATGCCAAAAACAGTCCATAAACACAGTCAACAAATCCGCGGCCAGGCAGCACGGCTGAGCGGAAGCCAGGGCTCACACCGGTAGCAACTGGTCAAACAGGCGGCTCAAAACCAACAACAATGTGACAACAACGTCTGACAAGGACAAGGACCAGACAAGGAACAAAGGACACAGGAGGGACTAAATACACTGACACACCTGGGAGCAATCAAAGGGAAGACAGGACAACGAGAAGACTCAGGACACAGAAAACTCAAATAAACACAACAGAAAAGAACAGAACATGACAAAATCAAATGAATAAATACTTGTCAATTAATCAACTTTGCAGGGCCTGGAAGATGTGATACTTGTCTACAGCGTTAGATGAGTATACATTTAAAAATTTGTTTGCATATCACAAGACAACATAATGTCAAACTGAAAAGACAAGTTTGCACAGAATAAGTAGATTTGATGAAGAAGACAAGAAAACCTAATTATAAACAAACAGAAAAAAGACATAGTAGAGCAGACCGAGAAAATTATTAAATCTAGGAGAGTTTTGGTTCAAGAAAAGGGAGGTAATAACTATTTCAATATGCCGAGCAAATAAAAATATTGAAAATAATTAAGAGAGTATTGAAGAGCGGGTGAATGAAAAATTGGCTGAAGAGTGTCATCATACCTCTAAGCATTCTTCCAATTCTCCAAAAGCCTCAGTAAAATCACTCAAACTTTTCTTCAAGGTCTGGTCAGCAGGCAGCGTGTTGTCATTGTAAGATGATACAAACTTAAAGTCACTGGTTCTGGATCCTGTTGTCAGGTAGGCATCATAATTGTAGGTGCTGCGTAAAGTTCCAGTACCGTCAACATCTGCATAATTTGGAGGAAGATAAGCTCCGGGAATGGCAACTGCTCCATCAAACAACAGTCTGGGTTTTCTTCTGCGACAAAACCTCACACCAAGGATGATGATGATGAAGGTCAGAAAGAAGGTGGACACAGAAACCAGAGCGATGATCAGATAAGAGGTCAACTTGGAGTTTTTGTCATCATAAGAAATGTCTTTCAGTTCTGGAACTTCAGCCAAATTATCAGAAATCAGTAAATACATTGAACAGGTGGCAGACAGAGAGGGCTGTCCATTATCTTTCACTGCAACAATCAGGTTCTGTTTCATGCTGTCAGATTCTGAAATGTCCCGCTGTGTCCTGATTTCTCCACTGTGTAGATCAATACTGAAAAGTCCAGGATCTGTGGCTTTGACTATATGATAGGACAGCCAGGCGTTCTGTCCAGAGTCTGCGTCCACTGCTATCACTTTGGACACCAGAGACCCTCCATGTGCAGCTTTAGGAACCAGCTCAGTCATGAAGGAGCTGCCCTCTGGTGCTGGATACAGTATCTGAGGAGAGTTGTCATTCACATCAGATATGAACACACTGACAGTCACGTTGCTGCTGAGAGGAGGAGAACCATTGTCTCTGGCCATCACTTGGACTTTGAAACTCCTGAACTGTTCATAGTCAAATGACCTCACAGCGTGGATCACTCCTGTGTCTCCATTAACAGATAGATAGGAGGACACCGAGGCACCGTTCACCTCACCAGGTAACAGAGAATAAATCACTGTACCGTTTTGTCTCCAGTCAGGATCTCGAGCAGAAACAGTACATAAAGAGGAGCCAGGTTTGTTATTTTCACTAACATATGTGCTGTAGGACTGTTCCTCAAACACAGGTGGGTTGTCATTGATGTCAGCTACAGATAATTGAATAGTTTTAGAGGAAGACAGAGGTGGAGAGCCCTCATCAGTGGCAAAGATTGTAATGTTGTAATTGGACACTAGTTCTCTGTCCATTTGTCCTGTGGTCACTAAAGAATAATAGTTTTTTATAGAAGGAATCAATTTAAAAGGGACATTTTCCTGGATGGAGCAGCGAACCTGTCTATTATTCTCAGAGTCTCTGTCCTGTACATTAATAATCCCCACCTCTGTACCAGCTGGAGTGTCTTCTGGTATTTGATTGGTCAGTGATTTCAGACTAACTACAGGGGCGTTGTCATTCACATCAGTTATAGAAATAATGACTTTAGCAGAGGATGACTTCCCTAGACCATCTTTTGCTTTAATACGTATTTCATATGATGTTGTAACTTCATAGTCTACAGGCTCAGTTACACGTATTTCCCCTACTTTGCGATCAATTGTGAATTTTTTTTTAACATCCTCATTAATGTGTGCAAAATCATAAGTCACATCTCCATTCAGTCCTTCATCTGCATCAGTTGCGCTCACTGTTATCACTACAGTACCTATAGGAGAGTTTTCAGGCAGACTGGCTTTATAAACGGCCTGGCTAAATACTGGGGCGTTATCATTAGCATCCAGTACAGTTACATGTATGACCACTGTACCTGATCTCTGAGGAGATCCGCCATCTAAAGCTGAAAGGAGTAAATTAATTTCCTTTTGTTTTTCTCGATCAAGTTCCTTATCTAAAACAAGCTCCACTGTGTTTCCATTTGCAGCCAGAATGAAATTTTCGTTCTTTTCTAGGCTATACTGCTGAACTGAATTTTGTCCTACATCCGCATCGTGCGCCTCCTCGATCACAAAACGAGCTCCCCTCACTGCCGATTCATGAATTTCTAGGTTGGTTAATTCCTCATCAAACTGCGGAGAGTTATCATTTATATCTTGAACATGGAGGCTGATTCGATGTAGGTCCAGAGGATTTTCCAGAACGAGCTCCTGTTTTAAGATACATGAAGCCTTTTCGCCACAAAGCTCCTCACGGTCAATCCTCTCCGCCACAATCAGCTCTCCGCTCTTCATGTTTATGTCACAATAACGTCTATCAGTCCCCTCCGTGTCAATTCGGGCTCTTCTGGTGGACAGCGCTCCTGTCTGAAGCCCGAGATCCTTGGCGATATTTCCAATAACTGATCCTCGTTTCATCTCCTCCGGGAAAGAATAGCTCATGTCTCCATGCGCAATTTGCAGCAGAAAAAACGAGCAGCTCCACGACAGAAGGACAAATATGTTCAAACCCATTTTTAAAAAAAATTGGTGTAAGATTTGCGAAGCTATATATTACATCAGTCAACGTAGGTTAGTAGTGACAAGATATGGAACAAAAGCGACCCGCAAATTATCCGCACTGTCTTTATCTGCAACAGCTCAACGGCGCATGAAACAAGTCAACAAAAGAACAGACACATATTTAAGGCTGGTGCACAGCGACATCTTGAGTTCAGCTGAACAACATAAACCGTATAAAAAACTAACATTTTACCTCATTTTTAAAACGGAACGCAGGCTTATCGTCGATTTTAATTATATTTTCAACAATAATTTAACGTCAACCTTTTTCACATTCAACTCATCATGTTTTTCTTCTCTTACTTGCTGAAAACATTCATTCACCATGAGAAACTTTGGTCTTTCATGGTGCTGCAATAAAGGTATTTGACACTCCCTTTGACTTTCTTTTATCCTGACCAGTCCTCAGTTAGATCCAAAAATGCAAGCTTAACATGTGAACACGAAATTGAAAAGTAATGAGAAGTTTTGATCTGTATTATTTTTTCCAACTCCTGCTGCAGATTCTGAAGTGTTTATGATGTTTTGAAAGCCTTTCAACATGTAAAAATTATGTCAATCATTTAGAAACTCACACTCTATTCTGTTTAAATCAACGTGTGAGATTTATTGTTTGTCTTTTAGGAGGGTCAAAAGATTTACAGACCTTTTCTTTTAGCAAGATTGCAATATAGATAAGGACAACATCCATGTGTTTGGAGAAACATAAGATCCATTACCAAACCATGTCTCGCTAACTCTCTAGGTGCATGACATGTCATAAGAATGAATAGCCTCTCCTACTTTTCTGGTGATTTCATTATGGTTTTAAGATGAAGATTTCTACTAAGTTCAAATGTATGAATGTATGGATACATTTCGATTGAACAGAAATAACAGAAAACCTGCTTCATCTATAAATGTCACACAAACCCACACTTCATAAATAATGGATAAGAAAGAGTAGCTAAGAAAAAAGGTGTTTCCAACTCATGGGTAAGACATGCATTTGCAACAGCATGTTGCTTTTAAAATTAGACTGATTAACAGATTACCATAAAAGAGAATAAATGGAAAAAAAACTAAAAGAAAACCTGAGTGCCTCACTATTTAAAACTAAATAAAGACACATGCCTGGTTCATGTGCTGGGCGGATGTAAATGTTCACAAACAGACTATAACCTGGCAAAGGACGAAAACCCAAACCAGTCCTTACATATTACACTTTAAATCTTTGTCTTTCCAATGCATCAAGATGAACCACAAAAGCAACAGCAAACTATTTTTTAAGATTAAAGCAGACTCCCAAACAAAATCCAGAGCAGAACTTTTAGAATTCCTTTGCCATTAAAAAGTTGGAGATTTTTAAAAACAATAGTGGAATAGCTATGGAAGCCTTTAATACAATGAATCTGACCATGGTTATATATATATATATATATATATAAACAACTAATTGTAACAGATGTTTGAACAGCAATCATGAAGTTTTGATAAAACTACATCGGCTACAAAGTAATATCAGCATTGGCCTTAAGTACAGAAGACCCACAATTAAAACATGTCAAAATTAAAAGCTTAAAAGAAGAATATTGAAATTTTAAGATTGCCATAAATATCATATTGTATCACAAAACCATTCTATATATCTAAGCTAAAGAAGTGGGTGCATGATACAGAATATGAAAAAAAGTAATAATAATGCTGAGCCACAGAATATGGAATAGAATAATAATAATATTATTATAAATACCAATGTGTTCAAATGTGGTTAATTGTGATCACATATGAAACAAAGAAACAAGATGATTCAATGCAAAAATCATCCAAATAAGTAAAAACAAAATATGCCAAAGGGAAATCGTTTTTATATAAGACTTGTGTTTCAGCACCAAGGACAGAGAAGAACAGGAGGAGCACAAACATGTGTGTAGGTTGAGACGTAAAACAAAAGCAATTGAATCGCTGAAAACAAGTGCAAGAAAAGTAATTAATAAATTTAGATTAAAATAGGTGCGTACCTCTTGAGAATCGTCACTATCTCCAAAAACAATGGAAAACTCTGTTGGACTTTTCTTCAGAGTCTGGTCAGCAGGCAGCGTGTTGTCATTGTAAGATGATACAAACTTAAAGTCACTGGTTCTAGATCCTGTTGTCAGGTAGGCATCATAATTGGAAGTGCTACACAAGGTCCCAGTGGGGTCAATGTCTGCATAATTAGGAGGGAAATAAGGCCCAGGAACAGCAACTGCTCCATCAAACAATAGTCTGGGCTTTCTACTGCGACAAAATCTCACACCAAGGATGATGATGATGAAGGTCAGAAAGAAGGTGGACACAGAAACCAGGGCGATGATCAGATAAGAAGTCAGCTTGGAGTTCTTCTCATCATAAGAAATGTCTTTCAGTTCAGGCACTTCAGCCAAGTTATCAGAAATCAGTAAATACATTGAACAGGTGGCAGACAGAGAGGGCTGTCCATTATCTTTCACTGCAACAATCAGGTTCTGTTTCATGCTGTCAGATTCTGAAATGTCCCGCTGTGTCCTGATTTCTCCACTGTGTAGATCAATATTGAAAAGTCCAGCATCTGTGGCTTTGACTATATGATAGGACAGCCAGGCGTTCTGTCCAGAGTCTGCGTCCACTGCTATCACTTTGGACACCAGAGACCCTCCATGTGCAGCTTTAGGGACCAGCTCAGTCATGAAGGAGCTGCCCTCTGGTGCTGGATACAGTATCTGAGGAGAGTTGTCATTCACATCAGATATGAACACACTGACAGTCACGTTGCTGCTGAGAGGAGGAGAACCATTGTCTCTGGCCATCACTTGGACTTTGAAACTCCTGAACTGTTCATAGTCAAATGACCTCACAGCGTGGATCACTCCTGTGTCTCCATTAACAGATAGATAGGAGGACACCGAGGCACCGTTCACCTCACCAGGTAACAGAGAATAAATCACTGTACCGTTTTGTCTCCAGTCAGGATCTCGAGCAGAAACAGAACATAAAGAGGAGCCAGGTTTGTTATTTTCACTAACATGTGCGCTGTAGGACTGTTCCTCAAACACAGGTGGGTTGTCATTAATATCAGCTACAGACAATTGAATAGTTTTAGAGGAGGACAGAGGTGGAGAGCCCTCATCAGTAGCAATGATTGTAATGTTGTAATCGGACACTAGTTCTCTGTCCAGTTGTCCTGTGGTCACTAGAGAATAATAGTTTTTAATAGAAGGAATCAACTTAAAAGGGACATTTTCCTGGATGGAGCAGCGAACCTGTCGGTTATTCTCAGAGTCTCTGTCCTGTACATTAATAATCCCCACCTCTGTACCAGCTGGAGTGTCTTCTGGTATTTGATTGGTCAGTGATTTCAGATTAACTACAGGGGCGTTGTCATTCACATCAGTTATAGAAATAATGACCTTAGCATAAGATGAAAGTCCAAACCCATCTTTTGCTTTAATACGCATCTCATAAGACGTTGAAACTTCATGGTCAACCGCAGCACTTAAGCGTATTTCACCGTTTTTACTATCAATGTTAAATATTTTCATTACTTCATTGGTAACATGTCCAAAATCATAAGTCACATCTCCATTCACTCCCTCATCTGCATCAGTTGCGCTCACTGTTATCACTACAGTACCTATAGGAGAGTTTTCAGGCAGACTGGCTTTATAAACGGCCTGGCTAAACACTGGGGCGTTATCATTAGCATCCAGTACAGTTACATGTATGACCACTGTACCTGATCTCTGAGGAGATCCGCCATCTAAAGCTGAAAGGAGTAAATTAATTTCCTTTTGTTTTTCTCGATCAAGTTCCTTATCTAAAACAAGCTCCACTGTGTTTCCATTTGCAGCCAGAATAAAATTTTCGTTCTTTTCTAGGCTATACTGCTGAACTGAGTTTTGTCCTACATCTGCATCGTGCGCCTCCTCGATCACAAAGCGAGCTCCCCTCAGTGCCGATTCTTGAATTTCTGACGTTATAAAATCATCCTTAAACTGCGGAGAGTTATCATTTATATCTTGAACATGGAGGCTGATTCGATGCAGCTCCAGAGGATTTTCCAGAACGAGCTCCTGTTTTAAGATGCACGAAGCCTTTTCGCCACAAAGCTCCTCACGGTCAATCCTCTCCGCCACAATCAGCTCTCCGCTCTTCATGTTTATTTCACAATAAGGTCTATCAGTCCCCTCCGTGTCAATTCTAGCTCTTCTGGTGGACAGCGCTCCTGTCTGCAGCCCGAGATCCTTGGCGATATTTCCTATAACTGATCCTCGTTTCATCTCCTCCGGGAAAGAATAGCTCATGTCTCCATGCGCGACGTTCAACAGAAAAAACGCGTAGCAGCTCCACGACAAAAAAACTTTTCTTTGCAAATCCATTTTCAAATGTCAGGTGTAAGTCGGGCAAAGTTTCAGATCAATCACTTCCTCGTGAAGATATAAAACCAAAATCTACACCACAGCTTATCCCCCCTGCACTGTCATTGTTAACAGCTCAAATGCGCATAGACTACGAGTCGACAAAGGAGAGAGGAGTTCACATTTAAGACTGGTATGTAGCGACATCTTGAGTTCATACAGAAACGGTCACCGAAATATTTTCAATTCATGTTCAGCTTTTATACATGCAAACCGTCCATAATTTCCATCTTACATTTCGTAAGTTGCATTACAGAAAATATTTCCCACTTCCATTCACACTCCACCTTAGGAGATCAAATCATGTCTTTCTCTCAGTCAACTGCTCTAACTCCTGGGGAAATGACATTTGAGGAGAAGGAAAACTGTTGGACACACAAAGACACAGATGGCCACCGTATATCAAGACACTGCACTGCAGCACCAAATGACATCTACATTCACCTTATCCATCATATACCACTGCACAAGATTGCTCTGCTGAACAATCTCTCTTCAGCAGAGAAGACAGCAGGCCTGATTCACACCAATTATTACAACATATATTTGTCAGCTGGGTTGATAATCTCTGTGCATGGCAAACAAAATCATGAACTTTAAGCCTGAATTTATACTTTCTGTTTGACATAGGAAAATGGAACTCAGTAGATTGTTATTTTTATCTATCTACAAACTGTCTGAAATTTGTTTTTCGTGGAAAGAAAAAGTGGACCAGACACCTGCAGAGGTTTTTTTTTTTTTAACTCTCATAATAGATTACTGATGTGTAAACTTCTGTCTATAAGAAGTTTGTTTGTACTCCTAGTTTTTGCTCTCAGCTGTTCTGAGAGGCTTCAAAACGCTGTTTCGGCCTTTTTGAATATTAAATGACAAAATGCATTTTGTTCTTCTTGATTCACTTCACTTAATTGCATCAGTGTCTAATCTCAAATAGAATTACTTAATCTCCATAACATCTCTTTGACAATTGATGCCAGTCTTCTTATAGATCCACAAATGCCAGAGTAAGATGTCATCATCAAAGTGAAAAGCAACTCAGTCCTAAAGTGTGGTTTGTCCACAGCAGCTCAATAATTTTATGTAATTCCCATCAAAGTTTGTCATTTCTAACTTTTTCCACAAGATACTAAAACTCTCAAAGCTCTGCTGTGAATTTATGAATGATTCTACTCAGTTTTGTAAAAAGACAAGGCTTCATGTACAAAATACTGCATATCTTAGTACCACATCAATCAAAAAGGCATGAGTAAATAAAAAAATGTTCGGTAGACACAAAAGCTCTGTCAAAGTAGTATTTTTTTATTAGCTCTGTTAAAGCATTCTGTCTTAATTTTTGTTATAATCTAAGACTAACATTTTAATGATCACAAAAGACAGGAAGTCCAGTTTTTAACATCCTACTATTCAATGAAAAATTATGTTAGCAATTAGTAAAGTCAAAAACTATTGAAAGACATATCCATTACTCCCAATGCTACTTCTTGTTCAGGCTAATCATTTTAAATTAAATATATATCTTTGAAACATGGCGTTACCTTACACTTCAAAGCATGCGAAGAGCAACAAGCAACCATTTTGCTTAGAATAAAGTACAATTCTGGGCAGGCATAAAATCAGAAGAAAACAACTACGCTATCAAAAAAAAATATATATAAAGGATCTGATGTGACCACTGAAAGACACATAGAATATAGAATATGACTCAGTCAGACTCTGACACAACAATCAGAAAAATCAGAACTATCAAAGAAGAGGAAAAAGCCTCAAGGCATGCTTTGAAAGTAAGAATGAGAGAAAGCCTAAACTAAACTTAAAGGAACATGCACTTTACATCTAAGTTCCTATGTTAGCAGTGAATCTCGGCATGAGCTTTTGAACAGAAATTTACATATAAGATGAAAAAAAAAGAAAAAAAGACAAGACAGTAAGCTACTTTCTCTTTAAAAAAATGACTTACATGTGAGTGTTTGATCTGCTCTGATGGAATACACAAAAGAAACAAAAAGCTTATCTGGCAAATTAACGCAATCCTTTTGAAACAGATGCAGTATCTTCTAACTTTTTATCCACACTAGAAGGATAAAGTCCTAGAAGAAGATTGACATTGAGCTTTGAGTCTTTGAAAATATTGGATATTTTTCTGTACTAAGTTTTGGACTGAGTGAATGGCAAAAGAATTTTACAATTACAAAGAAATGGTGATTGTATAAGTAAGTAGCTTGATCTGGATTGGAGGCTTAAAGTGTTTTAAAATTCAATCACAAACACAATCGTAAAGATGAATTGGCACAATCTACATTTTCAATAATTTTGAGAAAAGAAGGCTGGACATAGAATAACTTCACAAACATAGGGGTTTTAAAATAATATCTATAAATGACAAAAATAGTTTTATGGAATAAAATGAACTAATGAATTACAGAGGAAAGGAGAAGATTAGAATTGTTGCTGTGGAATACTTCAGCAGTGGTGTTTCATTTATTGGTACATGGAGGAAAGCGTAATTATTTCTAAATTACAACTAAAATGATGCTTTGACATACAGATATGGGAAACATTATTTTCTAACCAAATTTAAATTGTGGGTGAAAACAAATCTATAGATTCATACCTCTGGGGAATCATCACAGACTCCAAACACATCAGCAAAATCTGTCGGACTTTTCTTCAAGGTCTGGTCAGCAGGCAGCGTGTTGTCATTGTAAGATGAAACAAACTTAAAGTCACTGGTTCTAGATCCCGTTGTCAGGTAGGCATCATAATTGTAGGTGCTGCGTAAAGTTCCTGTACCGTCAACATCTGCATAATTTGGAGGTAGATAAGCTCCGGGGATGGCTACTGCTCCATCAAACAACAGTCTGGGTTTTCTTCTGTGACAAAACCTCACACCCAGGATGATGATGATGAAGGTGAGAAAGAAGGTGGACACAGAAACCAGAGCAATGATCAGATAAGAGGTCAGCTTGGAGTTTTTCTCATCATAAGAAATATCTTTTAGTTCTGGAACCTCAGCCAAGTTATCAGAAATCAGTAAATACATTGAACAGGTGGCAGACAGAGAGGGCTGTCCATTATCTTTCACTGCAACAATCAGGTTCTGTTTCATGCTGTCAGATTCTGAAATGTCCCGCTGGGTCCTGATTTCTCCGCTGTGCAGATCAATACTGAAAAGTCCAAGATCTGTGGCTTTGACTATATGATAGGACAGCCAGGCGTTCTGTCCAGAGTCTGCGTCCACTGCTATCACTTTGGACACCAGAGACCCTCCATGTGCAGCTTTAGGGACCAGCTCAGTCATGAAGGAGCTGCCCTCTGGTGCTGGATACAGTATCTGAGGAGAGTTGTCATTCACATCAGATATGAACACACTGACAGTCACGTTGCTGCTGAGAGGAGGGAACCATTGTCTCTGGCCATCACTTGGACTTTGAAACTCCTGAACTGTTCATAGTCAAATGACCTCACAGCGTGGATCACTCCTGTGTCTCCATTAACAGATAGATAGGAGGACACCGAGGCACCGTTCACCTCACCAGGTAACAGAGAATAAATCACTGTACCGTTTTGTCTCCAGTCAGGATCTCGAGCAGAAACAGTACATAAAGAGGAGCCAGGTTTGTTATTTTCACTAACATATGCGCTGTAGGACTGTTCCTCAAACACAGGTGGGTTGTCATTGATGTCAGCTACAGACAACTGAATAGTTTTAGAGGAAGACAGAGGTGGAGAGCCCTCATCAGTGGCAATGATTGTAATGTTGTAATCAGATACTAATTCACGGTCCAGTTGTCCTGTGGTCACTAGAGAATAATAGTTTTTTATAGAAGGAATCAACTTAAAAGGGACATTTTCCTGGATGGAGCAGCGAACCTGTCGGTTATTCTCAGAGTCTCTGTCCTGTACATTAATGATCCCCACCTCTGTACCAGCTGGAGTGTCTTCTGGTATTTGATTGGTCAGTGATCTCAGACTAACTACAGGGGTGTTGTCATTCACATCAGTTATAGAAATAATGACCTGAGCATAAGATGACAAGCCTAGACCATCTTTTGCTTTAATACGTATTTCATATGATGTTTTTACTTCATAGTCTACAGTATTCATTACACGTATTTCCCCTTTCTTACTTTCAATACTGAATATTTTCATAACTTCGTCAGTAATATGTCCAAAATCATAAGTCACATCTCCACTCACTCCCTCATCTGCATCAGTTGCGCTCACTGTTATCACTACAGTACCTATAGGAGAATTTTCAGGCAGACTGGCTTTATAAACGGCCTGGCTAAACACTGGGGCGTTATCATTAGCATCCAGTACAGTTACATGTATGACCACTGTACCTGATCTCTGAGGAGATCCGCCATCTAAAGCTGAAAGGAGCAAATTAATTTCCTTTTGTTTTTCTCGATCAAGCTCTTTATCTAAAACAAGCTCCACTGTGTTTCCATTTGCAGCTAAAATAAAATGTTCGTTCTTTTCTAGGCTATACTGCTGAACTGAATTTTGTCCAACATCCGCGTCGTGCGCCTCCTCGATTAAAAAGCGAGCTCCCCTTGCTGCTAATTCATGTATTTCTATGTCTATTTTTACATCCTTAAATACTGGTGAGTTATCATTTATATCTTGAATATGAAGGCTAATTCGATGCAGCTCCAGAGGATCCTCCAAAACGAGCTCCTGTTTTAGGATACATGAAGCCTTTTTGCCACACAGGCCTTCACGATCAATCCTCTCTGTCACCATCAGCGCTCCGGTTCTCAGGTTGATGTCACAGTAACGTTTATCACTCTCCTCGGTGTCAATTCTGGCTCTTCTGGTGGACAGCGCTCCTGTCTGCAGCCCGAGATCCTTGGCGATATTTCCAATAACTGATCCTCGTTTCATCTCCTCCGGGAAAGAATAACTCTGTTCTCCATGCGCGACGTGCAGAAGAAAAAAAGAGACGCAAACCAGCGACGGAAAGATTTTTGTTACACCCGTTTTCAAATGTTAGTTCTGGAAGGGTTTTAGGTCGTAGTTCCTCAATTATGACCGGATGACATTAAATGACGAAATGCGTCAAATCAGCGATCCTGCTTATTAATGTAGAGCAGCTCCAAGGCGCAAATCCGGGAAGTTAACAAAGGAAGGAGGGATGATGATGTTTTAGCCTGGTATATAGCGACATCTTGAGCTCCGTGGAGCAACATTACTCGCCTGTAAACAATGCAAAAAATCAACCTGACATTTATTTTTTCTTTGTTAATTTTTAAATAATTTTCCTTTTAATACACATGACAAATTTATTAAGGTTTTGTCTGGGAAAACCTGCATCTTAATGGGTTTACATCCCCTTACTTGCAAGTGTAGAAAGCTTTAAGGTCTTTTATTTTAAGCAATGGTTACCATACAATTCATAAAAGACTTTATAGTTTTTGTTTAACCTGTTCATACAACTTGTCACAAGAAAGTACTGCAAAAATCCAAAGTAAAATCTAACATATTAACCAGTTCGTAAAGGGAAACTGTACTACTAATGAAAGTTCTTGTTTGGTAAAGTTTAAACAGATGTATTATCATGTAACTCACACAGGATTGCACATTTGTATTTACTCTGTTCATAAAGTAGCACCAGTAAAATACTGTAATATTGCAAAGTAAAACACAACAAATTATCCAGTCAGTATAGGAAAACTGCACTGTAGGCCAGTATTTCCTCAGATTTTTAAGAGACAGTGAATGTAACTCACAATGCTTTGTATACTGTTTTCAGTTAACCAGTTCATAAACTAGAAATAATAAAAATCTGCATTTTTCTCAAGGAAAGAGCAAAATATGAACCAGTAAAGAAGACAAAACTCTACTGTAAAAGAAAGACAGCTATGTATATTTTTCACAGTTTTTATTATGTAACTCACACTGAAGTATGTTGGGTGAAAAACTTACAAATGTTAGCTTTTTCTTTAGATGAGTAGCTTCCAGTTAAACACAAACTGGATAGGGTTAAGGCAGACATGCCTGATGAATGCATGTCATCAGGCAAATGCTTGTTCAAATAAACCTTACAAATATAAATGTCTACCTTTTCAAAACTGGACCACAACTTCTGCACAACTTTCCAAGAAAGTAGAGTAATAGAACTTTTCCATTTTGGCTGACAATATGTTTATATGAGTGTAAGAAAGAAAAGTGTGTTACTATAAGCAAGATACAAATGAATTGTTCACTGAAAGAAAACATAACTAGCTTACAAAAAAATAATATCAGTAAAAATAACACTGTAATCATCAAAAGCAATGCTTCCAAAGCAGAGCAAGCCATAGGAATCATGTGACTTGAGACTGAGATTGGGTTACAATAATAACAAAGGGGAAAACATGAAATCTAGAGTGAGGGATCTTTGTAAATTGTGATTCCCAGGCAAACATCTTCTAGCAGTGTTTGCAGATATATGCACAACAACCAGAGAGGCATATGTTGGAGTTTGATATACTCTGAGGAAATTGACTTATACAAGATGCACATCAGCCAGACTACAGAAAAAAAGACAATCCATTCCTCATGATAAGCAACAGCAACCTGTTTATCAATAATGAAGAAAAAAGACAGGACAACAACCAAAAGTTAGAGCCACAAACCAACTTTAGCGCCATACCTAAAGGTCAGTAAACAACAGGAGTCTTCTGTAGCTGATTTTCTGGCTGCTCTGCAATATTATAATTTTTTAGACAACAATATTATCCAGAATTTAAATGTTTTAGAAAATTATGAAAGTATTTGTTTGTTGCCACAGCAATAATTTCTGTAGAATATGAGTGAAGCAGTCTGCTATATCCTTGCTGAATTTATAAAGACAAGGTTTATATTCGAAGATCGAGAGCAAAACTCAGATTTAACCAGTGGAAACTGAAACATGTGACAAAAATCACACTAGAAAATATTAAAAAAAGTAAAAAACCCACAAAATTCAATAAAAAAAAAAAAGTATTTAGATTGTTGCAGAATGCCAAGTGCGCCAAAAGCAAATACTAAAAAATTGGAGATGTAAGAGATGAGGGTATGTTAAAGGTGAAAAGAAACTGAGAAATGATAATAATAATACAATGATACAATTATTTCAGTAAAAAAAATATCTCAGAATTCTTTTGAAATAATACAGGAAATAAAATAATACAGGAAATTGCAAAAATCAAATACGTAAATAAAAATACTCAAAAACTTAAATAAAAATCTCCTGTTTAATAAATATATGGATTAATGAGGCAAAAAAGACAATTAGTATAAAACAAATATTGCCCTGAAAATAAACTACTTTAGAGCACACCAAAGTAAAACTCTTTCTGAAGCAGATTTCAGGACCAAGGACAGAAAAACAAAGGAACCAAATAAAAACAAGCAGAGGACCATACATAAAAAATAGCCTAGAATAAAAATGGAAAAAAAGAATGGAATAAAAGGGCATGTGTAAGGCTTGAGTGCAAAATACAGCAGCAAAGAAGAAAACAATCTGAAAAAATAAAAATGAAACTTCAGAAGTTATATTCAAAGATCAATATCAAACTCAATCATGACTATGTACTTCCCTCATATGTTTGTAAGTGGACTTTAAGAAAGAAAGTGGGCCCTAAAATAACATCATGTACATAAACAACACTAAAACTAATTTATGATGAATACAAAATGAGTTTCATTATGTAAAATGAGTAGTAATGGAATATAAAAAGATCTAAAGATTCATACCTCTGGGGAATCATCACAGACTCCAAACACATCAGCAAAATCTGTCGGACTTTTCTTCAAGGTCTGGTCAGCAGGCAGTGTGTTGTCATTGTAAGATGATACAAACTTAAAGTCACTGGTTCTAGATCCTGTTGTCAAGTAGGCATCATAATTGTAGGTGCTGCGTAAAGTTCCAGTACCGTCAACATCTGCGTAATTTGGAGGTAGATAAGCTCCGGGGATGGCTACTGCTCCATCAAACAACAGTCTGGGCTTTCTTCTGTGACAAAACCTCACACCAAGGATGATGATGATGAAGGTAAGAAAGAACGTGGACACAGAAACCAGGGCGATGATCAGATAAGAGGTCAATTTGGAGTTTTTCTCATCATAAGAAATGTCTTTCAGTTCTGGAACTTCAGCCAAGTTATCAGAAATCAGTAAATACATTGAACAGGTGGCAGACAGAGAGGGCTGTCCATTATCTTTCACTGCAACAATCAGGTTCTGTTTCATGCTGTCAGATTCTGAAATGTCCCGCTGTGTCCTGATTTCTCCACTGTGAGATCAATATTAAAAAGTCCAGATCTGTGCTTTGACTATATGATAGGACAGCCAGGCGTTCTGTCCAGAGTCTGCGTCCACTGCTATCACTTTGGACACCAGAGACCCTCCATGTGCAGCTTTAGGGACCAGCTCAGTCATGAAGGAGCTGCCCTCTGGTGCTGGATACAGTATCTGAGGAGAGTTGTCATTCACATCAGATATGAACACACTGACAGTCACGTTGCTGCTGAGAGGAGGAGAACCATTGTCTCTGGCCATCACTTGGACTTTGAAACTCCTGAACTGTTCATAGTCAAATGACCTCACAGCGTGGATCACTCCTGTGTCTCCATTAACAGATAGATAGGAGGACACCGAGGCACCGTTCACCTCACCAGGTAACAGAGAATAAATCACTGTACCGTTTTGTCTCCAGTCAGGATCTCGAGCAGAAACAGTACATAAAGAGGAGCCAGGTTTGTTATTTTCACTAACATATGCGCTGTAGGACTGTTCCTCAAACACAGGTGGGTTGTCATTGATGTCAGCTACAGACAATTGAATAGTTTTAGAGGAGGACAGAGGTGGAGAGCCCTCATCAGTAGCAATGATTGTAATGTTGTAATCAGATACTAATTCACGGTCTAGTTGTCCTGTGGTCACTAAAGAATAATAGTTTTTAATTGAAGGAATCAATTTAAAAGGGACATTTTCCTGGATGGAGCAGCGAACCTGTCGGTTATTCTCAGAGTCTCTGTCCTGTACATTAATGATCCCCACCTCTGTACCAGCTGGAGTGTCTTCTGGTATTTGATTGGTCAGTGATTTCAGATTAACTACAGGGGCGTTGTCATTCACATCAGTTATGGAAATGATAACCTCAGCATAAGATGACAGGCCTAGACCATCTTTTGCTTTAACTCGTATCTCATATGATGTTGTAACTTCATAGTCTACAGTATCCATTACACGTATTTCCCCTTTCTTACTTCAATATGAATTTTACATTCCAACTTCATCAGTAACATGTCCAAAATCATAAGTCACATCTCCATTCACTCCCTCATCTGCATCAGTTGCGCTCACTGTTATCACTACAGTACCTATAGGAGAGTTTTCAGGCAGACTGGCTTTATAAACGGCCTGGCTAAACACTGGGGCGTTATCATTAGCATCCAGTACAGTTACATGTATGACCACTGTACCTGATCTCTGAGGAGATCCGCCATCTAAAGCTGAAAGGAGTAAATTAATTTCCTTTTGTTTTTCTCGATCAAGCTCTTTATCTAAAACAAGCTCCACTGTGTTTCCATTAGCAGCCAGAATGAAATTTCGTTCTTTTCTAGGCTATACTGCTGAACTGAGTTTTGTCCAACATCCGCGTCGTGCGCCTCCTCGATTAAAAAGCGAGCTCCCTTGTCTGCCGATTCTCTAATTTCTAAGTCTATTTTTACTTCCTTAAATACTGGTGAGTTATCATTTATATCTTGAATATGAAGGCTAATTCGATGCAGCTCAAGAGGATCCTCCAAAACGAGCTCCTGTTTTAGGATACACGAAGCCTTTTTGCCACAAAGGCCTTCACGATCAATCCTCTCTGTCACCATCAGCGCTCCGGTTCTCAGGTTGATGTCACAGTAACGTTTATCACTCTCCTCGGTGTCAATTCTGGCTCTTCTGGTGGACAGCGCTCCTGTCTGCAGCCCGAGATCCTTGGCGATATTTCCAATAACTGATCCTCGTTTCATTTCCTCCGGGAAAGAATAACTCTGTTCTCCATGCGCGACGTGCAGAAGAAAAAAAGAGACGCAAACCAGCGACGGAAAGATTTTCATTGTTACACCCGTTTTCAAATGTTAGTTCTGAAAAGGTTTAGGTCGTAGTTCCTCAATTATGACCGGATGACATTAAATGACGAAATGCGTCAATTCAGCGATCCTGCTTATTAATGTAGAGCAGCTCCAAGGCGCAAATCCGGGAAGTTAACAAAGGAAGGAGGGATGATGATGTTTTAGCCTGGTATATAGCGACATCTTGAGCTCCGTGGAGCAACATTACTCGGTTTTAAACAATCCAAAAAATCAATCTAACAAATAGTGTTGTTTAAAAATTTTGAACTATATTAAATTTAGATGATCGAAAATCAATTCAAATCAGATATTTGAGTTCAATAAACATGATAAATCCATCAATCTGAAACCAGGAACACCAACACACTGCGTCATAATGCACTCCCCTCTATATTTACTCCGCAAATGAGCATGCCGCAAAGAAATCTATTAACCGTCATAAGAACAAGTTTTCAGGTGTGGACAGCAAAATAATAATAATAATAATAATAATAATAATAATAATAATAATAATAATAATAATAATAATAATAATAATAATAGCAGCATCAACAACAATAACAACAACAACAACAATAATAATAATAATAACACACACACACACACACACACACATAATAATAATACAGCAAACCGCCCTGCGTCAGACTGGAGACCTGTCCAGGGTGTACCCCGCCTCTCGCCCGGAACGCAGCTGGAGTTAGGCACCGGCAACTCCCGACCCCGTTAGGGAGAAGGGTGGTTAGAAAATGGATGGATGGACACAGCAAACCTGTTATTCCTTAAAAGACACAACACAATTGCTCCGACAACGATCTCATGCTCCATGAACGCCAGACCCCATCCGGCAGAATATCCAAGAGTTTTTGTTAGGTCCCTGAAAACCTTTCTTGTCAGGCTATAGGGGCCCAGTCCACCTGGATTTCCGCCGGATGGCCCTCGATGTCAGTGCAGATGTTGTCAACCATACGCTCCTGTGCCTCCATCAGAGAATCAAAACAACAGCGTGTCTTTGACTCCCTGATGGCAAGACACAGCAACGAGTTGACAAACAGTTGGACTGTGTCCTTTCTCTGCTCCTTGAAGGACGTCCTCAGTTCTTCGGTGATTCTCCTCGCTGTCATCAGTTCATGGACGACACTGATAACAGCTCGCACCAAAGAACTGAGCCCTAAACCCAGCTTCAGGATCGACACGGGGACTTCATCATCGACAGGAGACCTGACCGCAGATATTACATGCTTCAAGAAGAGCATGTCAAGTACTTCAGCACAGTCTCCATGGATGATCTCGTCGACTCCCATCGCCCGGGCAAAGGCCTGAGAAACCTGGTTCCCAAATATGGCTTTTAAATCGCCATATTGGTAGTTCAGGTTCTCAAAAACGTCCTTCACAAAATCGGAGAAAACCTCCGTCAGATATCCCAAAAAGTATCTCGTCCTCTCCGTGATGCTCTCATCCAGGTCAAAAATTTCAAAATCCAGCCAGTCCTCCTCCTGAATTTGATAAATATATTCGCCGATGGCCGGAATGGCGTGGCCATCGACTAAAAACCTCATATCTCTTCTAAATAAATCCACTGCTGCTGTCTTGCACTGAACTCGTTCCTGACTCCTCTAGAACTACCTTGGAACGTGGCAGAATGTTACCAACCGGAGTTATTTATACCCCGTTCTGCACAACAAAGCAGCACGTGACATCACAACATATGACATCTCAGCACAAGAATACACGCAGCGCTGTGTCGTAATAGCCTTACAAATCAAGTGTTCTGACGATGTGTGCTACCTCGGCACTTTCTCTTAAAGTACCTCTTCTTTCAGTAACGAGTAATCTGATGTGTTACTATTTTCAAATGTAGTAATCAGATTAAAGTTACTTATCTAAATCACTGTTCGTTACTATTTTTTTTTGTAATGTAATTTTATTTCCTCTATGTGCCTTGGAGCGACCGCCGTTTCTATGCAACAGTTGTCAGCAGCAACAGAAACGTAAACAATGGAGGGAAGAGAGAGATGCGCACTTTTTTGCTGGACAGTCAGGAACTCTTTTGCGTTTCCGTTAAGTCCGATTATTATAAGTGACTTTAGGCTTGTTTATTTAATTATCCATCTATTTATCTATCTATTTATTTATTATTTTTTAAGTCGTGGGTTGCGCTTTTTCTGGGCTTGTTTTTAAACACGAGTTGCTTATTTGGGCCTGGAAATAAGCAGAGACACATAATGAGACCCAGATGTTGTCTAGTAGTTTGAGTCAGGCTCTCCCTGTTCACCATTTCTCCGATGAACAGGGACATGTTCATCTGTCTCTCTTTGTTAACGTCAAGCAGTGGCGTATCTAGCTCCGTTTTAGGGGCTGCTTTAGCACCCCTAAATAGAAATGCCACCCATCCCGTAAAATACGGAGTCATCCCATATTTGGCCGTAAAATGTGCGTCCCGTATTGAACCGAAACGTAACTGTCCGATAGACACGCCTATAACAAACACATCAACACTAAGTTTGACATCAATGACCAAAATAAAACACAGGAAATATTAAGGTCAGCTGCATTGTCGTGGAGGGAGCCAAAGGATCCATGAACGCTACGGACCGACCTTGAACGTCACGGTTGCCTAGAGACGGACAGAACGCAGCCGCGGTGAACTGCTATCAACCCGCGTCTTTTTTAAAACGTCATCCACCTGATTCCATGTCGGTAGTAGAAAAAACGCTTTAAAAATACAGACGTGAGTGAAAAGACGCACATTATCAGCAATCCATTCTTAACTATATAGCTTCCTGTTATCCATATTGCAGTAAGAATCCAAGACAATGACCAAAAGGAAAAGGCCACAAGGCAACTTTAACTATCCCTCCTAAAACCAAATGAAAAACTGGTCCCTTTGCATCATGAACACTGAAATACTTAAATTAAATCCTTATGTATAATAAACACACACATTAATAAGCTAATAAATCCAAACAAAACAGCAAATATAATACTGAAAACAAATTACTTTATAACAATCAATTTCAGAAGTCTTCATGAAGTGAATTTCAGGACCAAGGATAGAGAAAGAAACAGAAGCTGTGATTCCTTTCATAAAAAAGCAAGAGGAGAAGTAGAAAATAAGCAAGAAATATCAAGAAATTCTTAAGATTTGTGTCAAAAATTATGAATATAGGAGAAGAAAACACCTCAAAACCTTCTTTGAAAGTGAATGAAAAATAAGCATGAGAAAAGGTTTGGCTTGAAAGGAGAAAGCATTTTACAGGGACCTTTCTTTATAACTAATGCCTGAAAGCCCAAGTTCTGAAACATTATGCAAAACATGTTTATGACAACAATAAAAAAGAGAAAATAGCTTCTACTTCTAATTAATCGTGTAAAGGTGAGCATGTTTCCTCTGGTCGTAGGGATTACAAACAGAAACAAAAAACTGACGCAAAAAAGAAAGGCAAAGGGTTCTCACACATACAGCATCATGTAACTTCTTATTCATAACAGCAGCAAGATGAGAAGAACAAAATACAACACCCTCCGAGTGGCTTCCAGTGACACACTAAAATTTAATACTTACACACTAAATCTACAAGATGCTAAAATAATATGAAGAAGAACTTTAGTTAGTAAAAATGATAGATATTATTCAGAACTGAAGTCCAAAAAGCAATATTAAACTCAATCATAAAAATAACAAACATAAACTTGTGTAAAATGCATTTGATATGGTTTGGTATGGAGAGTTCAAGAATAGAGTATGAACCATAAAATACCTTCACAAACATTAAAAATATTCTAAGTAATTTATAATAAATACAAAATGAGTTTCATGAAATAAAGAAAATGTGGTGACTGAATGCAAAAAGATTTATAGATTCATACCTCTGGGGAATCATCACAGACTCCAAACACATCAGCAAAATCTGTTGGACTTTTCTTCAAGGTCTGGTCAGCAGGCAACGTGTTGTCATTGTAAGATGATACAAACTTAAAGTCACTGGTTCTAGATCCTGTTGTCAGGTAGGCATCATAATTGTAGGTGCTGCGTAAAGTTCCTGTACCGTCAACATCTGCGTAATTTGGAGGTAGATAAGCTCCAGGGATGGCAACTGCTCCATCAAACAACAGTCTGGGTTTTCTTCTACGACAAAACCTCACACCAAGGATGATGATGATGAAGGTCAGAAAGAAGGTGGACACAGAAACCAGGGCGATGATCAGATAAGATGTCAGCTTGGAGTTCTTCTCATCATAAGAAATGTCTTTCAGTTCAGGCAGTTCAGCCAAGTTGTCAGAAATCAGTAAATACATTGAACAGGTGGCAGACAGAGAGGGCTGTCCATTATCTTTCACTGCAACAATCAGGTTCTGTTTCATGCTGTCAGATTCTGAAATGTCCCGCTGTGTCCTGATTTCTCCACTGTGTAGATCAATACTGAAAAGTCCAGGATCTGTGGCTTTGACTATATGATAGGACAGCCAGGCGTTCTGTCCAGAGTCTGCGTCCACTGCTATCACTTTGGACACAAGAGACCCTCCATGTGCAGCTTTAGGGACCAGCTCAGTCATGAAGGAGCTGCCCTCTGGTGCTGGATACAGTATCTGAGGAGAGTTGTCATTCACATCAGATATGAACACACTGACAGTCACATTGCTGCTGAGAGGAGGAGAACCATTGTCTCTGGCCATCACTTGGACTTTGAAACTCCTGAACTGTTCATAGTCAAATGACCTCACAGCGTGGATCACTCCTGTGTCTCCATTAACAGATAGATAGGAGGACACCGAGGCACCGTTCACCTCACCAGGTAACAGAGAATAAATCACTGTACCGTTTTGTCTCCAGTCAGAATCTCGAGCAGAAACAGTACATAAAGAGGAGCCAGGTTTGTTATTTTCACTAACATATGCGCTGTAGGACTGTTCCTCAAACACAGGTGGGTTGTCATTGATGTCAGCTACAGACAACTGAATAGTTTTAGAGGAGGACAGAGGTGGAGAGCCCTCATCAGTGGCAGTTATTGTAATGTTGTAATCAAACACTAATTCACGGTCCAGTAGACTTGTGGTCACTAGAGAATAATAGTTTTTAATAGAAGGAACCAACTTAAAAGGGACATTTTGCTGAATGTAGCAGCGGACATTTTGGCTGTTATCCGAATCTACATCCTGTACATTAATGATGCCCACCTCTGTGCCAGGAGACACATTTTCAGGTACTGGGTTTGCTAGTGACTTTATATAAATAACAGGTGAATTGTCATTTACATCGGTGACATGTACAGTCACTTTGGTGTAAGATGACAATCCCAAGCCATCTTTCGCTTTAATGCGCAGGTCATAAGTTGCAACCGATTCAAAATCTATCTCGCTAATGAGTTTTAATTCTCCTGTCTTAGGATCAAGGCCAAAAACCGTCTTTACATTTTCTGAAACATGTCCAAAATCATAAGTCACATCTCCATTCACTCCTTCATCTGCATCAGTTGCGCTCACTGTTATCACTACAGTACCTATAGGAGAGTTTTCAGGCAGACTGGCTTTATAAACGGCCTGGCTAAACACTGGGGCGTTATCATTAGCATCCAGTACAGTTACATGTATGACCACTGTACCTGATCTCTGAGGAGATCCGCCATCTAAAGCTGAAAGGAGTAAATTAATTTCCTTTTGTTTTTCTCGATCAAGTTCCTTATCTAAAACAAGCTCCACTGTGTTTCCATTAGCAGCCAGAATGAAATTTTCGTTCTTTTCGAGGCTATACTGCTGAACTGAGTTTTGTCCTACATCTGCATCGTGCGCCTCCTCGATTAAAAAACGAGCTCCTCTTGCTGCCGACTCCCTAATTTCAAATGTAAACGACGCTTCGTTAAACTGAGGCGTATTATCATTAATGTCTTGAACATGCAGACTGAAAGGATGCAATTCGAGCGGGTTCTCTAGGACGATTTCGCGTTTTATTACACAAGACAATCGTTCTCCACACAGCTCCTCTCGGTCAATCCTGTCGGAAACAATTAAATCCCCTGTGCTTCTATTGATATCACAATATCGCTTCCGATTCCCTGCCGCATCAACACGAGCATTCCTAAGTGACAATTTACCCACGTCCAGGTTCAGATCCTTCGCTACATTTCCAATAGCATATCCACGTTTCACTTCCTCCTGCACTGAGTAGCTCACGTCTCCATTCACTCCGATCCAGAACAAAAAGAGGAGACACAAAATCCGACGGTCCATTGTGGCAGATAGGAAATGTTTTCAAAACACAACAGGGGCCCTTGGTTATACTCCACAAAAAAATTAAAAAATAAAAAATCAGCGGTAGAAACAACAACGCACAAAAATAGAAGTAATTCGAGAGCTTCTCGATCTGTCTGGATGCGCAGATTGAATTGTGAGGCTTTCTTTACATCTAAAACGGCGCTGGGAGGGAAGAAGGGCCTTCTCATAGACAGGCAAATAGTGACACCTTGAGAAAAAGGAAGAAACCGCACATTTATACTGTTCTCAGTATCTAAGTCTGCCTTTGAATAAATATTTTCTTCTTTAGTATAATTCGTCCTCTAAGACTTCTTAAAGGCAAAACAATGCTGCAGAAACCTTTCTTTAAAGCAATAAGAACTCCGAATAATGTCTGACATTCACTTTCTAGGTTTGGTGAGTGCTGAAATCACACAAAAGAAATCTCTACGGTTTATGTGTACGGAAAGTGAGACAGACAAAATGCACGGAGTTTGACGGATGATGGTCAAGCTGATCGTCATTAAAAAGTTCAACAATAAAAACTTTTTCTTCTAAGTAACCTAAATAGTGTCTCTAAGAATAATCATTAAAGGAGTCATGTCAGTGTTAGTGTGTGTGTGTGTTGTTCATAACCTAAACAAACAAACAAATAAATAAACTACGGTAACTAAACAGTAATAACCCTTCATTAATTTTATTGCTAATACAAACATGTCCAAAAAACAGATTTGTTTTGTTATTGACAGATTTATAATCATACCTCATTGAGTACAATTTAAGTAGACCCTGTTTAAAGATGAGTAGCATGGAATTATGTTTGTAATACCGTTACAAAGAAATCAGATGAAAGAGAGTACATGGAAGTCCCTTAAAAATTTCTGACCGCAAGGTAGAGCAAAACCTGATATTGTACATGTATTTAAAGATAAAGGCAAAGAAAGTACTATTGTTGGATTTTTAAAATTGCTGTCAGTGGGGGAAGCTAAATACTAAATGTGTTTTTATTTATTTTACTGTTATGTCTGAAGATTTTAAATCCTTAAAAGATAACATTAGATAACTGCAAATACCTCGATATGAAGTCAAACTCAAAAAAATAAGATATTGCAAGAAAAATTCCAAAGACAAAAAAGGAATAAGTATTTCTACATCAGCCAGGTGCCTACCTCAGGAGAAATGTCACAGCTGCCAAACACATCAGCAAATTCTGATGGACTTTTCTTCAAGGTCTGGTCAGCAGGCAGCGTGTTGTCATTGTAAGATGATACAAACTTAAAGTCACTGGTTCTAGATCCTGTTGTCAGGTAGGCATCATAATTGTAGGTGCTGCGTAAAGTTCCTGTTCCGTCAACATCTGAGTAATTAGGAGGTAAATAAGCTCCTGGAATGGCTACTGCTCCATCAAACAACAGTCTGGGTTTTCTTCTGCGACAAAACCTCACACCCAGGATGATGATGATGAAGGTCAGAAAGAAGGTGGACACAGAAACCAGGGCTATGATCAGATAAGATGTCAGCTTGGAGTTCTTCTCATCATAAGAAATGTCTTTCAGTTCTGGAACTTCAGCCAAGTTATCAGAAATCAGTAAATACATTGAACAGGTGGCAGACAGAGAGGGCTGTCCATTATCTTTCACTGCAACAATCAGGTTCTGTTTCATGCTGTCAGATTCTGAAATGTCCCGCTGGGTCCTGATTTCTCCACTGTGTAGATCAATACTGAAAAGTCCAGGATCTGTGGCTTTGACTATATGATAGGACAGCCAGGCGTTCTGTCCAGAGTCTGCGTCCACTGCTATCACTTTGGACACCAGAGACCCTCCATGTGCAGCTTTAGGGACCAGCTCAGTCATGAAGGAGCTGCCCTCTGGTGCTGGATACAGTATCTGAGGAGAGTTGTCATTCACATCAGATATGAACACACTGACAGTCACATTGCTGCTGAGAGGATGAGAACCATTGTCTCTGGCCATCACTTGGACTTTGAAACTCCTGAACTGTTCATAGTCAAATGACCTCACAGCGTGGATCACTCCTGTGTCTCCATTAACAGATAGATAGGAGGACACCGAGGCACCGTTCACCTCACCAGGTAACAGAGAATAAATCACTGTACCGTTTTTGTCTCCAGTCAGAATCTCGAGCAGAAACAGTACATAAAGAGGAGCCAGGTTTGTTATTTTCACTAACATATGCGCTGTAGGACTGTTCCTCAAACACAGGTGGGTTGTCATTGATGTCAGCTACAGACAACTGAATAGTTTTAGAGGAGGACAGAGGTGGAGAGCCCTCATCAGTGGCAGTTATTGTAATGTTGTAATCAAACACTAATTCACGGTCCAGTAGACTTGTGGTCACTAGAGAATAATAGTTTTTAATAGAAGGAACCAACTTAAAAGGGACATTTTGCTGAATGTAGCAGCGGACATTTTGGCTGTTATCCGAATCTACATCCTGTACATTAATGATGCCCACCTCTGTGCCAGGAGACACATTTTCAGGTACTGGGTTTGCTAGTGACTTTATATAAATAACAGGTGAATTGTCATTTACATCGGTGACATGTACAGTCACTTTGGTGTAAGATGACAATCCCAAGCCATCTTTCGCTTTAATGCGCAGGTCATAAGTTGCAACCGATTCAAAATCTATCTCGCTAATGAGTTTTAATTCTCCTGTCTTAGGATCAAGGCCAAAAACCGTCTTTACATTTTCTGAAACATGTCCAAAATCATAAGTCACATCTCCATTCACTCCCTCATCTGCATCAGTTGCGCTCACTGTTATCACTACAGTACCTATAGGAGAGTTTTCAGGCAGACTGGCTTTATAAACGGCCTGGCTAAACACTGGGGCGTTATCATTAGCATCCAGTACAGTTACATGTATGACCACTGTACCTGATCTCTGAGGAGATCCGCCATCTAAAGCTGAAAGGAGTAAATTAATTTCCTTTTGTTTTTCTCGATCAAGCTCTTTATCTAAAACAAGCTCCACTGTGTTTCCATTAGCAGCCAGAATGAAATTTTCGTTCTTTTCGAGGCTATACTGCTGAACTGAGTTTTGTCCTACATCTGCATCGTGCGCCTCCTCGATTAAAAAACGAGCTCCCCTTGCTGCCGATTCATGAATTTCAAATTTAAACGACGCTTCGTTAAACTGGGGTGTATTATCATTAATGTCTTGAACATGCAGACTGAAAGGATGCAATTCGAGCGGGTTCTCTAGGACGATTTCGCGTTTTATTACACAAGACAATCGTTCTCCACACAGCTCCTCTCGGTCAATCCTGTCGGAAACAATTAAATCCCCTGTGCTTCTATTGATATCACAATATCGCTTCCGATTTCCTGCCGCATCAACACGAGCATTCCTAAGTGACAATTTACCCACGTCCAGGTTCAGATCCTTCGCTACATTTCCAATAGCATATCCACGTTTCACTTCCTCCTGCACTGAGTAGCTCACGTCTCCATTCACTCCGATCCAGAACAAAAAGAGGAGACACAAAATCCGACGGTCCATTGTGGCAGATAGGAAATGTTTTCAAAACACAACAGGGGCCCTTGGTTATATTCCACAAAAAAATAAAAAAATAAAAAATCAGCGGTAGAAACAACAACGCACAAAAATAGAAGTAATTCGAGAGCTTCTCGATCTGTCTGGATGCGCAGATTGAATTGTGAGGCTTTCTTTACATCTAAAACGGCGCTGGGAGGGAAGAAGGGCCTTCTCATAGACAGGCAAATAGTGACACCTTGAGAAAAAGGAAGAAACCGCACATTTATACTGTTCTCAGTATCAAAGTCTGCCTTTGAATAAATATTTTCTTCTTTAGTATAATTCGTCCTCTAAGACTTCTTAAAGGCAAAACAATGCTGCAGAAACCTTTCTTTAAAGCAATAAGAACTCCGAATAATGTCTGACATTCACTTTCTAGGTTTGGTGAGTGCTGAAATCACACAAAAAGAAATCTCTACGGTTTATGTGTACGGAAAGTGAGACAGACAAAATGCACGGAGTTTGACGGATGATGGTCAAGCTGATCGTCATTAAAAAGTTCAACAATAAAAACTTTTTTCTTCTAAGTAACCTAAATAGTGTCTCTAAGAATAATCATTAAAGGAGTCATGTCAGTGTTAGTGTGTGTGTGTGTTGTTCATAACCTAAACAAACAAACAAATAAATAAACTACGGTAACTAAACAGTAATAACCCTTCATTAATTTTATTGCTAATACAAACATGTCCAAAAAACAGATTTGTTTTGTTATTGACAGATTTATAATCATACCTCATTGAGTACAACTTAAGTAGACCCTGTTTAAAGATGAGTAGCATGGAATTATGTTTGTAATACCGTTACAAAGAAATCAGATGAAAGAGAGTACATGGAAGTCCCTTAAAAATTTCTGACCGCAAGGTAGAGCAAAACCTGATATTGTACATGTATTTAAAGATAAAGGCAAAGAAAGTACTATTGTTGGACTTTTAAAATTGCTGTCAGTGGGGGAAGGTAAATACTAAATGTGTATTCATTTATTTTACTGTTATGTCTGAAGATTTCAAATCCTTAAAAGAAAACATTAGATAACTGCAAATACCTCGATATGAAGTCAAACTCAAAAAAATAAGATATTGCAAGAAAAATTCCAAAGACAAAAAAGGAATAAGTATTTCTACATCAGCCAGGTGCCTACCTCAGGAGAAATGTCACAGCTGCCAAACACATCAGCAAATTCTGATGGACTTTTCTTCAAGGTCTGGTCAGCAGGCAGCGTGTTGTCATTGTAAGATGATACAAACTTAAAGTCACTGGTTCTAGATCCTGTTGTCAGGTAGGCATCATAATTGTAGGTGCTGCGTAAAGTTCCTGTACCGTCAACATCTGAGTAATTAGGAGGAAATAAGCTCCTGGAATGGCTACTGCTCCATCAAACAACAGTCTGGGTTTTCTTCTGCGACAAAACCTCACACCAAGGATGATGATGATGAAGGTCAGAAAGAAGGTGGACACAGAAACCAGGGCGATGATCAGATAAGAGGTCAGCTTGGAGTTTTTCTCATCATAAGAAATGTCTTTCAGTTCTGGAACTTCAGCCAAGTTATCAGAAATCAGTAAATACATAGAACAGGTGGCAGACAGAGAGGGCTGTCCATTATCTTTCACTGCAACAATCAGGTTCTGTTTCATGCTGTCAGATTCTGAAATGTCCCGCTGGGTCCTGATTTCTCCACTGTGTAGATCAATACTGAAAAGTCCAGGATCTGTTGCTTTGACTATATGATAGGACAGCCAGGCGTTCTGTCCAGAGTCTGCGTCCACTGCTATCACTTTGGACACCAGAGACCCTCCATGTGCAGCTTTAGGGACCAGCTCAGTCATGAAGGAGCTGCCCTCTGGTGCTGGATACAGTATCTGAGGAGAGTTGTCATTCACATCAGATATGAACACACTGACAGTCACGTTGCTGCTGAGAGGAGGGGAACCATTGTCTCTGGCCATCACTTGGACTTTGAAACTCCTGAACTGTTCATAGTCAAATGACCTCACAGCGTGGATCACTCCTGTGTCTCCATTAACAGATAGATAGGAGGACACCGAGGCACCGTTCACCTCACCAGGTAACAGAGAATAAATCACTGTACCGTTTTGTCTCCAGTCAGGATCTCGAGCAGAAACAGTACATAAAGAGGAGCCAGGTTTGTTATTTTCACTAACATATGCGCTGTAGGACTGTTCCTCAAACACAGGTGGGTTGTCATTGATGTCAGCTACAGACAACTGAATAGTTTTAGAGGAGGACAGAGGTGGAGAGCCCTCATCAGTGGCAGTTATTGTAATGTTGTAATTAGATACTAATTCACGGTCTAGTTGTCCTGTGGTCAGTAAAGAATAATAGTTTTTAATAGAAGGAACCAACTTAAAAGGAACATTTTGCTCGATGGAGCAACGAACCTGACGGTTATTGTCACAGTCTCTGTCCTGTACATTAATAATGCCCACCTCTGTACCAGGAGACACATTCTCAGGTATGGGGTTGGACAAGGATTTTACATGTATTAATGGGGCATTGTCATTCACATCAGTGATGTCAATAATCACTTTAGCTTCTGAAGACAGGCCGTAACCATCTTTGGCTTCAACCATCAGTTCATACTTCGATCCTTCTTCATAATCTAATTCACCTGCTACAATTATTTCTCCGGTCTTTTCATTAAGTGAAAATAGCTTCTTTGATTTATCAGACAGTCGGCCAAACTCATACGTCACCTCGCCGTTAACACCTTCATCTGCATCTTTTGCACTTATTCTGATAACTGGGGTATTCAAAGGAGCATTTTCCGGAAAACTGGCCGTGTACACGTCCTCGGTAAACACAGGGGCGTTATCATTAGCGTCGAGCACAGTAACATGTATGATTACAGTTCCTGATCTCTGCGGAGATCCACCATCTGCGGCTGTCAGCAATAATTTGAATTCTTGCTGCTCTTCACGATCTAATTCTTTGTCTAAGACCAGCTCTCCATATTTACTGCCAGCACTGGTTGTTTGAATGCTAAACACAAAGTGGGGGTTTTGTTCTAGGGTGTAGCTTTGAACGGCGTTCTGGCCTATATCTGCGTCGTGCGCTGCGTTAATGCGATACCTGGCTCCTTTTGCAGCAGACTCGCTGATCTCCAGCTTCACTGTATCTTTTTGAAACACTGGAGAATTATCGTTTATATCCTCAACCTGAAGGGACAGCCTATGCAGTTCCAGGGGATTTTCTAAAAGCAGGTCAAATTTCAGAACACAGGTCGGTTTTTGTCCACAGTGCTCCTCTCTGTCTATTCTTCCGGCGACCAATAAGTCTCTGGTCCTCGGGTCGACTCTGATATACTCCTTCTCGCTTCGTTCCATTTCTACGCGGGCTTTACGAGCATCGTTTCCCCGCGATTCCAGTCCCAAATCCCTGGCAACATTTGCGATGACAGACCCGCGCTTCAGCTCCTCTCGAACGGAATAGGTCAGTTCTCCCTGTGCGCAGTGTTCAACAAAAAGGACAAAGAGGAATCCACAGATCCTGGGGAAACGCAGTCCACGCGCCATCATCAGACACTAAAATAATGCAGATACGGTTTCAGTCGTGAAGTATTTTCGATTATGATTTCAGCATTTTTGGGGTTTTGCTCCAGCTTCAGAGAAAAAAGACGAAATACCTCCCAGTCCTCATGGTGGATCGTGTGCAAAAGATATTCGGGGTTAAACGCGTTGCTGGTCTTTAGTGACACCTTGAGCATAGCTAAAAAATGACAACGCAACAGATGTGATCGAAATTACAATCTGCATTTTGGAAAGAAAATTATCCTATTCAAGTATTAAACCAGTCAAAGAAATGCATACTTATTGAAGAAAAATCGGACTTTTATTTTGTGTCATTACTGCAAAAGGGTCATCTAAATTCTAAAATGTTTAAACCTGCGTCATTCCCGTGTCGTTATAACGCAAGAAGCGTTTCCAGTTTTCCTAAATATAATCTGAAATTGCATGTGTTTTTTCTTTTCCTAGTTAATAATTGTTATATCGCTCTGTGAAAATATAAATGCAAACAGTTTTCAAGTGAACCTGATTATACACGTTTGTTTTCAGTAAAGAGAAAACGTGGAAACACCGAATGAGAGAAGAAAAAGTCGTTAGTGGTCATTAGCAGGTCGGCTCCGTATTTCAATGACTTACATCCTAATTCCGTCTCACAAATCTTTTCACAATTATTGTGAAAGGCAACACACACGCTTTTATTTTTCGTTGAGGGTTCTTTGTGTGTGAGGAGAACTTTGTTTTTGAAGTATTAAAAAATCCAACCATTCAATCTTATTATTATTGTTATAATTATTATTATTAACTTATTTTTGTTTATTTATAAATCGTAGATCGTAACATTCAATTCTATAATCTAATAAGAAGGCATTGACAAAGCTTTGATTTAAATGTTTTACGGCATGTTAAATAACTGGGTTATTCATAGATTTCAACGACTGGTGTAGCAGTCAATTTCAGCACCCGGGACAGAGACACAGAAAAAGCTGGTGTCTCATTTGGTGAAATCGGGGAAACCAGTAACTGGAGAACGTAAAAGTTCCGTTGTTGTAATACAGAGCAGTCACTTCATGTCTTGAGTTCATTTTGCGCTTTTAGAAGTAATCACGAAAAGCGAGCGTTCACATTATGACAACAAAAACCCCGCATTTCAATGTGAAAACACAGAACACTGACAAACCAGCAAGCCGAAGAGGTTTCAAATGATTCCCGAATCATCTTGCCACACGCACCAACATATAAATCCATGGTTTATAACACATGACAGCTTCATATTAAGGATGTCGAACAGATTCTCACAAACAAGCAACTGGCAATGAACAAGTAAATAAAGTGCTCAAAAATACCTCAAGTTTTCAAATATCTTTTAGAAAACCAATGAATAGTTATTCTGTTCTGAAGAGTGAAAAATGTGCATACGCCAGTTATAGCTTAGAAAAAACAAGTTTGAAGTAAAAATAAAATAAAAATTAACGTATGGCTTGACATCATCAAACAAAAAGAGGAAATTGAATTGTATACGCATATGAAGTGGTTAAGTCAGAGAAGAGCGACGAATAAGTATGTAAGAAAGATGCGAGGATAAGAATTAGTAAAAAGGCAGGGAATGTCCAAATATAAATTAAGGGAATACAAAATGAAAAGAAAAAATAAATTAGGAAGTTATTATATAAATTTGGGTAAAAGAATCTCTGAAAAGGAAAAACGTTTGAGAACCACAGGCTAAGAACTTGAAGTGATTAGAGAGGTAAAATAAAACACAGTTTTTACCTCTGGAAAGTCCGTGTTGTCTCCGAACACATCGGCAAACTCTGTTGGACTTTTCTTCAAGGTCTGGTCAGCAGGCAGTGTGTTGTCATTGTAAGACGATACAAACTTAAAGTCACTGGTTCTAGATCCTGTTGTCAGGTAGGCATCATAATTGTAGGTGCTGCGTAAAGTTCCAGTACCGTCAACATCTGAGTAATTAGGAGGTAAATAAGCTCCAGGAATGGCTACTGCTCCATCAAACAACAGTCTGGGTTTTCTTCTGCGACAAAATCTCACACCAAGGATGATGATGATGAAGGTAAGAAAGAAGGTGGACACAGAAACCAGGGCTATGATCAGATAAGAAGTCAGCTTGGAGTTCTTCTCATCATAAGAAATGTCTTTCAGTTCTGGAACTTCAGCCAAGTTGTCAGAAATCAGTAAATACATTGAACAGGTGGCAGACAGAGAGGGCTGTCCATTATCTTTCACTGCAACAATCAGGTTCTGTTTCATGCTGTCAGATTCTGAAATGTCCCGCTGTGTCCTGATTTCTCCACTGTGTAGATCAATATTGAAAAGTCCAGGATCTGTGGCTTTGACTATATGATAGGACAGCCAGGCGTTCTGTCCAGAGTCTGCGTCCACTGCTATCACTTTGGACACCAGAGACCCTCCATGTGCAGCTTTAGGGACCAGCTCAGTCATGAAGGAGCTGCCCTCTGGTGCTGGATACAGTATCTGAGGAGAGTTGTCATTCACATCAGATATGAACACACTGACAGTCACGTTGCTGCTGAGAGGAGGGGAACCATTGTCTCTGGCCATCACTTGGACTTTGAAACTCCTGAACTGTTCATAGTCAAATGACCTCACAGCGTGGATCACTCCTGTGTCTCCATTAACAGATAGATAGGAGGACACCGAGGCACCGTTCACCTCACCAGGTAACAGAGAATAAATCACTGTACCGTTTTGTCTCCAGTCAGGATCTCGAGCAGAAACAGTACATAAAGAGGAGCCAGGTTTGTTATTTTCACTAACATATGCGCTGTAGGACTGTTCCTCAAACACAGGTGGGTTGTCATTGATGTCAGCTACAGATAATTGAATAGTTTTAGAGGAAGACAGAGGTGGAGAGCCCTCATCAGTGGCAGTTATTGTAATGTTGTAATCAGATACTAATTCACGGTCCAGTTGTCCTGTGGTCACTAGAGAATAATAGTTTTTAATAGAAGGAATCAATTTAAAAGGGACGTTTTCCTGGATTGTGCAGCGGACTTGGCGATTATGTTCAGAGTCTCTGTCCTGTACATTAAAGATGCCCACCTCTGCACCAGGTGACACGTTCTCTGGTATGGGATTGGACAAGGACTTTAAATGGATAATGGGGGCGTTATCATTTATATCAGTTACTTCAATAATTACGGTTGCATATGAGGCCAATCCTAAACCATCTTTAGCGCTTATCTGCATTTCGTACAACGATTTCCTTTCATAATCAATAGTCCCACCTACTCTGACTTCACCGGTTTGTGGATTTAATATAAAAATTTGGTTTTCATCCGACACATGATCAAATCCGTAAGTGATTTCGCCATTCACTCCCTCATCTGCATCCGTAGCGGACACTGTTAGAACAACAGAATCTATCGATGCATTTTCAGGGAGACTGGCTTTATAAACTAGCTGGCTGAACACTGGGGCGTTATCATTAGCATCCAGAACAGTGACGTGTATTGCAACGGTGCCTGATTTCTGAGGAGATCCGCCGTCAAAAGCAGTCAGTAAAAACGTAATCGTGTTTTTGTCCTCCCTGTCCAGCTCTTTGTCCAAGACTAACTCGCCATATTTCCGTCCAATTCCTTTTGACTTTACATTTAACTTAAAATAATCATTTTCTTGTAGTGAGTATCCCCGCACAGCATTGTCGGCTATGTCTGCGTCATGCGCTTCGTCAAGGAGAAACGTCGCCCCTCTCGTCGCAGATTCTCGAATTTCTAATTTAATTGATTCCTCTTTAAATTGGGGAGAATTATCATTAATATCCTGAATGTGAATGTTAATACGATGCAGTTCTAAAGGATTTTCAAGCACTACCTCCTGTTTTACGACGCACGATGCCCTCTTTTCACAAAGTCCTTCCCTGTCCATTCGTTCTTCGACCATTAGATTTCCTGTCTTGACATTCAAGCTGCAGTACTTCACGCCGTTATCCTCCGTCTCAATACGAGCCTTTCGAACAGACAGCGTGGGCAGATCCAGTCCTAAATCCTTTGCAATATTTCCGACCACGGATCCTCGCTCCATCTCTTCTGGAATGGAGTAGCTCACGTCTCCACAGACGAGGTGGATGAAAAGAACAATAAAAGCAAGGCCTCGGCGCACGAAATCACCAAAGATATTCATTTTTTTGTTTTGTTTTCGTAAGAAACGCCACTTCAGAATCAAACTGTGAACGAAAAGTTCATCTCTCTCTGTCCTGCATTAAAAAAAGAAGACATTCAGTTCCAAAGCATGCGTTATTTGTTATCTGTTCTCCAAAAAGAAAATTCTGGGTATGCGCTGGCAGAGCAGGGAGGAGGAAGATTCTGACATTTCGTCCACTAGTACATGCTGACACCATGAGTATTTGCTGCGGTATGACATGTCTGTATTTTTAATGCAACCTGCTTTAGCAATGACACAGATTGTAAACTGAACTTAAATTAATTAAAAATATGTGCAATTTTTAACTGCCCAAAGAAACTAAAACCTCTGATATTGAGAAGATATTTTTTAAATTAAATAGTAAAAAATAAATAAATAAAAAAATAATAAATAATAATTTATTTTGTTACATTATAAAAGTAACAAAATAAAAAAAAACATGTCATATTACCCTATTTTCAAGAGCAAGCTGAAAGGAAAAAAGAAACACAATTTTTGTATCTCTGCCAAAATGGTCAAAAATATTAAAACATCAGATTAATGCATGTAATTGCAAATGAGATGCAATACAGGAGGCAAGAAATGAAAAAGGCAATTCAAAAAACTGGAACAATAAATATTCACACAAACATAAAAAAAAAAAAAAATCTCAACCAACATCAACGCAAATAAGAAGGATGATAAAATGTTCTATTTTTAAGGCAGCTCAATAGAATTTAACAATCAATAAACATATTCATACCTGTGGTGCGGAGTCAAGCTCCCCAAAAACATCAGCAGAGTCTTTTGGACTTTTCTTCAATGTCTGGTCAGCAGGCAGCGTGTTGTCATTATAAGATGATACAAACTTAAAGTCACTGGTTCTAGATCCTGTTGTCAGGTAGGCATCATAATTGTAGGTGCTGCGTAAAGTTCCTGTACCATCAACGTCTGAGTAATTAGGAGGTAGATAAGCTCCTGGAATGGCTACTGCTCCATCAAACAACAGTCTGGGTTTTCTTCTGCGACAAAACCTCACACCCAGGATGATGATGATGAAGGTCAGAAAGAAGGTGGACACAGAAACCAGGGCAATGATCAGATAAGAGGTCAGCTTGGAGTTTTTCTCATCATAAGAAATGTCTTTCAGTTCTGGAACTTCAGCCAAGTTATCAGAAATCAGTAAATACATTGAACAGGTGGCAGACAGAGAGGGCTGTCCATTATCTTTCACTGCAACAATCAGGTTCTGTTTCATGCTGTCAGATTCTGAAATGTCCCGCTGTGTCCTGATTTCTCCACTGTGTAGATCAATATGAAAAGTCCAGGATCTGTGGCTTTGACTATATGATAGGACAGCCAGGCGTTCTGTCCAGAGTCTGCGTCCACTGCTATCACTTTGGACACCAGAGACCCTCCATGTGCAGCTTTAGGGACCAGCTCAGTCATGAAGGAGCTGCCCTCTGGTGCTGGATACAGTATCTGAGGAGAGTTGTCATTCACATCAGATATGAACACACTGACAGTCACGTTGCTGCTGAGAGGAGGAGAACCATTGTCTCTGGCCATCACTTGGACTTTGAAACTCCTGAACTGTTCATAGTCAAATGACCTCACAGCGTGGATCACTCCTGTGTCTCCATTAACAGATAGATAGGAGGACACCGAGGCACCGTTCACCTCACCAGGTAACAGAGAATAAATCACTGTACCGTTTTGTCTCCAGTCAGGATCTCGAGCAGAAACAGTACATAAAGAGGAGCCAGGTTTGTTATTTTCACTAACATATGCGCTGTAGGACTGTTCCTCAAACACAGGTGGGTTGTCATTGATATCAGCTACAGACAACTGAATAGTTTTAGAGGAAGACAGAGGTGAAGAGCCCTCATCAGTGGCAGTTATTGTAATGTTGTAATTAGATACTAATTCACGGTCCAGTTGTCCTGTGGTCACTAGAGAATAATAGTTTTTAATTGAGGGAACCAACTTAAAAGGGACGTTTTGCTGAATGGACAGCGGACCTGTCCATTATTCTCGGAGTCTCTGTCTAGTACATTAAAATGCCCACCTCTGTACCAGATGACACGTTCTCTGGTATGGGATTGGACAAAGATGTCATTTCTATATCTGGTCTGTTGTCATTTACATCAATAATATCAATGATAACCTTTGTCTCTGTAGAAAGGCCATAACCATCCTTCGCCTCAACAAATATCTCATACCTTGTTCTCTCTTCATAATCTATATTTCCTGTAACAATCATCTCTCCTGTTTTGGAATCAAGAGAAAATAAAGACTGAGATTTTTCAGAGATTCGGCTAAATTCATATGTAACTTCACCATTGATTCCTTCATCTTTATCTGATGCACCTACTGTGATAACCGGAGTTTTTAAAGGAGAGTTTTCAGGTAACCTCGCTGTGTACACAGCCTCGGTAAATACGGGAGCATTATCATTAGCGTCGAGAACAGCAACGTGTATGACTACAGTCCCTGATCTCGGAGGAGATCCGCCATCTACCGCTGTTAATATAATTCTCACTTCTTGCTGCTCTTCTCTGTCTAACTCTTTATCTAAAACCAGTTCTCCATATTTTCTTCCAGGGCTCGTCTGAACGTTAAGCACGAAATTGGGGTTTTGCTGCAGGATGTAGCTTTGGACAGTGTTCTGGCCTATGTCTGCATCGTGCGCAGCGTTAATGCGATACCGCGCTCCTTTGTCGGTTGACTCCCCTATTTCCAGCTTAATAATATCCTTTGGAAAGATCGGTTCATTGTCATTAATGTCTTGTACTTGCAGAGACAAACGGTGTAGCTCCAGAGGATCTTCCATAAGGAGGTCGTATTTGAGAATACACGTTGGGTTTTCTCCACACTCCTCCTCTCTGTCTATTCTTCCCGTGACAAACAAATCCCCGTTTCTCAGATTAATGCCGATCAACTCTTTTTCGCTTCCTTCCACCTTTACCCGGATTTTACGAGCAGATAGTCTTCCCACGTCCAGTTTCAGATCTTGTGCGATATTTCCAATTACAGATCCGCGTTTCAGTTCCTCCTGGACCGAATAGGTCAGATCGCAGTGGGAGCATTGCACCAGAACAAAGAAAACCAGAACGCCATGCCATTCTCGATCCCGTCGTTTGTGCATCGTCTTCCAGTTGGTCTACAAAAGCTGCGTCTGCTTTTAGTGATGGTTATTGTATTTCCAAATGAGGTTCTCTATCGCGCTTGTCCACGGATTCACATATTATAAAAGACAGGTCCAGCCCGAAAACGTGTGGTGTGCAAAAGCAGTTCGACATTTAAATCCAAAACGGGTCTATAGTGACACCGTGAGTTTAAACAACATTACAACGTCTCACCAGAAACAGTGAATTTTATGCTGAAGCGTTATCGCGTATTCCAACAGAATAATTCCAAACTGTAAAATTCATTGTGTTGCAATAAAATGTTATAACAATCTTGTAAAAGAGAATTGTAATTGCTTATTGTCGTTATAAACTAATTAACAGAAAAATCTTATTTTAATTCTCGTATAGTAGAAAATATGCATTTTTAGCCTAAAATATTTATCTGCATAATTATATTTATTTTTATTTTTATTCATTTATTTATGCTGTTTTTTGTTTGTTTGTTTGTTTGTTTGATTTTTTGTATTTGCTTTTGCAAATCCGATTCTTCCCATCCAAGACATATTTTCTCCTTACCCATCGTATTTCGTTTTTGTTTTTTTTCTCGTGACCCAAAAACTAATTCTCGTTCAACATTCTATAAAATCAGGAAAGTCTAATAAAAGAAAACTCAAACATAACCACAATAAAAATAAAAATAAAAATGGTGTAATAGCACATTTAAATTTGTGAGCACGTATGGAACAAAACATGCATTTATACATTAAATAATTTATGTAATTATGTTCGAAAAAGATCGCAGGATAAAAACAGTAATGGGTATAGATGGTTTCGAAACAGTACGTGCGAAGTTGCAAATGTAAACAAACGTGAAAGCGTGTTTTTTTTTTTTTTTTTTCAGGACCAAGTAGAGAGAAATACATTAAAAAGTTTTATTCTACTGCAAGAATCAAAAGCTAGCATAAATGTCCACTAACAAAAAAGCAGTTTATTATATGTCACTGGGTACCAAAGTGCAAAACGCTGTTTTAATTAGCAACGGGAAAAGGATCTTAAAGGACTCAATATAATAAATCGTTGGTGTATTTACGCATTCTATCTCTGTAGTTATGTTAAACCGTTTGACAAAAAGCGGGTATGCCTGATATATTTTCTACATATAATACAATGTATTAATAACTTTATTGTTAGACAATTAATTACATAGTAAGACGATAATATGTGTGATGGAATTTCGTGAAAGAACTGGACTTTTAAAAATCTATTATAGTAATGGAGATAGTTTCGCTTACAATCGAGTTCAAACGAACGACAACTGAATATGCTCAGAAAAAAAAAAAAACTGGAAAAGTACAAAACAAGTTCAAGGTTCTGACCAGAAGCTGAGTAAAGAGAAACCGTATATCAGCAACATGTGAAAATAGGTCCCTCAGAACAGAAAAGCTCAAACCGTTTAAAGAAGAAAACTGGACAAACGCAAATGGTTCAAGAGATGAAAAATACTGACGAAAAAAAAGAACACAATTAAGCATTTATTTTTTTAAGTTAAAATTTAAAGAAATATTTTGGAAGTAAGATCAAAATCAACGCGAAAATCTATAGAGCTTTTTTTTAAAAAAAACATTAGCGATACGTTTTAATATCGGATGAGACTAAGAAATATTCATCAGTGTCACGTTGATCTCAAACCAAATATATAATGGAATGTATTCCTACCTGAAGAGAGGAATCATTATCACCAAATACATCTGATAAGTCTGTCGGACTTTTCTTCAGAGTCTGGTCAGCAGGCAGTGTGTTGTCATTGTAAGATGATACAAACTTAAAGTCACTGGTTCTAGATCCTGTTGTCATGTAGGCATCATAATTATAGGTGCTGCGTAAAGTTCCTGTTCCATCAACATCTGCATAACTTGGAGGAAGATAAGCTCCTGGAATGGCTACTGCTCCATCAAACAACAGTCTGGGTTTTCTTCTGCGACAAAATCTCACACCCAGGATGATGATGATGAAGGTCAGAAAGAAGGTGGACACAGAAACCAGGGCGATGATCAGATAAGAGGTCAAGTTAGAGTTCTTCTCATCATAAGAAATGTCTTTCAGTTCTGGAACTTCAGCCAAATTATCAGAAATCAGTAAATACATTGAACAGGTGGCAGACAGAGAGGGCTGTCCATTATCTTTCACTGCAACAATCAGGTTCTGTTTCATGCTGTCAGATTCTGAAATGTCCCGCTGGGTCCTGATTTCTCCACTGTGTAGATCAATACTGAAAAGTCCAGGATCTGTGGCTTTGACTATATGATAGGACAGCCAGGCATTCTGTCCAGAGTCTGCGTCCACTGCTATCACTTTGGACACCAGAGACCCTCCATGTGCAGCTTTAGGGACCAGCTCAGTCATGAAGGAGCTGCCCTCTGGTGCTGGATACAGTATCTGAGGAGAGTTGTCATTCACATCAGATATGAACACACTGACAGTCACGTTGCTGCTGAGAGGAGGAGAACCATTGTCTCTGGCCATCACTTGGACTTTGAAACTCCTGAACTGTTCATAGTCAAATGACCTCACAGCGTGGATCACTCCTGTGTCTCCATTAACAGATAGATAGGAGGACACAGAGGCACCGTTCACCTCACCAGGTAACAGAGAATAAATCACTGTACCGTTTTGTCTCCAGTCAGGATCTCGAGCAGAAACAGTACATAAAGAGGAGCCAGGTTTGTTATTTTCACTAACATATGCGCTGTAGGACTGTTCCTCAAACACAGGTGGGTTGTCATTGATGTCAGCTACAGACAACTGAATAGTTTTAGAGGAGGACAGAGGTGGAGAGCCCTCATCAGTGGCAGTTATTGTAATGTTGTAATTAGATACTAATTCACGGTCTAGTTGTCCTGTGGTCACTAAAGAATAATAGTTTTTAATAGAAGGAACCAACTTAAAAGGAACATTTTGCTCGATGGAGCAACGAACCTGACGGTTATTGTCAGAGTCTCTGTCCTGTACATTAATGATGCCCACCTCTGTATTAGGTGACATGTTCTCAGATATGGGATTGGACAATGACTTCACATATATAACTGGGGCGTTGTCATTTACATCAATAATGTCAATTATAATTTTAGCTTCTGATGAGAGCCCGTAACCATCTTTTGCCTCCACAAACACCTCATATCTCGGTGTCTCTTCATAATCTATATTTCCTGTAACAATCATCTCTCCTGTTTTGGAATCAAGAGAAAATAAAGACTGAGATTTTTCAGAGATTCGGCTAAATTCATATGTAACTTCACCATTGATTCCTTCATCTTTATCTGATGCACCTACTGTGATAACCGGAGTTTTTAAAGGAGAGTTTTCAGGTAACCTCGCTGTGTACACAGCCTCGGTAAATACGGGAGCATTATCATTAGCGTCGAGAACAGCAACGTGTATGACTACAGTCCCTGATCTCGGAGGAGATCCGCCATCTACCGCTGTTAATATAATTCTCACTTCTTGCTGCTCTTCTCTATCTAACTCTTTATCTAAAACCAGTTCTCCATATTTTCTTCCAGGGCTCGTCTGAACGTTAAGCACGAAATTGGGGTTTTGCTGCAGGATGTAGCTTTGGACAGTGTTCTGGCCTATGTCTGCGTCGTGCGCAGCGTTAATGCGATACCGCGCTCCTTTACCGGTTGACTCCCCTATTTCCAGCTTAATAATATCCTTTGGAAAGATCGGTTCATTGTCATTAATGTCTTGTACTTGCAGAGACAAACGATGTAGCTCCAGAGGATCTTCCATAAGAAGCTCGTATACAAGAACGCACGCTGGCTTTTCTCCACAAAGCTCCTCTCTGTCTATTCTTCCCGTGACCAATAAATTCCCGTTCTTCAGGTTAATTCCGACATACTGCTTTTCGCTTCCCTCCGTTTCAACTCGAGCTTTACGTGTTGCAAGTTTCCCCACATCCAGTCCCAGATCTTTGGCGATGTTTCCGATCACAGAGCCATGTTTGAGCTCCTCTTGGATGGAGTAGGTCAGATCTCCGCGAGCGAAATGCATCAGAACAAAGAAAAAAATGGTACCGTGTTGGCTTTGAAGGCGTCGTTTACTCATCATTTCAAGGCTGCTTTCCAAAAACTAGACCTTTTATTAATGAAGGTTCAAAATTTAATAACACGCTTTTGCCGCAATTCCACCAAGGTTCGGTTGTTTTTTAAAGAACAGAGGAACAAACCCAGTTGCGGGTGGTGTGCAAAGCAGTGGAGCAACATTTAAATCCAAAGAAAGTCTATAGTGACACCGTGAGTTTGAATGATATTACAACACTTCAGAGATTTATATATATATATATATATATATATATATATATATATATATATATATATATATATATATATATATATATATATGTATATAATTGGTATGAAATCTTCTTGCAATAAAATATTTTCCTTCCATGATGTTTCAATTACTAATTTTAATATTACAAATAAGAACATAAAATATCACCTTCATTTAAGTTACATGGTAAATAAGTTTCCAAATTAAATAATTGTCAAACGTCGCGACGGCAAACACGTATTGCACATCTGACACACTTATAGCCACTAAATAAATACTAAAAATATTTATTTTTCCTAGAAAATACATTTCCGTGGATATATTTTCACACACCATGCACCAATTGACAGCCCAATAATTTTTGTTTAATAATTCCGAACATGAAACAGACAGCAAAATGGTGTCGCAAAGAAAATTCTATAATTTTCATTTCTTAGGGAATCTTAAAATACCTAAGTAGTTTATTTCTGACAGAAATGTAGATGAAAGCATCATTTATACTAGAAGTACTAATTTATTTTGTATTTCTTTTTTTAAAATCCCACAAATTTGATCTGGACAACATAGCAAATATGATTCAAATGCTTAATTTATTCAGCTTGAACAGGTAAAGGTGGAAAAACAAGGTTTCACCAAGAGATGCTATTATTTCCACATTTCTCCGGAAAGACATCATTATTAGCAGAAAAAGCTGTTAGCGCTGGACAATGCCACAATTTATTTCAGCACCATGGACAGTTACAAAAACTGAAACACACGCACACTCACACGCAGACACATGCCCATATACACTAAAATGGATCAAGATCCACAACAAAATATTACAACCATGTTGTGATTCAAAAGGAAATCAAGAGCTTCTGAGCTTAACTTTATCATGAATTGTGAAAAAAAAACATAAAAAAATTAGAGAAGTGAAAATGTATAATATCTTCATTATGCAAAATATCTTTACTCATGAGATAAAACTTGTCCTACCTCAGGCGATGGATTGCTATCTCCAAAGACATCTTCTAATTCTGATGAATGTTTCCTCAGAGTCTGGTCAGCAGGCAGCGTGTTGTCATTGTAAGATGATACAAACTTAAAGTCACTGGTTCTGGATCCTGTTGTCAGGTAGGCATCATAATTATAGGTGCTGCGTAAAGTTCCTGTTCCATCAACATCTGCATAACTTGGAGGAAGATAAGCTCCTGGAATGGCTACTGCTCCATCAAACAACAGTCTGGGTTTTCTTCTGCGACAAAACCTCACACCAAGGATGATGATGATGAAGGTCAGAAAGAAGGTGGACACAGAAACCAGGGCTATGATCAGATAAGAGGTCAAGTTAGAGTTCTTCTCATCATAAGAAATGTCTTTCAGTTCTGGAACTTCAGCCAAGTTATCAGAAATCAGTAAATACATTGAACAGGTGGCAGACAGAGAGGGCTGTCCATTATCTTTCACTGCAACAATCAGGTTCTGTTTCATGCTGTCAGATTCTGAAATGTCCCGCTGGGTCCTGATCTCTCCACTGTGTAGATCAATATTAAAAAGTCCAGCATCTGTTGCTTTGACGATATGATAGGACAGCCAGGCATTTTGTCCAGAGTCTGCGTCCACTGCTATCACTTTGGACACCAGAGACCCTCCATGTGCAGCTTTAGGGACCAGCTCAGTCATGAAGGAGCTGCCCTCTGGTGCTGGATACAGTATCTGAGGAGAGTTGTCATTCACATCAGATATGAACACACTGACAGTCACGTTGCTGCTGAGAGGAGGAGAACCATTGTCTCTGGCCATCACTTGGACTTTGAAACTCCTGAACTGTTCATAGTCAAATGACCTCACAGCGTGGATCACTCCTGTGTCTCCATTAACAGATAGATAGGAGGACACCGAGGCACCGTTCACCTCACCAGGTAACAGAGAATAAATCACTGTACCGTTTTGTCTCCAGTCAGGATCTCGAGCAGAAACAGTACATAAAGAGGAGCCAGGTTTGTTATTTTCACTAACATATGCGCTGTAGGACTGTTCCTCAAACACAGGTGGGTTGTCATTGATATCAGCTACAGACAACTGAATAGTTTTAGAGGAGGACAGAGGTGGAGAGCCCTCATCAGTGGCAAAGATTGTAATATTGTAATCAGATAGTAATTCACGGTCCAGTTCTTCTGTGGTCACTAGAGAATAATAGTTCTTAATGGAAGGAATCAACTTAAAAGGGACATTTTGCTGGATTGAGCACCTGACCTGCCCATTATTCTCTGAATCTCTGTCCTGCACATTAATGATTGCCACCTCTGTACCAGGTGACACATTCTCAGGTATGGGGCTGGAGAGTGATTTTGTATAAATCACTGGAGCATTATCATTTACATCAGTGATATCAATTATGACCTTAGAATAGGAGGTGAGTCCTAATCCATCTTTTGCTGTCACCCTTAGTTCAAACAATGATACAGTTTCAAAATCAACTGTTCTCATCAATTTTATGTCACCTGCTTTACTGTCTATGTCAAATATTGCCTTGACCTCATCAGAAATATGTCCAAAATCATATGTAACCTCGCCATTTATTCCCTCATCTGCATCCTTTGCTCCAACTGTTAGAACAATAGTTCCTATTGGAGAGTTTTCCGGCACACTGGTTTTGTAAATTGGCTGCATGAATACAGGAACGTTGTCATTTGCATCCAAGACATTTATGTGAATCATGACGGTTCCTGTCCTTTGTGGTGATCCACCATCTAAAGCCGTCAAAAGAAGACTAATTTCTTTTAATTTCTCACGGTCAAGTTCTTTGCTCAAGACAAGCTCCACGGAATTTGTCACAACACCGAGAATAAAATGTTCGTTGTTCTGCAGGTTGTACGTCTGCACTGAATTTTGGCCGACATCTGCGTCATGAGCTTCCTCTATTGGAAATCGAGCGCCTTTTGCTGCAGATTCGCTTATGTCAATTTGAATCAATTCTTTATTAAACTGCGGAGCGTTATCGTTTATATCCTGAACATGCAGGTTTACCCGATGCAGTTCCAACGGATTCTCCAGCATGATCTCTTGTTTCAAAACGCAGGACGCTTTGTCTCCACAAAGGCCTTCTCTGTCGAGCCGGTCAGATATAACTAAATCACCGTCACGGATGTTGATGTCAAAATAATGTTTGTCACTTCCTTCCGTATCAATACGAGCTTTCCGAGCGGACAGTGTGCTGACCTCCAGACCCAAGTCTTTGGCGATATTTCCGACCACCGATCCCCGCCGCATCTCTTCTGGAAACGAATACCTCAAATCTCCCTCTGCCACATGTATAGAAAGAAAAAGCACGCCACAGACAAGACACTGGACCGCAGAGCTCGTGATTGCCATCCTCGTTGTCTAATCCTTGTCAAAATGGAAAAAAAAAAAACTTTAACGGAAAAAAGAAAGAATTTATGCTGAAATCCGCGGAGTCCAAAATCGCGTTTCTCCGTCTTCTGATCGGCTACTAAAGCCCTGCCTCACGGTCTCTGTCTTAATGCTGTGACGATCCTGACAGCAAAACGTATAGTGTTGACACACAGCGACCTCTTGAGTAAGCGCGATAAATTGCTACCTGGGGTTCCGCCACCCCAAAACCAACATTTTATCTTTACGACACAAAGTTTGAAATATGTAAAAGTGATCCTGACTGAAGAGGTCCCTCTCTCATGCATGCTAACCTGAGCACAACTTCTGTTCAAATGCTTGCCACAGAATCAAACGAACAAACAAACAAACAAAAAACACACATAACACATATGTTTTTTATATAACTGTAAACCATTATCACATATTATGTGAGAAATGTCCTTTTGACATGATGAAAAAGAATACATAACAAATGGAAGGTTTTAGATGTCCAATAATCACTACAAAGTTGTTATGTTCTGATTTTGGGTTTAATATACTTTAATGTAGTGATTTATTTTTTTTGTAATTAATTTGGTTTTGTTAATTGGTGGGTGCGTGGACCATATAAATAGACTGGGTTGGCGATAGTGAGGGAGCCGCCCACTTCGCCTTTGGTGCTCCCGCTCGCTCCACTAGTCCTGAAGGAGACGGCGTCCTAGGTGGATGTCCACGCTGATGGCTGTCAGTCAACGCAGCCGTATCCAATTTGTTATGGGGATTTTTGTTAGCTTACATTTTTGACTTTTTTTTTGTGTGTTGTTTTTTTTTGGCCTGGTGAGACCGGTTGTCCTGTTTTCGATTCTTTTATTTTTGTAGGGGTTTTTTTTTATGGCACTAGCAGGGGCTTCGACGGCCCTGTATAGGGTTGGCCCCCTGCTGTGCCTTTTTGTTCCTTTTGACCGGCTCACCAGGACCTTAATTGTTTGATACTTTCGGGTATGTGGGGGGTTTTTTTTCTTATTTTTTGGACACGGGAAAAAGGAGAGACTTCATATGTTTTTTTTCCTTTCTTTTCCTTTCTTCTTTTTTCTTCTAGGAGCGAAACCTGAGAAGAATGCGCTAGGGAGTTAAAGAACAAAATGAAAGGGAATAAAACTTGAAAAACTTTCTTGTCTACGTGTCCTTAAATATGTTCGTTCCGGCTGGACGTAACATATTTATGGGGGCTCGTCAAAACAATTAGTACTTTGAGCAAAGAGTTTTGATTTGTGTTTGGCTTGGTGATTGTTTGGCTTTTGGTGCAGGTGTAGTGCGTTACAGTGATTTGAGTAGGATATTGGGCGTGGTGCTCTTGTAAGTTTGTTTGTTTGTGCTTGGGCTTTTAGTAAAGGGTGTGGTGATTTGTGGTCTAAACATGGAGTTTGACCTGGAAGATTTTGTTGCAAATCCCACATTGGAGGCCTTGGGTAGATGCACTAGGGATCAGTTGCTGTTAGTAGCGGATCATTTCAAAGTTCCGGTAAATAAACGCGCAAACCGAGAGAAAGTTGAGGCTGGTTTATTAGCAGCACTGGTTCAGGTTGGGGTTTTTTCCTGATTCAAGTTTATCAAAGAGTTCTGCTGGATTTCCAGCTGAAGCTTTAACAGATGATCCGGTTCGTTTGAAGGAGCTGGAAGTTGAATTAGGACGGCTTGCTTTGCGAGAAAAGGAGCTGTATTTTGAACAACGGAAATTGGAAATACAAGCTGAACTGCGTTTGAAAGAACTTGAGCTTGGTGCTGGGTCTTTGCAATCGCGATCAAATGATTTTGATGTTGGTAAAAATGTTCGCTTGGTTCCTCCATTTAATGAGCGGGATGTTGATAAATATTTCACGTTGTTTGAAAGAGTGGCATTAAAACTTAAATGGCCGAAAGATGTGTGGACTTTGTTGTTGCAGACTGCATTAACTGGCAAAGCGCAAGAGGCATATGCGTCGTTATCGGTGGCTGATAGTCTTGATTTTGATAAAGTTAAAAAGTGCTATTTTGCGAGCATATGAATTAGTGCCTGAGGCATATCGCCAAAAATTCCGCAGACTGAGGAAACAATATAATCAAACGTATGTAGATTTTGTTAGAGATAAAGAAATTCTCTTTGATCGTTGGTGTGCTGCTAAAAACGTTGAGGATTTTGCGCAACTCAAGCAACTCATTCTGATGGAAGATTTTAAAAACGGCTTGCCAGAGAAAAAATAAATTTAACAATAACAAAGAAGAAAAATAGAAAAAATATCCAGTGTTTGTTTGACTGCTTTAGAAAAAATCTAATATGGTGGCACTTCAAAGAAAAATTCTCCCTAACATCAAACTGACCTACTTTCAACATACATAAAGACATTTCTGAAATCCTTCAACAAACACAAATAACTACATTTCAAATAATTAATGCATTGCATGTTATGATGTTAAAACTACGACAGAGGGAGCAGAAATGGCTGTCTGAGGAAAGTGGGTAAAAAAAGAGCTTAATGTGCTAAAGCAGATGAAACAACAGAACCGCTTCAATGAAATAGTCATGACACTGGTGATTATTCAGAAAGAATATATATTTCTTCAATAGACAAAGCTTGCTATCACCAGAATAGAATATGTTTAACATAGGAATAGGATTGTGACAACATTGTTTCACTTTTATGGTAATAAAACATAAAAAAAAAAAAAAAAATATTAATAAATAAATCAACAAACAATGAATTAATCTTCCTCAAAAGCAAAAAAACAAATAAAAATTAATTTGGAACACTTACCAATAAATGCATAATTTTATATTCGGCACATGGTGATAATCAAGTAGCTACAACAACAAAGAAATTAATATCTTTCCTACAGCTTATTTCTCCACAAATACGGTAACTAATCAATAATATTCCTCATGCAAAGAAAAATGCCATTTTCCATTCTGACCACTGAAAAAGAAAGGAAAAGTTAGCTTAAGCCTTGAATATAAGGCGAGTGAGATGTAAGAGTGAGATGTCTTTATGGTGAAAAAGCATTCAAGTAAACATGTTATTCACACCCGAGAGGAATCAAAAAGTTCAACCGAGTTTTCTGTTGAACTCGGCTTAGCAGCAGACGCGGTTGAACGTTTTTCAGAGTTTGGTCAGCAGGCTGTGTGTTGTCATTGTAGGATGATACAAATTTAAAGTCATTGGGTCAAGATCCTATTACCATGTATGCATCTTAGCGCTTCTCCAGCGAGTCGCGCTATGATGCAATATGATATAAACATCTTGAAAAAGGAAAAGCGATAGCATGAGAGACAAAGCTGGAAAAGCATAACTGTCATTTTAAGAAAAGTAGAAGCTTGTGGTTCAAACACACGCTTATTTAAAGGGACGCATTTTAAAGAAACAAAACCACAAGCAGTAGGAAATGCAAATGAAATGTTGGACAAAAAGAAGCAAACTATATGATATGTTAGACACACAAATTCAGCTTTGTGTGTCTAAAATAGAATATGGAAACAAAATTAATATCCAAACAATAACACTTCAGACTTTCAAAGAAAAATAGTTAAAGTGTTTTCTGAGAAAATTACATCAACAATGATTACAGAAAAAAAAAAAATAAATAAAAACCCATGAAAAAATGTGATTAAAATGTAGTTCTAGCACTCAGATAACAACAGAATATTTAGGCCTACCTCTGGAGATTCCTCTGATTGACCAAATATATCAGCAAATTCAGTTGGACTTTTCTTCAGAGTCTGCTCAGCAGGCAGTGTGTTGTCATTGTAAGATGACACAAACTTAAAGTCACTGGTTCTAGATCCTGTTGTCAGGTAGGCATCATAATTGTAGGTGCTGCGTAAAGTTCCTGTTCCGTCAACATCTGTGTAATTTGGAGGAAGATAAGCTCCTGGGAATGGCTACTGCTCCATCAAACAACAGTCTGGGTTTTCTTCTACGACAAAACCTCACACCCAGGATGATGATGATGAAGGTCAGAAAGAAGGTGGACACAGAAACCAGGGCGATGATCAAATAAGAGGTCAATTTAGAGTTCTTCTCATCATAAGAAATATCTTTAAATTCTGGCACTTCTGCCAAGTTATCAGAAATAAGTAAATACATGGCACAAGTCGCAGACAGAGAGGGCTGTCCATTATCTTTCACTGCAACAATCAGGTTCTGTTTCATGCTGTCAGATTCTGAAATGTCCCGCTGTGTCCTGATTTCTCCACTGTGTAGATCAATACTGAAAAGTCCAGGATCTGTGGCCTTGACTATATGATAGGACAGCCAGGCGTTCTGTCCAGAGTCTGCGTCCACTGCTATCACTTTGGACACCAGAGACCCTCCATGTGCAGCTTTAGGGACCAGCTCAGTCATGAAGGAGCTGCCCTCTGGTGCTGGATACAGTATCTGAGGAGAGTTGTCATTCACATCAGATATGAACACACTGACAGTCACGTTGCTGCTGAGAGGAGGGAACCATTGTCTCTGGCCATCACTTGGACTTTGAAACTCCTGAACTGTTCATAGTCAAATGACCTCACAGCGTGGATCACTCCTGTGTCTCCATTAACAGATAGATAGGAGGACACCGAGGCACCGTTCACCTCACCAGGTAACAGAGAATAAATCACTGTACCGTTTTGTCTCCAGTCAGGATCTCGAGCAGAAACAGTACATAAAGAGGAGCCAGGTTTGTTATTTTCACTAACATATGCGCTGTAGGACTGTTCCTCAAACACAGGTGGGTTGTCATTGATGTCAGCTACAGACAACTGAATAGTTTTAGAGGAGGACAGAGGTGGAGAGCCCTCATCAGTGGCAATGATTGTAATGTTGTAATCAGATATTAGTTCTCTGTCAAGCTCTCCTGTTGTCACCAGAGAATAATAGCTTTTAATAGAAGGAACTAATTTAAAAGGGACGTCTTCTTGAATGGAGCAGTGGATTTGTCCATTCTTATAAGAGTCTCTGTCCTGAACGTTAATGATGCCCACCTCTGTACCCGGTAGTGTATTTTCTGGGACAGTGTTTTTAAGCGATTTTATTAACGTTAGTGGAATGTTGTCATTGACATCTGTGACGTCAATTATTAATGTGGACGAAGAAACTAAACCAGGACCATCTTTGGCAGTAATTTGCATTTCATAGGATGTTTTTTCTTCATAATCTAACGTTCCACTAAGCTTAACATCGCCAGTTTTTGGATCAATAGAAAATACGTTATTGTCGTCAGAAATGTGATCAAAATCATATGTCACTTCTCCATTTACTCCATCATCGGCATCTTTTGCGGTTACTTTAACAACTACAGTATCTAATGGAGAGTTTTCAGGCAGTCTTGCCCTATAAACGGCCTCGGTGAACATTGGGGCGTTATCATTAGCGTCCAGCACAGTGACATGAACAACTGCAGTACCCGATCTCCGAGGAGCGCCCCCATCAGTTCCTACAAGCACAATTGTTAGCGTCTGCGTTTGTTCTCTGTCCAATTCTTTTTCTAAAACCATCTCACTGTATTTCCCTCCACCGCTTTTAGAAATAACATTGAGTCTGAAGTGTTCGTTCTTCCCAATGCTGTACTCCTGAACGGCGTTAATTCCGATATCTGCATCATGGGCCTCTTCCAAGCGATAACGACTTCCCTTCGCCGCGGATTCACTAATTTCAAAATGGATATCCTTCTTTTTAAATTGCGGTGAATTGTCGTTAATATCTTGGACGTTAAGCACAATGCGACGGAGCTCTAATGGCTCTTCTAAAACGAGCTCTTGCGTTAAAACACACAACGACTTCTTTCCACAAAGCCCCTCTCTGTCAATCCTGTCTGCAACAACAATGTCTCCGGTGCTCAGATTAACGTCACAGTACCGTTTGCCGTTCCCGTCAGCTTCCATGCGAGCCTTTCGAGCGGCCAGTTTGCTCACTCCAAGACCCATTTCTTTCGCTAAATTTCCAATAACTGAGCCTCGCTCCATCTCCTCGGGAAAAGAGTAGGACTCATCTCCAAAGGCGGTTTGCGGCATATGAAAAAATATCCCAAGAAAGGAGATCAGGCAAAGGGCTAAAAATGCTTTGTTCTCCATCGTCCATTCATTCACCTTCGAATCCGAGAAGCAAAGTTTGGAAGTGCAAAAACAACAAAGGGGGGAAAAAAATCGTGTCAGAAAATATGTGCGGACCTTTCTTGAATGTGGTATTTTCTGGTTTCGTTAGCAGTCAGTTTGAAATGAAAAGGTTGTACGGCGATATAGGAAGAGTTTAGCCAGTAAATCTGAAGGAGAGTGACACCGTGTGTAAAATTCTAGCATTGCATATAATTTATTATTTCCTGGAAACGGAACGTAATTGCAGGTTTCATAAGGACTAAAAATCTAACAAGGCATGGATTTATTGCTGTCAAAGACGTCTTGATTTCACGGCAGCGTTAATATGAGGGTGGAATCTGAACTGGGTTCATTTCAGCACCACGGACAGAGGCGAAGGCACAATTTGTCAGGACTAAAAATGTAATTTTATTTATATACAGAAAGAAAAAAATACATTGATCTGCTTACCGTGTTAATATTCTACAAGAAACCTACTAAGGTTTGTCTGCTTAATGACTTATTTATGATGGTTCCTCTAAACATCTATGTAATTGGTGGGAGAAGAATCGCGGGGGACGTTCATTCGCCCAAAACACAAAAATATTGAGTTTTCAATTTTTTTTTTCTAATCAGGTGAATAATAATGCTGTGTAAAGTTGCTGTGCCATCTACAACTGCGAAATTGGAGAGGAGGAAAGCGCTGTGTAAGGCTAGTGCTCCATAAAACAACAGTATCAGCTTTGCCTTGCGAAAAAACATCACAGCCAACATGATAATATAAAAGGTCAGAATTGTAAGGGACATAAAATGTGATGAAGAAACATGTCAGTTTGAAGTTATTGTTAACATAAGCAGAACTCCAAATGACGAACGTACGATGATCTAGCAAAAGTCAATTAAAAAATACGTAAAGAGCAAAACAGACAAAAAAATCCCTAATCATTAAATAATATATAAAAGTGTTATCCTGACATTTAGATTCTTACCTTGGGAGAATCATCAATATCAGTCAAAGACTGGAGGAAATCTGTCGGACTTTTCTTCAGAGTCTGCTCAGCAGGCAGAGTGTTGTCATTATAAGATGATACAAACTTAAAGTCACTGGTTCTAGATCCTGTTGTCAGGTAGGCATCATAATTGTAGGTGCTGCGTAAAGTTCCTGTACCATCAACATCTGCGTAATTAGGAGGAAGATAAGTTCCAGGGATGGCTACTGCTCCATCAAACAACAGTCTGGGTTTTCTCCTACGACAAAACCTCACACCCAGGATGATGATGATGAAGGTCAGAAAAAATGTCGAGACAGAAACCAGGGCGATGATCAAGTAAGAGGTCAGCTTGGAGTTCTTCTCCTCATAAGAAATGTCTTTCAGTTCAGGCAGTTCAGCCAAATTATCAGAAATCAGTAAATACATTGAACAGGTGGCAGACAGAGAGGGCTGTCCATTATCTTTCACTGCAACAATCAGGTTCTGTTTCATGCTGTCAGATTCTGAAATGTCCCGCTGTGTCCTAATCTCTCCACTGTGCAGATCAATACTGAAAAGTCCAGGATCTGTGGCTTTGACTATATGATAGGACAGCCAGGCGTTCTGTCCAGAGTCTGCGTCCACTGCATCACTTTGGACACCAGAGACCCTCCATGTGCAGCTTTAGGGACCAGCTCAGTCATGAAGGAGCTGCCCTCTGGTGCTGGATACAGTATCTGAGGAGAGTTGTCATTCACATCAGATATGAACACACTGACAGTCACGTTGCTGCTGAGAGGAGGAGAACCATTGTCTCTGGCCATCACTTGGACTTTGAAACTCCTGAACTGTTCATAGTCAAATGACCTCACAGCGTGGATCACTCCTGTGTCTCCATTAACAGATAGATAGGAGGACACCGAGGCACCGTTCACCTCACCAGGTAACAGAGAATAAATCACTGTACCGTTTTGTCTCCAGTCAGGATCTCGAGCAGAAACAGTACATAAAGAGGAGCCAGGTTTGTTATTTTCACTAACATATGCGCTGTAGGACTGTTCCTCAAACACAGGTGGGTTGTCATTGATGTCAGCTACTGTTAAAATAACGGTTTTATAGGAAGACAGAGGTGGAGAACCCTGATCAATGGCAGTGATTGTAATGTTGTAATCAGGCACTGATTCACGGTCCAGTGACCCTGTGGTCACCAGTGAATAATAGTTTTTAATCGATGGTACCAATTTAAAAGGGACGTTTTGCTCGATAGAGCAGCGAACCTGTCCATTAATATCAGAATCTCTGTCCTGTACATTAATAATTCCCACCTCTGTTCCAGGTGACACATTTTCCGTCACAGGATTCGTCAGAGATTTCACATAAATGACAGGGATGTTATCATTCACGTCGGTAATCTCAATAATTACTTTAGAATCAGATGAAAGACCATAGCCATCTTTAGCATTAATGCGCATTTCATATTTAGAATCACTCTCGAAATCAAGACTCCCAATGACTTTTACTTCCCCCGTTGTGTTATTTAGTGTAAAGATCCTTTTAGCTCTTTCTGGGATGCGGCTAAATTCGTACGTAACTTCCCCATTTACACCCTCATCTGCGTCGGTAGCTTTAACAGTCACTGCGACAGAATCATGGGGCGCATTTTCAGGAAGACTTGCCCTGTAAACTGCCTGATCAAAAACGGGTGCGTTATCATTAGCGTCGAGAACAGTGACGTGTATACTCACGGTGCCCGACCTCCGCGGGTTTCCGTCATCAGCAGCAATAATGGTGAAATTCAACTCACGCTCCTTTTCACGATCTAACTCTTTGTCTAAAACTAGCTCGATGGTTTTGGATCCGTCAGCATTTTCTCTGACTGATAAAACAAAATGTTCATTTGTTTGCAAACTGTACTGCTTTACCGTGTTCTGTCCGATATCCGCGTCATGGGCCTCATTAACACGAAACCGCGCTCCCTTATCAGCTGATTCCCTTATTTCTAGTTTAACTGCATCTTTAGGAAAAACTGGGAAATTGTCGTTCACGTCTTGAATGTGCAGAGAAATCCGATGCAGCTCCAAGGGGCTTTCCAAAACCAATTCATATTTCAGAAAGCATGAAGTCTTCTCGCCGCACAGCTCCTCTCTGTCAATCCTCTCCTTGATAATAAAATTTCCCGTTCTTAGATCAAGGTCACAGAAATGCTGATTGGCGTCCTCAGCTAATCCGAGCTTTTCGAGTGGACATTTTTACCACTTCCAGTCCGAGATCTTTAGCGATATTTCCGACAATAGAACCGGGCCTCATCTCCTCTGGAACGGCGTAGCTCAGGTCTGCACCAGAGGTTTCTATGTACAAAGCAAAACCGCACACGATACACAAGAACAAATGTCCACTGAAGCCCATGGTTTCAAGTGAACAAACAAAAGCCGCAGGTCTTCTAAAAACCAGGGTATGTGTAAAATGTAGGGAGGCAAAAGAAGCTCTTGGAACAATGGAGGTTCTGGGTTTACATCGTGTGTGCGATATTGCTATGGGTGGAGAACAAAGACTATCTGCAAGCCAATAGCGACTCCAGGAGTAGATACTGAACATTACAAAAGCAAGAAAACGAATTAAGTCTGAAATTCACAACTTCACTAGAAAGACTGTATGACAAAAATCATCGTATATTTTCCATCTAATATAGGAGGCATAAACATGTAATTCAGCACCACGGAAAGCAAGTTCTATACTCCCCCCACACCGACACAGACACACACACCCAACACACAATCTCAACTCTCTCGCCAAAACAATGGAATAAATAAAATAAATAAATAACGCCTTCACAATTTTCACGTAAAGCAAGCAGTTATTTATCATTTTTCAATGACATTAGCTCGAACTGTTTAATTATAAATTGCGTAAGGAGAACCTAAAGATGGATTGAAAGATATCTTATTTATTAAATTTTTCAACTGAGTCTTGAATAAAACACACAATCAAGATAAAGAGATATTTAAGTTCATTAAAAGTGTATATTCTCAAATAATTACAGATTGTTTTAACTGTCAACATTTAAAACTACAGAGTTTTAGAAGGGGAATGGAAAATCTTAAAATAAATAACTAGATCCCAATTTACCTTGACAAATTATTTAAAAGGTTTTGTGAAATCCAGTAAAATCGTTGAAACATATGGATAGTCAGATAGATAGTTTTAAATACAATAGACAAAATTTAAATGTTTTTTAATATACTTTTTAAAAATTGTATGGCCTACCTCCAACGGTTCATCTGGCCGGATAAATACCTCATTGAAATCTGAGGAGGTTTTCTTCAGAGTCTGGTCAGCAGGCAGCGTGTTGTCATCGTAAGATGATACAAACTTAAAGTCACTGGTTCTAGATCCTGTTGTCAGGTAGGCATCATAATTGTAGGTGCTGTGTAAAGTTCCTGTTCCATCAACATCTGCATAATTTGGAGGTAGATAAGCTCCTGGAATGGCTACTGCTCCATCAAACAACAGTCTGGGTTTTCTTCTGCGACAAAACCTCACACCAAGGATGATGATGATAAAAGTCAGAAAAAAAGTGGACACAGAAACCAGGGCGATGATCAAATAAGAGGTCAACTTGGAGTTTTTGTCATCATAAGAAATGTCTTTCAGTTCTGGCACTTCAGCCAAGTTATCAGATATCAGTAAATACATTGAACAGGTGGCAGACAGAGAGGGCTGTCCATTATCTTTCACTGCAACAATCAGGTTCTGTTTCATGCTGTCAGATTCTGAAATGTCCCGCTGTGTCCTGATTTCTCCACTGTGTAGATCAATACTGAAAAGTCCAGGATCTGTGGCTTTGACTATATGATAGGACAGCCAGGCGTTCTGTCCAGAGTCTGCGTCCACCTGCTATCACTTTGGGACACCAGAGACCCTCCATGTGCAGCTTTAGGGACCAGCTCAGTCATGAAGGAGCTGCCCTCTGGTGCTGGATACAGTATCTGAGGAGAGTTGTCATTCACATCAGATATGAACACACTGACAGTCACGTTGCTGCTGAGAGGAGGAGAACCATTGTCTCTGGCCATCACTTGGACTTTGAAACTCCTGAACTGTTCATAGTCAAATGACCTCACAGCGTGGATCACTCCTGTGTCTCCATTAACAGATAGATAGGAGGACACCGAGGCACCGTTCACCTCACCAGGTAACAGAGAATAAATCACTGTACCGTTTTGTCTCCAGTCAGGATCTCGAGCAGAAACAGTACATAAAGAGGAGCCAGGTTTGTTATTTTCACTAACATATGCGCTGTAGGACTGTTCCTCAAACACAGGTGGGTTGTCATTGATGTCAGCTACATTCAGCTGAATAGTTTTAGAGGAGGACAGAGGTGGAGAGCCCTCATCAGTGGCAATGATTGTAATGTTGTAATCAGATTCTATTTCACGGTCCAGTTGTCCTGTGGTCACCAGAGAATAATAGTGTTTAATGGAAGGAACCAATTTAAAAGGAACATTTTGTGGGATGTAGCAGTGGACTAGTCCATTTTTATCAGAGTCCCTGTCCTGAACATTGATGATACCCACCTCTGTACCAGGTGAGACGTTCTCAGGTATTGGGTTCGAAAGGGACTTCAGGTAAATTTCTGGCACATTATCATTTACATCATTAACATCAATTAACACTTCAGCATGCGAGTTCAGTCCTAGTCCGTCTTTAGCTTTAACTCTTATTTCAAATGAATGTCTTTCTTCATAGTCAATTTCTCCCATCACAGTTATTTCTCCTGTTCTGGAATCAATCGAAAACAAATTCGCCACGTCCTCAGTCATATGGCCAAATTGATAGGTGACATCTCCATTCACTCCCTCATCTGCGTCAGTTGCGCTAACAGAAACCACTATTGTTTTCAAGGGCGCATTTTCAGGCACAGTCGCTTTATAAACTGTCTGAGGAAACACTGGGGCGTTATCATTAGCATCCAGCACTGTAACATGTATGACCACAGTACCTGATTTCTGCGGAGATCCGCCATCTAGAGCTGTTAGAAGTAAAGTGATTTCTTTTTGTTTCTCCCTATCAAGTTTATTCTCCAGCTTCAGTTGAACCTTGCTGCCATCTGCAGCGAGAATAAAATTCTCATTCGTTTGAAGTATGTATCTTTGCACTCCATTTGATCCTATGTCAGCATCATGGGCCTCCTCGATCGAGAAGCTGTATCCTTTCTCTGCCGATTCGCTTATTTCCATTTCGATCAATTTTTCATTGAATTGTGGCGAATTGTCGTTCACATCGTGTATATGAAGGCTTAAACGATGGAGCTCCAGCGGGTTTTCCAGCACCAGACCGGCTTTCAGAACACACGCGGATTTTTTTCCGCAAAGGCTTTCTCTGTCTATCCTTTCCGACGAAATCAAATCCCCGGTGTCCATTGCAATCTCACAGTAGCGCTTCCGAGTGCCGTCAAAGTCAACACGGGCTTGTCGAGACGCTAAGGTCGGCAGATCAACGCCCAGATCCTTTGCAACATTTCCAACAACCGATCCTCGTTTCATCTCCTCTGGAATAGAATAGCTCAGATCCCCACGTACCTCATGCGGCGCTTCAAAAAACAAAGCAAAGCACATAATCAGGCCGACTCCTGCGAATCCTTTGTCTCTCATCTTGATTGAAAATGCGTTCCGATCGTTTCTGAAGCACACCGTGGCGAATGTTTCAAACCGCCTTTAAAACGCAAACCAATGAAACGCATACAGCCACGAGTACAGTTCAACATGGCCACTATATTCTAACATTTCCTTTATAAAAAGCAAACTGAACAGTCAGTCATCAGTGGGTGGAGTGGTACCGAGCTCATTTTCTGACAGCCAAGAGCGACATCTCCAGTCGCCTTTTATTTTCAGACCAAGTCTCTTAACATAAGCACAAACAAATGCATATAGTTTATAAAAACAAAACAAAAAAAAAACACATATCTATTTCCTTTTTTAAGACTGAAACTAACAACGCACAGTATACCTTTAAACGAACGACAAGGTACAACGAATATGTGTTTAAACTTCAGTTATTTAACGTTTTGCTTCAGATCTATTACAGGTTTATTCCTTGGTTAAATTAATAATAATAAAAAAAAAGATTTCTCATAATATTAAGGTTGTTGTCAGACTGTTAACAAGAAAAATGTCAAATAAATTTGAAATATTTGGTTTGAGAGCAACTGCTAAATATAAACTAGACCAAGCAATTTTAATCAAAATTCAGATGCAAAAGGTACCATAGATATAAATGGACATGTTAATAGAGAGAGAGAGTGAGAGAGAGACAACTGCCCATCATTTATGTTCATTCACATCAATAAAAGCAGATTATTTGTAATGCAGCAGTTTATTAAATAAAAAAATACATTTATTTGTAACTGTCAGCATAAAAGACAATAATGAATTCCTTCCCTGAATGAAGCAAAATGTGGTCTTAACTCTTAACATAACAAACAAAAAAAAAATAAATAAATAAAAAAAAAATGGAGAAGAAGTAGAGACAATTCAACAGAAAGCCAAATAATAAATTTTGATCAACACAACAAAAGCAAATGAAAATGTAGAAATAAACATTAAACTGTCAATAAATACTGGTATGTATTAAAAAAAATAATATTTGCAACGTGTCGAACGAAATAAGAAAAATGTGTTTTAATGTGCACTAGTGACATAACAAATTGAAGGTTAAACAAGCCATCCTGGGAACTTCAGTTCTGTTCTGAGAAATGCAAGTGACTGAGAAAAACTGTAAAAAAAATACTCATTTAAAGCAAATAATTTAGAAAGAGAAGTGTCTGGAAAAACTGACCATTGTAAAAAGTCAGATTCTTAGTCGGGCAAATCCTGCTCACAGGAAAACCAATTAACTTAAGCTTCCTGGCAACTGAGGTGAGCAACACCTGATCACAAGTATGTTGCCTTACTAATAAGTCCTTTGTTGTCAAACTGACTGAAATGAAAGTCTTTTTCTTCAATGGTTGCCAAAAGCCTTAAGGTTCATGAAATACTTTCCACTTGATGCCTTTGAGGACCCAGTTAATTGTGTTTTAAAACTAAAACGTGGAAATAAACAACTTGAGAATTTTTCAGAATATGAAAATACATTGAAAGTTTCAATAGATTTCCAAAGATTAATACAAAAACAATAATAGAAAGATATGACAAAAGGGTTTGTCTAATTACTGGGGAAAAATGCAAACAAAAATAATTGACAATGGCAGTCAGTCATTGCTGCAAGGCTAAGATAAATTTTGTGACGAAGATGTTGAGCAACTTATTTGCCAAACGAACAAATAAAATAATCATTGAGTAAGACATAACCCCCCCCCCTTAAAATAGATACTCATTTGGGGAGAAAATGAAAGCCCTACCTCAATGGATGTCTCCAGCGTTAAGAGAGGATCTTCAAAGTCTGTTGGACTTTTCTTCAAGGTCTGGTCAGCAGGCAGCGTGTTGTCATTGTAAGATGATACAAACTTAAAGTCACTGGTTCTAGATCCTGTTGTCAGGTAGGCATCATAATTGTAGGTGCTGCGTAAAGTTCCTGTACCGTCAACGTCTGCATAATTTGGGGGAAGATAAGCTCCAGGAATGGCTACTGCTCCATCAAACAACAGTCTGGGTTTTCTCCTGCGACAAAACCTCACACCAAGGATGATGATGATGAAGGTCAGAAAGAAGGTGGACACAGAAACCAGGGCTATGATCAGATAAGAAGTCAGCTTGGAGTTCTTCTCATCATAAGAAATGTCTTTCAGTTCTGGAACTTCAGCCAAGTTATCAGAAATAAGTAAATACATGGCACAAGTCGCAGACAGAGAGGGCTGTCCATTATCTTTCACTGCAACAATCAGGTTCTGTTTCATGCTGTCAGATTCTGAAATGTCCCGCTGGGTCCTGATTTCTCCACTGTGTAGATCAATACTGAAAAGTCCAGGATCTGTGGCTTTGACTATATGATAGGACAGCCAGGCGTTCTGTCCAGAGTCTGCGTCCACTGCTATCACTTTGGACACCAGAGACCCTCCATGTGCAGCTTTAGGGACCAGCTCAGTCATGAAGGAGCTGCCCTCTGGTGCTGGATACAGTATCTGAGGAGAGTTGTCATTCACATCAGATATGAACACACTGACAGTCACGTTGCTGCTGAGAGGAGGAGAACCATTGTCTCTGGCCATCACTTGGACTTTGAAACTCCTGAACTGTTCATAGTCAAATGACCTCACAGCGTGGATCACTCCTGTGTCTCCATTAACAGATAGATAGGAGGACACCGAGGCACCGTTCACCTCACCAGGTAACAGAGAATAAATCACTGTACCGTTTTGTCTCCAGTCAGGATCTCGAGCAGAAACAGTACCTAAAGAGGAGCCAGGTTTGTTATTTTCACTAACATATGTGCTGTAGGACTGTTCCTCAAACACAGGTGGGTTGTCGTTTATGTCGCCTACAGACAACTGAATAGTTTTAGAGGAGGACAGAGGTGGAGAGCCCTCATCAGTGGCAGTTATTGTAATATTGTAATCAGATACTAATTCTCGGTCCAATTGTCCTGTGGTCACTAGAGAATAATAATTTTTAATAGAAAGAACTAATTTAAAAGGGACGTTTTGCTGTATGGTGCAGCGAACCACTCCATTATTCTCAGAGTCTCTGTCATTAACGTTAATGACGCCCACCTCAGTCCCACGTGACACATTCTCTGGTATGAGGTTGGACAGCCATTTTATATAAATGGCTGGTGAATTATCATTCGAATCTGTAACGTCTATTAACACATTTGCATATGACGTCAGTCCTAATCCATCTTTGGCTTCAACGCTCATTTCAAAATAATTATTTTCTTCATAGTCAATAACGCCTTTTAATTTAATTTGCCCTGTTTTTGGATCAATAGAAAATAAACTGGCATCGTCCCCAGATACGTGTCCAAATTTATATGTTACATCTCCGTTCGCTCCCTCATCGGCATCAGAAGCATTTACAGTAATAACCAGTGTTTCTGGCGGCGCGTTTTCAGGCACACTCGCTTTATAAACAGTCTGCGTAAACACTGGGGCGTTATCATTAGCATCCAGCACTGTAACATGTATGACTACAGTACCTGATTTCTGCGGAGATCCGCCATCTAGAGCTGTTAGAAGCAAACTCATTTCCTTTTGTTTCTCACGATCTAGTTTATTTCCCAGAGCCAATTCAACCTTATTGTTTTCAACAGCAAGATTAAATTTTTCGTTAGTTTGAATGATGTATCTTTGAACGTCGTTTTGACCTATATCTGCGTCATGGGCGAGTCCAATAGAAAAGCGGCTACCCTTCTCAGCCGATTCCTGAATTTCCATTTCAATAATATTTTCAGTAAATCTTGGGGCGTTATCATTCACATCCTGTACATGAAGACTGACTCGATGAAGCTCTAAAGGATTTTCCAACACCAGGTCGATTTTCACGACACACGAGGGTTTCTTCCCGCAAAGGCTTTCTCTGTCAATTCTGTCCGACGTGATTAAATCCCCGGTGTTCATATTAACGTCACAGTAACGTTTACGAGCCCCTTCAACATCTATACGAGCCTTTCGAGAAGAAAATGATCCAAGATTAAGTCCGAGGTCTTTGGCAATATTTCCAATAACAGATCCACGTTTCATCTCCTCTGGAAAAGAATAGCTCAGATCTCCTCGAACAGGAGGCATTGTCACAATTATGGCAACAAAGCAGACGATCAGAAAAAGCGCACGAAATCTTTTGTCTCCCATCCTCCGTGCAAATAGTCCACAGCAAAATGCAGAAAATATATTTCAAAGCAAAAATAAAACACTCTATTGACAAGAAGATTTTTTGATCCGCTAAAAATAGGCAGAACTCTAAATGTTCAAGTCTTTAACCGGTTCTGCATCAGAGCTTTATCTGCTGTCTATGCATTAATGGGTGGAGTGGCAATGGTGATGCTGATTTGGATGAGCCAACAGCGACATCGTGAGTTATTTTTGAATGTTCACTCAAAGTTCTCTAAAACGTTAATAATGCAGGCCTTCAATTATGTGGTTCATATTTCACAATGGAAAGGTTGAGAAAAGCAAAACCTTAAATGTTAGAGAAAAGTTGGAAATGAACTTCACTATTTATTGTGTTGATATTATTATTTAACTTTAGTGTCATGATTAATAATGAAAAGAAAAATCCTAATGATACTACTACTATTTAATAATAAATAAATACATAAATTAATTAACTAATTAATAATAATAATTATAAAACACGCATAAATATAATATAATATAATATAATATAATATAATATAATATAATATAATATAATATAATATAATATATTTTATGCTTTGTAAGTTGATGAAATAAACACTATGGAGGTTTATCATGTTTTGAGAAAAAAAAAAAAATTCAACCACTCTAATTTACTCTAATTTACTACTAAAAAAATCAGCACCACGGACAGGTACATTCACAAAAGTCAAGCTGGAAGACATATAGCAAATATTATGCTGACAGCAAGGATTTCAATGTAAAGCAAAAAAGTATTTTCAAGACAGAATCTCAAAATATGACTATATCTGCTACCTGATATAGACATTTCCACAACCACTTTTTGCAAAACCCTGTGTTACATGTGCTGACTCAGTTCAAAATTGAAGGAAAAAAACTGATTCTGGATGATATCACAACACAAGAATTAAAAACAAATTGGTTTCCTACCTCTTCAGGTGTCTCCAAGCCTTCAAAGGGATCAATAAACTTTGTTGGACTTTTCTTCAAGGTCTGGTCAGCAGGCAGCGTGTTGTCATTGTAAGATGATACAAACTTAAAGTCACTGGTTCTAGATCCTGTTGTCAGGTAGGCATCATAATTGTAGGTGCTGCGTAAAGTTCCTGTACCGTCAACGTCTGCATAATTTGGAGGTAGATAAGCTCCTGGAATGGCTACTGCTCCATCAAACAACAGTCTGGGTTTTCTTCTGCAACAAAACCTCACACCCAGGATGATGATGATGAAGGTCAGAAAGAAGGTGGACACAGAAACCAGGGCAATGATCAGATAAGAGGTCAGCTTGGAGTTCTTCTCATCATAAGAAATGTCTTTCAGTTCAGGCAGTTCAGCCAAGTTATCAGAAATCAGTAAATACATTGAACAGGTGGCAGACAGAGAGGGCTGTCCATTATCTTTCACTGCAACAATCAGGTTCTGTTTCATGCTGTCAGATTCTGAAATGTCCCGCTGGGTCCTGATTTCTCCACTGTGAGATCAATACTGAAAAGTCCAGGATCTGTGGCTTTGACTATATGATAGGACAGCCAGGCGTTCTGTCCAGAGTCTGCGTCCACTGCTATCACTTTGGACACCAGAGACCCTCCATGTGCAGCTTTAGGGACCAGCTCAGTCATGAAGGAGCTGCCCTCTGGTGCTGGATACAGTATCTGAGGAGAGTTGTCATTCACATCAGATATGAACACACTGACAGTCACGTTGCTGCTGAGAGGAGGAGAACCATTGTCTCTGGCCATCACTTGTACTTTGAAACTCCTGAACTGTTCATAGTCAAATGACCTCACAGCGTGGATCACTCCTGTGTCTCCATTAACAGATAGATAGGAGGACACCGAGGCACCGTTCACCTCACCAGGTAACAGAGAATAAATCACTGTACCGTTTTGTCTCCAGTCAGGATCTCGAGCAGAAACAGTACATAAAGAGGAGCCAGGTTTGTTATTTTCACTAACATATGCGCTGTAGGACTGTTCCTCAAACACAGGTGGGTTGTCATTGATGTCAGCTACAGACAATTGAATAGTTTTAGAGGAGGACAGAGGTGGAGAGCCCTCATCAGTGGCAGTTATTGTAATGTTGTAATCAGACATTTGTTCACGGTCCAGTTGACTTGTGGTCACTAAAGAATAATAGTTCTTAATTGAAGGAATTAATTTAAAAGGGACATTTTGCTGAATGGAACAGCGGACCACCCCATTTTCTCAGAATCTCTGTCCTGCACATTAATAACACCCACCTCTGTACCAGGTGACACGTTTTCTGGTGTGGGATTGGAAAGCATTTTGACAAAAATAGCAGGTGGATTATCATTTACGTCGATAACATCTATTAATACTTTTGCATATGAAGTCAGTCCTAATCCATCTTTTGCTTGTATTCTTATTTCAAAAGAATTTTTGTCTTCAAAGTCTATCTCTCCAGTTACTTTAATTTTCCCAGTTTTTGAGTCAATAAAAAACAAACTTATATCATGATCAGGTACGTGTCCAAACTGATATGTTACGTCTCCGTTCACTCCCTCATCGAGATCAGAAGCATTTACAGTAATAACCAGTGTTTCTGGTGGAGAGTTTTCAGGCACACTCGCTTTATAAACAGTCTGCGTAAACACTGGGGCGTTATCATTAGCATCCAGCACTGTAACATGTATGACTACAGTACCTGATTTCTGCGGAGATCCGCCATCTAGAGCTGTTAAAAGCAAATTAACTCTTTCTCTTTCTCGCGATCAAGTTTATTCTCGAGTACTAATTCAACCTTATTGCTGTCAACCGCGAGAACGAAATGATCGTTCTTCTGTAAGATGTATCTTTGTACAGTATTTTGACCCACATCTGCGTCATGGGCCTCTTCGATAGAGAAGTGATTACCTCTTTCAGACGACTCCCTTATTTCCATTTCAATTAAATTTTCTCTAAATTGTGGCGAGTTATCATTCACATCCTGCACATGAAGACTGACGCGATGAAGCTCTAAAGGATTTTCCAACACCAGGTCGATCGTCACGACACAAGAGGGTTTCTTCCCGCAAAGGCTTTCTCTGTCAATTCTGTCCGACGTGATTAAATCCCCGGTGTTCATATTAACGTCACAGTAACGTTTACGAGCCCCTTCAACATCTATACGAGCGTTTCGAGAAGAAAATGATCCAAGATTAAGTCCGAGGTCTTTGGCAATATTTCCAATAACAGATCCACGTTTCATCTCCTCTGGAAAAGAATAGCTCAGATCTCCTCGAACAGGAGGCATTGTCACAATTATGGCAACAAAGCAGACGATCAGAAATAGCGCAGGAAATCTTTTGTCTCCCATCCTCCGCATTAATGGTCCCCAGGTTACAACAGAAGCAATACTACCGTGCGGAAAAGAAGACTATATCGGCAATAAGATGCAGAATACACTTAAAGCAGTCAGTGCCGTAATCTTTCAAGTGTTAGCAGCTTCTGAATCAAGGCTTTGTCTGCTTGTTATGCATTAATGGGTGGAGGGCCAAGGGATGTGTTGTGTTGGATGAGCCAACAGCGACACCGTGAGTTATTTTTTTAATGTTAATTTTTTTCAAAGTTTTCTCATTCAAAGTAATAAGGGGGCATTTCATGCTACGGTTTATATTGCAAATTTTAAATACATTTCAGTACGTTGTCCCTCCCCCACCGAGGGATTCTTTCCTCCTAGGAGCACGTTGAAACTTTCGTTGGGGATTACATGAAGTTGTGTTTCAAAAACCAAACTAGATACATATGTTATCTAACTGTTGATTCCGCTCTACACACCACATAAATGTATAAATGTATTTCTTTCCTTGCATTTTTTTTTCTTTCCTTCTGCTGAGTTGCTAATTCATGAGAATGAAATTCAGAGGCGCGCCGGCGCCGCTGTCGCTGAATCCCATTAATGTTTTGTGTGTCACACTGGAAAATTTACAAAAACGGAACCTTAAAAGAGGCAATAACGAAATCAACTGGAAGAAATTGCCTAAATTAAAATGGTAATAGATATATTATATTATATTATATTATATTATATTATATTATATTATATTATATTATATTATATTATATTATATTATATTTTGTTGGATAACACACATACGCAGGTTTACCGTATGGTTTAAGAAAAAAAAAAAAAAACTTAAATAGCCTACCACAGTCAGGTCTATTATGTTCTGAAAAAAAATTATGAAACAAACTAGAAATTATTTTTGGTGCGGCGGTCGGTAAACTCTTCCGGATTGTTTCAGAAGCCATGGAAATGTTCTTTGACAACAGGCAACATTGAAGAAATGTACCATATTGTGGCACCAATGTTCTTAACGTCGAAAAAAAATATTCAAGACAATATCTTAAAATACCAGCTTTTTGAATTCAAATGACATCTTATTGTGGAGCGGTGATTACATTTCAACTTAATTTGTGACGGGATGTGCAGTTTAACATTTAAACCGGTTTTTAAATTTTACAAAAACTTGTGAAATTAATCAAAGATATTATGCAATAAAGCTGGAGGTTTGTAAAGCCTACAGGAGCGTGAGTGAATCATGTCATAAAATAATTAACCGATGTTATGTTAGTCGACAACGCTCATTAAAACACAAGCGGCTTTTGCAAAAAAACGCCAAGTTTCATCGCAACTATTAAATTAGAATTTGGTTTATATATATGAATATTGCATGACTCATAAAAAAAAAAAAACTACAAAATAAAAAAATACACATCAGTTTCCTACCTCTTCTGGTGTATCTAGTCCTTCAAAGGGATCGGTAAATATTGTCGGACTTTTCTTCAGAGTCTGGTCAGCAGGCAGTGTGTTGTCATTGTAAGATGATACAAACTTAAAGTCACTGGTTCTAGAACCTTCTGATAATTAGAAGCATTTTATTTATTTGCCACGTTTCGACGACAAACAACCCATGATAGATTAAAGTGTTTTATGACATAAATGATTACAGCAACTGAAAATGACGTCAGTAAATCGGAAAACCCAGAGCATTGCGCCATCACCAACGAATGCACCAACGGTGTCATATTAATTCGAATCGGAAAAATCCGTTGAATAAATCCCATAATATGACAAAACAAACTTCTTAAAATGCCACTCCCACTCACATGTTGACTGGTAAACAAATATCAATTCAGTTGCGGAAACATTGTTGAACAAAGCATCCCGAGGATATTAATATTGATGAAAAATTTGAAAAGCTCCTAAAAAACAAACACGCTTTGTTATGATAGTCTACATTAACTACTGGCCCAGATATCGGAAAACATTTGGCATAAAGGAAAATATATTGCCGTAAAATTACATAGAAATGTCGGAAACAAGAAAAATTATGTAAAAAGGAAAGGCTAAAATAATCCCTCTCCGAAAAAAAAAGTATATATATATATATATATATATATATATATATATATATATATATATATATATATATATACGTTTCCTACCTCTTCAGGTGTGGCCAGTCCTTCAAAAGGATCAGCGAATTCTGCCGGGATTTTTTCGGGAGTCTGGTCAGCAGGCAGAGTGTTGTCATTGTAAGATGATACAAACTTAAAGTCACTGGTTCTAGATCCTGTTGTCAGGTAGGCATCATAATTGTAGGTGCTGCGCAATGTTCCAGTGCCATCCACATCTGCGTAATTAGGAGGAAGATAAGCTCCTGGAATGGCTACTGCTCCATCAAACAACAGTCTGGGTTTTCTCCTACGACAAAACCTCACACCCAGGATGATGATGATGAAGGTCAGAAAAAATGTCGAGACAGAAACCAGGGCGATGATCAGATAAGAGGTCAAGTTAGAGTTCTTCTCCTCATAAGAAATGTCTTTCAGTTCAGGCAGTTCAGCCAAATTATCAGAAATCAGTAAATACATTGAACAGGTGGCAGACAGAGAGGGCTGTCCATTATCTTTCACTGCAACAATCAGGTTCTGTTTCATGCTGTCAGATTCTGAAATGTCCCGCTGTGTCCTGATTTCTCCACTGTGTAGATCAATATTGAAAAGTCCAGATCTGTGCTTTCGTTCTGTCCAGAGTCTGCGTCCACTGCTATCACTTTGGACACCAGAGACCCTCCATGTGCAGCTTTAGGGACCAGCTCAGTCATGAAGGAGCTGCCCTCTGGTGCTGGATACAGTATCTGAGGAGAGTTGTCATTCACATCAGATATGAACACACTGACAGTCACATTGCTGCTGAGAGGAGGAGAACCATTGTCTCTGGCCATCACTTGGACTTTGAAACTCCTGAACTGTTCATAGTCAAATGACCTCACAGCGTGGATCACTCCTGTGTCTCCATGAACAGATAGATAGGAGGACACCGAGGCACCGTTCACCTCACCAGGTAACAGAGAATAAATCACTGTACCGTTTTGTCTCCAGTCAGGATCTCGAGCAGAAACAGTACATAAAGAGGAGCCAGGTTTGTTATTTTCACTAACATATGCGCTGTAGGACTGTTCCTCAAACACAGGTGGGTTGTCATTGATGTCAGCTACAGACAACTGAATAGTTTTAGAGGAGGACAGAGGTGGAGAGCCCTCATCAGTGGCAATGATTGTAATGTTGTAATCAGATACTAATTCACGGTCCAGTTGACCTGTGGTCACCAGAGAATAATAGTTTTTTATAGAAGGAATCAATTTAAAAGGCACATTTTGCTGGATGGAGCAGCGAACCTGTCTATTATGCTCAGAGTCTCTGTCATGAACATTAATGATTCCCACCTCTGTACCAGATGGTAGGTTTTCAGGTGTGTTGCTGGACATTGATTTCAGATAAATAGCTGGTGCATTATCATTCATATCGATAACGTCTATTAACACTTTAGCATATGAGGTCAGTCCTAAGCCATCTTTGGCTTCAACGCTAATGTCAAATGAAGTCGTTTCTTCAAAGTCAATCACACCCGTTACTTTAATTTCTCCGGTTTTTGGATCAAGCGAAAATATATCTAGATTTTCTTCAGACACATGTCCAAAGTCATAAATCACGTCTCCGTTCGCTCCCTCATCAGCATCACTAGCACTAACAGTAATAACCAGTGTTTCTGGTGGAGAGTTCTCACGCACTCTTGCTTTATAAACGGCCTGCGTAAATATTGGGGCGTTATCATTAGCATCCAGCACTGTAACATGTATGACTACAGTACCTGATTTCTGCGGAGATCCGCCATCTAGAGCTGTTAGAAGCAAATTAATTTCCTTTTGCTTCTCTCGATCGAGATTATTTTCCAATTGTAGCTGAACCCTCTTACTATCCGCTGAAAGTATAAAATGATCGTTCTTTTCAAGTACGTATCTTTGAACGTCGTTTTGACCCATGTCCGCATCGTGGGCCGCCTCGATAGAGAAGCGGCTCCCTTTGTCTGCAGACTCCCTAATTTCCATTTCGATTGAATTCTTTTTGAATTTAGGCGGATTATCATTCACATCCTGTACATGAAGACTGACGCGATGAAGCTCTAAAGGATTTTCCAACACCAGGTCGATTTTCACGACACAAGAGGGTTTCTTCCCGCAAAGGCTTTCTCTGTCAATTCTGTCCGACGTGATTAAATCCCCGGTGTTCATATTAACGTCACAGTAACGTTTCCGACTCCCTTCAATATCCACACGGGCCTTTCGAGAAGACAATGTAGTGAGATCAACTCCAAGATCCTTGGCGACATTTCCAATAATGAATCCCAGTTTCGTCTCTTCTGGAAAAGAATAGCTCAGGTCTCCTCGGACGAGATGTTTTGTCCCGGTAAGGGTAACAAAGAAGTGGATCAGAACAAGCACCGGAAAGCGTTCGGGTCCCGTCATCGTAAATGAATGCGTTCACAGGCGTTTGCAGAAATGGTTTAGAAATGGATTAAATTATCGCTCAGCAGGAAACACAAAGAAAGGCACAATCTTCGTCATCTTAGTGAAGGTATAACAGTAGGTGGAGAAATGTGCTCCGCTTGTATGTTAGCCCACAGCGGCACCGTGAGTCGGTTTTCATCATCTACAGATCAATGTGGAAAAACTCCGTCCTCAAAACAAAGAAACACAAAAGCTTTAATTATAATGAACAAATAAAAAAAAATGGAAAAACTTTCTTCCGGGTGTATAAGTTCAGCCAAATGTGTTAAAAATGTTTTCCAAGTTTTCAGCGAGGTCGAAGTGCAAACACTAAAAGTGATGTTTAATATCCCCACGCTTAAATAAGCGCGGCGCTTTCAGGCCTGAAAGTGGTGGTTTCAGCACCACGGACAGAGACAGTCAATGTCTCTGCCGTCATCTCAAAACAAAACTGAACAAAATTCCACGATAAACCAACCAAAAACATGCAAACACATAAATGTGGCTAAGTTAAATATCAAGCATTTAGCAAATGAGTGTCCTGGGTCTCAATGTCCAAAAAGACTCCAGGATAAACTGAACAAATGGTCAAAGAGCGCCTCATTTACAAAGACTTGGAGAAACTAGCATGCGCCGAAATTGAGAAAAGTGTTAATAAATGCAGATGTTTTAATCCGTGAGTGCTGATGGATCCACACAGTCGTTATCTGTCCATCCCATCTGTTCACCCCAAGTAATCAAGTGAACTTATGGAATTACACAAGTTCACTTTAACAAAGGAATGAATCTTTCTTTTATACACCTCAGTTTAAACATGGGGAAGAAGAACTGAGTAGTATTTCTAAGTGTGTCGTGTTAAAGGAGTCAGCCACCATTTATGCGCAAAATCAGAGATCTACCAACAATGTCCACCATTTACATCAATTGCACACACCATTACTGTAAAGGAATGCAGAAGTACAACAAGGAAAGAGGGAGGTCCCAGCTTATGAATTTTGCATGGATGTGTTCAGATAGCAGCTGTATATGCTCAACGCAGTGAAATTCTAGCTTCACAAAAAACAATGAGTAACACTCCACTTGCAAAAAAAGAGATGATATGTCCACCAAGACATAGCATCTCTGAATACAAGCTGAATACCGATTAGGCCAGCTGGTATTCGGTTCCAACCTTGCTGCTAATTATAATGACTGAATCGTGCCAAGCCACTTCATCACAAAGTTGGCCAAAAGCACTTGTCCATCAGAAAAGGCTCATCCAAATGCTAGTTCTGTTTGATGGTGTGATATTGCAGATATAGCATAAAAAAATAAAAATAAAAAAAAACTAAAACAGGTACAATATTCACAAATGCACAGAACAATTCACATGTGCAGAGGATCATTTACACCTGCACAGAACAATATTTACAAATGCACAGAAGGACTCACACACAAACGGAAGAAGATTCACACGTGTATTTTTGATGCAAACAAATCCATCTTGATGCCTCTGGTCTGTGGACTACAAAATTCAAATTTGTATGCGAATTTTGAGACTCCTCTGACATGGATCAAACAACTACTGTCTTTTTTTTTTTTTAAGCAGGGAATGACAAGGCAGAACAGACAATTGATGGATGGATGGATAGAATGATCTGCAACCAATTTGCATTGTTTCAGCTAATTAATTTTTCTGAATTCCTGGTCCTAAAAGATTTCCATAGTGATGTAAAAAACTTTTCATATAATCCTTTTCATATACAAAATAAATATTTAATTTATCCTACAAGGCTGAACATGTCATCTGACAAAATGTATGTCCCCCTTCCAAACTACATGAATAGCTATATGAGACATGTGTACTGGACCAAGGAAACATCTACAAGTTCCAAAACAAAGGGCTCTTGAAGCCTGGAATATTTTATCTGAGCTAGATGAGAAATAATAACAAAAAATAATAAAACAGTATGGAAACAATTGGCCTTCGCAGCACTTTGCTACATGGGCCTAAAAAGCTACAGAACGTGTATATCAAAAACTTCAAAAACAGGAAGTCATTCTGCAAAACAATTGACACATTGCTCGACAGATGTCGATAATGTTTGAGAATCAACAAGCTTCAGAAATAATTGCTCTTTTTTTTCTTTTTTAAAGGGATTTCATTTTAAGGAGGGAGTGACAGCAAGAAGTTGATGTCATTTGCCTCTACACAAGTCCAAACCAAGAACTTATGGAACTCAGGACCATCACCAAGTCCTGGTGAAATGTCCTGGAGATCTGGTAGTGGCTGGGGAGCGTCAACTGGAAGAAGCAGGTCAGCCACTGGAGAAGCTGAAGTTTCAACCTCCACACTTAGGTTTATTGTCTGTAGTTTCCACCCGATCCACAGCTTCATCAGGTCTCTCAGCACATCTCATGTCACTCTGGAAGAAAATCAAAAAATTATATTCGAGTAGATCTTTAAAAAAAAATAGGAAGTAAAAATTTTCTCATAAGATTCTTAATTGTATTATATATATATATATATATATATATATATATATATATATATATATGTATATATATATATATATATATATATATATATATATATATATATATTAATCTTGTTTAGAAATCTTAGATAATCAAGTAATGGTTACATAACCAATGCTTACAGGTGACAAATATAAAACAGATCAAGTTGTTACACTTGTGTTGGACTTAAAGGATCTTGTAACAAAAGTAAAATCCCTGTAGTCTTTTCCTTTCATAGTTTAAAATGTTAGAGGATTTCTTTATATACTGTGTGAAACCTCCTATGCATTTGTGAATCATTCTGTGCATTTGTAAATATTGAGACTGTTTTTAGTTTAATAACTCTTACCCCATATGGGGATATTTCAAAAGTTACATAAGACAGAGGAGAGTTGTTCTCTTGCTAGAAGAGTTGAGCATGTAACAAACTTGGAAAGTTGTGCCTGCATGAACTAGGAGGTCCCTGGGAAGAGGACCAGATCTACCAGATAGAGGAAGCCATATTGTGGAGCTAAATGAATAGACTCACTGCTCAGAACTGCATGCTGCCATATAAACACATGTATGGATAAAGTCCACAGCTTGGAGGTGCAACGTACACAAGCAATGACACCAAAGAGTTGTTGGTGTGCTGTCTTTTCCCTCATAAAAAGACAGAGTGCCGGTAGTTTTAGGAGGGCTTTATCCCTCTGATCGCAACTGGTTTGTAAATTTGGATTGCTTAATAAATATGTTTAATTATTTAAGTCATACAGAGTCTTTTCTCAAGCATTTCAAAGATGGTATATTATAGGCAAACATCAGGTAAAAAGAAAAATCCTGGCAGGGCTAAAGTGCCTGTATATTTCCCTTCCTAGTCCAGGATAAGGATTCAAATTAATGGTAGGAAAATTACTACAATTGTACTATATTAAATGGACTAAAATAAAAAGTTTTTTTTTTTTTCAATAGCTTGCAAAACATACAGTATTTAATCATGATCAAATCACCTCTTAATTAGACTCAAAACTGAGAAAAGCAAAAAAACTCATTTTGATCATCTACCCAGCAAACATCATATCAACCAAACATTAACACTATAACAGAAACTCAAAATGCACCAAGAGCAGCATCATTACTAACAATTAAAAACAGAAATGTCAGCAACATTTACCAGATCACAACACCGTTAGCATTATGCTAGCCGGAAATAGATGAGCATCAAATAAACCACAGCAAAGTTAATAGATGACTGAAGAACAACCGACAGCAATAGATGATGAGAAAAAGTCAACAAGAATGGAGCAGTGCATGTAGCAGCAGGCACTAATAAAACAGAAGAGGTAGCTTACCGACCAACTGTTAAATCAGGTCTAAGTAACTAGTAGGTTCCACTCTGAACAACTTTATCATCATAGCAAAGAAAAATAGCAGGGGGCGAAATGGAAGAAGCACTAGAGGCTGCTTTCAGAATGTTTGTTTCTTAATGCTTATACGTTAGAATGCCCAAATTCGCAAAGAAACATAAAGTTAGAACCGCTGAATAACATTTTTAGACACTTTATCAGTGTCATGTAGAAACGTAAAGTCCCTTCAAAACTTACATAAATTATCCATGGAAGATCCTTAAATTTTAAGCTGTTTTTTTCCCTCCCTTTTTTCTCCCAGAAGTACATGTAACATGTAAACCTCTAAAAAAAGGTTTACCTGGTGCAGGATGTTTCTGGATTGTAAAATTGCAGACAGTTGATGTTATAGATTATCAAAATGTGTGCCGTCAATTTACTGCATTCTCTTCATTTTGACTGATTTTCTGTTAATTTAGTTAAAAACAAACGAGCCAATGATTGCCATCGCTTAGCTAAAGGTCAAAGTCGGATATTCTGTGTCGAAGTTGATTTGCAAAACAAAAATGTGAAAATACTGACGAGCTTCTTGAACGGGCTTCTTGCTGCTAAATCCGATGTGCTGTGAGGTTTCAACCAGGAGATGGCGCCTTTACTCCTGACTGCTTCGTCTCCTCTGCGTTTACAGCAAGTGCTACAAACAGAGCAGCAAATAGACGACGCAGGGCTAAATGCCTCTCAGAAAGCGTTGACGTTGTCAAGCCCCGACTTACCGACCTCGTGTCCTTGTTAAACTCAGCAGCTGGAACATTAAGAGATCAAACCGGTCTGAGTATCTTGAGCCCACTGTCACAAATATGGTTGTTCTGTTCCAACCCCATTTCTGTTTTTGCAGACAGCAACAAGAAAAGCTCAAATTATTATGATTTTTTAAATGTTATTAAAATTAGCACTTTGTTTAAATAATAATAATAATAATAATAATAATAATAATAATAATAATAATAATAATAATAATAATAATAATAAAAGAATAACTGCTCTCCATAAAATTCAAGCACAGCTAAATTCGTCAAAGTAACTGAGCTATTGAGTCATATTTATCACAGTCTTATGAACTGAGTGTCTCACCATTAGGGGCGCTATCTCAAGTCGAATGTGTTGCATGTGTTTCCCACAAGCTCATATGATTGTACACATTAATCTCACCATCTTCAGCCGAGTCACTTGATTTTGCTTCTGTCCTCCAGGATGATGGTGTTGCTGACTCACTGCAGCTGGCAACATCACCAGTCAAGTCAAGCCCTAAGACAACAACTATTAACCATCTGTGTTTCAGTGTGAAATGACTGGAGAAACCAGTCAGAGACATATTTATCTGTTTTTTGAACACCTTTTAGTTACATTTAATTTAAAATTACTGCTGCCTTTGCAATTCATGGTCTTTTCGTTGACTCCTTATTGTAAGAGTAAAGATTGGACTCCTGTAACATATGTATGTGCTGCATATTGTTTTGAATTAACCTTTGTTTTGTCTATGAATTCCCAACATATGCAATCTGTAAAAAAAAAAGTGCCAACTGCTTTGCAGCATTAGTGTACTTATTGTACATATTCAGTTACCAGAGATTTTTTTATTGTTATTTTTGTGTGTGTGTGAAAACAAAGCACTAGAGGCTGCTTTCAGAATGTTTGTTTCTTAACTTATTTGCATAATACACAGAAAATTCAGAAGGACCAGCACTCATGCTGTTCGTGCTCTTGGGAGTAAGTAACTGGAGGCATTTTGAATGTGTGGGTGTTATTTATTTATTTAAGTCTTTCTTACTACTGTGGATTTGCTGCTCATACAGCCAAAACATCAAGCTATGAGTGTGAATATTTAGTAGGAGATGAGAAGTGAACGTAAGCAGTGAAGTGTTTTCTCTGCCATTTGTCAAAGCCACGCCCTTGACCCCCATCAGGGAGCCTCACTAGCTCAGTATGCCCATGTTTGATACATATACATGGGTGTTACTATAGAAACCAGTCCCCAAATAGCAGTAGCCATGGAAACACCTTTCCTGTCGCCATCAGGGTGCAAAAAGAAAATGCAGCCTCTTCTTTCAGCAGTTCTGTTAACATGAACTCTTGAACCTTCTTTATCATGCTCTTCACTCTCTGGATGAAAAATGAAAGTCAAAACTGTAAAGGAGATTTATCTGTCTCCATATAATTTAAGAGCAGAAGGAGTATTACATATTGGATGAAGCTTCAGGCTAAAGAAAAGCCTGAAGAGTGATTACTGCTTAATTTTTTCGCTTGTAGAAAGCAAATAAATCTGCTGTGTGCCACAGATTCAACTTACCTACAAGAAGCTTTTAAGCTGTTTGATCGAGTGGATGACTAATTAAAAATATTGATCATCGAGCTTTCATTTCTCTCAAGACCATCATGAGTAATGCCTCTCTGATTTGATTAACTATTTCCTTCAAACCTACCCACTGAGACCCTATAAATCTATTTAGCCACTCTATTAAATTATTGTATGTCTGGAAGCTTCATTTTCATACGGGATTGTTTGGACCATCGGCGACAAGGCTTTCAGGAAGGAGAGGCTGAGCTGTGTAGATCATTGCGTGCGTATGTGTTTCATCTCTGCAGGGTGATATTCTTTCTGACTGCTTGTTAGTCCACAAAAGGAAGTGTGACATGAAAGTGTGTGATGGAAGAGTGCAACCCTAAGACAGTTTTGACAGTTTGTCAGCTTTGCTCATCAAAATTATATGAACTCTTTCTTTGTTTAACTCATCCATTTCTTTCCTCCACTAGCCTGGACCTAAATAGAAAAAGAAAAGCATTCCTTCTAAAAGTCTTTCTAATATTTAATTGTGTTTTTCAATATTATAAAATCTCAGCCTACTATTCCTATAAACTACACTTGGAAAAGCCACAAAACCATAAGACACACACACACAGTAGGACAAAACAGTCTGACGTAAACATCCCCAAAACAATAAATCCGAGTGTACGCTTAAGAAAGAAAATTTTATTTGTGATTTTTAAACCAAACACATTACCACTGTATCCATTTAGGTAAAATAAAAAGTCTGAAAAATAAATGAAATAAATGAAATCCACTACTTTTCACTGTTACAGTTGATGAGAAGGTGTACAAAAAAAGGTTTCACAACATTTCTCTGCTAGTCCACTCAGGACAGCACACTGCCACCATAGTTCACCACCATACATTTGGGAAAGAATGACAGCATGAACACTTACTAAACACAAGTATATACTAACATATAGTCTTTTTTTTTTCACAGGATTTTCTTCTTCCATTTTTTTATAATGAGAGTGAAAGGGAAGTGATAGCTTTTCATAGAATCATACATATTTCAGTTACAATAATACAGAGTTAAATCGTCATGTCAAAGCCAGAGACAGAGTGACTTTTTTTTTTTGTTTGCTTTTTTAAGCTTTATTTATTTATTTTTATTTTATTTTTATGTATTTTTTATTTTTTTGCTTTGCTTTGCTTTGCTTGTCTTGAAACGCAAAACCACTGTTGGAAAAAGAGAGAAAATGAACTTGCAGTCGAAAAGTATCACACTATATCATTTACAAATACCTAAAGAAGGTTAGTGGATGCCGGAAAACGTCTGTGGAGTGTGAACATTGTGGTACATGGATGCTTGGGAGCGACAGCAGTACATACAGATATTTCCTGTGTGATTAATGAAGAAAAAAATAATAGTAATAATACAAAAGAATAAAATCAGAGCAATCTATCTATCTATATATATATATTTCTCTATATAGTGTTTGTTTCAGTAGAGCAGTACATGCAGCAGCCACTTAATGGAGTGACGTCATACTGAGCCGCAAAAACTTTTGGGACGTGGCAACAAGTTACAGGCAACGGGAGGGTAACCAACAGAAGCAGGTCTTGAGGCACATCAGTGCCCCTTTTCAAAAAACTGTCTGTGAGAAGGTTGGTGGGATAAAGCTCAGGGGAAAAAAAATCCCTGTGTGCCCAATATTTCTCAAGTTCCAATAGCTACTGTTCAGTCTATGAGAAGTCTACGATACATTTACAGCATACATAGAAGCTAGTATGTGACTTAATGTTCCTAAACAATCAAGTTGGTGAATTTTTTTTTTTCTTAATCGCTCCTTATTTTATCACATTTCTTTTCAGTCGCTGTAATCAGCCCTATCCCACCATACCTCCTCTTGTGATTATCTACAAACAGGAAATGAACCACATACCGTATTATTCACAAGTTAAAAAGCCCTGAACCATTTTGCACTTCAGAAGCACCTGACACGGGTTCAGGGTGCAAAGCCCCGTTTGGTTCTCCCTGGGCCTCGTCCGCATTACTCCATGCTGTTCTCAGCACACCACAATGTTCAGAGCAGGCCATCAGAGCAAGGGGTCGAGTGGGTGTCTGAGGACAACAGTGAGGTGGGCGTATAAAGCATAAAGCGGTTAAAGCCATGAAGGAAAAATAAACACGGGTATTATTGAATCTCTTTAAAGAACAAAAAAGACATTTCACACGTTTTACATGAGAAGCAGTCGACATGATGAGCAATGAGCAAAATAAAAAGTGATTTTCAGTAAAATTTGGTTTTGTGGCAGCTGGGAACAAATACAAGCAGGTGATCATCTGTAAACTCAAGGTGTCAGGTAAGGATTGGTTGCTACCAAACATTCAAAGCAGAAAGCGTTAAGCTGTTGCTGCAAAAAGGAGGAGAAAAAGTGATATCAAAATTTCTCCAAATACTCTTCAGAGTATCTTCAGAGTCCACCATATAAAGCCACCTCAGCTGCACTCAACCCTCTGTGATGCTCAGGAGAATGTGAAGCATCTCCCCATTTTCTCTCCATATCTTCCAGTGGACTCTCTCCTCCTCTGTTGGGATTCTTGCAGAAGATAATGCTCTTTGTGTGCTCTCCAAGCAAAGATAGAGCTATTGCAAATTGTTCTTCTTCCATCCTGAGAGAGTTGATGTACATCTGCACTCTCAGAAGTGACTGAGCAGGGCAAATAACTTGCAGTGTCCAGTTTTCAGCCAGTCTTTTCTCTTATGTTTTCTCTCACTCGTTCTTTCCAGGCCTCAGGTGCTTCCTGTGTCAATTGTCTCATGGGTAATAAGTTGCTGTTTGCACGTTTGGATGTGTTAGTGTGCGCGCATGTGGTTTCATTGAGATTTAAGGGAACACTGTTGGTAATTACCAGTGAATCTGCAGCAGTGCCAGTTTAGCCTTTAGTTTCAGTGACTCTTGTTTGTGCTATTTACAAGTAGAGTGTGTCCAGCTCCAGACTGCATGCATCTGTGTCAATCTTTTCACATTTTCCTCTTTTTTCCTTGGCTGGCACAGCTTTATATTGTTTATGTTCAATGTACTGGTCTCTTCGATTAGAGAATTCTTTACACATTGTCGTTGGGGAGGGGATAAGACAGAGGTGCCAACGTGCCCAGTGGGTTAAAGGAGAAAAGAAGAACAACACAAGGACAAGAATTGTCCTTCCATTTTCCAAAAAGATAATAAAGTAGACTCAGGGTGCATAGGCACATTGGGGCATGGAGAGGAAGAAACAATCATTCTCTTTTTTTTAAAAATATTAATTATATAAAGGCAAGACAAATAATTTAGATCAGTATTTAACTGAAGATAAACTATATCTTGATAAGGCCAGAATCATAACAGAAAAAGCTTTGAAACTTTATCAGCAATAATGAATGATGGTAGAAAATATTCTCTTTTTACCCAGTGAACTTTGGTTGGTACCTCTGTTTTAACAGCACCCTTTTCTTCTTAGCCATTTTACGCATTTTCTGCTCTCTGTTTTACTCGTCACCATCATCCTTGCCTTTATCCTTCTTATCTTTCTTCTCCTTTTCCTTCTTCTTCTTCTTCTTTTTCTTGGCCTCCTCCTTTTTCCCGAAGGTGATGAAATCGCTCTTGTCGTCCTCTCCTCCCTGGTTCTGTCTGATGGAAATGATGGCTGGGGAGCCAGGAATTATGAATGCTTCTGGAGGAACCTCCCCAGGCTTCAGGTGCTGTGGGGGCGCTCCGGGACCACCTGGGCCATAACGAAAGTGCCAGCTGTTGCTGTCTACGCCGGCACCCATAGGTGGGGAAACCTCTCCTCCTTCACCATCTAAAAGAGAAACACAGAGATTAAAGATTAGCTTCAAATCTCTTATGAAATCAAAGACATAAATACATAAATTCTTCAAATTTTTATGACGGAATGAGATGTTCGATTGCAAGTCCCTCTATTTATGTGTTTTACAAATTCAGTACAAGCTCTCGCTATTTTAAATAAATAACAATCTGCTCATATCACTACATTTTTTATTTCTTCCTTGAACTGAACACAAGTTAAATAGCACTGCCTTGCTGCATATGATTGTAAGAGACAATCTCAGTGGGTCATCATTTAATCATATGCTACAAGTTAAATGAAAGTCAAAGGAGAAAAAGGGATGACACATTCATAAAATCAAAGTCAATGCAATCCAACTCTAATTAAAATTCACAGATTTTCACAATCTGTAGTCCTTAGCACTAAGAACGCGTACCGTTTGAGGAGGGAAACGATTAAATGAATGGATGAATGTCTCACTTGAGTCAAAAATTACTATTCCAATCAAATCTTTACACACACCCATCATTAGCATGAATGACATTAACTTGAAGCTTTTAATAGTTTGGATTGTTTCTTGTCAGGATGGACTAAAAATAAACAAAACTTAAGTGGACGTTGAAATCTGATTTATTTTTAGAGTTGCATAAATGTCCCTTAGCAAAAAAAAAAATGGCGAAAAACCCATTTAGCACTGTTAAACACTGTCGATTTTCAGCATGCCTGCAGTCAGGGCCATTTAAGAAGCTTAATGTTATCCTGCTTTATCCATTCACAAACCAGTTTTGCTTTACCTTGTTCTGTTCGATCTCATAAATGTTCAAGAATTTTCAGCTGTCAGTATTCAATCCAATCATCTTTTGAACTGCAATAATTACCAGCAGGACCACCTATGCTCAACGTGTCACAGATGCAGACATGAATAAAAAACAGGGTGTTTTTGACTATTTGTTAGAATTGTGATGATGTTCTTGGTTTGTGTAGCTCATCAAACTTCTCCTTGTTGGTAAATGAAAGACACAAAGTAATCCTCTAACTCTTCTGATTTCTGTTTTGGTAATTCTTTTTAGTAAACAAATTTTTCCTATAATTTACCTTGTTAAATTATTTTTCTCAAGAAAAACAGCATGATATGTCTGGTGAATGCATGGGCCACAGGAGTAATATGTCTATTCGCTTCAAGAAAATAACCCCAAAACACTCACAAAACCTAAACATGTAAATCAGAAAAGTCTAACGTGAATAAAGAGGTACTGCATCATTTTTAGTCATATAAGAATCTTATCAGCATTTAGAGTGAAAATACCATGACCAAAACTGAATGTGCTTCAGCATACAGAGTGTTAGGAAACGACATGCAGCCATTTTGCTTTACTCTGCAAAGCAATGACCTACTTGCCATCGTTTCCTCACATACACTCTTTGCTTGTCTGATTCCTTTCCTGAGCTGTTACCAAAGGGGAGATTAACTGAGGACAGATCCACCCAAGCTGAAAAGAAAATCATGTCTGGTAAAAGACAACTGGCCTCCTGCACTACTCAGAGTACACAAGCATCTGAGTTTTATTTTTCATTTTTCCTTACCCACAGAACATAATAATACAAGTGAAAATTTGCTGTATAAGTGAAACAAACATTTGAAGGGGTATTTTTTTATGAGCCGGCAATAAACTTTGTGCATTAATTTTAACATTCCAAAAATTAAGCGTGCATACGATACATTGATGGAATATTTATTAAAAACAGAACAGAAAACACAGATTCTTAACATTTATATACTGTGACAGCAACAGTCACATTGTTTCTTTTCACTTTTGGCAGAGAAGAAGTTCCCATTTAACTTCTCAAATTGAAAAAAAAAAAATCAATAACAAAACAATAAACAAATAAAAGCAATGACCAAACAGATCAAGCCCAAAAGGAATAAATGAGAGCACCTAATAAAAACAATAGTGGCACGTTGTTTCTCTAAAGCGTCCATTTTGTTGGTTCTACAATAAAACCTGTCTAAGTGAAAACTTGATGAGACAGTGGTGCCTCTGTGCAACCTCGCACTAATAAACTTAATTACACCCCAGAGAGTGATGAGTCACGATGAAAGCAGACAGATGGAACACACAAGGCAGGCCAGAGTAACACTGCATTGTTTTATTCTCATTTCAGTAAATAAGGAACAATCTGAAATGTATTGTTGTTTACGTGCATCATTTTATCAACAAATACTGACATAAAGATTGCCTTCCTTTTAGCTTTATTCAGTTTATTTCTGTCTCTCCTGACGGTAATAAAATCCGCTCCTCCAGCAATGTTCCAAAGCAAAGCACCTTCCTTTTCCCTGGACTGTGAGAACTGATGTTGTGCGGAGCCCCTCCCTTTCCTTCTACCTCTTCTTTTCCTTGACCTTTTACAAAGTACAAAGACATACCTTTTACTCAGTTACAATGTTTTTCCAGCGTGAAAAACATTGTAAACCAACACCCATCCCTCTGAGTAATTGATGCAACTCTTAATTATATCAATCAGAGTTGGTGATAACGTTAATGTGATCTCGTATTAAACTGCTTGCCCATCAGCCATAACCATCAAGTACATTAGAGACACGGACAGTAACATATTTCATAGTTATAAGGGTTACTTCTCTCTGTACATATGCTGTCTGAAGATTTTAACCCTGCTGCCTTCGGAGCTGTAAACCCCATTGCATTGCAGCCTGTGATATTTTCTGCATGCTCACTCTCTTAAATTGTACTTCCGAAGTCATCAGTCAAGCTTCTTCTTGTGTCAATGTCCCTTTATTCTCTTTGTGCCTCCAGTGGGTTTTCACAGCTACTCAAATCACCCAAGCTCCATTTTGCCACATCTATTTTATTCATCCGCTTGTCTTGCCCAACATCAGCCAGTTGGACAGTTGCACAAAGGACTGCAGCGCAGTGTTACATAACGTCCTAAGGAGGAGGAGGAAGAGGGGCCATGAGGAGCATAGATGCAGATAAAAATGGTGATGCCTAACACAAAACTAAAGCATAGAAGAGAAGAGAAGAGGAGAAAAAGATCTCCTGGATGTGATTCTTCACATATCAATCCTGCAGAGGGACCACACCTATTTTTAGATGGTATATTTTAACCTGCTGTGCAGCGCATGAGTATATTCAAAGACCAAAAATATGACATTGCTATCATCTCAGTCACATGTCGCATTTTACTTTATGGCACAGTGTCTGAGTGAATTAACATGTATTCTCAAATCTGAACAGAAAAAAAAAGAGATGTGACACTATCTTTACGATAATCTCTGGTGCTAAGGCTACGTGTGTGTAGAATATTAGGTGTGTTCCTGGTTAGGCTTCTTGTTAGTTTCATCATCAAAACATTATATTGCCCAGATAGCCCATAGAGCAGATGGTTGATGCAAACTTTAAAAGTATAAATACTGCTCTGAAATTCAGCATCTCTATGCAGGTTTGAAAGTGTGTGTCTGTGTACATCTCAACATTGTTGCAGTAACAAAAAAAGTATTGCAAAAAAAGGATTTATACTTTAGTGACATAAAAGAGGTGAGAACTGGCAAGAATTGTAAAGGCAATGGCAGCAGAGAACGGAACAAAGCTAACAGCAAAAAGAAAATAACCCAGCTAAAAATAGGAAGCAGATGGGCTGAAAGTATTCAAAAATAGTGAAATATCCCAGATTGTGTCTCTTCTCTACCCCACCTTTCTGAATGAGCCAAAAGGTTTCCACGTTATATTGGCAATAGCTGACAGAGTTCTACAGCCAAGAAGTATCCACAATTAAATTTAAATTTACTCCTCCTTTAAGAAACTAAATGTAAAATACTCCAATGATGGATAGTCCATAAATTTAATGGCTCAGATAGTAAAGCTTCACGCCTTTCAAAGTGCAAAATACAGCATGAATTTTGTCTCAGTTTCTGCTCATCATTTGGACAGTTTTTGCCGTCAACACCAATGAAAACTGCCTGTCTCTGCACCAGTGGTTATGGTGAATGTGTCACTCTGTGTGTGCGTAATGCTCGAGGATGATACAGGAAACAGTGAAGCTGCATCCATGTCTGCAGTACACCACCACCCCAGTGAAAGTAGGTCACTCTACTTTCACTACTTTCCTCTTTGTCTTTCAACAACTTTCACCTAAAGTGGGGATTTTTTAGCTTGTCTATCTCTACTCTTTCTCGTCCATTTGCTTATTCAGACTCGTCTTTCATGTAGCGCTCGTTTATTATTCCCCACAATTCCCCTTCTTGAAGATCTTCTTTTTGCATCGTGCCATATGTTTGCACCCCATCTTGTACACACCCAGCATTATTTCCTCCCACTCCTGTCAATATCAGGAGCCATGAATGGTTGCCATGGAAACAATGTCTTCCTGTGAAGCAGTAGGACATTGGTAGGAGCCATGGTGACAGTGCTTATGCTGATGGAGAATAATGCTCAAAGCTTTCTCTCACTCCCTCTCACCACTGTCTGGTCTAACCACACTCCCCTAGCAACAGCAGCCTCATTCAGCCTCCCCTCTTTATTGCAGACTATGTCTCAGTTAATCAGTGTGATTTAGTCACTGTCACTCCCTCTCAAACCCTCCATTACGTATTCAATATTGCTTAAAGTGTTATTTATTTTAAATCATTTGCCTTGCAAGTCATCCTTTTATCTCCCCTCTTCCTTGTCTCTTCCAATCTCACAATCAAAGTTTTTTCTATTTTTATTTCAGTTCTAGACAAAAAAAAAAAAAAAAAAAAAAACAGGTCAGTTCGTTTTAGCAGCAGATTTGTGAATTAGAGGGACAGACAAGGTGATGACACACAAGGAGTGATGAACAGATAGGAAGGGTGACTTGAACACAAGCTTAGCCCTGGTCTCCATAATGTGGCTGTGTTAATCTGGGCGTGGGCTGTGCACCATCTGTCACAACAGGAGCAGCACAAAGCAGGCAGACAAAACACTTGGACTCACAGGCGGTCAAATACAGGGACAAACACATGAAACACAAGGCACTGAGTGCAGATTCAATGATCTGATTCAAAATCAGAAGAGCGAAAACACGACTGTCTAAGTCTCACGGTGGAGAGGCACCACCCCGCCAGCACTGCACCCATTCTGAAACAATGGCTTCAAAGAAATAAAACTTAAAGAGAAGAGACTGCCTGATAAACAGCAGGATTTAGCTATAAATAGCACTTTTACTGTGAAAGTTCAGATTAACTCAACACATTCATTTTCCAGATACGATGAAAGAAAATCGAGATGAACTTCAGTAGATAAGTCATTCTTTTGATCATCAGAAGAGCAGAGCTAGAATTTTGCATTTCTCATTACTATCACTACGAACCCTGGAGCCTTGTTTGTCACACCCTAAAATTTATATTACAGCTAATGTAACCTTCAGTTATTTCTATTCATAGCATGGCCAACAACAAGATAAAGAGGGGGCAGGCAGCCCTTGGGTTAAAATGGTTAAAATGGCACAGGATGTCATTTCTAACTGCGACAGCCAGATGAGACCACCTTAAGTCCATGCAAGCTGATCTCATAGCCACTGATCTGCCCTAAGGACGTCACTGCTGTCTGTTGTGTCCTCTCCTTCTTTCTTGCTTGTCTGTGTTTGCTCTCCATTTTGTCCCTCACGTTTTGAAGTGCCCGCAAGCTGTAAGTTCTCAGCTAAGGCAAGAAATCGATGGCATGGCAGAGGAGGCTGTTTGTACGCAAGTGTGGATGCAGGAGACAATCGCTAGCTTGTGTGATATGTCTGCGTACGTAGCTCACAGCCTCCAATCTAAAATGGAGATCACGTTAGGCCAGCTTCTTAATCACGTCCAATAATCTCCCAATCAAAACCTAATGTTGGCATCCTGACAAATTTCTGACTTTTTTTCATTTGCATTATTTTCATTTTTTATCCAACACTAATTTTTTTTATTTTTTTTATTTTTTTATTTAAGTCTTAATCCTTCTTCATCACACTTTTATGTCTGTATTAGCAAAAATAAAAACTAAGTTTCTGTAAGAGAGTTAATGCATATACAACACAGCCTATTTTTCATCACAAATATTGATAAGGAGCACTGGATGTGTCAAAGCTTTTAGACTAAAGTTACATGTGCAAGGGTATTCACAGCTGGGTGAAAAATTAATATGGACTCCCCATGTCCTTATTCGGGGAGTATGCATATCTGTTAAACTCCAGTACTTGTTGTAGTACCTCAACAGCTGCTACAAACCTCTTGAGATCGATCAATAATCCCAGCAGACTTTGTCTGTAAGTATAGGGTGTGCTAATGATCCGTTTCTTCTTTTGGATGGCCAAGTTAAAACATTCTTGTATGAAACATTTCTCTCTTGACAAATATTTTATTTTCCAGTTGACCTTGACTCCCTGAGTCTTTCTTTTGTTAGTTACAAGGAAATCTTCATGATGTGGTTCCAAAATTATTCCTAGCATTATTTTAAAATGATCCTTTATCTTTAGTAAGCCCCTTTCTTGCCAAATTATGGTAAAATTTAAATATTTTATCTTTATCTGAATGTACATGAAAATCTTTTTGTTTTTGAGAGCAAATTCTATATATATATATATTTATGAAAATAACCAATCGTTAAGATGGAGAGCAGATGTTTTAGGTTCTGTCTGCACAATAACCAGTCCTGCCTATGCAAATTTTATATAAATTAATTATGAAAAAGGATTGAGGAAAAAAAAAAACTTCAAAAATTGAAATGACTAATTCTGCAACAGAAAGCAGGTAAAGTAATTAGGAGAAAGGACAGTACACGTCCTGCCAGAGTGAGACAAGGCAAGGGTGAGTCGAGTATCATTTGAAATTTGATTATTATTTTTAGTTTATTAAGTTATTGGATAATTTGCAGGTATGAATAAATATTTATCTTAAACTGTTGATATGAGTTTTTGGACTCACCAAATAATAATTATTTAAATTAATCAGTGCTGTCAACATGAAGACTAGTGTGTGTTGTATTTTTTAATTTCACTAATCAGTTCTTCAGTCTAAGGTGAAAATAGCTTCACAGATTCTTACCAGCAGCACTCGATGCAGTGGGCCAGTTCTGTACCAGGACTCCCTGAGCTCCCTGCATGACTGCAGACTCTTCCATGTGGACTGAACTAAAAGACAAACGGAACATTAACATGTTAAAAATTAGAAAGGTAATGCTATACATAAACTACGGTTTATGCGTCTCAAAACTGAAAGGGCATTAATAAATAGACAGCTATCCCAAATGTAAGACTGAATTACGTGAACGAAACAAAACTTTGCAAATAAAAATCTTTCTCAGTAACTAAATAAATAATCCATGCTGATGAAATTGTAAAGTCTTGATGCCACTTTTTCTTTAACTCTGGGGATTATGGGTACAGATGGTCATTTTTACATTTTCACACCCAGTCTGAGTAATTTTGCACCCTCCTTCTACTGAAAACACAGTCATAAAAAAGGGTTTCTGCAAACTAAAGCTGTCTTTTTCTTGACAATAATCATATCATTTGGCTCAGATAATAAGAGTTTTAGATAATATCGTTTCCTGCTACTTTACCTGATCACTATAACCAAAAGAATGTCTAGAAATACATTGCTGGGTTTTTAATGTAAAATGCATATTGTGCATAGTAATTTTCCAATGATGGAGGCTGCACTTGTTTAACAGACTCCTGATTACATTAGTTGCAGTAGGTAGACAGACAGACAGACAGACAGACAGACTGATTGATTGATCGATTGATCAATCTCAAAGCAAAGGGGGCTGAATATTTGCAGACAATGCTTTTCAGATTTATGTATTTAACAAGTAAAATTAAAAACAAGGCTAACTTTTTTCCTCTTCACAAATATTCTCTATACTTGGTTGATTACAAAAATACATAGATGTTTATGGTGATAATATAACCAAATGTGAGAAAGTTTCTTGTGAGGGAATAGTTATATGACACATTGTACCTTTCTCTTAATTGCTAATCCTACTCTCATCAGTTTTAATAATTGATCCTGTGAATCTTAATTTTTGTCAGAGTAGTGTTAAATTACCCTATAAATAAATTTGATAGATTTAATACAGGCTTACCCAAATACATTAAGTCTCACGAGTATCATCAGTAATCGTAAGGGAATTTGCCAACGTATAAACTTATATTAACATCCCAAACACACCAAAGGGCACATATAAAAATTTCCTGGATTAGGTGCAAATAGATTAACAATTTATTTGAACTGTTCTTCAAGTCACAAACAGAATCATCTCATAAGGTGTTCAGATTTTCAGACTGGACCACACTGTTAACACAACAACCTGAAATGTGAGTACTATCCAAACATCCAGATTTCTGAGTAAATGTTTTATCTATAGTTCTGTAAATGAACTTTGCATAGGATATTAGTAAAACAATTTTTGAAGATTATTTAACTGGATGTTATATAACAGAGACTCTATGGTCACTTACTAAGGGTGAAAATGCATTTTTTTAAATTCATGGTCTGATTTAAAAAACAGTGTTTTTACATAAATTATGAAATTAGACTGGGACTATAATGAAAGGGGTGAATATGAAATGCTTAGAAGAAAAAAACAGAAAATATAATCCTTACCTTTGCATTACACCACCTGCTCTCAGGGAGGCTGAGTATCTCCAGTCCGAATTAGGTGCCTTGGGCTGCAAGAGAGAATGGAAGGAATTGAGTCTTAAGTACAGGCAAAAGCCAATATCATCTCATTAATAAATCATGGTGAGAGCTGCTGATGAATGCGTGCCATGCACACACACAATCAAGCAGTGGCAGCTTTCTTCAGCCTTTGAAAAGAAAAAGGAGTAATGAGCAGAATATTGTAATCACGTTGGTGCACACATTTCCTCCCATTATCACATCACCTCCCTTCTTCCATCTGTGACATTGAAAGAAAAAAAAATGACTTTGAAAGATTTTACTTCAGCACTCAATCCAACCAGGTGTTGGGTCACAGGAAAATACAAATAAAGTATATTAATCCAGTATGCATCCTTTCAACATGGCACAACCCATAAAACAGCATTACTGCAAATGTTTCCTGAAAATCTTCTGAAGTTAGGCCAACAGAAATGCAAAAATACAGAAATGCAAAAATCTGGCTTAAAATGTATGAAATGCAAACTTATTTGACATATTTATTCACATCTGCTAATTAATGTGTCACTTATCCAGATTTATCTGTCTTTTCTTTGATTATTCTGCTGCATATTCCACACCACCTTTACTCTATTTGCTTTCACATCTATGCTGAACAAAACCTTAACTTTCACTCTCACAAAGTCTGCCAGAAAATGTAGTAAATGTCACCATGGAAACTGTACAGAACCATGTCCATCTTTTACTTCCTGCTCACCATTCTCCTGTCATCTTAGTTTAGCGAAGGTCATAGGAAACAGGAAGGTGGGGCAAGGGGGATAGAGGAACAGATTTTTGGCATCATATTCAGACAGTTCTATGAAGGACAGCCTGGGGAAAAAAAAATTGTTGAACGATTCTAAAATGTATCCCTTACATCCAAGAAAACTCTAACAAAAAAATGCTTAATCATGATGAAAGATTATGCTTGAAGGGAAGCAAAAGAGGCGGCTAATTCAACCATATCACCAAGATGAGATTGCATTTTCTCCCGTTCTTAACCTTCAGGAAGATAAACTGACCTGAGTGAGGACGCCATATTTCCCCTGTTTGCCCATGCAGTTCATGGGAGACCCATTTGCAATCTCATTTCCTTTCAAATTTGACAGATGTTCACTTTCTGCTACAGCCGCATTGACCCCCACCAGTCCGCAGTCCCCATTCATCACACTCTGAATTCAATATTTGGTTTAATGAGAAAGGCCTGTTTTTCATCTCCTGTAGTAATTCAATGGAGCAGAAGGTTGACGGAGACACAAGACATTGCAGGATGTCTCGATGCCAGAAACTGAAGGCAGGACGTGTTTAGATGAAAACAGTCACTGATCTTCAAGCAATCAGTGCAATTGGATCAATGGTTTAGATGAGGGACCAAGATATTAATGTGGACAATATTCACACAATCAGGAGAAACCTTTTATATTTCCCTCCAATCACAGTAAGCAACAACAAACAACCAGTTCAAAATAGGACCAGATTGTCTGCAAAATGGGACTAAACGTCTTTGTTTGCTCTTTTGTTGCACTGAAGTGGCCAAAGGCAGATTAGTCTGTTTGGCCGTATGGTGTTTATGGGGGTAAACAGAATAGCACGAACAATAAAGCACAATCATCTGGAATATAAACATGTCTGCAGTTTACTGTACACCCAAGGGAAAACAGGTTCAGATTTTCACACAGAAAATCTGAACAGGAATTACTACCAAAACAAAGAAAAATCTGAGGGAAAATGAAATAAATATATGCTGTCCATATAAATATTAAAATAGATTCCCATGGGCCTTTGAATATTCCTATCCTTGCACTGTCTTCTATTATTTGTGTGATCAAAAACACTGAGTATTGCCAGCCTTTTTCTTGCCATTTCTTCAATTCTCGCCTCGCTGAGTGAAAGTTCCTTCCATGGATACAGAGCTCACACCTCTGCTATCAGCACTGTGTCCAATCACCTTTTCTCCCCCGCCTCATCGGCTTCTAAGCAGCCAATCCTCTCACAGAGCCAACAAAAAACATTGCTGCTATTTAATTACACAGCAAGTGCAAACATGACTGGCATTTAATGAGGAACAGGTCAGTGTATAGCAGCACAATAACCTTTATGCTTTTTTATTACTTTTAGGGTATTTCTTCTTCTCTATTTCTTCCTCCACTGGTATAAATACTGTTTTATAATGTGTTTTGCAAAAAAATAAATATATTAAAAATGTATATATATTTATATAGAATGGACAGTTTTGATTCAGCAATGCAATGTACATGCTGAAAAGCCTCACACTATATTTTTACATTTTTCATCAATTTCTCAAATATTTTGACTTTTCAATAGCAGAGAGCTGCATGACAGGAAGAGAAGATTTGCTTCTGTGAACTGGTTGAACTGGTAGCAGCCATCGCTGTTCTATTTTCCACACTTTACAGAGAGATAATATCTAGCACCGTCTGAATTCAGTTTAATATTGTGGAACACAGCTCATAACATCTGGGGTCGAAAGTCACAATAAGCATCTATCTGAGAGATTTTCTGTCACCAAAGTAAGTAAAACTGTGTTGAGATTACAATTGAGTAGATAAATAGATTTTCCAGTTAAATTTTCTTGACTGTGCTAAAACTGCACAGTAAAGAGATATTGCCCTTAAAATCACAATGGACCACAAACACAAACTGTTTATATGTGTGAAAAAAAAAACAAAAAAACACTAGTCTAGTTTCCAGCTTCTCAAAAAAATAACCAATAGAACCCTAAAAGATGTCCAGTCAGCTTATATATAAACCCATATATAAGCTGTCAAGAATCATAACTAATTTATATGTTCACATATTTGGAATAAAGTTATGTGCCCTCTGCCATACTGGCAAGCACTATGAATTAGTTTGAGAAAATACAAAGAATAAAACAAATAAAACTTAAATAGAAGAAATTAACATCTTAAAAACTCCAGGATAAATGCAAAGTCATGCATAAACACAGCACAAAGATCACACCAGACAACACACCTGTATGGCAGTTGCATCTGGCATACTGAGGCGGCGTACAAATATCTGGCTCTGTCCGCTGTGGCTGGTGACATAGCCCGAGCCCCAGGTGCCACTGTGCGGCCTTCCCGTGTTGTAGAACATGAAAGTGTCACTTCCCGACGTGGCGGTCAAGCACGTCTTATAACAATACGTTTTGGTCAAAGACCCATTTCCTCTCACTTCAATATAATGCGGCTCCACTTTGAGGTCACGGCGCAGAGCCACATTGATGTTTTGTTGCACTCCTCCAGCTCCGCCACCACCACCTGCAGCCCTTGCTCCACCACCACCTGCTGAGGTGCCACCCTCTGGCATGTTCTTCTGGGATACACAACATGGGGAGCAGGAACCAGTCTGGCTACAGTAGGCATGACATCGCACAATGGCAAGAACAAAGACAGTGACCAGAAATACAAAGGTCGTGGCACACAGGGCGATGATGAGGTAGAGAGTGAAAGGTGAAAGCATTAGCGGGCTGTCAGGCCTAACAATCTGTTTCGGATCAGGGGTAAACTTCGGAGGAAGGTCCATCACGTGCACATGGATAGTGGTGGTAGAGGAAAGCGGTGGTATGCCGTGGTCTCGAACCAGGACAGTCAGAACAAAGGTAGTGGAGTTGTCTTCCAGGACTCGCCTGGTGGTGCGTATCTCACCTGTGTATTCATGAACTTTAAAAAGGTCTAGGTCTTTGTTGGTCTGGTTCAAGGTATAAAACAGCCAGGCATTCTGTCCTGCATCACCATCCCATGCAGTCACCTTGCTAACTAAGAGGCCGGCTTCAGCATTTTTCATTAGTGTTCCATTTGCAGGTGGATAGACAATCCTAGGAACATGATCGTTCTGATCCATAATGTAAACATATACTGTGGCCACACGGCTAAGGGGAGGCACACCGTTGTCCTGGGCTTTAATTTGAAAGTGAAACTCTCTAAGCTTTTCAAAGTCAAAGGCTTGCAGGGCATAGGCCTCACCTGTGTCAGGTTTGATGCTAACGTAGCTGGCTACAGGTATCCCATGATTGTTGTCATTAAGGACAGTATAAGTTATGCGTGCATTTTCTGCATCATCAGCATCCATGGCCTTAACAACACAAAGAGATGCCCCAGGAGCATTGTTCTCTGTAATATAGACAGTATATGATGTCTGCTCAAAACGAGGTGGGTTATCATTAACATCTGCAACGTCTACCTTGAAGCTCATTTGAGATGATAGGGGTGGCGTGCCCTCATCCACAGCGTTGACTGTGACATTGTATGATGAGATAGTTTCCCTGTCCAGGAAAGCAGATGTGACCACAGTATAGTGGTTTCTGAAGGATTTAATCTTAAAAGGCAAGTTGGGCATGATCTCTAGGGATACCTGTTTGTTTTGTCCAGAATCGCCATCATTAACACTAATCAAAGCCACCACTGTGTCTGCCCGTGCATCCTCACGCACAGGGCTGGAAAGTGAAGACAGTACAATCTCAGGAATGTTATCATTGACATCCAAAACTTCTACGACGACTTTACAGTGTGCTGCAACAGGAGCTGGGCCTTTGTCCATAGCTTGTATGTACATTTCATACGTTTTAGTCTCCTCATAATCTATATTATTTCTTACCCTAATCTCCCCCGTGTTTGTGTCCATAGAAAACACCTGTCTGACTCTTTCAGGTGTGTAGCTACTAAAAGAATAAAACACTTCTCCATTTGAGCCCTCATCTGGGTCTGTTGCATTTAACTTAATCAAAAGCGTCCCATTTGGAGAGTTCTCAGGCACTTTAACTTTATACACTGAACTGTTAAACTTAGGCACATTGTCATTGGCATCCAGGATACGGACATTGATTCTGGCTGACCCAGTTCGCTGTGGAGTGCCTCCATCTATTGCTGTCAGAATAAGTTGATGAGAGGGCATCTGCTCCCGGTCAAAGGGCCTTTTGAGAATGAGCTCAATTTGATTATTATTGGAGGAGGGTTTAATGGAGTCCAAAGTGAGGTGGTCGTTTGGAATAAGTCGGTACTGTTTTACGGAGTTGGACCCCTCATCTGCATCTTGAGCTCCCTCGATGTGAAACCGCGACCCGGTGAGAGCAGACTCTGACACCTCAAGCTGGTATTCATCTCGAGGGAACTGGGGTTCGTTGTCGTTCACGTCCAATATCTCCACCTCCACGTTGTGCACTTCCAGCGGGTTCTCCAACACCACCTCCAGGTTACGTGAACAGGTACCGCTGAATTCACAAACTGTTTCCCGATCAATGCGGTCACTCACCACCAGCTTGCCGGTTTTGTGGTTTATTGTGAAATATTTCCGCCCACTGTCCGACGTGATTTTGATGCGTCGAGCGGAAACTTTTTTCAGATCCAGATCCAAATCCCGGACAATGTCACCGACCGATGCCCCGTTCTCCACCTCCTCTGGGATTGAGTATCGGATTTGTGCATTTGTAAGGCCACTTAACATGAACGTCAACACACAGAAATAGCTAAATATATTCTCCATTACTCTGTAGCAGCATCGTACCGACCCAGCCATCGCAGGCGGGCAGAATTTGCAGACGGTTCGGTGAAATCGTTCCGCCTTCTCAGGTTGCTGCGGTTCCCCACCCGCCTCATCAAAAACAGAGTCCGTGCATAACTCCGACAGTGCGGGGTGAACACCGCATCCTCTGTGATGCAGGCATGAGGCGAAGATTTTCCACTGCGTCCATGTTTTCCTCGTCGGTCTGGTTAATGTTTTGAATTGCTCTATCTCTCCTGCAAGGTTGTCTCCTTTCCTCAGATATCGCTATTGGTCTCTCTCTCTCTCTCTCTCTTTGCCTTTCTCTCTCTCTCCTTATGTTTCGCTCTGCCTGGATGTGGCGGTGATGCTGTCGGTGGGCAAAGAGGGAGGGAGCGCCACTCGTTCAAATGGTACTGGCTGCATCTCAGCATCTCCGATCAAACAGCATATAACAAACTAAATGTTTATTATTATTATTATTATTAGTTCTTCGCCTCAGTTCATGTAAATAAGAATGGATAGAACCGCAGTTGACACCGGCATAATGTCAAATTTTTTTACAGCAAAAATAAAGAACGCTTTTTTCTCTCTCTCTCTCCTCTCGTCAGCGCCACCGCCCTTTTTTTGAGCCGAGGAAAACTGATTTATGTGCAGCCATCATCAGACTACCTTGCTGAGGCAATTTAACAATCACTCCGGAGCAAGGCAAACGGAGCAACAAATCATTTTAAAAACAGGAAAAAATAAATAAAAAAAGTCGTTGGAAAAACAAGTCATAGCTGGTTATAGTTTCCTAACAGAACCATATGTGTAATCAATTGATCTATTTTATTCTATCAGCAAGCAAAATATCTGTTCAATAACATGCACTTCCTTTTTTTTTTTTTTTTTACTATTTTGTTTTTACATGCTAACAGAAAGCAGAAAACGATCTAATAATTCACTAGTGAAACAAATGTTTGTGTCCTTAGCCAAGTCACAGACAATATACTCCAGATGTGAACCCCGTTGCACATCTGGCAAAAACACCACAACTGTCCTGAGAGACAACATTTACACACATTCTGTTTGCTCACATGCTAAAGTCTGCAAACATGCACTAATGTGTGAGGTACGTTTTAGTATGTGTTTTTTTTTTCTTACAATGCACTTTATGTCAAACAAGAATTACATAATTATATTTCAGAGCTTAAAAGCATTGAAACCAGAGGAGAGGATCTTTTTAGCACACTGACCATAATCAAGAGGATGTTTAAAAAAATGCAGGTTTTTTTGAGGAAATTTCACAAATTCCCAAATAGAATCTGAAGCTAAAAACACAGATGCCTCCTGTTAACTAGTCTAATTTCAGCCTTTGAAATTTCAACCTCTTTGTGTTTATATAATACATATTTACAACATCCATAATGTATTCCATAATGTATTCATGAATCCTAATAGGAGTATTTTTTTTAATTACAAAACACATTACATAATGTAATAACCCAATTGCTATACATTTGTATGAAAATGTTTCTACTTTTAAAATTTGGTATTTACTTTCACTAAGTAAAACCACTAAGATGAAATCATGAACCATTGCCCTCAGACAATACTTCCCACAGCTAGGGTTGAGTATAACTGCAAAATAGGAAAAAAAAAAAAAAAAAACTTTAGGCAATTTTATGCATCAACATACTTTAAGTCTGTTGCTGACATCAAAGTTTAGCTGCATTTAATGGAGTTTTTCAGAGAAGACGGTAATTTGTTTTGCATCTGTGCTAGGTAATTAAAGATCTGCATAGAATGTACCAAAGTTTAGGACTTTTTGCTCTACAGAAATGCCATGTCCTTCTCTTTGTGAAACCATCAATTCTTTTGGTACACCACAGCCACTGGGCTAAGATGAGAATCTATCCACCCACATTATTCCTTTTCCATGGTGTTTTGCCACTCTCACCCACGCTAAATTTGCCCACAGTGATGACAACTCTTGGCACCCAGAGACGGAAAGAACAGTGACTCACTTGGATGCAGCTTAAAAGATTGGCTGATGACTTCTTTAACTCAAATGCCTTAAATTCTGGGTGGCAAAATTCATAATTAAAACAGAATCCAAATGTTTTAGAGAAAAATTTTGGTACTGAAGAGCATCTGTGCTAAGGACACCCAAATACCTAGCAACGGCCCTGCATCCAATTACATATATACCAACATGTTATAATCGAACCTATTTTAGTTTAGATGATAACCACTCTGTTCACTTAGCCTGGCCATTGCCTTTCTCTGCTATTCTGAAGGATTCAAATCTTGCTTCACTGTCAGTCTGGACTTTCTCCCATTGACTTGGATTCCTCCAGTAAAATTCCAACCAGGCCAAGGAGAACTTGTGTATGATAACATACATTTTCTGTGCTGTTTTAGAATTGTAGTCTGCCTCTAGCTTTAGCAATGACAGCTGAGGAAATGAATGAACCTGTTCAGTCTGTGTTGGTCACACTTTGAAAAACTCAATTAACATTAGCAGCTTTCTCATTTGGCTCCACACTTCTTTCTTTGCAGTGAAGGATGGTGGTTTATAGTGCAGGAAATTTCCAGTAAATTTCATACCCTTGAACCAGCGCATTACATATATCAAGGAAAAACGTTAGCTACTGAGTAAAATTTGAAACCTGAACCTAGTCAATTCATCCACAAAGCAATTGTTTCACATTAGCGGAGAGCCCAGACCCTCTGTACGAAGCAATGTGTAGCACAAGGAGCTGTTTTTTACCAGGCTACTGCTCACCTATTCTGCAAATTACTATTTAAAAGTTGAAGGCTTACTAATGCGTAACTGTATTTATCATGTTGTAATCATTCCCCTAAGTAGTAAGGGATTATATTTCCCTTCTTTTTAATTGCAGAAGGATATCTCAGATGGCTCCATGTGTACATCTACAGTTATAACCATGACATTTAACAGATTTTCCCAGTGGGGTAATTAAACCTCCGTGTTTTGCTGTGATTAAAAAAAAAAGAGAGTACCAGTGACTTTTATTTGGCAAACAATAAACACAGAAGTCTATTATACCTGGCCTTTTCACATGTCTCACTTTTCACGACTTCCAACTCTTTTCTAATTTATGCACATCACAGACTTTTGAACAGCTCCCCAGTGCCTGTGCCTGCGTCACAAGCATCCATCTGTCCCAGCATTAATTGCATGCCTCTCAGCTGTAGATTTCATTTTTTCACTCAGGGGTTCAGTGGATAATGCCATTAAAAACTATTCAACGTGCAGACAGATGCCTGTCTCGGTTCAACAGATGCTAATCTTATAGAAGATAATTAGCTCACTTTGTCTCTCTCTCTCTCTTTTTTAAATTGATCCTTTTCTTAAGTATCAAAATGGTCATTGCCATTAGGCAAGGCACTTGTTGTCAGCCTAGGTGCATGTCAGTGTATTGTTGTGTGTACATTTGTCAATGTGATTTATGTGGCTGTGGTGTAAAGCGCCTTAAATTGGTTTAAATTGATATGACCAGAAAAAAATATATAAATAATAATAATTCTGTCCCTTTCCCTTTCCCACTTGCTTTCCTTTTTCTCACTTTCCCAGATCTAGACTTTGCCTAGCTGCAGCACTGTGAGCCAGCTGCTGCTCCAGCTGAGGGGGAAAAGGTCTTTAATGTCATTTGAGTACTTTCAGACTGAGAAAGTGGGTAAAATACGACCAACAGCTTTGAAAATAAATTCATGAGATGGATTAAAGCCAAGATTAAAATTGAAGCTTCCTCCTTGTGCACTGTATCTGCCCCAGTACGAAAGAACCCTAATTTCATCAATTATGTAGTGTGCCCACTAGATTAATAACATTTTCTCTAACCTCATTAATACTGTAAGCAGACACTCTAAAAACCATTTGTATTAGTTCCCCTAGGACACTTTTCCATGGAATCCCCGTTTTAGTGAGTCAGAGTACAAAAGAAATCTACAAAGAAACTGGTCATGAGTGGGCTATCGTGAATCTTCACTCATTACGTCATTCCCTCAGCCACCACATACAAACAGAAGCAGCCATGCAAACATAAAGGGCATTTGTGCCTGTAGGTCTGGGTGCTCTCACACACACAGTGTAGAATGGCATCTGAGGACAAAATTATTTTGTCTGAGTAAATGTTGGAAGATAGTTTTCAGTTCTCGTCGTGAATTTTAAATGTCAGGGAACCGTCTTCTTTTGCCAAGAGTTTGATGAGCAGATGGGAACAGAGAAGTGAAGCGTGCATTTCCATTTTTAGACTGTCTAAAGAGAATGGCAGAAATACGTGGATTTCTTGGTTTCTTGTCCCCTCCATGAAAAGTGCTGTCTGCGAGATTTCAGTCTTATCCTGTTACAGTCAAAATCTAGTCGACAGGGCAAGTGTGACTGCTGTGGCGTTGTAAAACACCAAGTTTAGAATGCACCTGACTAGTTGTGTAACAGAACAGAAATGCATAAATAAAATTATTTAGTTTGCAGAACAATTTAAATGACAAGGTAGGAAGTAAATTTCCCAAAAGAGCCAAACAAAAATACTTGCAAAATAAATAGGTACAAAGAATAGGATCAAGCCAAATAATATAACACATATTAAAAATAGAAAGTCAAATGGATAATTCACCTTAAAAGCTTTATTTTTGTTTTGCCATTGCTTTATTGCAATGAAATAACTGCAGCAGCAAAAACACATCATCACAGGAAGTCTAAATCCAGCTGTGTATGAGTCAGTAAAAAGAAAAGCTCAATGAGAACAGCTCTGAATAGTTAATCCCTATGTCAGTCAGAGGGGCAGCCAGAGGAAGAGGTGGGAGACACAGTGAAATTGGTCCCTCTGTTGGAAGAAATCAGTAGTGCAAAGATTTAACACGTGATTCTCTCCCTCTGCTCATCCACCCAGGCTTTTTCCATTAAGCCAAAGTACTAAAGCATAATCTCATCTATGACAGTGTGTGTTTGAGAGGGAGAAAGGGAGGCGGTTGGAGGGAGGTGAATACGTCATTCTGGCCTGGCGGTCAAGTTCTTTATCTATTCTAGGGCAAGCGCCATACTGACAAAGCTGGATAAAAAAAAAAAAATAAAATGAAAAAAACAGGGCAATGTGTGGAGGTGAAAGCAAGGGGACGGTTAAACACAAAACATGTCTGTCTCCAGTTCAAACAATGACAACACACCTCACTTCCTGCATTCATCAGACAAACATTGCACAATTAAAATTATTTAGTTGAACAAATTTCTTCAAAATATAGAGTAAATAATATAAAGATCAAATTAAGTATTACAAAAACAAAAATAATATATTCATATATTACTGAAAAAAACTATTTAACGACAGAGTTGTGTTCTCACACCTTTGAAAGAATTGGCTCATTTAAAGGTTAATTATAACCACATTCTTGTTCAGTATGGTTTTTAAAGCAAGCAAGCACAGAAGATGTTCAGTGGGGATGTTTGTTCTGATCCCACATGTACCTTTCCTTCAAAAATAAAGGTCATGAGAACAAAAAGCTGCATAATCCCTCCCCATGGGAGTAAGCGCTGGCTAAACAACTTCTTGCATGTCCTGATTCCGGCATGAATCAAACAAATCCTCAGTGCTGCACCAAAGAAAGCTATCAGGAAATGCAGGCAGGCTTTGGATACTTTCCTCTCAGGATGGCCTGGCTTTGTACCTCCGCCGGATTGGTTAGGATGGACCCCGTGGTGCAGAGCATGACAAAGATAATTTAATGAGAGTAAAAATATTCCAGTGCCACTGAGAAAGAAGGCTTGGTGGAAATAGGGGATGTATGATGAGAGCCTTTCTTTAACGTGTGACCGATTGTAAGCTTGTAATTTTTTCACTCAGCCTTAGGGCATGCATTGGATGTGTGTGTGTCATTTTTACCCATCTCACTCTTGCAAACCCTGGTTTTCTCACTATTTCATGCTCAGGCTCAAATCTGTGCTGCTGTGTTTGTGTCTTTTTGTGAAACCTTTTCCATTCTGGAATTGTACTAATCTCACTTTCTTTCCCCCTTGTTTGATTTGCTGTCTCCTGTTTTCACGCCAAATAAAGAAAAACAAAAATAAATAAATAACAATCTTGCCACGGTTGCTGCAAATCTGTACCATGCACCTCTCTCTTCTTCTCTCCTTATTTATCACGTCGTAACCATGCGGCTTCCTTCCAGCTTGCATCCATATGAAACATGCTGGGATGGAAGCGAGAGTGAGAGTGGGGGTGGGTGTACCAGCAGCAGCAGCTCCCTGGAAACAGACTGGCTCATCATTACAGCCCAGAAACAGTCTCCATGGCAACCTAACTTCACTCTCACACAAAGGACACGCCCTTGTCAATGAGAAAAACAGGAAGTGCTCCATGAGATGTGTGCGTCAGAACGGCAAATGGATCTCAAAGCCAGTTTGTTGCTCTCCTGTGATCCCCACGTGTGTACACTTGGGGTGAGGAGACGTTTATTCGATGCATTTAGCCCAGCTGTTAAATCCATCCTGGGCAAATGACTTGCAGTTAAAGCCTCTGCAGCAGGAGACCAGTCCCCTCTCTGTGAAGCTCTTAGCTGAGAGCTCCTGCAACCAAAATGTACTGTAGAATAAATAATTTAATGTATGTTGCAGCATCAAGGGAGGCAAAGTTAGAAGCTTTTATCATATATGCATTCTAGAGCTTTTATTGCTTTGTCTTTAAATAGTGTGTGCAAGTGAGACACTGAATTGCACTCTTTATGTAAAATCAGACCGTCCAGCAGCTCATAGCTGGGATAGTGCCTGGATTTAAAAGCCTCCTCCCTCTTCCTGCCCTTTAAAACGCAGGTTCAGCTGTGATCGACATTGGGTTACATCCGGCCCCGCCCAGCCGCAGAGCCGAACAGGAGGGAGAGCTGAGGCGAGCTGAGCTGATACCTCGATCGGAACGGAAGCTCTCCCCGCTACTGCTACTGCAAAGGGTAGCGGAAAATTACCTGCCCCTCCCCCCGCTTTCTACCTCAGACACAGAGAGCCGCAGCACACAGTGCGCAAGCTGAAGCGTTTACGCAGAGAGACAGATCCAGACATGGTTTGGGGAACCAGTGGATTCGGAGCGTGCGTGCAGCCCACACTGCGCATCGACCATATCGGACGTATAGAGCTGCGCAGCAAACACAAGCTCACTCTGATGGCGCCCGTGGCGTGCTGCCGCGCTGACCCACTTATCATAACCTGATAGACGTTATGAGCAATATTTCGCGTGTGTGTGAGAGGGGACGGAGCTGGCTTTCACTCTCCTCCCCAGCCAAGAACGAAACAAAACATAAATGACTGAAGCTTTGACAGATGATTGCACGACTGTGTGTCTTGAACCACTCCCTGAAATGAGGTCATAGCATCTGACTGGGTCACAACACTATAAAGCCATTGGAAAAAAACACAGAGCCATCAAAGCTGACTGGGATTACCTGAACCCAAACCACCGGCAAAACGCAGAATTCTATATTCTATGATAATACATGTAAAAATGAATGCGGGACCAGCTTCGGGACTAAAGCCCACTTGACTTGACACGGAACCGGGTTTTGTAAACACATTAAAGACAGTAATGAAAATATATTAAATCAGATTTACAGCGCTCCACAGCTGAGAGCATGCATGTCTGAAGAATTGGAGTTAATTTCCTGTTAGCTCCTTCAGCTGCTCCCCTTCATCAGGAGGGAGTGTGCAAGCGGGGGGAGGGGAGGAATTCATCAACATGGAGGATACGCAAGTGAAAAGAGACGCCTGAGCAATGGATGTCATGATTCAGCCTTTCCTGGGAATGAAGCTTATCAGGTTTTCTGACAAAATATGCTACACAACTGTAAACAAAAACAATACACCAGAATGGGAGCAGAAGGGGATCAAACAGAAGGCCAGAGTCATTACACAGAGAACCTGCAAAACGTTGCAGTCTCTGAGAATGCACAAATGTATGAACATTTTTCTTAATAGGCTAGAATTTATATTGATGTGTTTTGTAGCATCCAGAGAGCAGAGAACATTATAGGTCAAACTATGATCAACACAGATTAAAGATTCAAGCAGAATTAAATACAAATTATTACAGCAAAAGAAAGGATGAACAAATATATAACAAAAAGAACAATGAAAGCAAATGTTAGCATATTGTGAAATGAGACAATCATAACTTTAGTAGCACATTTAATGTTCTCTTTATGAGGAAAGCGTTCGTATCTAAAAATGTTATGAATTGGTTCATGTCTAACACAGAAATTATGTGTAGTAAATAAAACTTGATTTTGTGCAGTTGAAAAGTGCAAGTGTAAAATAAATGATTTTTGAAATATTACATATGGTGGCTTTCATGTCAGGGTGTCTGTTTTGTCATAGTAGATGTCACAACTTGTCTAAGCAGAAAAAAAAAAAAAAAAAAAAACACATGTCAGAATAAAAGTGTTGTCAGTTACATTATGTGTCCCTACACTGCACTGCAATGGGGTCTGCACAAAAGTTGCTGAGAGTTCAGATTTCATTTTTAGAAGAGCTTTTAGGATTTCCCAGCACATGGCTTGAGACCAGAGGAAAGTACTTTCTCAGTTGCAGGCCTGAGGGTCTGGAAAAGTCTTTTTCTATGAGGTCTGCTGGATCGCTAAATGAATTGAAGTCTCTCTTAAAAACCCAATGTTAAAAGCAGGCTTTTTATTGCAGAGAGCAAGCCTTTGTTTTCTAAATTCATTGCCTATTCTGTCAACCTTGAATTTGCTTAATGTTTTGTGTCATTATTATTATTATTATTAGTATTAGTAGTAGTAGTAGTAGTAGTAGGTGCTCCAAAATAAATTATGATTATGATTATGATAATGACAAAGAAGAATCTGAAACTTTGGACAAAAAAGATAAAATTCCAGTACGTTCACGACACACGAAGATAACATATTCATCCATATTTCACAAACAAAAGAAACCAGCAAAGGCAAAATTTAATTCAGAGGTGTTTTTGATGAGGCCAACATTTAAATGCAAGAGCAGGGTCAGATAATTGTTGTTCAGAGTTTTAAAGCTTTGAACATCTCAATGAGTGCTGTTGAATTCATCATCAATAAATAGAAAGAATATAGAATAAGAATGGCACAATTGGGAACTGAATAAGACATGCTTCTCCACCTAAAATGACAAGCCAAGAAAGAGGAGTGTTATTACACTTCACAGCACGCTAAACATGTCTGGCCTTTATGGAAATGTGACGAGTGGAAAGCCAGTGCTTGAAGAAAACCACTTAAATGCCATAAGTCATGTTGAGGACACAGCAACAAGATGGAAGATGGTGATCAGTGCATCTTCATCATCTGAGGTAGCACCTGTGATGATGAACTGAGCTAAATAAAGAGAGAAGACTTCAGACTATGACAGAGGTTCACCTTTGTGTGGTGCAACTTCAAATATACAAGAAGAGCCACAATCGTTTAGATTAAATCATCTTGATATGTAAGATTCCAACAGTTGAGGGCCAGACATAAACCAAATAAAATTTCATGGCACAACTATCCAACTACTTTTCACAGTTGCTCTCCATTCAGTAGGACAAAGCTTGAGCAATAAAACTTTGGAAATATTTCAGTCTATAGAAACACAAATAAGTAGCCACCAGAGACATGTCCCAACAGACATCAGATATAATTGTAGCCAAAGGTAGTTCAGGAAGTAATGACTCAATATCGACATGTAACACTTTTTACATTTCAAACAATGAAGCCATGCATAGTCTAACTTTAATTTTACAGTTGTGCTTAAACTTGTATTGGCCTGCAATGAAATACAAGTTTGTTTGAAAAAATTTCAAATGAATCCCACTGGGAGGCATTGCAAATATACACGTGAGCTCAATACTACAGATCCAAACTTAATAGCTACTTCTGATGCGATGGTTGTTATTTTTAAAATACTTTTAATCTGACACTCGGGACTCATCAGGATGTATATTCTAATTTATTGAATACCAATGCATACAAGTGATTGTCAGATAAATTTTTGAATTGATTTTTTTTCTAACTTATTTTATGCGTGTTGTTAAATTATATAAAGCAATATTTTCGGGAGCATACGTTTAAGTTTTGAGCTTAAATCAGTAATTTCAAAACTGAGAAGTGTGAAGAGGAATGGTTTCAGCACCAAGGACAGTGCTCAGACCTAACGCTGTCCATGGTGAAATGGCTAGTCACACTAGATGGAATTAAAAGGCAAACAGGAGAGAACGATTTTAATGCGGGTCAAATCTTACCTTGTCTGTATTTGGTAAAGTTTGAGTTCTGGTAAAAGTGTCTGTTCCGTTAATACTGATCAGTTCAGCATCTACTGGTGGAAACGGGGCGGGGAAAACCACTACGTCACTCTTCAGTGTGTCTGAGCTGAAACACACGTCATACTGCTGAGTAGCTTTAGAGTAAGACCAGCTCCCGTCAGGATGGGTGGTGATCATGGGGGCGCTGTACCTGCTGAAATCACTGTCTGTCCTGTGGCATCTGACAGCTATTAAACTGATGAGACTCAGCAGAAAGATCACAGACACTGACACGATGGCGATCAGTAGATACAAGTTCAAATCAGAGAAGTTGTCCTCCTTTATAGGAACATGTCTGAACTGAGTCTGAACATCAGCTGTGCTTTCAACCACCATCACATCAATAGAAACAGTGGCTGACAGAGAAGGTTCTCCATTATCAGAAACTAACACCAACAAGTGGTGAGTTTTCAGGTCATTGTCGCTCATTCTCCTCTTAGTCCTGATTTCTCCGGTGCTGGTTCCGATCCTGAACAGGTTGTTTCCTTTGGGCTCCGACAGGTGATAAGAAAGCAGCGCGTTGTATCCAGAATCTGCGTCCACAGCCCTGATCTTTGCTACAAAGTATCCCGCTTCAGCAGAATAAGGGATGGTCTCACTGTTAACAGAGCCGTGCTCAGAATAAGGAGCTAAAATAGTTGGATTATTATCATTTTCATCCAGAATTAAAACATTAACAGTAACGTTGCTGCTGAGTGGAGGAACACCAGAGTCTGTAGCCTGAACTTTAAATTGAAATGTCTTTAACTCTTCATAGTTAAAAGACTGCAGACTGATTATTTCTCCAGTGTCTGCTTTTACGTTAACAACTGATCCTATATAATTTTGTCTTTGATTATTATTATTACTAATTACCGAAAACGTCACCTTTCCATTTTCGTCTACATCAGGATCTTCCGCAGTTAAGGTATAAACCACATCGCCAACTGGTCCGTTTTCTTTCACAAAAATATTGATTACTCTTTCCTTGAAGCGCGGCGCGTTGTCATTGACGTCTGATACATGAACCGTAATCACGCTGGTGCTGGAGAGAGGCGGCAGTCCTTCGTCCATCGCGGTTATTGTTACATTATATTCGGAAACCTTTTCTCTGTCAAGCGCTCCATCCACCACTAAAGAGTAATGATTTTTATACGTGTTCTTAATTGCAAAGGGAACGACATTAATTATTTTTACCTGAACGACGCCGTTTTTTTCTGCATCCGGATCTTTCACCGTTAAAAGTCCGACCATCGTGTCGAGAGGTGCATCCTCCCTGAGAACACTGTCTAACGATGTTACAGATATTTCTGGTGGATTGTCGTTTATGTCTGTTATTTCAACGAGTACTTTACAATGAGATGATCTTGTATTTGTCCCTTTATCTTTTGCTTGAACCCGGAGTTCAATCGCGTTGTTCTTTTCGTGGTCTAGCTCATCTTTTATAGTAATGTCTCCCGTAGTTGGATTAATGGAAAATTTATTGACGTTGTTATCATCATCCTGGTTTATAAAAGAATACTGAATTTCTCCATTGAGACCTTCGTCTAAGTCTCTTGCATGCACAGAAATGACAGCTCCGCCTAAAGGAGTATTTTCTGCCACTCTGACTTTATACAGAGGTTTGTCAAATACTGGAATATTATCATTAACGTCTTGCACATTAACATTAATGATTAATGTCCCTGATTTAGCAGGTTTACCTCCATCTGTTGCTGTTAGGGTTAATTTTATTAGTGACTGTTTTTCTCGATCTAAAGGTTTCTGCAGAGTCATTTCAACAGACACAGTTGGATCGCCTGCGTTTTGTACATCCAGCGCAAAATGTTCATTATGGCTTAGTTTGTAAGCCTTTACTGAATAAACGCCGAAGTCTGCGTCAAATGCCTTCGGAAGAGCAAATTTTTCTCCAGTAAAAGCCGACTCAGATACGTTCAGATCAATCTCTGGTATCCTGAATGAGGGCGTGTTGTCGTTTATATCCACAATTTTAACCTCAAACCGGTAAAGATTTAGCGGAGACTTCACAATGGCTTCCACTTCCAGGGAGCATTTGGCTTTACGAGCGCAGAGCTCCTCTCGGTCTATCCTGTCTTTCACCAGCAGTGCTCCGGTCTTAATGTTCACATCAAAGTATTTCTTATTTGGTCCCGAAATCTGAAAATGCCTTTCTTCCAGTTCTTGAACATCTAGCTGTAAATCCTTCGCCAGATTCCCGACAACCGTACCCGGACTCGACTCCTCCGTAATCGAATATACAATCTGTGCCTCTGCGACCATCAGGATGTGCAATACAAAAAACAAATTAATAATCCACGTCGGGGTCGTCTTTCCTCGACCCATTATGTCCGGATCTGACAAAACACACGAAATAAATGGTTGTAAATCATTCCGGGGTTATCATATTTCCATGACTGTACAGACGGTGCGGTGAGGACATTACTCACGGATTCCCAAACAAAGAGCTTGAAGCCCTCTCTTAAGGGAGGAGCATTGCGCATGGACAAAATGAGTTAAAACGCCAACAGATCGCAGTGACATCTGGTGGCGATTTGAAGTGAAATAATGTGTAAAAAAAAAGTTTATTCAATTATTATGATGACATTAAGTCATCCCAGACGAAATTGTTTGAATTTTTCTCAATTATTTAAGAGAATGAGGCAAACAACAGGTGCCAAAGTCTCTGAGTGCCAAAGTTAAGAATTCAAAAGTTGTCACCGTCCTCAAATAATTGCTTGTCATTTTTTTTAAATCAAAAGAGATATATATATATATATTTTTACTTGAAGTATCTTATAGCAAAAAAAAAAAAGTTTTTTTGTCAAAAACTTGGTGATTTCATGTTTTTGACAAAATATGATTGGAAAAAAAATACTTTGGCTGTTACCTAAGGCAGGTGAGAAGAGTAAAACATAATGAATGAATTACTCATTCATTGTGGATCAAAAACCCTTTCAAGAAACATGAAAGAATAACTATATTTGACGAACCAAAACAATTAAAAAGTTGAAAATGTAATGAAATGTGTTTGAAATAGTGTTTCTGAATTTCTTACCTTATCTTTATTAGGTAAAGTCTGAGTTCTGGTAAAAGTATCGCTCCCATTTATACTGATCAGTTCTGCATCCACAGGTGGAAACGGGGCGGGGAAAACCACTACGTCACTCTTCAGTGTGTCTGAGCTGAAACACACGTCATACTGCTGAGTAGCTTTAGAGTAAGACCAGCTCCCGTCAGGGTGGGTGGTGATCATGGGGGCGCTGTACCTGCTGAAATCACTGTCTGTCCTGTGGCATCTGACAGCTATTAAACTGATGAGACTCAGCAGAAAGATCACAGACACTGACACGATGGCGATCAGTAGATACAAGTTCAAATCAGAGAAGTTGTCCTCCTTTATAGGAACATGTCTGAACTGAGTCTGGACATCAGCTGTGCTTTCAACCACCATCACATCAATAGAAACAGTGGCTGACAGAGAAGGTTCTCCATTATCAGAAACTAACACCACCAGTGGGTGACTTTTCAGGTCATTATCACTCATTCTCCTCTTAGTCCTGATTTCTCCGGTGCTGGTTCCGATCCTGAACAGGTTGTTTCCTTTGGGCTCCGACAGGTGATAAGAAAGCAGCGCGTTGTATCCAGAATCTGCGTCCACAGCCCTGATCTTTGCTACAAAGTATCCCGCTTCAGCAGAATAAGGGATGGTCTCACTGTTAACAGAGCCGTGCTCAGAATAAGGAGCTAAAATAGTTGGATTATTATCATTTTCATCCAGGATTAAAACATTAACAGTCACATTACTACTTAGCTGAGGAACACCAGAATCATTTGCTAGAACTTTAAACTGAAATGTTTTTAACTCCTCATAGTTAAAAGACTCCAGAGAGAAAATATCTCCAGTTTGAGAGTTTATGTTTAAAACTGAATTTATTGGAATATTCTTTGCAAAGTTACCTAATAATGAATACCTTATTTTAGCATTTTCTGCCTCATCTGGGTCCTGTGCCATTATAATTCCAATATTGGTTCCTGCTGCACTATTCTCTTTGACATAAACATTTATTACAGAATCTGAAAAATTAGGTGCATTATCGTTAACATCTGAAATTTGAACAGGAATAACATTAGTACTAGAAATGGGCGGATTGCCCTCTTCTATAGCATAAATAGTGACATTATAGTGAGAAACACTCTCTCTATCAAGAGGTCCATCAACAGTTAATGAATAATAATTTTTATAATTTAGCTTAAGCTTAAAAGGAACCGACCCAATGACTTGAGCTCTGGTCATACCATTTTTACCCCCATCTTTGTCAGTCACAGTCACCAGAGCAACAACAGTTCCTGTCTCAGCATCTTCTTTAACTGGACTCATCAGGGACGTGACCACAATCTCGGGTATGTTGTCATTCACATCAATCACTTCCACTAGCATTTTACCGTGGACACTCCTTGACGGCGTGCCTTTATCTCTGGCTTGCAAGCGGATATCATATGCCGCAGTTTCCTCATAGTCAATCTGTCCTATCACATTTATTTCCCCCGTGTCTGGGTTTATTGAGAATAAAGCATCAGGATTGATATTTCCTCTTCTAATAAAGGAATATAATATTTCACTATTAATTCCCTCATCTGAATCTTCAGCACTGACAGTGAGAATGGAGGTCTGCAAAGGGGTGTTTTCAAGAACCTTGACTTTATACAACGACTGACTAAACACTGGAGCATTGTCATTAGTATCCAGTATATGTACAGTGATCTTTAATGTTCCCGTTTTGGCAGGTTTGCCTCCGTCGAGAGCAATTAATGTGAGGTGACTTGCAGCATTTTTCTCTCTGTCTAGCGACTTTTGCAGCACTAATTCGGCAGATTCACTGTGCTGTCCTCCGCTTTGTATGTCCAGCAAGAAATACTCATTGGAACTCAGCTTGTAGGTTTTCACCCCGTTAGTCCCCGAATCCGCGTCGTTTGCCATCGGGAGCAAATACCTCTCTCCGGGAGAAGAGGATTCTGAAATATTCAAGTTAATTTCCTTGTCAAGAAAATATGGCGCATTGTCATTGATGTCCGTTATCTGAACCTCGATGCGATGCAGATGCAAAGGATTGCTCAACATGGCTTCTATGTTCAGGAAACATTTCTCCGAGTTTGGACAAAGCTCTTCGCGATCAATCCTGTCGCAAACGTACAGCGTCCCTGCTTTCAAATCCAAGTCGAAATACTTCTTGAAGTTCCCGGAGACAATTCGTAAATCCCGTCTTTCCAACTCGCTCACGCTGACCTGTAAATGCTTAGCGAGATTTCCCACCACTGTTCCTTTGTCAACCTCCTCCGGAATGGAGAACGAGAGCAGCGCTGTGCACGTGCCACAGACATAAAGCAGAACCCAGATGTTTATCCAGATTGCGCCTATATGTCCCCCACGTCCCATTGCTGCCAAACCACGGAAAAAAACCGATATATTTTTAGAACACGTCCATGTTGCGGTAAATATCAGACGGAATCCTATCTGCAGCGTGACCGAAAGCGTTTCCTCACAAAGCAGCGGTTCACTATGACTACACATGGAAAGGAGGAGTCTGAACACAAAAAAAGAAAAAGAAAAAACTAGAGCCACCCGTAAATTTATGGTCTCCAGCGACACCAAGTGCTGTTTCTAATATATCACTAAATCATTATATTTCAGCTAAATAATGAAAGGATTTATAGCGGAACATTAGATACGAAAAAGATAAATCAAACAAACAAACGAACTGCATACGCTGATTATTGCACTAATAAAGGCGGAAATAGAGTTGTTCTTTTCAGGTCACCCACTTTAAAGACACAAAACAGAGACTGCGCCGACATCTTCAATAATATAATAACCACACCAGTTACCACCACACCGGCAATGTCCAGAAATCAGCACCATGGACAGAGTCCGCTGCGCGACAACTACATTCTGATGTTGTTTGAAGTCTTAAGTTAAAAAAATATTCACTAAAATATATTCACTATCTTAAAAATATGAAAAACTAATTAGCAATCGAAAAATGTATTCAGCAAAACAAAAAGTTGACATAATCTCGTGAACAAAGACCTCCACTGAAAAACGATTACAAAAATAGACAAGCTATGAACAGCAGGACTGACAAAATATATTTTGGATATGAGAAAAATGGTTAAATTACAAATAAATATTTTAAGGTGGGTTGCCCCCAAAAAAGAGTGAATTACACAAGCTTTCAAATAAAATCAAGGACTATAATATGAATATGTTTAATTTTTTCAAACAAATGCTATTTCTGCCTTCCTTACCTTGTCTTTGCTTGGTAAAGTCTGTGTTCTGGTAAACGTGTCTCCTCCATTAATGCTGATCAGTTCAGCATCTACAGGTGGAAACGGTGCGGGGAAAACCACTACGTCACTCTTCAGTGTGTCTGAGCTGAAACACACGTCATACTGCTGAGTAGCTTTAGAGTAAGACCAGCTCCCGTCAGGATGGGTGGTGATCATGGGGGCGCTGTACCTGCTGAAATCACTGTCTGTCCTGTGGCATCTGACAGCTATTAAACTGATGAGACTCAGCAGAAAGATCACAGACACTGACACGATGGCGATCAGTAGATACAAGTTCAAATCAGAGAAGTTGTCCTCCTTTATAGGAACATGTCTAAACTGAGTCTGAACATCAGCTGTGCTTTCAACCACCATCACATCAATAGAAACAGTGGCTGACAGAGAAGGTTTTCCATTATCAGAAACTAACACCACCAGTGGGTGACTTTTCAGGTCATTGTCGCTCATTCTCCTCTTAGTCCTGATTTCTCCGGTGCTGGTTCCGATCCTGAACAGGTTGTTTCCTTTGGGCTCCGACAGGTGATAAGAAAGCAGCGCGTTGTATCCAGAATCTGCGTCCACAGCCCTGATCTTTGCTACAAAGTATCCCGCTTCAGCAGAATAAGGGATGGTCTCACTGTTAACAGAGCCGTGCTCAGAATAAGGAGCTAAAATAGTTGGATTATTATCATTTTCATCCAGAATTAGAACATTAACAGTAACGTTGCTGCTGAGTGGAGGAACACCAGAGTCTGTAGCCTGAACTTTAAACTGTAATGTTTTAACTTCTTCATAATTAAAAGATTGCAGACTGATTATTTCTCCAGTATCCGAGTTAATGTTTATAAACGACGTCACGGGGATTTTTTTGTTATCACCTTCTAGTGAATAAGTTATTCTCGCATTTTCATTTATATCAGGATCAACGGCACTTATTTTAAAAATACTGGCTCCTTTGGGGCTGTTTTCTTTCACGTAAATATTGATCACGGATTCCACGAAATTAGGCGCGTTATCATTGACATCAGAAATTTGTACATTGATAACAGTGGTGCTGGAAAATGATGGGACTCCGTCATCATTAGCTGTGATTGTGAGATTGTAAGAAGCATGTGCTTCCCTATCAAGGGGTCCATCGACAACTAAAGAGTAATAACTCTTATAATTACTTTTTAACTTGAAAGGAGTTGAACCAACAAGCTTACATCGAGTTTGTCCGTTTTTGCCAGCATCTTTATCCGTGACTGTAACCAAAGCAACAACACTTCCTATATCTGCATCTTCTTTAACTGGGTTCAGCAGTGATGTTACAACGATTTCTGGGGTGTTATCGTTAACATCCACTACTTCAATCAAAAGCTTTGCATTTGATCTCCGAGGTGACGCACCTTTGTCTGTGACTTGGACATGTATTTCATAAGCTGACTGTGCTTCGTAATCTAATGCACCTTTAACGCTGATATCTCCGGTTTCTTCATTTATGAAAAAGATATTAGATGGGTTAAAGTTTGCACGTTTGAAGAAGGAGTACGCTACTTTTCCGTTTTCCCCTTCATCTAAATCAGTGGCATTGAGCTGAATAACAATAGTCCCGATGGGAGCATTTTCGTAAACGCTAGCTTTGTAAAGTGATTTGCTGAAAGACGGCGTGTTGTCGTTCACGTCGAGAATATTAACAATGATTTGGAGGGTTCCAGTTTTCGGAGGCCTGCCTCCATCTACTGCGGTGAGTGTCAGTTTAATAGTTGCTTGTTTCTCTCGGTCTAAAGCTTTCAGCAGCACTAATTCAGCAGATGCGCTGTGTTCTCCGCCGCTCTGTACATCCAGGGAAAAGTATTCATTTACACTGAGCTTGTACGTCTTTACAGAATAGCTGCCTGAGTCTGCATCGACTGCCAAAGGCAGCAAGAAGCGCTCACCCGCTGGTGAAGATTCCGAAATATTTAGAGAAAATGATTTCTCTGCAAAAGCAGGCGCGTTGTCGTTCACGTCATTAATCACCACCTCGATGCGTTTGTGCACTACAGGATCACTCAGTATGGCCTCAAGATTTAAAGTGCATTTAACAGTGTTCAGACAAAGCTCTTCACGATCTATTCTCTCATTGACATAAAGCTCTCCTGTTTTAAAATTAGCTTCGAAGTATTTCTTACTGCGTCCCGACACAATATTTAGATTCCTGGTTTGCAGGTCTCGGACGTTGACGTTTAAATCCTTTGCGAGGTTCCCGACAACAGTTCCTTTGTCCGCCTCCTCGGTGATCGAGTAGGATATCTGAGCTGCAGACCAGTCGGATGCAAACAACACGAGCAGGAAAAATAAGATCCCATTATTCCTTCTTCTGCTCATTGCTGATTTAAGAGAAATAGACAATATCCTGATTGTTCCTGAAGCGACACCACTCGATCTGAACAACTGTCGAAACAAATGACTCTACTCCCCGACTATCAACCATGATTCCTTCTCCTCAAACAAAGCACACCAAGTGTTGTGTGACGCATTAAAAAAAAGGTGGAGACAAAAAAAATAACGAGGTTTCAAAATCTCGTGGTCGTCAGCGACCCCTTGCGCCATAACTACAGACTGTGAGAAAAATATAAAAAAAATATTTAAAAAAACCCCAATGGGGCATATTATGTGCAACATATGAAAGTATGACATTTTTACACAGCACAAATCAATTATTTCTATTTTTAATTGATAGGAAACATCAAAAAAGGTGAAAAAGATCAAACTGAAGTAAAGATGAAACAAGAAAACATATGAATTTACTGACATCATTGAAGACGATCCATCATTCTGAAACTAAAAAACATTTTTTTTTAATTGATAAAAGGCCAGCGCAGCAAAAATCGTCTTTAAAAGATGCTTTTCCAAGAAGGAAAAACATGTATCAGTTTTATTTCAACAACAAAAGTAATAATTCCCTGTTTTTAAAATGGTTGTAGAAAATACAATTACACATGCTGGAGAATGACATATGACGCAATAAAACACACGATTTATCTCGCAAATAATTCTGAACAATGAACTAAGTGACCAATATTAACTCACCGTTTCTGTGTTTGGTAAAGTCTGCGTTCTAGTAAAAGTGTCTGTTCCGTTGATACTAATCAGTTCAGCATCCACAGGTGGAAACGGGGCGGGGAAAACCACTACGTCACTCTTCAGTGTGTCTGAGCTGAAACACACGTCATACTGCTGAGTAGCTTTAGAGTAAGACCAGCTCCCGTCAGGATGGGTGGTGATCATGGGGGCGCTGTACCTGCTGAAATCACTGTCTGTCCTGTGGCATCTGACAGCTATTAAACTGATGAGACTCAGCAGAAAGATCACAGACACTGACACGATGGCGATCAGTAGATACAAGTTCAAATCAGAGAAGTTGTCCTCCTTTATAGGAACATGTCTGAACTGAGTCTGGACATCAGCTGTGCTTTCAACCACCATCACATCAATAGAAACAGTGGCTGACAGAGAAGGTTCTCCATTATCAGAAACTAACACCACCAGTGGGTGACTTTTCAGGTCGTTGTCGCTCATTCTCCTCTTAGTCCTGATTTCTCCGGTGCTGGTTCCGATCCTGAACAGGTTGTTTCCTTTGGGCTCCGACAGGTGATAAGAAAGCAGCGCGTTGTATCCAGAATCTGCGTCCACAGCCCTGATCTTTGCTACAAAGTATCCCGCTTCAGCAGAATAAGGGATGGTCTCACTGTTAACAGAGCCGTGCTCAGAATAAGGAGCTAAAATAGTTGGATTATTATCATTTTCATCCAGAATGCAAACATTCACAGTCACATTGCTGCTCAGCGGAGGAACACCAGAGTCAATGGCTTTAACTTTAAATTGAAATGTTTTCAATTCTTCATAATTAAAAGACTGCAGAGTTATAATTTCTCCAGTAGCTGAGTTGATATTTATAAATGAAGTCACGGGGTTATATTTATTATCAGCTTCTACAGAATAAGTTATTCTCGCGCTTTCATACATATCAGCATCGAATGCCCTTATCGTAAAAATACTGCCTCCAACTGGGCTGTTTTCTTTCACGTAAATATTGATCACAGAATCACGGAAAGAGGGTGCGTTGTCATTGACATCAGAGATTTGTACATTCATAACGGTGGTGCTAGACAGAGATGGGATTCCGTCATCATTAGCTGTGATTGTGAGATTGTAAGAAGCATGTGCTTCTCTATCAAGGGGTCCATCTACAACTAAAGAGTAATAACTCTTATAATTACTTTTTAACTTGAAAGGAGTTGAACCAACAAGCTTACATCGATTTTGTCCGTTTTTGCCACCATCTTTATCCGTGACTGTAACCAAAGCAACAACACTTCCTATATCTGCATCTTCTTTAACTGGGTTCATCAGTGATGTTACAACAATTTCTGGGGTGTTATCGTTAACATCCACTACTTCAATCAAAAGCTTCCCATTCGATCTCCGAGGTGACGCACCTTTGTCTGTGACCTGAACGTGGATTTCATACATTGACTGTGCTTCGTAATCTAATTCACCTTTAACGCTGATATCTCCGGTTTCTTCATTCATGAAAAAGATATCAGATGGGTTAAAGTTTGCACGTCTGACAAAAGAGTAAACTACTTTTCCGTTGTTTCCTTCATCCAAATCAGTGGCATTGAGCTGAATAACCTTAGATCCCACTGGGGCATTTTCATTAACGCGAGCTTTATAAAGTGTTTTGCTAAAAAAGGGCGTGTTGTCGTTCACATCTAAAACATTAATAATTATTTGAACAGTTCCAGATTTTGGCGGCCTGCCTCCATCTACTGCGGTGAGTGTCAGTTTAATAGTTGCTTGTTTCTCTCGGTCTAAAGCTTTCAGCAGCACTAATTCAGCAGATGCGCTGTGTTCTCCGCCGCTCTGTACATCCAGGGAAAAGTATTCATTTACACTGAGCTTGTACGTCTTTACAGAATTGCTGCCTGAATCTGCATCGACTGCCAAAGGCAGCAAGAAGCGCTCACCCGCTGCTGAAGATTCCGAAATATTGAGAGAAAATGATTTCTCTACAAAAGCAGGCGCGTTGTCGTTCACGTCATTAATCACCACCTCGATGCGTTTGTGCACTACAGGATCACTCAGTAAGGCCTCGATATTTAAAGTGCATTTAACAGTGTTCAGACAAAGCTCTTCACGATCTATTCTCTCATTGACATAAAGCTCTCCTGTTTTAAAATTAGCTTCAAAGTATTTCTTACTGCGTCCCGACACAATATTTAGATTCCTGGTTTGCAGGTCTCGGACGTTGACGTTTAAATCCTTTGCGAGGTTCCCGACAACAGTTCCTTTGTCCGCCTCCTCGGTGATCGAGTAGGATATCTGAGCTGCAGACCAGTCGGATGCAAACAACACGAGCAGGAAAAATAAGATCCCATTATTCCTTCTTCTGCTCATCGCTGATTCGAGAGAAATGCACGATATCCTAATTGTTTCTATACTGACACCACTCGTTCGAGAAATATGTTCAAAGCAAGTGATTCCACTCCCGGGTGTTGAGCCATGGTTTCTGCTCATCTAACAAAGCACACATAGTCTGCTGTGACGCATAGGAAGAAAGGAGGAGACTAAAAACAGCAAGTTCACAAAACACACGGTCATCAGCGACCCCACGCGCTGTAACCATATATTATGAAAAACATAGAGAAAATATTCAGCATAAAAATGACACTTCTATTATGCAATATCATTTAAATTATTTGCGACAAGCGGAATTTCTTTTCTCGTCAGTCTGCTGTGATTCAAGCAATATGAAGCAATTTGTAACGTTAACATACTAATAGTAAATGCAACAAACAAAGGAAGAAGATTTAATTATATCAATTTCAGCAACAAATACATCTAAGGAACGACGAAAGCAAAAACTGAACAATATTATAAAAAAAAACCCAACAGCATTTGCAGCACCATGGAAAGCGCCTTAGATTGGCGAGTGTTTGACAAATTAAATACCATATATCTGTTTCGTAGAACACTAAAAAATATATATCCTTAATTTCAAAATGAGGAAAAAAATACACGTACGTTTCATTAAATATAGATACATATGTACGCCATAAAATAGTAAATGAAATATTTATCTGGAAGTTCATTTAACATAAAGTACTGACCAATGTTAACTCACCTTTTCTGTGTTTGGTAAAGTCTGCGTTTTAGTAAAAGTGTCTGTCCCGTTGATACTAATCAGTTCAGCATCCACAGGTGGAAACGGGGCGGGGAAAAGCACTACGTCACTCTTCAGTGTGTCTGAGCTGAAACACACGTCATACTGCTGAGTAGCTTTAGAGTAAGACCAGCTCCCGTCAGGATGGGTGGTGATCATGGGGGCGCTGTACCTGCTGAAATCACTGTCTGTCCTGTGGCATCTGACAGCTATTAAACTGATGAGACTCAGCAGAAAGATCACAGACACTGACACGATGGCGATCAGTAGATACAAGTTCAAATCAGAGAAGTTGTCCTCCTTTATAGGAACATGTCTGAACTGAGTCTGGACATCAGCTGTGCTTTCAACCACCATCACATCAATAGAAACAGTGGCTGACAGAGAAGGTTCTCCATTATCAGAAACTAACACCACCAGTGGGTGACTTTTCAGGTCATTGTCGCTCATTCTCCTCTTAGTCCTGATTTCTCCGGTGCTGGTTCCGATCCTGAACAGGTTGTTTCCTTTTGACTCCGACAGGTGATAAGAAAGCAGCGCGTTGTATCCAGAATCTGCGTCCACAGCCCTGATCTTTGCTACAAAGTATCCCGCTTCAGCAGAATAAGGGATGGTCTCACTGTTAACAGAGCCGTGCTCAGAATAAGGAGCTAAAATAGTTGGATTATTATCATTTTCATCCAGGATTAAGACATTAACAGTCACATTGCTGCTCAGCGGAGGAACACCAGAGTCTATGGCCTGAACTAGAAACTTAAACGTTTTCACTTCCTCGTAGTTAAACGACTGCAGACTTATTACGTCACCAGTGTTGGAGTTGATGCTTAATACCGAAGAAACTGGCATACTTTGTTGCAAACCATTTGAAAGTCTGTAGATAACCTTTGCGTTGACTTCCGCATCCGTATCAATTGCACTTATTGTGCAGATTTTTGAACCGACTGGGCTGTTTTCTTTGACAAAAACGTGAATCACGGTTTCGGTAAAACGAGGTGCGTTATCATTAACATCAGCAACTTGTACAACAATTACTTTGATGCTAGACAGAGATGGACTTCCCTCATCTGAAGCGGTAACGGTGATTTCATAGGTAGAGATCTTTTCTCTATCGAGCGGTCCATCAACTACTAACGAATAGTCATTTTTGTAGTTGGACTTGAGCTTAAAGGGAAGCGATCCAGCCACGCTGCATGTAGTTATTCCGTTTTTCCCGCTGTCTTTGTCGCTCACTGTAATAAAAGCAACGACTGTCCCCTGCTCTGCATCCTCTCTTACGGGCGTCATCAGGGATGTGACAGATATTTCAGGAGAATTGTCATTAACATCAATAACCTCTATTAATAACTTGGCATGCGCGCTGCGAGGAGGGACTCCCTGATCCTTCGCCTGAACTCTGATTTCATAAGCACGTGTTTCTTCGTAATCTAAGCCTTCTTTCACTTTTACTCCCCCCGTTTCTGCATTTAAATCAAACAGGCTGGACGGATCAATGCTTCCAGTTTTTATGAAGAAATAACGAATGTCACTGTTCACACCCTCGTCCAAATCCGTCGCATTTAACTTGAGAACAAACGCTCCAGGACTAACGTTTTCTCTGATCTGCACCTTGTACAGAGATTTGCTAAACGCAGGACTGTTGTCGTTCACATCTATGACATTAACTGTCAGCTGCAACGTCCCTGATCTGGGTGGCAGACCTCCATCTACGGCAGTAAGAACAAGTCTAATCACCGATTCTTTTTCTCTGTCCAAAGCTTTCTGCAGCACTAGCTCGGCCAAAACGCCATGCTCTCCACCACTCTGTACATCAAGCGAGAAATGTTCATTCTGACTCAGCTTGTAGCTTTTTACCGCGTTGCTTCCTATATCCGGATCCACCGCTGCGGGGAGAGGATATCTCTCCCCTGTGGATAATGACTCCGAAATATTTAATGTATGTGTTTGTTCAGTAAACAAAGGTGAGTTATCATTTACGTCAAGAATGTTTATCTCGATGCGGTGCACATTCATTGGATTGCTTAAAGCCGCTTGTATTTTCATGGAGCATTTTACCGCATTTGGACAAAGCTCCTCTCTGTCTATTCTCTCAGCGACGAAGAGGTTGCCGGTCTTTAAATTCACGCCGAAATATGTCTTGCTGAAACCGGAAACAACACGTAGATCCCTGGTGTTCAGATCGTGCGCGTTCAGGTTTAGATCCTTAGCAACGTTTCCAACAACAGTCCCTTTGTTCGCCTCCTCCGACACGGAATACGACAGCTGGGATACGGAGCGCTCACACAGAGAAAGCAGCGCAGCAGAATAAATCCAAAGATGTCCGTGTTGCGTTGCCCAAAACATCCTTCATGTGGCAATAAAGCGGACCCGATTATAACATTTATCAGCAAAAAGAATATGCAGGTCCTATTTGCAGGACAGAGTATGTTCCTTTCCACGCCGTAAGACCGAATGATGGGAAGCTACAAAGGCTGATGACGAGTTATTCTTTTCGAGATGAACGAAGGAGGGGATATAGACTTATAAACTGCTTCATACTAATGGTCTCGAGTGACATCATGTGGTAGAAGATATGTAGACACGTATCAGGATAGCAAAATAGACAGGTCTTGTAACTGTTATACATATAATCTATTCGTGGTTTTATTGCATTAATAAAACAAAAATAAAATAAAATATAAAAATATATAATCTTCATGTAGAAGTTTAGAAATGTCAATAATAAATGCAAATATGAAAATTATGTAGAGTACAATGATCATGTCAAAACAAATATTATAACAAGAAAATATCTTGAAATGTCCAAATAAAATGTATGAAATTCTAATCTTGTTCATGCTGCACAGTAGAGCGATAATCCATCTAATCTAATATTTTTGCATGAATTGAAGAAACAAAGATAACTGGACAGGAGTCAGGAGGTATCCAGATGGTGGGTCTCTGACGTCAGTACCAAGGATAGCGCCCACATGATTTAACTCTTTTCTATCTATCTATCTATCTATCTATCTATCTATCTATCTATCTATCTATCTATCTATCTATCTATCTATCTATCTATCTATCTATCTATCTATCTATATTTTTTTTTTCTTAATTTTTAACTGAGTAGTCTCGTTATGTAAAGAAAACATATTGAGAATGCGTCCATTTCATGCAACATTTTAGTTATATCCAGTGTTTAATTAGGTGTCAATAGTGTGGCCATAATGTCACGCATGGTTAAAACTACAAATGGCCACCTGCAATGACATCATAAAAGAGCGTCAGGCTCAGGTAGTCCAGGTGACGTTGATCTTTGGTGATCCTGAATAAATCAATAACGATGATACAGTTTGACTCTGCACACTTTTTCTTTTAATAATACGACAAATAGGACTATGTTAGAAAATGTTACAACAGTGGCATGTCAGAACAATAACTAATTGAGTATATTTTTGTAAATTTTTATGGTGTTTATATCTCAGAGCTGTAAATGTGTGTACTTGAAGATCAAGTGAATACCTAAGATTAGTTAGAATATGTGAATTTCAAACTGAATTCAATAGAACATTGCATTCAGTTTCTTAAGGAAGATATACAACACTCCTTAGACTACTGAAACAAAAGTTTAAATATGTTCTTATGTGTTTGTATAAATCAAGTTCAACCAGGCAGGTTAAATTCAGCATTGACAAGAGTTGTTTTTAAAGGCTTGTAACAAAATAGACAAATATGACATCTTCTGTATGATTGCAAACATTCAAAAAGTCTTTCTCTCCTTTTGGATCTGAGCAAATTAAAACTTATTAAAAATACTACAATTCAGTTCTGAACACTAACATAAAGTCTCATTGGTAACATACCTTGTCTGTGTTTGGTAAAGTCTGAGTTCTGGTAAAAGTGTCTGTTCCATTGATACTGATCAGTTCAGCATCCACAGGTGGAAACGGTGCGGGGAAAACCACTACGTCACTCTTCAGTGTGTCTGAGCTGAAACACACGTCATACTGCTGAGTAGCTTTAGAGTAAGACCAGCTCCCGTCAGGGTGGGTGGTGATCATGGGGGCGCTGTACCTGCTGAAATCACTGTCTGTCCTGTGGCATCTGACAGCCATTAAACTGATGAGACTCAGCAGAAAGATCACAGACACTGACACGATGGCGATCAGTAGATACAAGTTCAAATCAGAGAAGTTGTCCTCCTTTATAGGAACATGTCTGAACTGAGTCTGGACATCAACTGTGCTTTCAACCACCATCACATCAATAGAAACAGTGGCTGACAGAGAAGGTTCTCCATTATCAGAAACTAACACCACCAGTGGGTGACTTTTCAGATCGTTGTCGCTCATTCTCCTCTTAGTCCTGATTTCTCCGGTGCTGGTTCCGATCCTGAACAGGTTGTTTCCTTTGGGCTCCGACAGGTGATAAGAAAGCAGCGCGTTGTATCCAGAATCTGCGTCCACAGCCCTGATCTTTGCTACAAAGTATCCCGCTTCAGCAGAATAAGGGATGGTCTCACTGTTAACAGAGCCGTGCTCAGAATAAGGAGCTAAAATAGTTGGATTATTATCATTTTCATCCAGGATTAAGACATTAACAGTCACATTGCTGCTGAGCGGAGGAACACCAGAGTCTGTAGCCTGAACTTTAAATTGAAATGTTTTTAACTCTTCATAGTTAAAAGACTTTAGATTAATTATATCTCCTGTGTCTGAGTTTATGTTTAAAACAGATGATATTAGAATACTTTCAAAGGAATTATCTAACAGTTTGTAACTAATTTTTGCATTTACATCTAGGTCTGGATCGAAGGCATGTACAGTGTAAATTTTTGAATTCGATGGTCTGTTTTCTTTGACATAAATGTAAATTACCGGTTCTACAAAATGAGGTTTGTTGTCATTTACATCTGCCACCTGCACAGTGATCACACTGATGCAAGACAGAGGATGGTTCCCCTCATCTGTAGCTGTTATTGTGACATTATGAGCAGAAATGTTTTCTCTGTCTAGTTGTCCATCAACAACTAAAGAATAATCATTATTGTAGTTAGACTTCAGTTTAAAGGGACCAGATCCGATAATGTTACATTTTGTCACGCCATTATTGCCTCCATCTGTATCACTCACTGTAACTAAAGCAACGATGGTCCCTAATTGTGCGTCTTCTCTCACTGGTGTCATTAAAGATGTGACAGATATTTCTGGCGCGTTGTCATTCACATCAATCACACTTATTAATAATTTCGCATATGCACTTCGAGGAGAAGTTCCCTGATCTTTTGCTTGGACTCTGATTTCATAAGCGCGTGTTTCCTCATAATCTAGATTGCCTTTCAAAGTTATTTCTCCGGTTTCTGCATGCAAGTCAAATATATTTGTCGGGTCAGTATTTCCCCTTTTCATAAAGGAGTACAAAATCTTAGCGTTTATGCCTTCGTCCATGTCTGTTGCATTTAATCTTATTACAGGTGTTCCAAGAGGGGCGTTTTCCTTCACACTCACTTTGTAAAGTGATTGACTGAAACTTGGTATATTGTCATTTGCATCTATAATATAAACACGTATGTTTATCGACCCTGATTTGGGAGGCTTACCTCCGTCAATTGCGGTCAACAGAAGCGTTATGACCGAACGCGTCTCTCTGTCTAAAGCTTTCTGTAATACCAATTCAGCCGACACGCCATGTTCTCCGCCGCTCTGAACATCTAGAGAGAAATGTTCATTCTGACTCAGCTTATAGCTTTTCACAGCATTGCTCCCCGTGTCTGCATCCACAGCCACGGGGAGGGGATACCGCTCTCCCGTTAGTGACGATTCAGAAATATTCAGAGAATGTTTGCTGTCAACAAATGCGGGAGAATTGTCATTTATGTCCACTATATTAAGCTCTATGCGATGTGCAGTCATCGGATGACTTAAAACCGCTTGTATCTTTAGCGAACATTTGATCAGATTCGGACAAAGTTCCTCTCTGTCTATTCTCTCGTTGACAAAGAGGTTTCCGGTTCGCAAATTAACGTCGACGTATTTCTTACTGTAACTCGACACAACATGCAATCCCCGGTCCTCCAGGTTCTGAAGATTCAGGTTTAAATCCTTCGCGATGCTCCCCACAACTGTGCCTTTGTTCACCTCCTCCGATATGGAATAGGACAATTGCGAGAAAGAGCAGCCGCACAGACAAAGAAACACGGAGAATGTAATCCATGCATATTCCTTTCCTCGTCGTGGATGCATCATGGGATCATAAAAGATAAATCAAGTGAAATAAATATCTATCCGGAGCAAACATATTTTAGTTAAGAGGAACTGTGCTGACGGCAATGCTGACGGCAATCTGTTCCGCTTCTACAAGCGATAGCTGAACAACGAACAAGCCCCTTTCACGGCTTGCTGGTCACCAAAAAAAAAAATAAAAGATTTTTTTTTTTTTTTTTCTGTCTTGAAAGGAGGAGGAGTTTTTAAATATACAATCACACTGAAACCCGCGGTCTCCGGCGACATCGTGTGGAAAATAATCCGTTTGTGCCTGAAACCAAAACCATCCGACTTTTATTGAAGGAAGCAGGGTTACGACGAGGCTTTGCAAATGCAGACATGGAGATTTGGACTGAACCTAACAGAAAACTGAACAGTTATATACTGAAAAAAAGAGCTTTACAACTGTCAACTTGACAACAGTTGCATAATTTTGGTTTATGCCTTGACCCAGCTGGAAAAGGCGCTTCTCAATAAAGTCTACATGGTGGCAATAAGTGATGACATTTATAAAAAATTATATCATAGTAATTTTGAATGAAACAAAAAATATATAGTTAAAAAAGAAAAAAAAAAACATAGATTTTCAGCGTTAAAACGATTTACAACATAATTCATACTAAATTTTGACTACATACTATAGTATGACATTATATGCGCTTACCGTGTCTTTGGTCGGTAAAGTTTGAGTTCTGGTAAAAGTGTCTGTTCCGTCAATACTGATCAGTTCAGCATCAACAGGTGGAAACGGGGCGGGGAAAACCACTACGTCACTCTTCAGTGTGTCTGAGCTAAAGCACACGTCATACTGCTGAGTAGCTTTAGAGTAAGACCAGCTCCCGTCAGGATGGGTGGTGATCATGGGGGCGCTGTACCTGCTGAAATCACTGTCTGTCCTGTGGCATCTGACAGCTATTAAACTGATGAGACTCAGCAGAAAGATCACAGACACTGACACGATGGCGATCAGTAGATACAAGTTCAAATCAGAGAAGTTGTCCTCCTTTATAGGAACATGTCTAAACTGAGTCTGGACATCAGCTGTGCTTTCAACCACCATCACATCAATAGAAACAGTGGCTGACAGAGAAGGTTCTCCATTATCAGAAACTAACACCACCAGTGGGTGACTTTTCAGGTCATTGTCGCTCATTCTCCTCTTAGTCCTGATTTCTCCGGTGCTGGTTCCGATCCTGAACAGGTTGTTTCCTTTGGGCTCCGACAGGTGATAAGAAAGCAGCGCGTTGTATCCAGAATCTGCGTCCACAGCCCTGATCTTTGCTACAAAGTATCCCGCTTCAGCAGAATAAGGGATGGTCTCACTGTTAACAGAGCCGTGCTCAGAATAAGGAGCTAAAATAGTTGGATTATTATCATTTTCATCCAGGACTAAAACGTTGACAGTAACGTTGCTGCTGAGTGGAGGAACACCAGAGTCTGTAGCCTGAACTTTAAACTGAAACGTTTTTAACTCCTCGTGATTGAAAGACTGTAAACCGATTATATCGCCTGTGTCTGAGTTGATGTTTAAAAGAGAAGATATTTGTATATTTTTAAATGACATGGGTAACAATTTGTAGGTAATTTTTGCATTGTCATGTAGATCAGAATCAACTGCTTTCACCGTGTAAATTGTTGAACCAATCGGTCTGTTTTCTTTGACATAAATGTGAATCACTGGCTCCAAAAATCCGGGAGGGTTGTCATTTACATCAGCGACACTGACTGTAATAATTTTCCTACTGGACAAAGGTGGACTTCCCTCATCTGTAGCTATTATGCTGATATTATGAGCAGAAATATTTTCTCTGTCCAGCTTTCCATCAACTACTAATGAATAGTCATTTTTGTAATTGGACTTTAACTTAAAAGGAACAGATCCAACCACGGCGCATTTAGTTAAACCGTTGTTCCCTCCATCTTTATCAACCACTGTTATTAAAGCAACTATTGCTCCTAATTTTGCGTCTTCTCTTATTGGTGTCACTAATGATGTCACTATTATTTCTGGAGCATTGTCATTAACATCAATCACCTCTATTAGTAATTTAGCATGCGCACCACGAGAGGAGGCTCCCTGATCCCTTGCTTGCACTCTCAACTCATACGCTGGCGTTTTCTCAAAATCAACACTACTCTTCAAAATAACCGTTCCAGTTTCAGAATTTATATCAAATACTGTTGTTAGATCGGAATTACCTCGCTTTAGAAAAGAATACACGATCCTCCCATTCATGCCTTCGTCTAAATCAGTGGCATTTAATTGGATCAATACACTCCCCGGTGCTGTGTCTTCATTTACACGTATTTTATAAAGAGACTTGCTGAATATCGGCGTGTTATCATTAGCGTCTATTACATTTACATGTATCTGTAATGTACCAGATCTCCCTGGTGTTCCTCCATCCACAGCGGTCAGAATGAGTTTGAGCACTGGCTGTGTCTCTCGATCTAAAGCTTTCACGAGCACAAGCTCAGCAGATAAACCATCTTCGCCGGCGCTTTGAACATCGAGTGAAAAATGTTCGTTCTTGTCCAGATTGTAGCTCTTCACTGCGTAGTTTCCTATGTCTGCATCTTCCGCGAGTGGCAGAAGGAAGCGCTCTCCCGGCGACACGGATTCAGAGATGTTTAGAAAATATAAATGCTCGTTAAAGTCGGGCGAGTTGTCATTAATGTCTAAAACATTCACTTCAATGCGGTGCACGACCATCGGGTTCAACAAAACTGCCTGTATGCGCAGAGAGCATCGTTCAGCGTTTGAACATAGCTCCTCTCTGTCGATCCTGTCATTAACAAATATATCTCCTGTCCCCAAATTTACGTCAAAATATTTCTTACTATCACTCGAAAGAATGTTCAAACCTCGCTCCTCCAGTTCGTGCACATCTATGTTCAGATCCTTTGCAATGTTGGCCAGCAAGGTCCCTTTGTTCACCTCCTCGGAAATGGTATACGACAAATGCGAAGCAGTGCATTCACAAAGACAAAGCAGCACAATCCAACGTATCCAGCAGGATTCCTCTTTCTCCATCCTGAACAATAAACGCAGAATTCCTTGTATCCCAGTTGATCCAGTGTGTGTTATATATCTCCCTCGCGAGTAGAAATACCATCATCAACAGCAACTCTTTTTACCACGGCACAGACAGTCTCTGTAAAACGAGTAACCAATTGTTGTTTTCGCTCCGCTCTGCAGGGTGGAGTTTTAGACAAGCGGTACAAAACAATACCGACGGTCTCCAGCGACATCTAGTGAGAGTTTGAAGTACTCATTATACATTTTAATTAACGCGCTTCAGAACGTTTGAGTACTTTAAAATTCAACGGAAAAAAATAATTATGCTTTAAATCTTGTGATTGTGTGAAGTAACCTAATCACATTGTATTGAAGCCATTTATAGATAAAGTTTTATATAGATAAATCTATATAAAACTCGATTTCATTAAATAGTCAAATCATGCTTTAACAAAAATATTCGACCAGTCTGGCATATCTGATCATATTTTAGTGATCAGGTTTTACAGTTTCTAAATTTGATTTGAAATACGTGACTATTTTCAGCACCATGGAGAGCTTCATACATTCAGGGATATTGTGCTATTCTCTGGAGTCGCCCTGTTTTCAGATGATAGCATAAAAAGTCAAAGTAGTTACTAATAAGAGCATATTAATGCATTCGTTAAAAAGAAAAGAAGATGAAGAAAAACCTGAAACACATGACAAAATACAAAATATTTGTGCATTGATGAAAAGGCAGCAAAGTGCAGTCCACACAACACTGTCACAAAAATATGAAACGAATTACTTGCGAAAAATCAGTAACGCACATCATCGACAGAAAGGAACCCTAAGCACCAGCTGCATGAATCCACTCACTGAATTATGGAAGTACAGAAAATCTCACAACAAGTTGGTTAGGCCATTAGTGCACTCGGACTAAAAAAGGATAAAAATAACAACAACAAAAAAAGCAAAAAAAAGAAAAAAAAGAAACAATGCTCAGCACAATTTAGCATCATAAAATGTTGGTGGCCCAGCAACAACCTAAAAATTCCAAATTATTGCTGTTTTGGAACTATATATTAAATTGTTTTGTTTCTCATCTGACCGGCTCATGTTATTCTGTACCATGTACAGCCTAAGATTAAAATTTTAACTAAATTCTCATGTTATTTGAGACTAAAAAAGCTTGCTCTTCTTGCTTGAATACATATAAGAGAGAAAACTGCAAGTTTGATGATCAAAAAGGAACACAAAATGTTAAAAAGTATAAACGTACCTTCTCTGTGTTTGGTAAAGTCTGAGTTCTGGTAAAAGTATCACTTCCATTAATACTGATCAGTTCAGCATCAACAGGTGGAAACGGTGCAGGGAAAACCACTACGTCACTCTTCAGTGTGTCTGAGCTGAAACACACGTCATACTGCTGAGTAGCTTTAGAGTAAGACCAGCTCCCGTCAGGATGGGTGGTGATCATGGGGGCGCTGTACCTGCTGAAATCACTGTCTGTCCTGTGGCATCTGACAGCTATTAACCCGATGAGACTCAGCAGAAAGATCACAGACACTGACACGATGGCGATCAGTAGATACAAGTTCAAATCAGAGAGGTTTTCCTCCTTCATAGGAACATGTCTGAACTGAGTCTGGACATCAGCTGTGCTTTCAACCACCATCACATCAATAGAAACAGTGGCTGACAGAGAAGGTTCTCCATTATCAGAAACTGACACCACCAGTGGGTGACTTTTCAGGTCATTGTCGCTCATTCTCCTCTTAGTCCTGATTTCTCCGGTGCTGGTTCCGATCCTGAACAGGTTGTTTCCTTTGGGCTCCGACAGGTGATAAGAAAGCAGCGCGTTGTATCCAGAATCTGCGTCCACAGCCCTGATCTTTGCTACAAAGTATCCCGCTTCAGCAGAATAAGGGATGGTCTCACTGTTAACAGAGCCGTGCTCAGAATAAGGAGCTAAAATAGTTGGATTATTATCATTTTCATCCAGAATTAAAACATTAACAGTAACGTTGCTGCTGAGCGGAGGAGCACCAGAGTCTGTGGCCTGAATTTTAAACTGAAAAGTTTTCAACTCCTCGTAGTTGAAAGATTGCAGCGCACTAATTTCACCTGTTTCTCTGTTTATATGTAAACTAGTGGAAAGTTGTGTTTTAGCAGGATCTTTATCAATTAAAGAATACATAATTTTAGCATTTTCGCTTGCGTCCGCATCCTGTGCTGTTACTTTTGTGATTATTTGTCCAACTTTACTGTTCTCCTTCAGATACACATTGATATCACCTACTGGAAACCTCGGTGCATTGTCATTAACGTCAGAAATATACACGTTGACTAAAGCAGTGCTAGTCAGCTCTGGGCTTCCTTCATCTACAGCAGTAATAGTCAAATTATGAACGGATACAGTCTCTCTGTCAAGAGGACCGTCAGTTATTAATGAATAATAGTTTTTGTAGTTTGACGTTAATTTAAACGGGATGGAGTCTTGGATTTTACAACTGGTGAGGCCATTCGGTCCTCCGTCTTTATCGCTCACTGTTACCAAAGCAACGACCGTTCCAATTGCCGCATCTTCCTGCACAGTGCTCATCATGGACGTTATCGAGATTTCTGGCGCATTGTCATTAATATCAACAATCTCGAGCAACACTTTAGCGTAACCACTCCTTGGGGATGCGCCTTGATCTGTTGCGCGCACTCTTAATTCATATGCATCACTTTCCTCGTAATCCAAATCAGCTGTCACAATAATTTCTCCGCTCTCCGGAATAACGCTGAATTTTTTAGAAGAGTCTACCGTCCCCCCTCCCATTAAAAAATATGTGAATGTCTGCATGCGGACCCTCGTCTAAATCAGTCGCGTTTAATCTTAATACTGTTGTACCCACCGGTACGTTTTCGCTGACACTCGCTTTATAAAGCGACTTACTAAACAAAGGTGAATTGTCATTAGCATCTATCACGTTTACGAGAATTTGCATGCTGCCAGATTTCAGCGGCTTCCCTCCGTCCACAGCTGTCAGGGTCAGTTTAATTGTGGATTGCTTCTCTCTGTCTAAAGCTTTTTGCAGAACCAACTCAGCAGACACGCTCCCGCGACTGCTGCTGACATCTATCGAAAAATACTCATTTGGACTCATTTTAAAGGTTTTGACTGAATTAATGTCAGCGTCTGCGTCGTGAGCTGCTGGGAGAGGATATCTTTCCCCCGTGGAGGACGATTCAGAGATATTAAACACATGAATTTTCTCTGAGAATGCCGGTGCGTTGTCATTAATATCCAGGATGTTTACTTCAATGCGATAAATGTTCATGGGGTTGCTCAGGATTCCCTGTATGTTTAAGGGGCACTTGGGTGCGTTAGGACAAAGCTCTTCGCGGTCGATCCTGTCGCTTACAAGTAACGCTCCTGTTTTTAAATTAGCTTCAAAATACGTCTTACTATGTCCAGACACGATTCGAAAACTTCGTTCCTCCAGTTGCTGTGCGCTGACGTGTAAATCCTTAGCGATATTCCCGACCACTGTCCCTTTGTCCACCTCCTCGGAGACCGAGTAGGAAATCTGAGCGGAGGACCAACCAAACAAACAAAGAGTAATGGCGAGCAGCATCCATTCGGAATCTCTTTTCAGATTCCGATTCATTATTGTGCAAAATGGTCAATCCAAACGAAGCTCATTTATCTATAAACCGGCAACGAAGAAAAAAATGCGTCCAACACCTTCGAGTATCGGGACCATCTTGCCCCACGACGACGTCCAAACCAACACCAAGCACCGAGTGGTTCATACTTCAGCGAGTAAAAGGAGGTGTTTCAAATCACTAAGCGAGCATCAGGGAATGTATGGTCTCGGGTGACATCTTGTGTCCGCTACACAGACTTTCACAGATTAAAAATGAAAAAAAAAAAAAAAAAGAAAAAAGAAAAACGTCCTTCATTCAGAGGTATTGTTTTTTTTTTTTCTTGACAGAAGAAACATCAAGAAAAAGCTTCCGGTCAGCCAAGTTGAATAAGACAATTTAATTATAACTTTAACCACACAGTGTGAAGTCATAAATATAGTGACGATTTTAGAAGAAAAGTACAAAAAGACGAGTTTGAGTAAGAGAAATGCTACGGCTACTTGAATAAATAAATAGATAATAATAATAATAATAATAATAATAATAATAATAATAATAATAATAATAATAATAATAATAATAATAATAGTTAAGACTGCTCTTTCCAGTTATTTTTATATATAATATAACCAGTGGTCTTATCAACATTGTATTACAGCACCACGGCTAGCGTCATTTTACTGGCTCATCACAAACAAAACACTAAAAATAGTAAACTCACAACTGTGCCAGATTTTACTTTCATTTAAAAGTGAATGTATTGCAAATTGACTGATGATGAACATTTGTCATCAATGTTGTTCAAATTAACACAATTTCTAAATCAGTACACCTGTCATGGGTTTAAACACACGAACATATGACATCCAACGGAAGTTGCGGCAAGGAAGTCGATTTTTATCTTTTCTAAGTAACAGTTTTGAAGATAACTCACCTTCTCTTTGTTCGGTAAAGTCTGAGTTCTGGTAAAAGTATCACTTCCATTTATGCTGATCAGTTCAGCATCAACAGGTGGAAACGGGGCGGGGAAAACCACTACGTCACTCTTCAGTGTGTCTGAGCTGAAACACACGTCATACTGCTGAGTAGCTTTAGAGTAAGACCAGCTCCCGTCAGGGTGGGTGGTGATCATGGGGGCGCTGTACCTGCTGAAATCACTGTCTGTCCTGTGGCATCTGACAGCTATTAAACTGATGAGACTCAGCAGAAAGATCACAGACACTGACACGATGGCGATCAGTAGATACAAGTTCAAATCAGAGAAGTTGTCCTCCTTTATAGAAACAGTGAAGAGTCTGACATCAGCTGTGCTTTCAACCACCATCACATCAATAGAAACAGTGGCTGACAGAGAAGGTTCTCCATTATCAGAAACTAACACCACCAGTGGGTGACTTTTCAGGTCATTGTCGCTCATTCTCCTCTTAGTCCTGATTTCTCCGGTGCTGGTTCCGATCCTGAACAGGTTGTTTCCTTTGGGCTCCGACAGGTGATAAGAAAGCAGCGCGTTGTATCCAGAATCTGCGTCCACAGCCCTGATCTTTGCTACAAAGTATCCCGCTTCAGCAGAATAAGGGATGGTCTCACTGTTAACAGAGCCGTGCTCAGAATAAGGAGCTAAAATAGTTGGATTATTATCATTTTCATCCAGAATGCAAACATTCACAGTCACATTGCTGCTGAGCGGAGGAACACCAGAATCTGTAGCCTGAACTTTAAACTGAAACGTTTTTAAGTCCTCGCAGTTAAACGACTGTAGATTTATAATATCTCCTGTATTTGAGTTTACGCTTATCATCGAACTAATCTGCGTGTTTTTGGGAGAATTAAGTAAACTGTACGTTGACTTCGCATTTTCATCTGAATCTGAATCAAACGTAGATAGCCTATGAAGTGTTGTTCCGGTTTGGATGTTCTCTTTTACAAACACGTTAATTAGAGAATCAGGGAATCGAGGAGGGCTGTCGTTTACGTCAGAAACCTCAAGCGCAATCACAGCTGTTGTCGAAAGCTCCGGTGATCCCTCATCTGCTGCTTCAATTGATATATTATACTTAGAAATATTTTCTCTGTCGAGTGGTCCATCGACCAATAAAGAATAATAATTTTTATAATTAGATTTCAATTTAAATGGAACAGAACCTGATATCTTACAATTTATGTGACCGTTTTTGCCTCCGTCTCTGTCGGTGACCGTAACCATCGCAACAGCCGTGCCTATTTCAGCGTCCTCCTTTATTGGACTCATCAAGGATGACACCAGTATTTCCGGAGCATTGTCATTGACATCAATCACTTCGACTAAAACTTTGCTATGCGCACTGCGTGGAGGGCTGCCTTTGTCTCGCGCTTGAACACGAATTTCAAATGCTCGGTGTTCCTCATAATCAATGTTGCCTTTAACTATAATCTCTCCGCTATTGTTATTAAGGAAAAATATTTCTTCAGGATTTAAACGCGCCCCCTCTGTAAAAGAATAAACGATCTGACCATTTACACCTTCATCTAAGTCAGAAGCACTCAGTGTTAATAAAGTTGTGCCCACATTTGCATTTTCAGTCACTTGTATTTTGTAAAGAGGCTTACTAAATACGGGTGAATTGTCGTTTACGTCCAAAACATTCACTTTTATCTGTAAGGATCCTGCTTTAGGGGGTTTCCCGCCGTCAACTGCAGTCAGAATCAGCTCAATCACAGGCACCTTTTCTCGATCTAATGCTTTTTGCAATATTAATTCAGCAGAGACACTCTGGTCGCCAGCGCTTTGTATATCCAACGAGAAATACTCATTTGTGTTTAACGTGTACGTCTTCACCGAATTGGTTCCCACATCCGCATCGTGAGCCACCGGGAGCGGATGTCTCTCCCCAACGTAAGAAGATTCATATATATCTACTGTGATCGCTTCCTCGAGAAAAAAGGGAGCGTTGTCATTAACGTCATTTATCAACACCTCAATTCGATGGAGGCTGCGAGGATTGCTCAATACGGCCTCGATGTTTAAAAAACATTTCGCCTGATTCGGACAAAGCTCCTCCCGGTCTATCCTTTCGCAGACGAAAATCACTCCAGATTCACGATTTATGTCAAAATACCGCTTTCTATACCCAGATGCCATTTGGAGGTCCGTGTTCTGCAGTTGCTGCGCACTGAGGTTTAAGTCCTTCGCAACGTTTCCAACCGCTCTGCCTTTGTCCGCCTCTTCGGGGATGGTGTATGATATCTGAGCCGAGGACCGATCGCAGAGGCAGAAAAGGGTGAAAATCAGGCTCCACATATTATCCCATCGTGTCCGAGCCGCCATCGCTCTTCAGAAGAAGCCCTGCACGGCCTGCTTTAGTGCTACAAAAGCATGTGTTTCTTTCATATATCCATTCTTGCAAAAGATCCTCACTCGATACGGGCCTCGCTCATCTGCGACGTGTTTCCACAAAGCAGCCTCTGATGATGACGTTTCAGCTTTGTCTTGAAGAAGGGAGGAGTTTCCGGCATATTAAACAGCTGTTTTTGCGCGGTCTCTTGCGACATCTTGTGATCACTATCACTTAATTGTACAACAAACTAATATATTATAGAAAAATATATATATATGATCATATTGGGAAACTGCGCACCAAAGTATGTTCTGTTGGAATAGAGATCCTTTTATGAAGATGCTACATTAGTGTGTTATGTATTTTAAAAGCCAAAAAGCAAACAACTCCCTCGTAAAAAAAAAAAAAAAAAAAGAAAGAAAAAAATCTGTTCAATCGCATGCAGAGAATGAAGTTGAACTACTGAACATCAGCACCAAGAACAGCTCCTGACTCTCAACACAGACTACAGCGAAGAGGCGAACATTTATCAGAACCACGGACAGCGCATGGACAGAATTCAAGCGTCTTTCTGCCACTTATTTATTTTGATTTATAAAAGAAAAATTATAGAATTTCTTATACTCTGCCTGAATAAAGGCATCCCGAAACTTCACCAACATCTAATTTAAACATTAATAAAAATATACAGAAAGCAGCAGAACCGGTACATTTCTAGGCTTAGATGACTTTAAAACTTCTTCATTGTGGTGAAACTGTGATTATCATTGACATGTGAATGATTTGTTGAGTGAATCTAAACTATGGCCTTATCAAAGGAAATACTCGAGCCACTGCTCCAAACTCTTCTAAAGAGTTTGATCTTATAGTTGATATTTTTTAACACATTGCTTTTCAGCAAGATGAAAATTGACTCAACACATGTACACTTCTTACCTTCTCTGTGTTTGGTAAAGTCTGAGTTCTGGTAAAAGTGTCTGTTCCGTTGATACTAATCAGTTCAGCATCCACAGGCGGAAACGGGGCGGGAAAAACCACTACATCACTCTTCAGTGTGTCTGAGCTGAAACACACGTCATACTGCTGAGTAGCTTTAGAGTAAGACCAGCTCCCGTCAGGATGGGTGGTGATCATGGGGGCGCTGTACCTGCTGAAATCACTGTCTGTCCTGTGGCATCTGACAGCTATTAAACTGATGAGACTCAGCAGAAAGATCACAGACACTGACACGATGGCGATCAGTAGATACAAGTTCAAATCAGAGAAGTTGTCCTCCTTTATAGGAACATGTCTGAACTGAGTCTGGACATCAGCTGTGCTTTCAACCACCATCACATCAATAGAAACAGTGGCTGACAGAGAAGGTTCTCCATTATCAGAAACTGACACCACCAGTGGGTGACTTTTCAGGTCGTTGTCGCTCATTCTCCTCTTAGTCCTGATTTCTCCGGTGCTGGTTCCGATCCTGAACAGGTTGTTTCCTTTGGGCTCCGACAGGTGATAAGAAAGCAGCGCGTTGTATCCAGAATCTGCGTCCACAGCCCTGATCTTTGCTACAAAGTATCCCGCTTCAGCAGAATAAGGGATGGTCTCACTGTTAACAGAGCCGTGCTCAGAATAAGGAGCTAAAATAGTTGGATTATTATCATTCTCGTCCAGGATTAAAACGTTTACTGTTATGTTGCTGCTGAGTGGAGGAACACCAGAGTCTGTGGCCTTAACCTTAAACTGAAAAGTTTTTACTTCCTCATAATTAAAAGACTGCAGGCTCGTTATATCTCCAGATTCAGAATCAATACTAATCATCGGGGTGGAATGCTGTCCTTTACTGTTAGTTTCCAGAACTGAATAGCTCACCTGACCATTTTTGTTGATGTCAACATCAACTGCTGTCACTGTTTTTATTATTGTACCAACTTTACTGTTTTCTTTTAAATAGATGTTTATAACAGGTTCCTGAAAATCTGGTGCATTGTCATTTACATCAGACACAAAAACAGAAACAACGCTGGTGTTTGAGAGAGGCGGTTGCCCCTCATCTGAAGCTAATATTATTACATTGTACTGAGAGGTCACCTCTCTGTCTAAATGCTCATCAACAACCAACGAGTAATAGTTTTTATAGTTCTTCTCGAGTTTGAAAGGAACTGTGTTCACAATCTTACAGACAACTTCGCCATTTTTACCACTGTCTCTGTCCAGTACCGAAACAAGAGCAATAGCGGTACCGATGGCAGCGTCCTCCCTGATACCACTCGCAAGTGACGTCACGGTGATTTCAGGAGCATTATCATTAACATCTATGACTTCAACCAGCACTTTACTGTGAGCAGACAGAGGAGGCTGGCCTTTATCTTTTGCCTCGGCACGGATCTCAAAAGCTTTCTTTTCTTCATAGTCGATTTCACCTTTCACTGAAATGACTCCCGTTACAGAGTCTATTTTGAAAATATCAAGAACATGATCTTGATCTTTACTGCGAAGAGATAACACTATCTCACTGTTTGAGCCTTCATCTGCGTCTGTGGCATTTAAAGTCAGGATTTCAGTGCCAAATGGGACGTTTTCTAGCACGTTAATCTTGTAAAGACTACTGCTAAAAATAGGTGCGTTATCGTTTGTATCCAAGACATTTATTTCAATCTCTGATGTACCTGAATTTACCGGAGAGCCCCCGTCGAATGCAGTTAACATGAGTTTTATTTTCGATTTTTTCTCTCTATCTAGGTTTTTTTGCAGCACGAGTTCTGGAGATATGCTCGCTCCTCTTTTGTGTGTGACAAGGCTGAAATATTCATTTGGACTGAGCTTGTAGCCACTAACGCCATTTGTACCGACATCGGCGTCGCTTGCCTCCGACAAGGCCAGTTTAAACCCAGGAGAGGTATTTTCTGCGACATCCAGCTGTTGCGATCTCGCGTTAAAAGCAGGAGAATGATCGTTGACATCGTTAATTTCTATCTCCACGCGGTATAACTTCAACGGGTTGTTTATTACAGCCTCCAGGCTGACAATGCATTTGGACTCGTCTGCACACAGCTCTTCTCGATCGATCCTCTCATTAGTGATCAAAAATCCGGTCTTTAAATTGACGTCAAAGTATTTCTTTTTAGATGCAACAATTTGAAACAAGCGGGAATCCAAATCCTGCACGTTCAAGTTAAGATCCTTGGCAATGTTTGCTATGTTAGTGCCTGGTTTCACCTCCTCTGAAACAGAATAAAACAGCTGCGTCGTCGCCGCTTCCTGGTAACAACCCAGCAGTCCCAGCAGAAAATGTGTAAAAGCAGGTCTCCAGAAATTTGTTGATAACATCATTCCGTTTAAAGAGGTCAAGGTATAGCTCGCTTGTCATTCATTTGCCTCAGAGAAAGTCAAAATTCAAGGGGAAATCCTTGGCTTTGTTGAAACGTATTCCATACTGTCGTACCGTCTGTTCCCAAATCTCTTTGTGCTGAAGATCGCAGGCAACCTCTTTTTACTCGAGGTGGAGCGTCACCACTTCAGTGTTACGGTCTATAGCGTCACCTTGTGGCGAACTCGCAAAAACACACTCATCAGAAACAATAATAATAATAATAATAATAATAATAATAATAATAATAATAATAATAATAATAATAATAATAATAAAAATACTAATTCGAATAAAAATAAATAAAGATTATAAAGAAGGTCACAAGTTACATTCCGATGCAGGAAAGGTTTTTGAGAGGTGTTCATTATAACTACTATTATTTCACTATATACACTGAAAGAAAGGAAGAGGGGGCGGAATGCGTGTAAGAATCTTTATAAAGAGTGATTTAAAGCGCCTCTACTTTAAATATTTAACGGCAAAAATAAAAAAAATAAAAAAATACAATTTTGTTTTTGTTTTTTTGCTTTTTATACAAAAAACAACAATATGTGAAATTTAGCTTCAAGGAAAGAGTCCCAACGAGACAACTTGTCAGCGTAAAAAAATTTGTATAGATTATGCTCTTGAAGATCTGTTTCTTTAAATTATTTCAGAAAAATTATGTGTGTAGGTATACTTTATAATATTATACGGTACACACGATTGAACAATGGTGATTTAATCATGCGTGGATTTGACAATGTCAATGTATGAGCACAAATAACACATATTTGAAAAAAAAAGAAATTCAGCACCTTGGAAAGTGGAACACAGTTCTGCAAGCAGTAACAATGCACACACAGGATGTTTTTGTTTTTCTTTTTGCAAGACTTGTATGATCCTCATCGATGTAACTATTACCCAGCTATCTTGTAACATTAATGAAACTTGAATTCTAAAAGAAATCTTACCTTTTCTATGTTTGGTAAAGTCTGAGTTCTTGTAAAAGTGTCTGTCCCATTAATACTGATCAGTTCAGCATCAGCAGGTGGAAACGGGGCGGGGAAAACCACTACGTCACTCTTCAGTGTGTCTGAGCTGAAACACACGTCATACTGCTGAGTAGCTTTAGAGTAAGACCAGCTCCCGTCAGGATGGGTGGTGATCATGGGGGCGCTGTACCTGCTGAAATCACTGTCTGTCCTGTGGCATCTGACAGCTATTAAACTGATGAGACTCAGCAGAAAGATCACAGACACTGACACGATGGCGATCAGTAGATACAAGTTCAAATCAGAGAAGTTGTCCTCCTTTATAGGAACATGTCTGAACTGAGTCTGGACATCAGCTGTGCTTTCAACCACCATCACATCAATAGAAACAGTGGCTGACAGAGAAGGTTCTCCATTATCAGAAACTAACACCACCAATGGGTGACTTTTCAGGTCATTATCGCTCATTCTCCTCTTAGTCCTGATTTCTCCGGTGCTGGTTCCGATCCTGAACAGGTTGTTTCCTTTGGGCTCCGACAGGTGATAAGAAAGCAGCGCGTTGTATCCAGAATCTGCGTCCACAGCCCTGATCTTTGTTACAAAGTATCCCGCTTCAGGAGAATAAGGGATGGTCTCACTGTTAACAGAGCCGTGCTCAGAATAAGGAGCTAAAATAGTTGGATTGTTATCATTTTCATCCAGGACAAAAACATTAACAGTAACGTTGCTGCTTAGTGGAGGAACACCAGAGTCTGTAGCCTGAACTTTAAACTGAAATGTTTTCATCTCTTCATAATTAAAAGTCTGCAGACTTACTATGTTTCCTGTTTCTGAGTTGATGTCAATCATTGTTAACAGCGATACAAAGTTACTGTTACTGATTATGGAGTATCTCACCATGCTGTTTTCACTAGCATCAGCATCAGTTGCATACACTGCTTTTAAAACCGTCCCAACTGGACTATTTTCCTGCACATACATGTTAATAACAGCCTCAGAAAACCGAGGCGCGTTGTCATTTACATCGGAAACTTGAATCGAAACAATAATTTTATTAGACAGTGGAGGCCTCCCTTCATCTGTAGCTTTAATTGTAATGTTATACTGAGAAACCAATTCTCTATCCAGAGCGTGACTTAAAACCAGAGTGTAATAATTTCTGTAATTTGTCTCTAATTTAAAGGGAACGCTGTTCGAAATCTCACATTTTACTTCACCATTTTTGCCGCCGTCTCTGTCGAGAACTGAAACAAGTGCAACTGCAGTGCCAATTTCAGCGTCCTCCTTAACACTGCGGAGCAGTGACGTGACAGTGATGTCAGGTGCATTGTCGTTTACATCCACCACCTCCACCAGGACTTTACACTGAGCTGTTAGCGGAGGATTGCCTTTGTCTGCAGCCTGCACACGAATCTCAAAAGACGGATTTAATTCAAAGTCTATATTCTCTTTAACTGTCAATACCCCGTTTCGCCATCAATTTCAAAGATTTCTAAAACGTGGTCCTGATCGTTTGAATTCAATGAATATACAATTTCTTTGTTCAATCCCTGGTCGGCATCAGTCGCAGCCACCTCGACTAAGGTCGTTCCGAGGGGTGCGTTTTCTGTAATGCTTGTTTTATACAGCGTTTTGATAAAAGTGGGAATATTATCGTTTATATCAAGAACGCGAATAATAATTTCTGATGTGCCTGATTTCACTGGTGTCCCCCCGTCTATTGCAGTCAGCGTAAGTTTAATTAATTCCTGCTTCTCACGATCTAAGGCTTTCTGAAGGACTAACTCAGCTGACACGCTCTCACCTTTGTGTACTTTTAAAGAAAAATACTCGCTGGGCTTTAGCTTATAGGTGCTTATGCCGTTTTTTCCCCACATCGGCATCATATGCGGACAAGAGAGGAAATGTTGTTCCTGGCAAAATGCTCTCTGCTATGTTGATAGTTTGGGATTTCGTGCTAAAAACAGGCGCGTTATCATTTACATCTAGAACAATGATTTCGATCTGATACAGTCTGAGTGGATTATTAATCACAGCTTCTACATTTAAAGTGCATGTTGTCGCCTTCGCACAAAGAAGTTCTCTGTCGATTCTCTCGCTGACGTGAAGAAACCCCGACTTTAAATTGACGTCAAAATACTTTGTCTTTGATCCGGCAACTGTCTGGAACATACGCGACTCCAAATCCTGCACATTAATGTTGAGATCCTTTGCCAAATTGCCAACTGAAGTTCCGGGGTTTACCTCTTCCTCGACAGAGTAAGAAAGCTGCCCAGACACTGCTCCACCGTTTCGCTCCACGGAAACAAACAACAGATATATTCCAAAGGAGATCGCTCCTCTCAGAGGATCCATAGTTCCGCCCAGCGATAACAAAACATAGATCCGTTTATGAGACAACAAAACCTTTGATTCCCATGGAGAGAAAAATATTTTTGCAGACGGGAATACAAAACGTTGCTCTTTTTCACTGCGTCTAAGCCTCACAATGTACCGATAAAAATGGATGCTCTAAACAGGGGATGTGCCTTTAGAAATCAACGACCGCCGTCAGTGTTACGGTCTTGACTGTCGCCTCATGGACGTTTGGAGGAACTGCATCAAACCAACAAAACCGAGTTAAAATGCTTGATTGAAAATGCATTTACTCACATAAGTATATGAATCGAAATAAATGTTTTTCTTGTTTATGATGTGATTTTTTTTTTTTACAATGTAAGAATATGCAAAAAATAATTCACTATTGTGAACACAGCAATTAAAAAGGCGCAAAATGGCATTCATTGGCAAAGGGATAAACATATTCCAATATGCTGCATGTCATAGATGGCGAATAACTATGCGTTAGAAATTGAGCCACAGAACAACAGAAAACCACCTTTTGAAGTGTTTATTGACACTTCATATTTGACTTTACATCAGCCAGACCGATAAAAACAAATTCAATAAATAGGCAGCTCGGTAAAGTATGCCTTCCTAAATATAATCACATATGAGCATTTCTTTTGTTCGTTAATACCAAACAACGCAACCCTGACGAGATTTTAGTACAAACACTGAAGCTGTAATAACGTAAATTCCGAATAAAGCTACGTTAAAAAGCATGAAATAAAACCGTCAGCAGGGTGGGGGAAGGCGGTGTTATATTCTTACCTTTTCCTTATTAGGTAAAGTCTGAGTTCTGGTAAAAGTATCACTTCCATTAATGCTGATCAGTTCAGCATCTACAGGTGGAAACGGGGCGGGGAAAACCACTACGTCACTCTTCAGTGTGTCTGAGCTGAAACACACGTCATACTGCTGAGTAGCTTTAGAGTAAGACCAGCTCCCGTCAGGGTGGGTGGTGATCATGGGGGCGCTGTACCTGCTGAAATCACTGTCTGTCCTGTGGCATCTGACAGCTATTAAACTGATGAGACTCAGCAGAAAGATCACAGACACTGACACGATGGCGATCAGTAGATACAAGTTCAAATCAGAGAAGTTGTCCTCCTTTATAGGAACATGTCTGAACTGAGTCTGGACATCAGCTGTGCTTTCAACCACCATCACATCAATAGAAACAGTGGCTGACAGAGAAGGTTCTCCGTTATCAGAAACTAACACCACCAGTGGGTGACTTTTCAGGTCATTGTCGCTCATTCTCCTCTTAGTCCTGATTTCTCCGGTGCTGGTTCCGATCCTGAACAGGTTGTTTCCTTTGGGCTCCGACAGGTGATAAGAAAGCAGCGCGTTGTATCCAGAATCTGCGTCCACAGCCCTGATCTTTGCTACAAAGTATCCCGCTTCAGCAGAATAAGGGATGGTCTCACTGTTAACAGAGCCGTGCTCAGAATAAGGAGCTAAAATAGTTGGATTATTATCATTTTCATCCAGGATTAAAACATTAACAGTCACGTTGCTGCTGAGCGGAGGAACACCAGAGTCTGTAGCCTGAACTTTAAACTGAAATGTTTTAATCTCTTCGTAATTAAAAGACTGTAGACTGATTATATCACCTGTTTCTGAATTTATGTTGATCATCGATCTGAGTGGCAGTGGGTTACTGTTGTCAATTAAAAGTGAGTAGCTTATTTGACCGTTTTGATCAGAGTCTGCATCAAATGCGGACACTGTTTTAATAGCTGCTCCTATTTGACTGTTTTCTTTTATGAAGATATTTATAGCGTCTTGTGGGAAACTGGGTTTGTTATCATTTACATCAGACACGTGCACAACAATGACACTGGTGCTGGAGAGAGATGGACTCCCCTCATCTCTAACACTGACGCAAATATTATAATGAGCCGCTGTTTCTCTGTCAAGCGCTCCATCAACAATTAAGGAGTAGTAATTCTTATAATTTGCTTCTAATTTGAAAGGAACATCATTGGAAATTTCACAGTTCACCATTCCATTCCTCCCGCTGTCTCTATCATGTACAGAAACAAGAGCTATGGCGGTGCCGATGGACGCGTCCTCTTTCACTGCATTTAAAAGCGACGTCACTGTAATTTCAGGCGCGTTGTCGTTCACGTCTAGAATTTCAATCAGTAATTTTGCGTTTGAAGTGAGAGGAGAGTTTGCACTGTCACTGGCTTGCACTTGAATCTCAAAAGCATTGTTCTCCTCAAAGTCTATGTTGTTTTTGTTCGTTATTGTGCCATTTTGTTCGTTTATAGTAAATAAGCTCGTTTGTTTGCCTTGGTCTATTTCGATCAATGAATACAATATTTGGCCATTCTGCCCTGCATCTAAGTCCGTAGCATTCAGAGTAATTATCGGTGTTCCGATCTTAACGTTCTCATACACGCTGGCTTTATAAAGTTTTTGACTAAAAACTGGGTGATTATCATTAACATCCAAGACGTTTACTGTAATAGTCATACTTCCTGATTTGGCTGGTGTTCCCCCATCAATGGCAGTCAGCGTGAGTCGTATTACAGACTGCTTTTCCCTATCTAGCACTTTCTGTAGGACTAGTTCGACAATCATATTCTGTCCCTTATGTGTATTCAGAGAAAAATACTCATTTTGACTCAGCTTGTATGTATTAACAGAGTTCTTTCCAACATCAGCATCGTGAGCCCGTTTCAGCAGGAATTTAGCTCCTGCTGCTGTGCTTTCAGTAATATTAATGGTCTGCGACATGCTGGGAAATGACGGCGAGTTATCATTGACATCTAACACAACAACTTCAATACGGTACAGTTTCAAAGGGTTATTTATGACTGCTTCTACACTGAGTGAACATTTTGACTCATCGCCACAGAGCTGCTCTCGGTCGATTCTTTCATTTACATAGAGAGCCCCAGTCTTCACATTTACCTCGACGTATTTTTTCTTTGATCCAGCAACAATCTGAAACATCCGCGTTTCCAACTCTTGGGCATTAATGTTCAGATCTTTGGCTATGTTTCCCAAAACAGTACCAATGTTTGACTCCTCCGCAACGGTGTAAGCGAGCTGGCCAGATACAGCGTCCGAATAACAGTTCAGCAGCGTGACAAATAAATAAATCCACATCGAGCTCGATATATCCAATAGATGCATAATTCTCGACGTGTGACAAAGCGTACGGACAAATCAGGACAGCATCTTGCAGTATGGTATAAAAAAAAAGCACAAGATAGGAATCAGACAGCAATTATTCCGGATGGAAATGGCACCATGTTCGCAACAGACGACGAACTGTCCTTTGTCTCGAAATCTCTTTGTAACAGAGCAAAGAGGAATCGCTCACTAAAATCTGGGAGGAGTCCTGAATCATTCATAAAAATGCTACGGTCTGTACTGTCCTCTGCTGGACCGTTACTGGAAAAACCTACCCTTAAAATTTGGTGAACAAATAGCATAAAACTGTATTTACCTACGCAATATTTTTATTTTTTTAGTTATTTATTTATTTAAAATTCCAGGAAAGAAATATATTTGTAAAATAATAATAATAAAAAAAAATTACGACAAATTAATTGATTAGACATCTGAGATGGAAGACACAAACTGGAAAAAAGTACACTGTGTGTACTTTGAGAATAAATATGTTAGAAAACATTTATATGCATATTACAAAAAAAATAATGAAAAAATAAATATGTATTATGCTTTTTTTAGATGACGTGGCAAAGAGGCCGTTGGCGAATATAGTTTCAGAACCATGGAGAGCGATAAAAGGAATTCGCCATTCATTTTACGAACACACGCACGCACAGACACACATAACTTACTTCTTCACAACCGTTATTTCATTTTATTTTATTTTTTTATGAGATTGAAAAATATAGCATCAGCTGGTCTGTAAAAATATGATGCAGTGGGATTTATTGCAGCTATAGGTAGCAGAAATGCATAGAAAAGCCAACACATTACGACATGTTGAATTAGATAGTGACAAATAATTTAACAATATGCTTACCTTTTCTGTGTTTGGTAAAGTCTGCGTTCTAGTAAAAGTGTCTGTTCCATTAATACTGATCAGTTCAGCATCTACAGGTGGAAACGGTGCGGGGAAAACCACTACGTCACTCTTCAGTGTGTCTGAGCTGAAACACACGTCATACTGCTGAGTAGCTTTAGAGTAAGACCAGCTCCCGTCAGGATGGGTGGTGATCATGGGGGCGCTGTACCTGCTGAAATCACTGTCTGTCCTGTGGCATCTGACAGCTATTAAACTGATGAGACTCAGCAGAAAGATCACAGACACTGACACGATGGCGATCAGTAGATACAAGTTCAAATCAGAGAAGTTGTCCTCCTTTATAGGAACATGTCTGAACTGAGTCTGGACATCAGCTGTGCTTTCAACCACCATCACATCAATAGAAACAGTGGCTGACAGAGAAGGTTCTCCATTATCAGAAACTAACACCACCAGTGGGTGACTTTTCAGGTCGTTGTCGCTCATTCTCCTCTTAGTCCTGATTTCTCCGGTGCTGGTTCCGATCCTGAACAGGTTGTTTCCTTTGGGCTCCGACAGGTGATAAGAAAGCAGCGCGTTGTATCCAGAATCTGCGTCCACAGCCCTGATCTTTGCTACAAAGTATCCCGCTTCAGCAGAATAAGGGATGGTCTCACTGTTAACAGAGCCGTGCTCAGAATAAGGAGCTAAAATAGTTGGATTATTATCATTTTCATCCAGGATTAAAACATTAACAGTCACATTGCTGCTGAGTGGAGGAACACCAGAGTCTGTAGCCTGAACTTTAAACTGAAATGTTTTCATCTCTTCGTAATTAAAAGACTGCAGACTGATTATATCGCCTGTTTCTGAATTTATGTTGATCATAGATCTGAGTGGCAGTGGGTTACTGTTGTCAATTAAAAGTGAGTAACTTATTTGACCATTTTGATCAGAGTCTGCATCAACTGCTGACACTGTTTTAATAACTGCACCTGTTTGACTGTTTTCACTTATAAAGACATGTACAGCATTTTCTGTAAAATAGGGGGTGTTATCATTTACATCAGAGACATTCACAAGAATGAAGCTGATGCTGGAAAGAGAAGGGTTGCCTTTGTCTGTAGCTCTGATGCTAATATTATAGTGAGCTGCTCTTTCTCTGTCAAGCGCTCCATCTACAACTAAAGAATAGTAATTCTTATAATTTAGCTCTAATTTAAAAGGGACAGTGTTTGAAATTTTGCAATCAACAATGGCATTTTTACCGCTGTCCTTGTCAAATACTGAAACAAAAGCAATTGCGGTGCCAATGGAGGCATCCTCTTTCACTGTATTTAACAGGGATGTCACTGTAATTTCAGGAGAATTGTCATTTACATCAAGTACTTCTATCAGTAACTTTGCATGCGAGGTCATAGGAAATATTGCCCCATCACTGGCTTGTACTCTAATCTCAAAAGCGTTGTTCTCTTCAAAGTCAATATTCTTTATATTTCTTACTGTTCCAGATTTGTCATCTATTGCAAAAAGCTCATTCAGTTTCCCCCTTCCGACAGCACTTAGAGAGTATAACACCTGCCCATTCAGGCCTGCATCTAAATCTGTAGCAGTCACTGTAATTATTGACGTGCCTATCGTGACATTTTCATACACGCTGGCTTTATACAGAGTTTTACTAAATTTGGGGGCGTTATCATTAATATCTAAAACATTAATTATTAAATCCATCGTTCCAGATCTAGCTGGTGTTCCTCCATCCACAGCAGTCAGACTAAGCTGTATAATATCTTTCTTTTCTCTGTCTAAGACTCTCTGAAGTACCAGTTCGGGTGTTTCGCTTTCTCCCTTCTGTGTTTCCAAAGAGAAATGCTCGTTTTGACTGAGCTTGTATGAGTTTATGCTGTTTTTGCCAACGTCTGCGTCGTGAGCTGGATGCAGAGGGAATTTCGTGCCCACCGCTGTGATCTCAGTGACGTTCAGCTCCACCGTCTTGCTAACAAAATCCGGGGAGTTATCATTGACATCTAATATTGCTATCTCTATGCGATACAGTTTCAGTGGATTATTAATAATTACTTCGACATTAATGGCACATTTGGCCTCTTCACCGCAGAGCTGTTCTCGATCTATTCTCTCATTAACAAACAAGACCCCCGTCTTCAGATTTACCTCGAAATATTTCCTCTTTGATCCAGCAACGATCTGGAACATGCGAGTTTCCAGGTCCTGAACGTTAATGTTGAGATCCTTTGCAATATTTGCGACAGCTGTCCCCGGATTTACCTCCTCAAACACGGAGTAAGAAAGCTGTCCTGAAACCGCTTCCCAGTAACAGCCCAGCAGCACAAAGACGGGCTGTATCCATACACATATTAATCTGGCCTTAAAATACATTTTTCCGGTTGAAAAAAAGAAAACCCGTACCGGAAAAAAAAATATCCTTGGTCACGTCACAACATGATCGGAAAAATCCGTTCCGTTCCAAACAAAGAAATAGTGTTATTTTCAAGAAGAAGTCGCCCATGCGTCTTGGTTCTTCACCCTGTTCCACCCTTTGTTTGATAGAACATCATCCAGCTTTGAAACTGGGAGGAGTTGAGAAGCCGTGGTGGATATATAGATGTGACGGTCTATAATGTCCCCTCCTGGACAAAAGCGACAATTACAGCCAACACTGACACATAAACACCATCACCTCCGCTACGTACATTATTTATAAAATTCTGAAAGAAAGTGCATTTTAATTTCTTCTCGGCAACTCATAGCTTATTTTTTTTTTCTTTTTTTTTTCTGGAATGAATTGTCCGACCTCATATTAATACAAAATATATTAACTTTGACTTTCCATAAAACTTGCAGAGCGCCAACGAAGTTGTTCTCAAGACGTGAAGTTTCGGTTTTGCTCTGCTTACACCAAAATTAGAGATTCCTTTCAAATGCGTTGATGGAGGAATCCTCTTGAGCAGCAGCATTTTTACTTACTATGATATTTTAGGAACTTAGAAATATAAAGTAATATTTTCCGCATCTATCAGATATAATAGAGTCAAAATATGTAATTTACCTAATATATTCTAAATAAATACAAAAAAATCCCCAAAAAACAAACAAATATAATAATAGAAAAAAAAACGGTTATGAAAAAAAGAAACAACCGAAAATAGGGAGAGCATCGCAGTATATTACGACATATAGACAAGATGTATTAAAAATGCAGCTGCAAGGCTATGCTGCATAGAATTATATAAGCAACAGGCAAAACTTATTTCCACAAAATAGAAAGAGACATTTACATAACTCAAGCTGCATTCTTACCTTATCTTTATTAGGTAAAGTCTGAGTTCTGGTAAAAGTATCGCTCCCATTTATACTGATGAGTTCAGCATCCACAGGTGGAAACGGGGCGGGGAAAACCACTACGTCACTCTTCAGTGTGTCTGAGCTGAAACACACGTCATACTGCTGAGCAGCTTTAGAGTAAGACCAGCTCCCGTCAGGATGGGTGGTGATCATGGGGGCGCTGTACCTGCTGAAATCACTGTCTGTCCTGTGGCATCTGACAGCTATTAAACTGATGAGACTCAGCAGAAAAATCACAGACACTGACACGATGGCGATCAGTAGATACAAGTTCAAATCAGAGAAGTTGTCCTCCTTTATAGGAACATGTCTGAACTGAGTCTGGACATCAGCTGTGCTTTCAACCACCATCACATCAATAGAAACAGTGGCTGACAGAGAAGGTTCTCCATTATCAGAAACTAACACCACCAGTGGGTGACTTTTCAGGTCGTTGTCGCTCATTCTCCTCTTAGTCCTGATTTCTCCGGTGCTGGTTCCGATCCTGAACAGGTTGTTTCCTTTGGGCTCCGACAGGTGATAAGAAAGCAGCGCGTTGTATCCAGAATCTGCGTCCACAGCCCTGATCTTTGCTACAAAGTATCCCGCTTCAGCAGAATAAGGGATGGTCTCACTGTTAACAGAGCCGTGCTCAGAATAAGGAGCTAAAATAGTTGGATTATTATCATTTTCATCCAGGATTAAAACATTGACAGTAACGTTGCTGCTGAGTGGAGGAACACCAGAGTCTGTAGCCTGAACTTTAAACTGAAACGTTTTCAGCTCCTCGTAGTTAAAAGACTGCAGACTGATTATTTCTCCTGTTTCTGAATTGATGTTTATCATTGATCTTATCGACAGCGAGTTACTGTTATCATGTAAGATTGAATAACTAATTTTACCATTCTGTTCAATGTCTGCATCCACTGCAGACACTTTTTTAATAACTTCTCCTGTTGCACTGTTTTCTTTTATGAAGATGTTTATAATGTCTTCTGGGAAATAAGGTCTGTTATCATTTACATCAGAGACATGAACAAGAACCACAGTCGTGCTGGAGAGAGGTGGGCTGCCCTCATCTTCCGCTGTGATGCTAATATCATATTGTGACACTTTTTCTCTGTCCAGAGGTCCATCCACGACTAAAGAATAGTAATTCCTATAGTTTGACTCTAGTTTAAAAGGAACATTATTGGAAATTTTGCAATTCACTATAGCATTTTTACTGCTATCTTTATCAAGCACTGAAACAAGAGCAATCGCTGTGCCAATGGTTGCATCCTCATTCACTGTATTCAACAAGGAGGTAACTGTAATTTCAGGAGCGTTGTCGTTCACATCTAAAACTTCAATAAGTAATTTAGCATGTGAGGTGAGAGGTGAGTGGCCTTGATCACTGACTTGTACTCTAAGTTCAAATGCATTACTCTCTTCAAAGTCTATATTCTTTTTATTTGTCACATGCCCTGTATTTTCATCTATAGCGAAGAGATCCGTCTCTTTTCCACTTACTTCGCTGAATGAATAAATTAATTGTGCGTTTTTTCCTGCATCTAAATCTGTAGCATTTAATCTTATTATTAATGTCCCCATTTTTACATTCTCATACACTTTTGCTTTGTACAGACTTTGACTGAATGCTGGAAAGTTGTCATTGTGGTCCAAAACATTTATTATTATTGTCATACTACCTGATTTAGCAGGTGTTCCTCCATCAACAGCCGTCACTATTAACCGAATCAAAGACTGTTTCTCTCTATCTAAGACTTTCTGAAGCACTAGTTCTGGTGTTATTTTGTCTCCTTTTTGTGTTAGTAGAGAAAAGTGTTCATTCTGACTCAGTCTGTAAGTACTCACTGAATTTTTTCCTACGTCTGCATCATGAGCTGAATGCAACGGGAATTTAGTTCCCGCTGCGATACTTTCGCTAATGTTGATCATCTGAGACGTGCTGGTGAATGAGGGTGAATTATCATTTACGTCTAAAATGGCTATGTCCATGCGGTACAATTTCAGAGGATTGTTCATAACTGCTTCTGCAGTTACTGAACATTTTTCTCCATTGCCGCACAGTTCCTCTCGATCAATTCTCTCGTTAACATAAAGGGATCCGGTCTTTAGATTTACCTCAAAATATTTTTTGTTCGATCCTGCGACGATCTGGAACAAACGGATTTCTAAATCCTTGACATTTAGGTTGAGATCCTTGGCAATATTTCCGATCACAGTCCCTTGGTTTACCTCCTCTGACACGGAGTAAGAGAGCTGTCCTAAAGCCGCTTCCCAGCAGCAAAGCAGCAGCACAAAGACAAAGTATATCCACAAAGACGTTTTTCTCCCCGGAAAAACCATGTTTCCACGAAACAAAGGACACACAAATAAAAAAGATTTCGATACGCCGTGAAATAAAAGCAATAGGTATTCAGGAATCTGTTAAGAAGGAAAATCCGAAGCTCCACAAATTCTTCCTTTCGTCGTTGTGTTTCAACCCTCATCTCTTTGTTTCAAACGTCAGAGAAACATCATCCTCGCCGTCTGACTCTGGGAGGAGTCCGTGGGAATAAAAAGGAAATTCAGATGTTATGGTCTACAATGTCCCCGCGCGGACACCCGCGAAAACTACACTAAATTCCAAAAGAAACAAAAAACAAAAAAGAAAATGCCTACGAAGAAAGACACCTGGATTTATCTTGTAAATATATTGCATTTTTTTATGAATCGGCAAACCATTAAAATATGCGAAAGCTAATATATAATCTTGCCACCTTTTCAACTCAGAAAAAAGAAAATAATCACAAAACAGGCAAACATATTCAAACATTTAAACAAATGTTTGAATTTATTTTTCTCGATTAGAGTGAAAGATATGTTTCCGTTTTGTTAAAACTAGGAGGTTCCTTTAAGTAGGACTGATGAGGACTATGGTAACGGAAGTAAAAAGTGATTTGAATACATAATATTTCAACAGCAGAAAAAGTTCCATATAATTCTGTAAAAGTAAATTGGATGATCTCAGCCGTCATATGTTCAGGATTCCTGCACGTTTGTGGAATTTCGCACCTTTGTAGAATAGAAGTAATACACATGTAACTACATTAAATGTTTTTTTGTTTTTTTTTAAATCCCATGCAGAGAGGAAATGTTTGCATCGGGTATGGAGACATACGTAAATTAAAAATGAAATAAATGAATAAATAATATGAACCATAATATAGGAAATAAAATACTTTCTATTGAGCACTACGGACAGAAACCGCGCAAGCATTCAGCGAGAATTTATTTTTATTTTATTATTTATTATTTTTCCAGTCAATTTAGCTTATTTCTATTTGAAAAGTTAATCGATAATAAGCTGATCAGACTCAGCAGAAAGATCACATATTCAATAATATTTTTACCTACATTTATAATCTTTAAACGAATCGGATATACACAAAAAATTACAGCGATACAACAGGAAGTAACGAAAATTTAGAAACGATCTTACCTTCTCTTTGCTTGGTAAAGTCTGAGTTCTGGTAAAAGTATCACTTCCATTAATACTGATCAGTTCAGCATCTACAGGTGGAAACGGTGCGGGGAAAACCACTACGTCACTCTTCAGTGTGTCTGAGCTGAAACACACGTCATACTGCTGAGTAGCTTTAGAGTAAGACCAGCTCCCGTCAGGATGGGTGGTGATCATGGGGGCGCTGTACCTGCTGAAATCACTGTCTGTCCTGTGGCATCTGACAGCTATTAAACTGATGAGACTCAGCAGAAAGATCACAGACACTGACACGATGGCGATCAGTAGATACAAGTTCAAATCAGAGAAGTTGTCCTCCTTTATAGGAACATGTCTGAACTGAGTCTGGACATCAGCTGTGCTTTCAACCACCATCACATCAATAGAAACAGTGGCTGACAGAGAAGGTTCTCCATTATCAGAAACTAACACCACCAGTGGGTGACTTTTCAGGTCGTTGTCGCTCATTCTCCTCTTAGTCCTGATTTCTCCGGTGCTGGTTCCGATCCTGAACAGGTTGTTTCCTTTGGGCTCCGACAGGTGATAAGAAAGCAGCGCGTTGTATCCAGAATCTGCGTCCACAGCCCTGATCTTTGCTACAAAGTATCCCGCTTCAGCAGAATAAGGGATGGTCTCACTGTTAACAGAGCCGTGCTCAGAATAAGGAGCTAAAATAGTTGGATTATTATCATTTTCATCCAGGATTAAAACATTAACAGTCACGTTGCTGCTGAGTGGAGGAACACCAGAGTCTGTAGCCTGAACTTTAAACTGAAATGTTTTCAGCTCCTCATAATTAAAGGACTGCAGACTGATTATATCTCCAGTCTGTGAGTTAATACTTAGCAAGGAACTAAGGGGCAGCGAGTTACTGTTATCATGTAAAATTGAATAACTAATTTGGCCATTCTGTTCAATGTCTGCATCCACTGCTGACACTTTTTTAATAACTTTTCCTGTTGCACTGTTTTCTTTTATGAAGATGTTTATAATGTCTTCTGTGAAATGAGGTCTGTTATCATTTACATCAGAGACGTGAACAATAATGACGCTGGTGTGTGAAAGCGGCGGGCTCCCTTCGTCTGTGGCTGTGATGCAAATATTATAATAAGGAGCTCGTTCTCTGTCCAGAGGTCCATCCACAACTAAAGAATAATAATTCTTATAGTTTGTCTCTAGTTTAAAAGGGATGTTGTCTGAAATTTTGCAGTTCACCATTCCGTTTTTACTGCTGTCTTTATCGAATGCAGAAACAAGAGCAATCGCGGTGCCAATGGATGAATCCTCTTTCACTGTATTTAAAAGGGAAGTTACTGTAATTTCAGGAGCGTTGTCGTTCACATCTAGTACTTCAATAAGTAATTTAGCATATGAAGTCATGGGTGAGGAAGCTCCGTCACTGGCCTGAACTCGAATCTCAAACGCATTAGTCTCTTCAAAGTCTATATTCTTCTTGTTTGTCACTGTTCCGGTATCTTCATTAATTTCAAAGAGCTCAGTCTGTTTACCACGACCCACTTCACTGAATGAGTATGTCACGTGTCCGTTTTTCCCCGCGTCCAAATCGGTAGCATTTAAAGTTATAATTGGCGTGCCGAGCTTTGCGTTTTCGTGCACTCTGGCTTTGTACAGAGTTTGACTGAAAACCGGGGCGTTGTCATTAATATCCAACACATTAACGACAACCACCATGGAGCCTGATTTTGCAGGCGTTCCTCCATCCAGAGCCGTCAATATGAGCCGAATCGCAGACAGCTTTTCTCTGTCTAACACTTTCTGAATGACCAGTTCAGGCGTTGCACTCTCTCCTTTTTGTATCGCTAGAGAAAAGTGTTCGTTCTGACTAAGCCTGTAGGTTTGCACTGTATTTTTGCCAATGTCCGCATCACGGGCGGGATGCAGCGGAAATTTGGTTCCTGCCGCCGTGCTTTCACTGATGTTAATCGTTTGACGACCAGTAAGGAAACTAGGAGAATTATCGTTTACGTCCAGAATCAGAATTTCAATGCGGTGCAATTTTAGAGGATTATTAAGAACCGCTTCTACACTTATTGAGCATTTTGCTTCAGCGCCACACAGTTCCTCTCGATCTATTCTCTCATTGACGTAAAGAGCGCCGGTCTTTAGATTTACCTGAAAATATTTTCTCTTCGATCCTGCAACGATCTGGAACATGCGAGTATCCAGATCCCTAACATTTAGATTGAGATCTTTGGCTATATTTCCGATCACGGTCCCTTGGTTTACCTCCTCTGATACGGCATATGAAAGCTGTCCGAGAGCCGCTTCCCCGCAGCAAAGCAGCAGCACAAAGACGAAGTAAATCCACACAGAGCTAGTCCTCCCCTGAAGAATCATGTTGCCAAAAATGCATGGAAAACATAGATTCAATATCCTTCTGTGAACACACAAAGTAATTGAGGCAATCCTCTTCGAGAAATAAATAATAAAAAATAAAGTGAAACACCTTCACAAAAACCCAATGGTTGCGACACCGTTGGTCTGTTTTAAGCGTCTCTTCCCTTTGTTTCAAACGTAGAAGAAACGTCATCTGGGTCTGGGAGGAGTTCCGTTAAATCAGAAACGCATTTCAGATGTGACGGTCTACAATGTCCCCGTGTGGACAAATGCAAAACCTACGCCCTGTGGCAAACGTTTCATTTCAACCTTACACCATGCGCTCCGTAATATTTTCTTAAAAATGTGTCTTTCCAAACCTCCTGAATAACTTTATTGTTTTTTTTTTTTTTCTACATCCATAAGAGTTCTCTAATATTTTCTTCTCTCTTGGCTCGTTTGTGTTTGGAAGAGATTATGTAATAGGGGACCTCAAAGAATGTGTTTGAGTTGAATTTCAAATTATCAAACTGAATGAAAATCCACATTATACTAAAAACTTTGATTTAGGATGGACCTCAGTAAAACATATTCATATCAATTATATATACAAACACGCAGAGCGGAGACAAACTATCCCGACTTTCAGCACCGTGGCCAGCTCCCCGAACACACTTCCAATAGTGACTCGAGTGTGGAAACAATACATGTAAGGAACAAACAATTTTAATTAAAAATAACAGCTCAATATATATATTTTTTTTTGTTGTTGTTGTTTTTAGCTAAAATCAACATTTTGTCGAAATGAGGAAGACACGCACAATCGCGAGGAACAAAAGCTGCTGAGATAGACGTTAAGCTCGCATCTTACCTTTTCATTGTTCGGTAAAGTCTGAGTTCTGGTAAAAGTATCACTCCCGTTTATACTGATCAGTTCAGCATCCACAGGTGGAAACGGTGCGGGGAAAACCACTACGTCACTCTTCAGTGTGTCTGAGCTGAAACACACGTCATACTGCTGAGTAGCTTTAGAGTAAGACCAGCTCCCGTCAGGATGGGTGGTGATCATGGGGGCGCTGTACCTGCTGAAATCACTGTCTGTCCTGTGGCATCTGACAGCTATTAAACTGATGAGACTCAGCAGAAAGATCACAGACACTGACACGATGGCGATCAGTAGATACAAGTTCAAATCAGAGAAGTTGTCCTCCTTTATAGGAACATGTCTGAACTGAGTCTGAACATCAGCTGTGCTTTCAACCACCATCACATCAATAGAAACAGTGGCTGACAGAGAAGGTTCTCCATTATCAGAAACTAACACCACCAGTGGGTGACTTTTCAGGTCATTGTCGCTCATTCTCCTCTTAGTCCTGATTTCTCCGGTGCTGGTTCCGATCCTGAACAGGTTGTTTCCTTTGGGCTCCGACAGGTGATAAGAAAGCAGCGCGTTGTATCCAGAATCTGCGTCCACAGCCCTGATCTTTGTTACAAAGTATCCCGCTTCAGCAGAATAAGGGATGGTCTCACTGTTAACAGAGCCGTGCTCAGAATAAGGAGCTAAAATAGTTGGATTATTATCATTTTCATCCAAGATGAAAACATTAACAGTCACGTTGCTGCTGAGCGGAGGAACACCAGAGTCTGTAGCCTGAACTTTAAACTGAAACGTCTTTAACTCCTCAAAGTTAATCGACTGCAAGCTAATAATATCTCCAGTCTCTGAATTAATATTTACCATCGAAGAAAGCAGCATGTTGCCATTACTTTCAGCAACTGAAAAACTCACTTGAGCATTCTGATCAATGTCCGCGTCGAATGCAGATACTCTTTTTAAAACAGTTCCTACCGGAGCGTTCTCCTTTAAATAAACATTGAACACAGAGTCTGAAAATTGTGGGTAGTTATCATTCACATCGGAAACAAAAACTCTAAAATCCTTTGTGCTCGTCAGCGTGGGTTTCCCGTCATCTGAAGCGACTATGGTCACATTGTAATATGAATCAGTCTCTCGGTCCAGCTGGCTGTCCACCACCAAAGAGTAATAATTTTTGTAGTTCGTTTCTAACTTGAATGGAGTTTTATTTTTAACGTTGCAGTGAATTATTCCGTTTCTACCCCCATCTTTATCTACCACCGAGACAAGTGCAATAGCTGTTCCCAATTTTGTGTCTTCTTTAACGGTGCCAATGAGAGTGGTTACAGATATTTCGGGAGCATTATCATTTAAATCGATGACTTCTATCAGCACCTTGCACTGCGAGGTCATGGGAGGAAACCCTCTGTCACTGGCCTGAACGCGTATTTCAAAAGCCGGGTGCTCTTCAAAGTTAATGTTTCCTTTCACAGTTATTAAACCTGTCCGTTCATCAATTTCAAAGATGTCTAAAATGTGTTCTTGGTCTTTGCTGCCAAGTGAGTAGGAAATCGCTCCGTTTGGCCCTTCATCTTTGTCTGTCGCCAGAACTGTTATCACCGACGTACCAAGTGGCGAATTTTCGGTAATACTTGATTTGTATAAAGGTTGAGCAAACATTGGTACGTTATCATTGACGTCCAAAACACGTATTACTAACTGTGATGTTCCGGATTTTACTGGTGTTCCTCCATCGACAGCAGTCAGCGTCAGACTAATAACAGACTGTTTCTCTCGGTCTAAAGGTTTTTGCAGAATGAGTTCAGCAGACACTTTCTCTCCTTTGTTCACCGATAAGGAGAAATGATCGTTTGTACTCAGCTTATATGTACTGATGTCATTTTGTCCCACGTCTGCATCATAAGCTGACAAAACCAGAAATTTTGTCCCAGGCAGCGTGCTTTCTGCTATTTCAATATTTTGAGAAGCACTAGTAAAAGATGGAGAATTGTCGTTAACGTCTATAATATTTATCTCTAAACGATAAAGCTTCAGAGGAGAATTAATCACAGCTTCGACGCTCACTGTGCATTTCTTTGCTTTTGCACACAGCTCCTCTCTGTCGATTCTGTCGTTGACAAAGAGAACACCTGTCTTCAGATTTACGTCGAAGTGTTTTTTCTTTGCCCCGTTGGCAATTTGAAACATGCGAGCTTCCAACTCGTGCAGACCGAGGTTTAGATCTTTGGCGATATTTCCCACCGAGGTTCCCGGATTAACCTCTTCCGATATGGAGTAAGAGAACTGCCCGGACACCGAAATCCACCCGCAGCCAAGCAGAATAAATAATGTGAATGTCAACGCAGGAATCTCTTGCACTGAATTCATAATCCGACCGGGAGAAAGAAAGAAAGAAATAGATATATCCTTCACTGTAGATCCAGCAAAAACGAACGCTGAGCCCCTTTCTTTTCAAACAGTCCTCAGCGTAGCTCATATGCCGTTGTCTCCCCTCTGTGCTTCTTCGTCGCTTTGTGCCAAAGCCCAAGAAAAAATCATCACGTATTAAAAGGGACGGACTTCAGTATTCAATTCAATTTGTAAAGGTCGACATCGCCCCCTGTTGTCGTTTTATCTTCATTACACAATAAGGCAAAAAGAGAACAAAAAAAAATATAAAAGTATATCATGATGGAATATGTATGTTATTTATGTGTGTGTGTGCCAAGCCCGCGTGTGTGTGTAGGTGGGGGCGTGTGAGTGTGTGTGTGTCATTATGATTTCCTATACTGATTTATTTTTGATATATTTCGACTCATAAGGGTATGATGTCTTATGAGAAAATTAATGATGCTGTATAAGTTGGGTCAACAACTGTAAATGGCTCCAATCACAGTTTTGCTTCAGAGGTCGGCAGCAGAACAGAAATCTCAATCAGCATGAGCACATTCAGCAAGCAAGCTTTGGTATAAAGAAATTTTGTGCCATAAAGTAAAATAAAAATAATAATTTCAATAGTAATAAATTATGTTTTATTATTTCTACATTTTTAAAACTTTCAAACATGTGTATGCATAAGCGACTTAAGTAAGTTTGCTTAAGAATCACTTCAACAGAAAATGGGACAACAGATACTTAATAACCTGAAGAAATGTCAAATACAACTCAACTATAGCAGAGAGGAATCAACAAACCACCATGGACACAGAGCGCGAAAAGACAACATGGCTGAAAATTTAATCTTACCTTGTCTTTGGTCGGTAAAGTCTGAGTTCTGGTAAAAGTGTCTGTTCCATTAATAGTGATCAGTTCAGCGTCTACAGGTGGAAACGGGGCGGGGAAAACCACTACGTCACTCTTCAGTGTGTCTGAGCTGAAACACACGTCATACTGCTGAGTAGCTTTAGAGTAAGACCAGCTCCCGTCAGGATGGGTGGTGATCATGGGGGCGCTGTACCTGCTGAAATCACTGTCTGTCCTGTGGCATCTGACAGCTATTAAACTGATGAGACTCAGCAGAAAGATCACAGACACTGACACGATGGCGATCAGTAGATACAAGTTCAAATCAGAGAAGTTGTCCTCCTTTATAGGAACATGTCTGAACTGAGTCTGGACATCAGCTGTGCTTTCAACACCATCACATCAATAGAAACAGTGGCTGACAGAGAAGGTTCTCCATTATCAGAAACTAACACCACCAGTGGGTGACTTTTCAGGTCATTGTCGCTCATTCTCCTCTTAGTCCTGATTTCTCCGGTGCTGGTTCCGATCCTGAACAGGTTGTTTCCTTTGGGCTCCGACAGGTGATAAGAAAGCAGCGCGTTGTATCCAGAATCTGCGTCCACAGCCCTGATCTTTGCTACAAAGTATCCCGCTTCAGCAGAATAAGGGATGGTCTCACTGTTAACAGAGCCGTGCTCAGAATAAGGAGCTAAAATAGTTGGATTATTATCATTTTCATCCAGAATTAGAACATTAACAGTCACGTTGCTGCTGAGCGGAGGAACACCAGAGTCTGTAGCCTGAACTATAAAATGAATTTTTTTTAATTCCTCATAGTTGAAGGACTGCAAACAGGTTATCTCTCCAGTCTCTGAATTTATGTTTATCAATGATCTGAGTGGCAGCGGGTTTCTATTGTCAATTAAAAATGTGTAGCTCACCTGTCCATTTTCATCAGTGTCTGCATCAACTGCGGATACTTTTTTAATAACTCCTCCTATTGGATTGTTTTCTTTCATAAATATGTTCATTGTGCTCTCTGTAAAAATAGGTGCATTATCATTTACATCTGACACGTGCACAAGTATCCAGCTGTTGCTGGAGAGAGGTGGGCTGCCCTCATCTCTAGCAGTGATGCTGATATTGTAATGAGGCGCGTTTTCTCTGTCTAGACGTCCTCCTACCACTAAAGAATAATAATTCTTATAATTCAACTCTAATTTGAAAGGGACATCATTAGAGATTTCGCAGTTAACCATGGCGTTTTTACTACTGTCTCTGTCAAATACCGAGACAAGTGCAATTGCGGTGCCGACTGGCGCATCCTCTTTAACTGTATTTAACAGGGAGGTAACCGTAATTTCAGGAGCGTTGTCGTTCACATCTAAAACTTCAATCAGTAATTTAGCGTGTGACGTGAGAGGTGACGCGCCGCTGTCACTGGCTTGCACTCGAATCTCGAAAGCAGTGTTCTCTTCAAAGTCCACATTCTTCTTGTTAGTCACTCTTCCTGTTGTTTTATCTATTTCGAAAACATTTGTTTGTTTCCCTCGACCCATTCCGCTGAAAGAATACACAACTTCCCCATTTTGTCCCGCATCCAAATCAGTTGCGTTCACTGTTATTATCGACGTGCCTATTTCAGCATTTTCGTACACAGTGGCTTTGTACAGATTTTGCGTGAACACCGGCGCGTTGTCATTGTTGTCCAAAACGTTCACTGTTATGATCATGCTGCCCGACTTAGCCGGTGTTCCTCCGTCAAAGGCAGTTAATATGAGCTGAATCACAGCTTGTTTTTCTCTATCTAAGGCTTTATGTAGCACGATTTCAGGAGTGACACTTTCACCTTTATGTGTAGCCAGAGAAAAATAGTTATTTTGACTGAGCTTGTACATACTAACAGCGTTTTTACCGACGTCTAAATCTTCAGCAGGGTTCATAGGGAATTTTGCCCCCGTCGCGGTGTTTTCACTCACATTCATTGACAGCAACGGATTTGGAAACGACGGGGAATTATCATTCACATCCAGGATTGTAATTTCAAAGCGGTAGAGTTTAAGTGGATTATTAATAACTCCTTCGACATTAAGGGAGCATTTATCTTCATCACCGCAGAGTTCCTCCCGATCTATTCTCTCGTTGACGTACAGAGCGCCGGTCCGCAGGTTTACCTCGAAATATTTCCTCTTCGATCCCGCAACGATCTGAAACATGCGGGATTCCAGCTCCTGGGTATTTATGCTGAGATCTTTGGCAATGTTTCCGACAAAGCTTCCGCGGTCCACTTCCTCTAAAACCGAGTAAGAGAGAAAACCGAAAGCCGCTTCCAAGTGACAATCCACCAGAACGATGGCGAGATATATCCATGCAGATTTATCCGGTGTATGCATGTTTACATTAAACTTGAAATGCATATAACTAACTGCAAAAATAAAGTCGTTACTATAATCTAAACGTAAGATCTAAAAATATTAACACAGAATGGTGACAGAGGTATATGTTCAGTAGAAAGAAAAAAGGTCGCTGCTCCGTTCCTCGTCCTTCTCTGTCTTCCTTTGTCTCTGTGGGTTTTTTTTTAAACACGTACTAAGAAAGGAGGAGCCCGAGACACCGTACATCCATCCGAAATGTGATGGTCTACAATGTCCCCATGTGGACACATGCAGGAAGTGTCTTCACTACAAAAGATGCAGAGCATCACCAGTTTCTGTCCGATAACAGAAATTATTCTCCTCTGATTAACCATTTTCTAAGCAACAATAGAAATTCATAAAATGAGGCAAAAATCTAATTTTGTGTTCTTCCTAATTTATTCATTTTGGATAAATGTAATTGTATAAGTCTCGCACCATTTCATTAAAAATATATTTATTTTTTATTTCATCTTAATTTTGTTTTATTATTAATATTATTAGGACTAATACTATTATCATTATTATTACTAATGATTTTTTTTTGTTTGTTTTATTGTTATTTTTTCCAGGGGAAGAAAGTTGCTTCATAATAAAAGTGAAAAGATAATCTGTGTTTGCTGTGATGATTCAGTATTAAAAGGTTTATAATAATTATTATTACAGGTATAATAATAAGTCTCAGGAAAGAACATGAATTTATTTATGACTTCATTACAATTAGCTTATATGAACTCAAAGATTTTCATTCAACACGGTTTTCCAAATGAGGACACATCTTCTTTATGCATGTATTACTACAATCGCATTCAGCACCACGGACAGCGGGAAACAATTTCAAGAGAAATTGGCATCACTTCTACTATAAAAGTCGCAGTAAACACAAAACCCAGCTCTTCTGTTGAAAAGAATGACTGAAGAAATGCTTCAACGAATGAAGGAATGAATGCATGTATCCTCCACAACCTCAGTAGGCAAACCTAACATTTCACATTCATACCACATCTATATTTACTGACTAATAGTCTTATGATTCCACAAGACTAATTTCGGGCAAAAGCATTCCTTATGCAATCGCCTTTTAGATTTTTAATTTGGGTTTTCGATGGGAAATATAAATAAATATATTCATAAAGAAGTCTAAATTGTCTTTTAAAAAAATTAGGAAAAATAATGATATTCGGAACTTTAGCAGTTTATGTTTTTTTCCACACTCAAGATGCTACTGTCTGAAGCCATAAAAATGTTATAGTTGCATATAAGTAGTCAATCAGTTTTGAATGACATTTCTGACAAAGTATTGAAAAACTACATTCTAAATAGTTATGTTCCAAAGTAAACAATGTCACAAAAACTGTAAAACATCAGCATGGTCTTACCTTGTCTGTGGTTGGTAAAGTCTGAGTTCTGGTAAAAGTGTCTGTCCGATTTATACTGATCAGTTCAGCATCTACAGGTGGAAACGGGGCGGGGAAAACCACTACGTCACTCTTCAGTGTGTCTGAGCTGAAACACACGTCATACTGCTGAGTAGCTTTAGAGTAAGACCAGCTCCCGTCAGGATGGGTGGTGATCATGGGGGCGCTGTACCTGCTGAAATCACTGTCTGTCCTGTGGCATCTGACAGCTATTAAACTGATGAGACTCAGCAGAAAGATCACAGACACTGACACGATGGCGATCAGTAGATACAAGTTCAAATCAGAGAAGTTGTCCTCCTTTATAGGAACATGTCTGAACTGAGTCTGGACATCAGCTGTGCTTTCAACCACCATCACATCAATAGAAACAGTGGCTGACAGAGAAGGTTCTCCATTATCAGAAACTAACACCACCAGTGGGTGACTTTTCAGGTCATTGTCGCTCATTCTCCTCTTAGTCCTGATTTCTCCGGTGCTGGTTCCGATCCTGAACAGGTTGTTTCCTTTGGGCTCCGACAGGTGATAAGAAAGCAGCGCGTTGTATCCAGAATCTGCGTCCACAGCCCTGATCTTTGCTACAAAGTATCCCGCTTCAGCAGAATAAGGGATGGTCTCACTGTTAACAGAGCCGTGCTCAGAATAAGGAGCTAAAATAGTTGGATTGTTATCATTTTCATCCAGGACTAAAACATTAACAGTAACGTTGCTGCTGAGTGGAGGAACACCAGAGTCTGTAGCCTGAACTTTAAACTGAAACTTCTTTAACTCCTCATAGTTAAACGACTGTAGACTGATTATATCTCCGGTCTCTGAATTAATATTAACAAATTTAGATGAACTCAGCTGATCAGTGCTGGTTTGTAAAAGGGAGTAGCTCACCTTACCATTATTATCAAGATCAGCATCAATTGCAGAGACAATTTTAATAACTGTTCCCACCGGGCTATTCTCTCTCACGTAAATATTTATCAGTGGTTCGGGAAATCGTGGAGGATTATCGTTAACATCAGATACTTGGATATTAACAGTGTTTGTGCTGGAAAGCGATGGGGATCCTCCATCGATTGCGATTATAGTTACGTTATATTCAGCATGAGTCTCTCTATTTAATGGTTCATTAACTACTAATGAGTAATAATTTTTGTAATTCGTTTCCAATTTAAACGGTTTTTCATTTACAATAAGAGTGTTTACTTTCCCGTTTTCCCCACCGTCTTTGTCCACGACGGACACAAGAGCGACAGCTGTACCTACTTGTGCGTCCTCTTTCACCTGGCTTTGCAGCGATGTTACGATGATCTCAGGAGCGTTATCATTTACGTCTACTACTTCTACCAGCACTTTACAGTGAGCAGACATCGGAGGATGGCCTTTGTCACTTGCCTGAGCATGAATTTCAAAGGCAGGGCTTTCTTCATAGTCAATATTTCCTTTCACGAGAAGCGCACCAGTTTTGGGGTCAATATCAAATAAATCCAAAACACGATCCTGTCCTTTCTTTCTCAAAGAGTATTCTATCTCACCATTTAAACCCTCGTCTGCATCGGTTGCGTTTAGATTTGCAACTGTTGTTCCGGTTGATATGTTTTCTGGAATTTGGATCTTATACAGAGACTTACTAAAAATAGGGTGGTTGTCATTGGTATCTAAAACTGTGACGACAATTTCCGAGGTTCCTGACTTTGGTGGGTTTCCTCCATCCACGGCAGTCAGAATGAGTTTTATAATAGAGTCTCGTTCGCGGTCCAGTGTTTTATCCAGCACCAGCTCAGCGGACACGCTTTCTGCTCCTTTGTGAATTTCCAATGTGAAATAATCATTGCTTCCCAGTTTGTAAGTATTAACGCTGTTTTTCCCGACATCTAAGTCTGACGCTTCTATTAGACTAAATTTGACTCCAGGTAAAGTGTTTTCGGGAACGTCAATCAACTGCAAATGCTCAGAAAAAACAGGCATGTTGTCATTGATGTCTTTTATTGCCACCTCTGCACGGTAAAGCTTCATCGGGTTGCTGATCACAGCTTCTATGCTCACGGTGCATTTTGCGGATTTTGCACAGAGCTCCTCTCGGTCTATCCTTTTATTTACAAAAAGAATCCCCGTTTTCAAGTCGAGGTCGAAATATTTCCGTTTTGCTGAATCGACTATCTGGAACATGCGAGGCTCTAAATCCTGGACCTTAATGTTTAGATCCTTTGCGATATTTCCCACTGAAGTCCCGGGGTTTACCTCCTCTGAGATGGAATACGAGAGTTGTGCGGTTGCATCTTCCCAGCTGCAGCAAAGCAGCACGACGGAAACAGCATCCCAGAAAGAGCTCGCTCCTCTCGAGAAATACATGATTGGATCCAGAGTAACGTGCACAAATTCAAATCCAGCGTAAACCTTTCAACAGGCATAAAAACGCGGAGCGAAAACCAGTCTTGACCGTGTTTCCAGTCGGCTTAATGTTCTCCGACGCTCACGGTCTGCTTCCCTCTCTAACAAAGAACAGAAAAATCACAAGCCCTTGTGATTGGGAGGAGTTTTATACGGCGCTAGATTGCTACTGCCTTCATGCCGTGGTCTTCAGTGCCACCATGTGGGCATGCAAGGAAATGAAGCTGACCATCTGTTAGAAATCACGTTTTCTGAGAAACAAGTATATATTTTTGTTTAATTTCACTACAAAATATCAAACAACAACTAAAACCACTGCTGATATTGTATTTATACGAATATAAATATTACTGTTATTATTGTTTTTGTTATGTTAGAATATCAACAAAATCCTGAATATTTCGACCGAGTATTACATTGTAATCACACAAATTAAAAACTAAAACAAAACTGCAAGGACAATATTATTTCTGGAGAATCATTTATATTAGTTTATTTTTAAATGATCAGTGGCTAAAAACAAACAAATCAAAAGAAAATTAATACCTTAAAAGTTTGTATATAGCATGGCTAAAAGCAAACCAATAGAAAAATAATATAAACAAAATCTTATGAATTCTCATACTAAAAATATCAAATCCAAGTAATGATTAATCAGTTGCCAAATATGCATTTGGCAGGGACAGACTATAAACTTCATCATGTGATTACAAAACAATCCCCTCACTCATAATTAAACACAAAGCACAATTAAAAGTGACATCTTATTTCAGCACCATGTACAACGACACATATTTTCATCGTCATTGAGTTGTGGATAAAACAGTTAACACTGTTGGAATTTTGGTTCACACAAAGTTGTAATCTTCATGTTAAATATCAGAGAAAATCCGATGTCAGGAAAACAACAGTTCTCCAACAACATTAACAGCATCAGCAGCTTCAATTCCTTTATGAAATGAAACAAAATAAAGAAAACGCAATCTATTTACAACAGTGAAAAACTATATATATATGTTGCTTCTTACCTTCTCTTTTTGGGGTAAAGTCTGAGTTCTGGTAAAAGTATCGCTCCCATTTATACTGATCAGTTCAGCATCTACAGGTGGAAACGGGGCGGGGAAAACCACTACGTCACTCTTCAGTGTGTCTGAGCTGAAACACACGTCATACTGCTGAGTAGCTTTAGAATAAGACCAGCTCCCGTCAGGATGGGTGGTGATCATGGGGGCGCTGTACCTGCTGAAATCACTGTCTGTCCTGTGGCATCTGACAGCTATTAAACTGATGAGACTCAGCAGAAAGATCACAGACACTGACACGATGGCGATCAGTAGATACAAGTTCAAATCAGAGAAGTTGTCCTCCTTTATAGGAACATGTCTGAACTGAGTCTGGACATCAGCTGTGCTTTCAACCACCATCACATCAATAGAAACAGTGGCTGACAGAGAAGGTTCTCCATTATCAGAAACTAACACCACCAGTGGGTGACTTTTCAGGTCATTGTCGCTCATTCTCCTCTTAGTCCTGATTTCTCCGGTGCTGGTTCCGATCCTGAACAGGTTGTTTCCTTTGGGCTCCGACAGGTGATAAGAAAGCAGCGCGTTGTATCCAGAATCTGCGTCCACAGCCCTGATCTTTGCTACAAAGTATCCCGCTTCAGCAGAATAAGGGATGGTCTCACTGTTAACAGAGCCGTGCTCAGAATAAGGAGCTAAAATAGTTGGATTATTATCATTTTCATCCAGAATTAAAACATTAACAGTAACGTTGCTGCTGAGTGGAGGAACACCAGAGTCTGTAGCCTGAATTTTAAACTGAAACGTCTTTAACTCCTCAAAGTTAAACGACTGTAGACTGATTATTTCTCCGGTCTCTGAATTAATATTAACAAATTTAGATGAACTCAGCTGATCAGTGCTGGTTTGTAAAAGGGAGTATCTCACCTTACCATTATTATCAAGATCAGCATCAATTGCAGAGACAATTTTAATAACTGTTCCCACCGGGCTATTCTCTCTCAAGTAAATATTTATCAGTGGTTCGGGAAATCGTGGAGGATTATCGTTAACATCAGATACTTGGATATTAACAGTGTTTGTGCTGGAAAGCGATGGGGTCCCCCCATCAGTTGCCACCATAGTTATATTGTATTCGGCAACGATCTCTCTATCAAGCAGCCTGTTCACAACTAGCGAGTACGAATTTTTGTAATTAGTTTCCAATTTAAATGGCGTTTCATTCATAATAACAGCTTTTACTTCCCCGTTCTTCCCACTATCTTTATCCACCACAGAAACAAGAGCAATAGGTGTACCTACTTGTGCGTCCTCTTTCACTGTGTTTAACAGCGATGTCACTTTGATCTCAGGAGCGTTATCATTTACGTCTACTACTTCTACCAGCACTTTACAATGAGCAGACATTGGAGGATGGCCTTTGTCACTTGCTTCAGCATGAATTTCAAAGGCAGGGCTTTCTTCGTAGTCAATATTTCCTTTGACTAGAAGCGCACCTGTTTTAACGTTAATCTGGAAAAGATCTAAAACCCGATCTTGACCTTTAGTTCTTAAAGAATATTCTATTTCGGCATTTATTCCATCATCTGCATCTACTGCTGTCAATACTATAACAGTGCTACCTACTGATGCGTTCTCAGATATTCTCGTTTTATACAAGGAACTACTGAAAACTGGAGAGTTGTCATTGATATCTAAAATACTGACAATAATGTTTGCTGTCCCTGACTTTGGTGGATTTCCACCGTCCACAGCAGTCACAGTGAGTTTGATGGTCGGCTGTTGTTCTCGGTCAAGAGCTTTCAGAAGCACAAGTTCGGCCGACACACTGTCTTCTCCTTTGTGGATCTCTAAGGAGAAATAATCATTTCGACTGAGCTTGTATGTACTAACGCTGTTCTTTCCGACGTCAAGGTCTGATGCGCCCACAAATCCAAACTTCCCTCCTGGTGCTGTACTCTCTGCTATATTGAGAGACTGCAGCGTTTCAGAAAAATACGGCGCGTTATCATTTATGTCGATAATGTTTATGGCCAGTCGGTACAGTTTGAGCGGACTGTTAACAACAGCCTCGACATTAACAACGCATTTCTCAGCTTTTACACAAAGCTCCTCTCGGTCGATTCTTTCCGTGACATAAAGGCTGCCCGTTTTCAGTTTATGTCGAAATATTTTCTCTTCGATCCGCTGACTATCTGAAACATACGGGCCTCCAAGTCGAATACGTTAAGATTTAAATCTTTTGCGAGATTTCCCACAGCAGTCCCCGGATTTACCTCCTCAGATACAGAGTAAGACAGCTGTCCACATCCCAGTTTCCAGCAGCACTCCAAAATGACAAAGAGCAAATAGATCCTAAAAGGTCCGCGTATCCGTCCCGTCGGCATATTGCTATCCAGTTCCGTAAACGATCGTATGGACTCTAATCTCCATTTAATATTTTTGGATAGTTCACGTTTGTCATGAGGTATCAAAACAGAGAGTAAGCGGAATGCGCAAAAGGGTGTCCGTCTACTCCTGTTTTGCGACTCTTTGTAACAAAGCACTGAGAAAATATCATCGTATGAATTTGGGAGGGGCCTGTAGCAAACAACAGACATCATGTCACGGTCTAGTATGTCCCCATGTGGCTGTTTGGAATAACTACATTCATAACAGGGGACAAAAGATAAGGAGCTATTGAAGATTTAAAGAATAGTTTCCCTTTTGTGATAAAAAGGTCCGGATAGACTATTATAAGAAACCACACTACATGTGAATAAAACTGATTTCCATCCTTTATGATCCGCAATGGTAGTAAACGAACCAATATTTTACCAGATCCTTTCGACAAAATACACTGTTTTTTTTCCGCTTATCACATAAATTCAGCACCATGGACAATGACCTAGTTATTTTGACCAACGCAGCAGTATGTTTTAACGAAATATTCAAAAACATATTTTAAACGCATTTTCTTGTCTCGTACGAAAAAAAGAAAACTGTTTTCGACATTTCATGTTTCATCTTCAGTTTTGGAAGTTACATATGCAAGAACTGTGAGGAATATAAACATCTTACCTTGTCTTTGTTCGGTAAAGTTTGAGTTCTGGTAAAAGTGTCTCCTCCGTCAATACTAATCAGTTCTGCATCTACAGGTGGAAACGGGGCGGGGAAAACCACTACGTCACTCTTCAGTGTGTCTGAGCTGAAACACACGTCATACTGCTGAGTAGCTTTAGAGTAAGACCAGCTCCCGTCAGGATGGGTGGTGATCATGGGGGCGCTGTACCTGCTGAAATCACTGTCTGTCCTGTGGCATCTGACAGCTATTAAACTGATGAGACTCAGCAGAAAGATCACAGACACTGACACGATGGCGATCAGTAGATACAAGTTCAAATCAGAGAAGTTGTCCTCCTTTATAGGAACATGTCTGAACTGAGTCTGGACATCAGCTGTGCTTTCAACCACCATCACATCAATAGAAACAGTGGCTGACAGAGAAGGTTCTCCATTATCAGAAACTAACACCACCAGTGGATGACTTTTCAGGTCATTGTCGCTCATTCTCCTCTTAGTCCTGATTTCTCCGGTGCTGGTTCCGATCCTGAACAGGTTGTTTCCTTTGGGCTCCGACAGGTGATAAGAAAGCAGCGCGTTGTATCCAGAATCTGCGTCCACAGCCCTGATCTTTGCTACAAAGTATCCCGCTTCAGCAGAATAAGGGATGGTCTCACTGTTAACAGAGCCGTGCTCAGAATAAGGAGCTAAAATAGTTGGATTATTATCATTTTCATCCAGGATAAAAACATTAACAGTAACGTTGCTGCTGAGTGGAGGAACACCAGAGTCTGTAGCCTGAACTTTAAACTGAAACGTTTTCAACTCTTCATGGTTAAAAGACTGAAGGCTAGTTATATCCCCTGTCTCAGAATTAATATTCACCAGTGTGGATAATGGCAATACATTACCGACACTTTGTAAAAATGAATATATCACCTTACTGTTTTGCTCATAGTCAGCATCAGTCGCAGTAACTCTCTTGAGTATGGCTCCCACTGCGCTGTTTTCCCTGAGGGACACATTAATGACGTCCTCTGAAAACAGAGGTGCGTTATCATTTACATCAGAAACAATTACAGAAACTATAGATGTACTTGAACGTTGCGGCATCCCTTTATCAGTAGCAACGAGAGTAATGTTGTAATTAGAGACCTTTTCCCTATCGAGTGTCCCGTCAACTAACAATGAATAATAATTTTTGTAGTTTGTTTCCAGTTTAAACGGCACATCATTTTTAATTTCGACCTTGACGTCACCATTTTTCCCGCTATCTTTGTCAAGAACTGAAACAAGTGCAACCACAATGCCCGCAGCTGCGTCCTCTTTCACAGAGCGATGCAAAGAAGTCACGGTGATTTCAGGAGCGTTATCATTTAGGTCCAGCACTTCTACCAGCACCTTGCTGTGAGCAGACATGGGCGGCTGTCCTTTGTCACTGGCCTCTACTCTGATCTCAAATGCTTTTCTAACCTCAAAATCTATATTGCCCTTAACCTTAATAATGCCAGTTTGTGGTTCAATTTCGAACATATCCAATATGTGCTTCTGATCTTTGCTTCTCAACGAATACACAATCTCACCGTTCAGGCTGTCGTCTGCATCGGTGGCGCTCACGGCGATCACCGTTGTTCCTACCTGCGTGTTTTCTGTGATGTTTGTTTTATACAGCGCTTGGCTGAATACTGGCATGTTATCGTTGATGTCCAGCACATGAACGATAATTTGCGAGGAGCCAGATTTAGGAGGAGTCCCACCGTCCAATGCAGTCAGCGTCATGGTGATTGCAGCTTGTTTTTCGTGGTCTAATGCCTTCTGCAACACCAACTCTGCAGACACGCTGTCATCTGCTCTGTGCACAGCCAAAGAAAAATGTCCATTCAGACTTAATTTGTAAGTACTGACCCCGTTTTTCCCTATGTCTGCATCAGCCGCTTCAGATAATGCAAATTTGACTCCCGGTAAAGTGCTCTCGGCAATGTACAAATTCTGCAGAGTGGCGTCAAAGGACGGAGAATTGTCATTCACGTCTAAAATTTCCACGTCAATATGATAAATCTTTAGCGGATTATTAATCACAGCTTCCACTTTAAGTGAGCATCTGCGCTCCTCCGAGCAAAGCTCTTCCCTGTCTATTCTCTCACTGACATAAAGAAAACCTGTCTTGAGATTTACCTCAAATAATTTTTTCTTCGATCCAGCAACAATCTGAAACATGCGAGACTCCAGCTGCTGTGTGCTGAGGTTTAAATCCTTGGCGATATTTCCAATCGGTGTCCCTGGGATTACCTCCTCTGGAATGGAATATGAGAGCTGCCCAGTCACCGTTTGCCAGCAGCCGAGTGAAAAAAGGTAGAAATACATCCCAAAACTGCTCCATCCACAAGAAAAAGCCATCTCTCTCCAATCTGAATGAAGAATGTGAAGGAACTCAAAATCAAAACGGACATTTAACACATAATGGATGATAGTAACCCCACTGAGCTTAGTGTTAGTAACGTCCAGTGTCTCCTCAATCTCTGTGTAACAAAGAATGAGAGCATATCATCTGAAAACAGGAGGCGCTTCAATCTATAAAAAAATAACAGCTGCCTTAGATGGATCATCAGCGACGCCAGGTGGAGAAGGAGTAGAACTACAGGCAACAGAATGTTTACTCATCAATCGAGTAATATATTATGTGCTTTGTCAAAATCCAGCTGACAGCAGTGTTACTGCCACAAGGTGCAGCTCAAGTAACTATATGGCAATTAAGTAATGTGTGTGTTTTTTCACCTTTGGAAACTCATCTTCTATTTATTATTGTTATTATTATTATTGTTATTATTATTATTATTATTATTATTATTATAACACTTGTGAGTCCTATCATGGGTCAAAGTGTCTGTTTTCCTATCTACACATCAATCAGCACTATATTTTGTTTTTCAGTATAAGGCATTTAAATGAACAAATATAGCTTCTTCCCATTTTGCCTCAGACAGAGACATTTATTCTTCTCTTCTCTCAGTCTATTTACAGCAACAATTATGTCTTACTAGGCGCTTAATTGTTTTAGTGAATTATCTCCACAGTTTGCTCGGATTATTTTGGGATATTTCACATTTTCCCTGAATCTCCACAGAGACAGCAGTCATGCGCTTATGCAGATTCTCCAGTATGTAATCCTGGGATTAGATGCCCGATTCGGTAACTCGTGTCCCATTTCCATTCCTAAGGAAGCATTATTTGATTTGAAAACATTTCTAATCATCTTACAGTCAAAGTTATGTATTCAAAACCAGTTTTAATAATGATAATCTTTTATGATTTATGTGCTCAATTTCCAAATGTGTCAATGACAATTATTTGTAAAGTAAGACACCTAAGTTAGAGACATGGGGTGAATATATAGATTAGTTTGAACAAACACAAAGTTAAATGTAAAAGTCTATTTGTACTTGAAATTCAGTGAGTCATGTGTTTGTAGGTCACAATAAAGAAATTATGATGTATATGAATTTGTTATAAAAGTACTACTGATTACACGTTAGGTTTAATAACATAAAGCTTCATCATTTTTAAAGTGTAATCAGTAATACTTTTATAACAAATTTATGTCAGATCATGATTTCTTGGTTAATGTCAAGTTGTCATAACAAAGACATTTTGAATAATGTCAACTTTGTATTAAAAGTGTCATGATTTACAGAACGACATATTTATGACAACAGTCAGAATTATTCATGAGGACTTATTCATGTTCATGACAGGTGTTATGTCATCTTATGATGGTGTCATGACAGCCTTATTCACAACCCATCAAATAAATTGTTACTGCATAATTTAAAAATGTGACTGTAACAAAACATTCTTGCTTGCTTATTTGACTTTATTTTTTTTTTTTCAGAAACAATTTACAACACAATCTACCTTGAAAAAAAAAATAAAAAATTAATGCAACTTCACATAAATTAGGTACTTTATATAAGATTGAAGATTGCTCCAAGTTACAGTTTGTTTGGGAAAACATCCATGGATTGTAAAAATAAACAACATTAAATGCTTTACTATAATAAAACTCTATGGATTTATTATATTCTTAAATGCACACGAATGTGTTTCTTCCCTAATATTTTATTTACTAAAAACATTAATTCATTAAATAGTCATTTAGTGAATGACTATTTAATTCATTATTGATACTTCATATCCTTCAATTAATAAATAATAGTGAATAAGTTATGTTTTAGAAAAATATTCAATATTTCATTCATGGTAGTTATGCATGATAATTGTATGTGCCTGCTCCTTTAAACATGTTTCACTCTTCCGGGAGCATCACGAGCGATGTGATCAAAGAGGGCGATGCGTGGTAACAGAAGGGCGGGGGCTGCAGGGGCGAAGGCAGTCAGTCAGTTTAGGCGTTTCCCCTGCATTATTGATCAGCTTCCACCATATTTAGTCGCTAAAATGTGTTCTGTCACCTCTGTCTGAGGATTTCTCAGTGGCTGTTTGGGGATAAATCTGGACTTAACAGGCGTCTCTACTGTATCATTCACACTGACGTCTGTAGATGGGGGGAAGGGTGCCATCTGAATGTGCTCTGAGGCCAGTCCTCCCCCTTTTTCTGCTTCCTTCCTTTTTGTGCACTGCTCTCTCATCTCCATAGCAACTCCATCACGGATGTGTTTTTCAAAACACTCACACACCCACACTCACACAGAAAGCTGTTAGTTTATCTTTCAGAGCAATAGGAATACAACAAACAGCATACAGGATTGTGAAGCTACTTACACTTTTTCTGTTGTGTACTTTAATACAACAATAAATCTTATTGTATCATAGTAACAGTTATGGAAGATATATATATATATATATATATATATATATATATATATATATATATATATATATATATATATATATATAATTTTTTTATTTTATTTTATTTTTTTCACAAGCAGACACAAGCCGTGGGTTGCTCATACATTGGTAATGTAACACTACTGTAGCATATTTACTGTGACAGCACTGTGGCAAAAATAGGTTTGTTCCCATCCCTGCAGACCCTGAGAGAGCCTGACCTTTGCATCCTGCCATCCCCCACCCTCTGCACCTCTGAGCCCCACGTTGTCTTGCAGAAGTTGTCCAGCAATCACATGGTGTTGGCAGTATTTTTTAGTGTGAAATGCAGCTCATTATGACAGAAGGGGGCCTCACAATTCTTGTTTAAATGTGCTGCTTTACCTACTATTTCCTTCTAAGTCACAGTTAGTTGTTTGTAGACATTTTCTTCTAATAAAAGGCTAATAAAATAGCCTTCATCTATATACTTAAATTTGTTATAGGAACCAGCTGTTTTACGTAAACCATAAAACAGCTGGTTTCTGCACTAGATTTTAGAAAGTTTGAACAAGTTCCACTTTTGTCATGTCAATTCATTGATAATCCCCCAAAACCTTTGGGAAAATCATCAAAATGTTTTTATTGGTCAATGTGAGATGAGGCTTTGAGTTTAATTTGAATTTTGCCTTTGAACTCTCCAGCAAGTCTCACTTTTCCCAGACTCTTCACTATGAACACCGAACCTGACTGAACACAAAGTGCTTCAATGCTGTTCTGGGTTATTTTGTGACCTCCTGCGATGATTTCAGCAGGTTGTTCAGTTCTGAGAAGCCTCACACCTGTTCCTTGTTGTTTTACAATTTGTGGATATTGGTTCTGCTCATTGTGGTGAACTAAAAACCCAGAGACTTAGAAATGGGTTTTTACTTCTACCCAGAATGTTATGATCTTTTCTCATCTGTTCTCAAATTTCTTACCTCTGTCCTATAAGACGTTTTCTGTTTAATTTATTTCTTCATTCTGTATGTCTGGCAATAACCTGAGCTCTTTGAAAGCTAAAGCCAATTTAGTCATGACTTCATAAGAAGGCAGCTGATTCTTCAAAATAGGCTCAGGTTGGTTTGGATAGCATTATTTTTCATAATGAATTAAATCATTATTTCAAAAGGGAATTTTTCATTTACTAGGGACTTCTTTGTCTAGTATTTAAATGTGTTTTATCATCTGAAGCATTAAAGTAGATTTATAAAAAAGCAAAAAGAGAAGAAATCTGCAAGGTGACAAATACTTTTTTTCACAGCAATGTGTATCCTTGCATTTCTATTATTAAAAATGTAATTAGGTGAGATTTCAAGTGATGAGAAGCAAAAGCTTTTATTACTGGATAAGTAAGGATATGAAGAAATAAATTTGCAGACATGGCAGGTAATAGAAAAATAAAGATAAAGCAAGAATTGTGAGACATGTGCACGCACTTTTTATTAACCAAACATAAGCAGTGTTAAAATACATGTGGCTAGTTATGCATTAGCTTTATCCTCTTTTGTCTTCAGTATGTTTCCTGAAAGAGGTGAAGAGAAAGATAGTTTAATCCTACTACTACTTAATCATTTATTTCCAAATCTGTGCTCGTCTCCTCTCATTTCTGGAGTAAGTAGGGCAGAGGCGTGTCTATGGAAACATGTGCCGGAACAAAATGAAAAATCAGGACAAGGCAATATGGAGCATGCCCAAAATCCAGTTACACATATACACACTCACACACTGAGTGCCACAGTGGGGCACATTGTTCACTCTATTGGAAAGTAATGGAATGTTGCCTAAAAAGAAATCATTTAATTAATTACTCTACTGTAAAACAACGAGTACGCTACACCTGCTGCGTGATTATTTTGATGCCCTTTACACATCACTAACATTTGTATGAAAAAAAAGATAGAAAACCTGATGCTTTAAATTCCCAGCACTGTGCTATTTACATGCTACCCACTGTTTTTGTTTGAGAACGGAAATAAAATATTACAACGCATCTGTGTGTTAATGATCAGAAATGCACACAGTGATCTATTTATAACTTCTGGTAAAAGTGAGTATATATTGCCATAGTGAGTTTAATTATTAGGATTTGTATCAGACTATCAAGATCCACTTAGAATTCATTATGATTTTTCTGAATGACAGCTGTTTGTGTGAGACAAAACGATGGCAGAAGACACAATGTGAAGCCCAACTTAAAGGACAAGACAGAGGGCAAACTCAGGATTAGATCAACAACAAAACACACATCTGAAGTCAAACCTAATGCGAATAAGGCAAACATAAGGTGTAACTATCAGCAAATTTGATTAGAAATCCAGAATTATTGTGACTCTAATATAGACTTTTTACTTGGACAAAAATCTCTGCCTACCATTAAAGACAGAGTCCATCTGAAACAACCCCTCACTGTGCACTCACATAATTGATTCACTACCCTCCCTCCTGTTTTCATGGTGACGCATATGCAGTCCTGTTCAAGCCCCCCCTGCATCCTACTCCGCCACACCCTGTCTTATGTCACTGAGCAGCAACACCAGCAACAAAACATTTATTTGATCCCTAACCCTCACAAGTGAATTATAATTAATTTATGTCCTTTATGTAATTAAATAATTTTACGTATTGTGGATTACAAATACAAATTACAAATTACAAATACCTGATTTTTCCATTGGCTATTTCAGTTTTTATTACTTGATCTCTCAGATGTTGCCTGAAGCCAACAGGCTGTATTTGGTGGCATTAGGAAGAAATATATATTTTGGTAAAGCACATCCAGATTTGATAAATACAATGCTCACCATTCAGTGGGGATGCATGTGTCTGACTCAGACACACTGGGAAAATGGGACAGAACTTGCTATTTATGGATCGATAGTCACACAGATAGTCAATAATAGTTCCAGTGTAACATTCACAGTGGCGACACGCTAAATAATTGAAGGCAAACAAACACACAAAAAGTGACAGAAATGTATGCATTTTGCCACAAGAGGGAGCCCTTTCACCCGCTTCTTTGTTCTCCGTAGGAGTTTCCACATGTGCAGACATCCTGATAGCAGAGGCGGGGGGATGAATATAAAACGCTCTATCAGATTAGCACTCTTATACACTTCATAAATGGCATCAGCATTACAGCTTCACCAGCAGCCTGAGAGTGAAATGCCGTTTCTTTGGCTCCGGATATTTAAATGTCAGCTGTGCAAGATTGCAAATGGAGATGTGGATGCATCTTGTTTAATAGTACCGTCCTCTGGTTGAAATAACACACACACACACAAAAAAAAAAGAAGAGACACTGAGAACATCGTCTTATCTTTAACTGCAAATCATGCAAAAATATGTTGCGTTTATTGAGTATACAGTATAAGTCTTTTCAGTAAAACAAAGAAACACCCTCTATCTGCACTTTTGTTTACTGCACAACCATATTCATGCAGAATGTGCAGGTTATATTTTTACATTCTTATTAGTCATACAGCAGAAGATGCATTAGGCAGCACTAGATGCGGAAAGCGTAGCATGCGCAGGCCAGGGCCATGACCTGTTTCTTAGAAAAAAATTGAATGAATAATAGAAGAGTGTGCTGGTCTGCAGAGAGTGTCATGTTAGAAACTGCTGGAATGATTTTGTGAGGTTGCTCTACTTTCTACAGGATATGACGACGACTATTTATAAAATAATGACTTGCCAACCAATCGTGTGCGCTCTGGCTGACACTTTCCAAAAATAGTAAACGCCTTCCACTCTCATCACCCTCAAAACTAAACATATATATGAGACTAATTTGAGCTTCATCAGCCTCAGGTTTCATAAAGGAAAGTGCAGCCTAGCTTAAACTTGAATTATTGCTGTTTGGGATTTTGGTCCAAAGAAATATAAGTATTTGTGTGTGAATGGCTACTTCTGTTCTACACTGCATTACTGTAGATTATAGTGTTTAATCAAATATAACAACTTTTTTTCACACATTCTCAGTAATAAGAAAACACAAGCTGAGTCAGATTTCAAACTTGCTTATTGTAAGCAACCGTTTCAGGAGCAATTATCAAAAATATTGAATTTAAGAAACCTTTTGATCAGGGGTGTCAAACTCCAGTCCTCGAGGGCCGGTGTCCTGCAACTTTTAGATGTGCCTCTGCTGCACCTCACCTCAATAGAACAATTAGGTCATTAGCAAGGCTCTGGAGAACTGATCTACACAAAGAAGAGGTAAATTATGCCATTGCTTTCCAGTGTTTTGTACCTGTGGCACATCTAAAAAATACAAGACACCGGCGCTTGAGGACTGGAGTTTGACACCTGATCTTTTGATGAACATATCAAACTCGATAATAACTTTCCAAGCAGTCTTTTTTTTTTTCTTTCTGAGTCAACTTGCATCGTCTTCCCTACATTCACATTCAGTCCAATACACTGTGCCCTGGCCCACGAATTATCCATTACAGCATGACTTATGAGGCAATTAGATTTGCTGAGAAACATTGTTTATATTTTCAGTACATCATAAGAAACTATTTATTCTATCTGCTGCTAAAATTGGAGTCAAATAATCAGAGTTGTTTAGTTATTGATACATTGCAATGACTGCAGGCACTGCAACAAACTAAAGGAAGCATTTCAAATTCCCCACATGCTGCCAAGAAGAGAAGTACAAGATGCTCTTAAGGCACGCAACAATTACTCCACTATATCATACACTTCAATGACTAATACTATATAAATGATAGAAGGCAGTGTGAAATTATGAATTAACGTAAAATAATGTTTGAACATAGAAAAAAAAAAACAAGTTATCAAGCTTCACTCTGTAACAGCATGAGTGAAGCTTTGCTAAAAACAATAAGTTTGTTTGAGAAAAAGTCTTGTTTATTTTTAGAGGAAATAGGAATATTTACTTTTATCCAACATGTTTAAAAACACTGCTATTCAAATGCTGCATTGCTGAATCTGCCAGTGGTATGAAGATTTTTGGACTTCAAGCATTAAAAACTGATGTGCTAGAAAGAAAAAAATATCCTTTCTGATTTGCAACTGTCTTATTAAAAAAAGGTTTTATTTTTACTTAAAGTAAGTCATTGCAATTATTTGGTCACATATAGACAAGAGTTTGATGCTTTATGTAATATGCAAAACATACTTTGGACTGCTCTTTTTAATTACTACAGGAGGCTCAAGCTTGACCAAGTAAAAGGATAATTCATTTATTTTTTCAAAACTCATTCATAATTCCAATAAAAGATTTAATTAACTATATATTTTCTAAGGGCTGCACAGTGGCGCAGTGGGTAGCGCTGTTGCCTTGCAGCAAGAAGGTCCTGGGTTCGATTCCCGGCCCGGGGTCTTTCTGCACGGAGTTTGCATGTTCTCCCTGTGCATGCGTGGGTTCTCTCCGGGTTCTCCGGCTTCCTCCCACAGTCCAAAAACATGACTGTCAGGTTGATTGGCCTTCCCAAATTCTCCCTAGGTGTGAGTGTGTGTGTGCATGGTTGTTTGTCCTGTTTGTCTCTCTGTGTTGCCCTGCGACAGACTGGCGACCTGTCCAGGGTGAACCCCGCCTCTCGCCCGGAACGCAGCTGGAGATAGGCACCAGCAACTCCCGACCCCGTTAGGGAGAAGGGTGACGGAAAATGGATGGATGGATATATTTTCTAAGTGAAGAGAAATTTGGAGTGGTACATGGAGAATACCCTGTTCCTCTGGCTGGTTACATTTACACATTTACATTTACTTGAGCTTGAACAATACACCTTGAGGAGTAGTTTTACTACATTATAATTTGTATTTTTAGTAGAAGAATATTATTATGAAGTATCGCTACTCTTAAATAATGCACTACTCAGTGCAAGTAACTTCACTGAATGAAGAACAAACAAGTTTGAACCACAAATCAAATCAACTAGACACAGACTAAAAGTTTATGGTAAAGTGAGCTTTACAGTTTGTTGTTATCATGGCATTTTCAATTTGCTGAACCTCTTCCATTTGTTTTGTGAGTTTTAAACTAAAAAAATATTTGGAAGTTTTTATCTGCTTAAAATATTGTATTTTGCAGATATATTAGTTATTTTATTTTAGTCTGTAAATACCAGAATTTGCACACATATTTGATTTTTTTTCTTGATTTCATAATTTTTACAATATTAAATTGGATGTTATGATCAGTTACTCAGTAGCTAAGTAACTCTTTCACAAAGTCTTACAAATTTCTTGGACACCTGCTTTTGACTTTTACCTCAGTAAAAACACCTTGAAGTAGTGCTACTCTTACTTGAGAACCATGTTTGTGTACTCGACCCAGCTCCAGTTATAAAGGGCAACAATTATAGTTTAACACTAATAGATAATAGGCAGGAAATGTTTGGTAGTTCAATAATAGTTAGCTGTGAAACATAAATAAATAAAATACTAAAAACAAGAAAAGGACAGGAGAGGAAAAAGGATAAATCCTTATATCCCATGAACCTGCAGTTGCAAAAAGCAACAGGAGGGGGCATAAGTAAAAGAAAAGCAGCAAAGGACGTCAGCATGTGTAGGAGGGGGGAGGGATAGCAAAAATCTGAGATAAGGGTTCTTTGTTTAAAAACGAGAACAAGGAGAACGGAGACATAGATAGAAACTGAGGAAACTATCAAATAAAAAGGAGAGACCAGCAATAGGTGAAGCAGAGAATCAGATGTGGTGGAGAAATTGGAGTAGTGATGAGAATAAAGGCAGGCAAAAAGAGAAACATGGCGAGAGGAGGAAGCAGGATCTGAGTCAAGCTGACAGCATTAACACTCATCTTCCACACCCATCTCTCTGTTTTCTTCATACTTTTAGCCTGCGGGATAAGATGACGGGAAACACTGAAGAGGAATTTACATTTACATTAAGTAACAAATGAGAGCAATGTGACATAATGTAAGCGCTAATCTCCATAACACAGTCACAATAACAGAACCAGCTCTAAATGCCCACATTTCTGATTCATTTTTCGGACAGACGGCTCAGCTCAAAATAAGCACAGCAGAACAAGTTTACAAAAGGTAAAGCTGCATGTGGGATGGCATGACTCACGGACTGTAAAGATCACCTGACAGGTTCAGACTTTACAATGATCACCAGAATATCTGCTGATTTCAGTATCAAGGGAAGGCGATTCATGCTGTACATTTATTCATTAATGTTTTCATCTGTTTATTTGTACTTCTGTCAATCTGTCAATTTCATCTGATCAGCCACCGTCTCCACATGCCCTCGCAGGACAAGAAGTCCTTGAATTCTTGAATTTAAGCTGAAACTTACAATGAGAAATTCAAAGGTGGGTAGAGTACCCAAAAATTGCTATGAGTATTATTACTTCAATATGTTTTTGCTCAAGTAAAAGTAAAAAGCAGCCATCCAAGAAATTATTTGTGTGAGAGAAGAAAGTTATTTTGATATAAAGCTACCCAATTACTGACTAACTAATAATGACACCTGAATTATTATTTTTAAATTATTGATTCAGACAGACAAAATTATAAAATGATGCAATTCTCATATTTTAAAGACTAAAATCGGGCAGAAGAAACACTTATATATATATATATATATATATATATATATTTTTTTTTTTTTTTTTAAATATATATCCTGATGCATTGTTAAAGATTAAGAATTGACAAATAAAGCAACTCTTTGCTAACTGTTGGCTGAAAATGTCTAAGTCATCAGACATAAATCATTGAAATAAAACAAAATACACCCAATATTTTGTTTTGAATGTTTTTGTGTATAAATAAAAGAAAGGAACAATATTGAAGGAAAGTATTTTACAACTATCAGCAAGACTTTTCATAAACTCGTTGGTAAATTATATTGAACAGCATGACAGAAATGTTGTCTTAGCTGCTCTAAAATAATCTGCAGCCAGACATAAACTTATGCTAAACAGCTTTATTTTTCTGAGAACAAGTCAAGGACAACCAGAGAAAGTCAGAAAAAGAATAACAAAGAGGACTGCACTTGCTGAAACACAAGACTTAGCAATTACCCAAGATGCATAGTGAGAGAAGCAGATGTGGGAAATAGCCAAAGGGTGGTGAGGAACCCTGCAGCTTGAGACTGGTCCTCTTCCTCACTAAACATCTGATTCCATCATGTTATAGACAGAAATAAACCCAAGATTCAGTTCTAATCAGACAGAATTCATAGCCGTTTAGCCCATTTACCTTCCCTCACCTCCCTACCCCCCTTAGCAAACACTATGTAGATAGAGCTAGAAGAGTCCAATCCTCTTATCAGAGCTGCGTCCAATATTTGACCTCATGACTTTGGATTTCCCACACCCGTTAAGGCCTTTTTCAATCAAACACCAATACCTTACTCCATCTATCTCGATTTGAGAATCTGGATTTAGGTTTTCAACATCAATCAATCAGAGATCCTATGCATTTGCCCTTAATGGATGTGGCTGACACGTATGTAGCCTTGCATTGACCCATAAGTCAGTTCATTCCCGCAGGCATGCCATGATGTCTCGCGCACAGCAGCAGATGTTGTGGCTGTGTGGGTTCTGATGCCAAGCAACAGCTCTGCAGACCCACATCTGTCCTAATCTCTGTTGATTCAAAAAAAAATATACATCTTTAAAAAGAACTTGCCTTGACTAGCATTAAAACAAGCCATCAAGCACCGGTTATTACATCAAACATCATATATATATATATATATATATATATAAGCCAGTGAAGCATTGTGATAATCATATCCCTACTTTTACTATAACAGTTTCTTCAAGAAAAATATGTAAAACATCATTATGATTTCCAATTTAAACTTTTCTCATCCAGCAAGGATTTAAAATGACAATCCAACACAGCATTTACTAATGCCATTTACATAGTTGTTTATAGAGGTAGAAGCTGACAGGGTTCAGCCCACCAGGTCAGCTGATCATAAATTGAGAAAGGCAATAAAAAAAGGGGATTTCATCAACACAACTTTGATTCCACAGCGTTCAGGAAACTATGGGATTATTTAACCCAACCATGAGAGAAGAAAAAGTCACGCAAAATAACAATTATTTATGAAGGTATATTTCTGGATATGACCCAAATACCGTTCACCGGCTTTGCCCAATTCATCTTAAAGCCACACATGGCTACAAACTGCTCTTCGTCATGTACTAGGACAAAGAGCAAGATCAAAATATGCTATGCCAAGGAAGCTAACCCTACAGCTGTGAATGCTGCTTGCAATGAAATTTTGGCCCACACACTCCTTTTCTACCCTATTAACTATGAGGGAAAAAAAATGTACATGAAATTAGAAAAAGATTACAGTCTGATTTACAGTGAAATTATATTAAAGTACAGAAAGTTTCATGTCTAAATTGTGTCTTCCCACTCCATATCAAAAGTGTACAAAATATACACTCTGTCTTTGCTAAACTCCCCATCAGCTGCACAGCAGTAGTATTTGTGCTGACAAGAAGGACAATGTTGCCTCCTAATTCACCACTGACAAATCAATGGAATGTCTGGGGAGGGATAATGCTAATAAAAACAGGAGCAATCATTAACAGAAGAACACATTAAAATAGCTCAGCATTAAAAAATACAAAAACACTTTATAAATGTCTGGGACGGGGATAACATAGTTTAAAAGTAATATTCAGTTATCGATGGTCATCTTACAAGAAATAAATGTGGCAAAACGCAATGCTGCAATTTGACAGTAAGTGATTAGTGAGCAACAGAGAATAAAAACAATGTGACTCAGATATGAAAACACTCTCATGGTTGTCACGAACCAAGACAACAGATAAAGGATGAATAAAAAAAGACAGTACTAGTCCTTAAAGATCAATATATTAATCTTTGTAATCGGCGTTAATTTAATTCACTAAAACAAGTTTTGGTACATAAGTTGCACAAAAGTAACAATGTGTTTGTTACATACAAAAACTGCCTGAAACAAAATTAAAATGATGAGGCTCATGACTACATGATTACATTTATATCAGCCATTGAAATTGAGACAAAATCATTGGAGGAAAATAAAAATCCATCCACTTAGTGTCTATAATCATGTTTCCATGCACAGTCACAACAGGACTAGTGCTATTTTAGAAAGTGAGGGGAAAGTGGGGCACACCGTGGGCATGTTATCCATGAGACTGTGTCTTCCTGAGTGGGAGGAAGTGAATGATGATATGCATTTAGGACATGGTGGTCAGATGGTGACGGATTAAAGTCCAAATGAAACATCAGTAGCTGATAGAAATACAATGCAGGCTGTACTGCGATCAGCACAAAGGTACAGATGCAGGATTCAATGTTATATTCTCCCCTGCCTTATTACTATTATTGAGATCATTGTTAGTCCTTCTGTCTTTTGAGCTGTCTGGAGCTGAACTCATATATCCAAATAATTGTTTACAGGCCCAGTCTTCCCAAAACAAAAGAATCCAAATTTTTTTGACAGGTTCTAATAAATATTTGTGTTTTTTTTTTTTTTTTTTTAATTTTCTGTCATCTTAATTCACTTCAGCTGTATGAAGAGTCATTGGTGTCTATAAGCATTTTAGTAGCTTCATTGCTGTGTGGTATTACAATGGTAATCATGTAATGAGCTGATTTAAGATACAGGAAACTTGTAACAGATATTACAAGTCTTCTGTGTCTTGTCAATCACAGAAGACCACAGACAATCCCCCAAAAAAGAAGACATAGAAGATAACATCACAACAGACTGTTTCACTCAAAGGCCTCTGCAAACTGCACTGCCAGAAAAAAAATCCCCTACCTCTGCGGTTAAGAAGAGGATTTGTGTTTTATGGTGGAAACAATATTTGGGCAGACTGTGAGACAGATGATTAAAACAAGCTGTCTGATCGAGGGATGATTAGGCTGAAGTTAAACAATTAAACAAAAGTGCTGACTGAGTCATTCTTTTACACACATACCTCTGATCTTAAAGCTGTATTGGGAAACTTTTACAAAGTAAATGTTTTATGTATTTGTTAAAACTGTTTTGTGACAGGACCTGTCCAGGGTCCCTGCCTCTCGCCCCGAATGTTAGATGGAGATAGGCACCAGCACCCCTCCTGACCCCACTAGGGACAAGGGTGTCAGAAAATGGATGGATGGATGTTGTGACAGTATATTCCAAGACATGAAATCTGTGAAGAAAAATGAAAAATAAATAAAATTAAATCAAGCCTCTGCATCCTTCTGACGGTCCTACTTCCATGAGCAGAAGTATTTGTTTCTTAGTCGCCTCCTTTGTGTATGCAGTCACTTTTCTTCTGTAAAAGTGACTTTGGCTACAGAGAGTTAGACATTTGTGAGTAGGTGCCATGAGCTGTTGTACATCACAAATGTTTGTCTACGAGAATACTCTTCATGTGTGATGAGTAAACCTGACTGTTTTTGCTTCAGCAGCAATACGTTTGTGTGCAAATTAGATTAGCATTCTTTCTGCTGACCCCAATATGAGAGGCAAGCATCCTCAAACAAAGCTGCAGCAAAGAAGTGAGAAGCTGCCCTACTGACACACAACAGCACAATCTGCATCCACGGCTGCAACCCCACAGCAGCCATAAAAAAACATGGCTGAAAAAACATATGACAGATTGAGAAAGGAGACAAAATGCAGAAAGACGGACAAAGTCCAACGGGGAAGAAGATGAATGAGTTCAGGATTATGCATGAATAGAAGAGAAAAGAAAACTGAGAGTAAGAGGAGGGAGGGGTAAAGAGAGCAGCGCTGATAAGAAAAGATGAACTACTAAGGAAGAGGAACCGAAGTATAAAATGATATGATATAGTAATAAACATCATTAGGATTTGTAAAAAAATATACATACTACTTGTAAAATCTAAATTATAAGCAGCAAGATGAAGCAATAAATAAATCAAAGAATGTCAAAATGTGACACTTAAATTGTGAAATTCTAAAGTGAAATGCATTAATCGTCGAAAAGACTTGCGTAAATTAATTAAGGAAGTCGTTTTAACCTACTAATTATTTTATACTTGTCAAGTTTGTCAGAATACACAGTCTTTTAATACTTCTACACGTGCGAGAACTGGGACTAAATATCAGCTCTGGAAATTGACCTTGATAGGCCCACTTCCCAAGCACATAGCCATGAACAAACTCGCCCTAATATCTGCATAGATCACAATTAACATTTTGAGATTCTTAATCAAGCTTTCTGGGCACATGTGAGAAATGATCATTTTCTTTATAATTCTGCGCCTCTGAAAATCCAGTTGCATGTATTCTCTATGCAAAGCCGACCGTGGAAATATGAAAGACAGAGGGAGAAACAATTGATTTTCTTCAAACTTTTGCTTAAAATAACTAAACTTGCCCCCATTCTTATGGCCATATATTATTCAGTAACACTGTCTTCTGCCTACATGAACTGGCTGCAGCAAAATGATGCAATGTGCTCCTGTTCTCAATGAAATATTTGTGTCCTCAGTTACTTTTGAACTGGCTTGACAGGTACGATTTAATACATTATATTTCCCAGCACGGAATGACAAGTCATTTTTCACATCATCACTGCCTGAACGTTGACCTGAACGTGAGGCTCGTTTTATTTTTCTCCTCCTTACTATGGGAGAATTAAGGATCTCCTGCTGATACTTACAGAACAGCAAAAAGGCTCTGATCAAATTTGATATTATGATCCCACTATTTGTTGTAGTTTCTTTAAATTTTTTAATTAATCTCCCTTCTTTCTCTATTGTTCACGAGTAATTTCAATGTAAATTGTTTACTCTGCTCTGATTTAGTTTTTGTAGACCTTTACAGTTTCAAAAATAATGACTGACAGGTGTAGGGATGCTTAATTTATAGGTCAACTCTGCTATTTGCTTCAGGATTAATTCACATAGTTGACAGACTCAGGAAAAACAGACAGGATTATCAACTCTCTGCTTAATAAGTCATAGAGCTTGCTGTTGTAGTTAATTATCCACTCAAACTCTCTCCCAAAGAAGGATTTAACATAAAATTAAGATAATTATATAAATAAACTCAAAAAATGCAACAGGAGCTTCATCATTGGTAACGATAACAATGATAATAATAATAATAATAAACATATTAGCAGCGTTTATCCATAGCAGTATTTACATTACTCTCACAAGAGCAACAGAACCACCACAGCAATGTTCAGAGCTGATTATCAGAACAACTGACCGCAGCTGAGCAGAAGAAGAAAACAGCAGAGAAGAGCAGAACAGCAGGGTTGTTGTGACTAATAAAAAACGCTGAGAAACAAACGCTGAATCACACCGGCTGTCTGTAAAATCCCGTGTACACTAAGCTTCCCCTCAACTTCCGTGTTCGCCTTCATCAACTTCATCAACATAGCAACGCAAAATATTCCGGGTGAGGCGAAATCCAGAGCAGCCAAAGATGTCAAATTCGGCGATGCTGATTGGCTAAATGTTGGTAATGTAATTTATATGAATATAAAGTTCACTAGGAGCCACTTGTCAGCTTAACTTCTGCTGAAGAGAAATGACAGGAGTCCGTCTGGAGAAATTCACTGTGGTGTAAATGTTGTTTATACAATACAAATTACATGTTGACACACAGTATTAAGTTAAACTGGCTTTGATAATACAACGTTTAGAGATCTTTTTTCTCTCTCTCTCGCACTGACTGGAAGCGAGGACTGCAGCCATAGGATTCCAGTATAATTGATTCACTCTTGTTGCTTTAGAGCTGCTTTTAAGGTTTTCACACAAACAATATACTGACTTATTTTCATATAAAAAATGTTTTACGAATGAATAAACAGGAAGTCCTGTGACAGACTGGCGACCTGTCCAGGGTGACCCCCGCCTCTGGCCCGGAATGTCAGCTCGAGACGGTCAGCACCACCCGAACCACCAGGGTCAAGGGTGTTAGAAAACGGATGGATGGATAAACAGGAAGTCTTTAACTTTGATATCCGCTGAACTTGAACCGGAAGTTATCTGGTGGATGTTGATGCAGAATTTCGTTTCTGTAAGGGCATGAATTAAAAAGGCAAGTCTTATGTTTTCACCGAACATATTAGACAACGAGAGGATAATAATAATAATAATAATAATAATAATAATAATAATAATAATAATAATAATAATAATAATAATTTTCAGCGACCGGCTTTTATTTTGATATTCTACTTCCGCTTATATGTATTTGGAAATATAAATATTTAATTTGGAAGTAAATATTTAGCTTAGACTTAAACATTTAATTGAAAACTAAATATGAAGATTAAGCTAAAGAAGCAGTGCAGCAGTCTGTCTGCTACCCGGACCTGGGTGGGGAAACAACTACAAGGTAGAAAGGTGAATTTCAAAGAAATGTTTAGAAGACCTGCGACAGACTGGCGGCCTGTCCAGGGTGAACCCCGCCTCTCGCCCGGAACGCAGCTGGAGATAGGCACCAGCACCTCCCGACCCCGTTAGGGAGAAGGGTGACCGGAAAATGGATGGATGGATGGATGTTTAGAAGACAATATTTTCTTTTAATTATCTCAGTGTGTCATGTCAAGGTTGCAATTTTGATAGATAATTTGATCACAAAATTAGCCTTATAATTGGCTTTTGGTCAAATAATGATTAAGTCCACTGTTTTAAAGCTGCACTCATTTTTTTGTTAATCATGCTACTTTTCTTCCTTCTCCCATTTTTTCTGTATTGAATCTATTTTACCTTTTCACTCAAGACTAAAGTCTAAATGAAGAATGATCAACTCTCTGTGAAAAAAAAAACAAAACAGCCTAAACAGCACACAAGCACAGCTGCATTGATCTGCTGAGCCAGCCAACCACAGAGACAAAGGCACTGGTGCAAGCAGGCACACCCTCACTGAAAGGGGTAAGCCATATCAAAATATGTTTCTAACTAACTGTGTAGTAATCTCATACATACTGTATTACCTTTACTGTTTTATGGCATTAATTATTTATTTGGAAATACCTATTTTTAATTCACCCACTTACTGTCTTTTTTCCCCCCTCACAAATATTCAAGCAAACTACCACACCAGCAGCTAAGAACTGGTTTGAGGTAGGCAATCACTTCATAGTTAGTCTGATAATGTCAGTGCATAACATTTAAGCTATGTATTTTTATTAATTCACATATTTCCTTGCCATCTGCTGTTCAGGCACAGCTTAGCAGTCCTGCTGCCTGTGAATACACATAATACAGTTTTTTCATTTCACACACATACAGACACAGAGGTGCATTAAAAATGCATAAAAGCACACGGGCAATTACTGTTGTTAAGCAGACAGGCAAAAGGGGCAGAAGAACTGCTGAGAAAGTCTGTTCACTCTCTGCTTCATAAAACCGTGGTTCACTCTGTATCTAAATTAATCCTTTGTTTTCTTCTATGTGTACTTTAGTACACATAGAAGCCATCTCACATGCTCATCATTAGTTTAAAAATGTCACTTTTAATAGCAGGCAAATTGAATGTCACAAAATATATACTGTTCTGTCAGTTGCATTCACTAAAATTGAAGATTGACCTAATTTTTGGAGAAAATAGATTATCTCCATATAATGCAATAACTAATTAGAAGCTTATCTATTCCTGCCTTCACTCTAGATGTAGAATTTGGACCATCTGCTGCCTGTTTTGCAATGGCAGTTTTGTAAATGAACATTTTTTTTTTTTTCCATGTGTTTATTACATATTGTCTCTTGTAAATAGATATATTGCATATTTCCCCTCCCCCTACTCAGCGGCTCTCTCTGCTTCTCCCTCCCTCATTCATCCTCTTCCGCTGCTGTTGCTAAGACCGAGGAGTGCAGGCTAGTCTGTGGAAACCAGTAGAGTCTAAGAGGTGGATCTCCCAGTGTGTTGCTATGGGCAACACTCACTGTTCATAAGGCAAGCAGCCTGAAAGTCGCGTATTTACACAAGTGACCTAGTTTTTAATTAGTCAAAAGGGATTGCATATTCTGAACTTCATGTTTGGTGTCCTTAAAAATACATTTACATACATCTCTTTGACTTCTTTGTGGGGTTTTTTTTCAACAAAATAATAAATCTAACAAATAAAACATGACATCAGAATGTATTGTTTCATTTTCAGTCATGCACCATTACAAGACCCATGTTAAGACGTAGTAAGCCTATCCCACCTGACTGACTGCACATTGTGATTCACTCCACACACGCCTAAGGCTCGCTTTGACCTCCTCTGTGTCTCAGCCATTCATTCCACACTGAATCCATGAGACTGCATCAGAAATCCCAGACTTCCAGTACTTGTCTTAGGCAGTCAGAGCCTTCTTATCCCAAGATGTAAAGGGATAAAAGATAGGAAGAAATGTAAAAAAAATATAAACAATGATTCTCATTTAAATGTAAAGATAAAATGCGATAGATTTCTGTATATTATAATCATTTGAACAGTTTTTTTATATTATTTTACAGGTGAAGATTAAAGGAGGACTGAGAAAATTTAAGGTTGATAAAACACAAAGACTTAAAAACTGTTTGCATTCAACATACACTGAAAATAAAACTGGCATTTTGTGTGTTGTTTTTAAATAGGTGTACAGCTGAGGAAAAACACAAGCAACAACAAAAGGAGCATAAAATATCCAACTCGCAAAAGAAAATATTTCATCAAATGAAGATAAAAGTAAGACTTTAAGCAATAAGGATGCACAAGTCAAGGCATTAAGCTTTGACTTGTCCACAAAGCATCACCACTTGGATTTGCTTTAAACAATGAGACACAGTCATTAATCTACATATAAACAACGTACAACGCAGTTATTTTATCAAGACGAGGCCTTCTTGTTCCTCTAAGTGTTGAATATTTCTATATATTTCTATCCAACTATTCTGTATTAATAGGTTAAGTCTGTTAAATTATCAAATTTTTCAAGATTAATCTAGTTTTCAATAATAATTCATTCTTACCTCGTCAGTTCTCCTCCTGTCAGGTAGCATTAGTGTGTTTGCATGACTTCCAGGTACAATAGTGGATCCAATACTCATCCTGGGTCCAACTAACATGTAGCGTTTGTCTCCAGATCTGTACTGGATGCTGTGACACAGTGTCCCATCATAATTCGTCTCTTGAAGATATTTAGAAGTATAGTCTGTGGATTTGGAGCACTGCATTGCAATTAGGACGATGATGCTGATAATAAATAGAACTAGAAACTGCGCCCAAAGTGATCATCAGGTAAAAAGTCACATCATTTCCCTCAACATCATTTGCTGGACTTTTAACATCAGAAGCTGCAAAAGCCTCTTTTGGCTCCACCAGTTTAACAATCACAGTAGCTGTTGCTGATAGTGAAACATTGCCATTATCTTTGACCAGTATGACCAGTTTATGTTCAGCCTCGTCTGTCTCTGTGAATGAGCGAAGTGTTCTGATCTGTCCAGTGTATCGGTCCAAACCAAACAGACTGTGGTCAGTAACTTCCTGCAGTGAAAACAGCAACCAGCCATTATATCCTATATCAGCGTCATAGGCTCTGACTTTAGTCACCAAGTGTCCTGCGTTCACGTTGCGTGGAATCTCCTCCACACCTTCAGCAGAACCATTGGAGCTGAGTGGATACAGGATGACTGGAGCGTTGTCGTTCTGATCCAGAATGAACACGTTCACTGTGACGTTGCTGCTGAGTGACGGAGTCCCAGAATCAGCGGCGACAACTTGGAACTCGAACGTTTTCAGCGTTTCAAAGTCAAAACTTTTCAATGCCACAATTGTCCCAGTTTCAGAGTTTATATTGAGAAAGGTTGTTGCTGTTTTATGTGCAGCACCACTTCGTGGTATTGTATATGACATATGAGCATTGTCCCCCTCATCATAATCAAAAGCATCCAGGGAAAATAAAGAGGCTCCAGCAACATTGTTCTCAGTCACATAAAAATTATATGGACTTGTTAAAAATTCTGGGCTATTGTCATTTACATCTGATACTGTTACACTTATTGTCTTCTGAACGGACAAAGCTGGTTCACCAGCATCTTTTGCTATAATTGTTACTTCATATTTTGACTTATGTTCCCTGTCAAGTGGCGATTTGGTAATAATAGAAAACATGTTTTCTTGCAAGGAAGGTGTTAATGTGAATGGCACATCATCAATTATGGAACATATGACCTTCCCATTCACACCTGAATCCTTGTCACTCACACTTATCAAGGCAACTGTTCTTCCGGGTTTGGAGTCTTCAGGTATTGCACTTGATAAGGATGTCACTTCTATTTCAGGTGCATTATCATTTAAATCTCCAACAGCTATGATGACACTTTTTTCTGTCGACAAGGGGACTGAGCCTTTATCTGAAGCTTTGATGTCTATTTCATATCTATCCTTTGCTTCATAATCCAAGAATCCTTTGACAGTAATGGCTCCAGTAATGGCATCAATTTCAAAAAGTTTTCGCAATTTATTGTTTACATTATCTCCAAAGGAATACACTACCTCTCCATTTAGACCCTCATCTTTATCAGTGGCATTTACTTGTATGATTGTTGTCCCTACAGGTGAATTTTCATTAAGCTCCACAGTATATGACTCTCTGGTAAATACAGGCATGTTGTCATTTACATCTAAAACATTAATAACAATGCTCATTGTTCCTGATTTCGGTGGCTTTCCTCCATCAATAGCTGTGAGTAATAATCTATGACTTCTGGCAACTTCTCTGTCCAGTGGTTTACGCAGGAACAAAACAGGAATTTTACCGTCTTGTCCTCTATCTTTAATCTCCAGACGAAAATGATCATTTTGACTGAGCTTATACTGTTGAACAGAGAACACGCCGCTGTCTGGATCCCGTGCATCTTGCAACTGAAACCGGGCCCCGGATAGAGCAGATTCCGATATTTCTAAATGCGTCTCGTTTTTAGGAAAGGTGGGGGAATGATCGTTCACGTCTAAAACCTCGATGGCGACATAATGTACCTCCAAGGGATTCTCCAGGACTGTCTTAATGTTGACAATACAGCTGGCGGACTGGTCGCACACCTCCTCTCGGTCTATTTTCCGGCTGACGCGCAGGACTCCGTTGTCACTGAGCTGGAAAAGTGAGTCCTTTGATCCAGACACGATGCGAAATCCTCTGTCGATCAAAACACTTGACTCCAGTCCTAAATCTTTCGCAATGTTTCCAACAACAGCGCCCGTTGTCAGTTCCTCTGGCAGCGAGTATCGCAGCTGCGCCGAAGTGAAATTAAAAGTGAAATCCAGAGAAACGATGAAAATGAGCAGGTGCTCCAACGCCGCAATGCATCTTCGTGCCATCGCGAATTTTAGAATAATAAAATCATTTGAAGACACATACAACAAAAAATAAATAAATAAATAAAAATAAAATAAAAACGAGTAATGTATATATTTAGAGAAACAAAATAACAGTGGTCAAGGAACTGATGATGGCGGATCAGTGATCATTGCCATAATGCACAATGCGAATCTCTGGCAAAAGCTCCAAAATATGGACGTTCCTCTGAGTGTTGAAATTTCACAAGCAGCGCCCCCAAGTGAGCAACTGTTATACTCTTGATATATCTATTTTTATTTACATTTCCAGTCGTTAAACACGCAAAACCCTGAATGGTAATGGAGAACAAAAAGAGGGAAAGGTACATTTCAAAACAATTCACTACTGTATTCAATGTCTGTCCAACAATCCAATGCAGACTTAGTTATAAATCAATATTTACAACTAAATGTAACAATACCTCCATTTTGTACAACTTTATTCAACTTCAGATGTTCTAATAGTATGTTTGTTTGCATGACTTCCAGGTTCTATATCCCATATTTCCTTTAAATAACATAGTTTTTCTCCAGATCTGTAATGGAGGTTTTGACACAGTGTCACATTAATGTTAATCCATTACAAATGTTTAGAAGAACTGTCTTGTAGATTTGGAGCACCACTTTGCAACTCCAGGAATACTACTGGACAAATTCCACTACTTATTTAAAACAAAAAAAAAACAAAAAAAACTTCTGCACAACAGTCTTGCTGGCTAAGATTTTTAGCCATTCAAATTGCATTCTATCAGAGAGAAGCAACAAGTGGACCGCATATCAACATCATGGGCATCAAAAGGCTCGACTTCAGAATTTTCAGAGATTAACCATATCACAATTAACACGTAGAAAAAAATATATATCAGAAAATTAGGATGATATGCTAAGTATAAAATCAATGAGGTGATCTGTTATACCTGAAACCTCTAAAATTAATGGTTCACTTCTTGCACAGATGACAAGTTCTTTTAAAGTAAGGTGAAAAAAGAAAAAAAAAACCTTGATGTACGCTTGTCATCACCACAACAACACAAATAAAATATGGAGAGTAAGGTAAATATTGTTGACTTCTCTAAAAACTAAGCTGAAATAGAGCTGCATGAGCAAAATGGTATCACATCATTTTTGTCTTGTGTGTGGTCACCACAATATCAGTAACCTGTGCTGGTCATATAAACATCCTCACCTACTCTTTCCACCTTGACATATTTCTTAGTTCTTTTTACTCCGATTTAAAATAAAAAAAATATGAAATTATAAAGGTATCTTCAGACAATATCTAAATATAAATGACTTGTCAATGGAATGTACCTCCTCAGCACTTTTTCTAGCCCAAAAGACTACAAAACGTTTGAACTAGATTCAGTCATTCACCAATGCAGGTACACACTCACATGCTGATGCTGGCGAGCTACCACATTCTTGCCACAGGTGCCCTGCACTGGCAGCACTGTGCCCTGTGACCACCACCACAATGAAATCTTACCTCTTCAGATGTTCTCCTCCTGTCAGGAAGCACCAGTGTATTTGCATGACTTCCAGGTACTATAGTGGATCCAATACTCATTCTGGGTCCAACCAACATGTATCGTTTGTCTCCAGATCTGTACTGGATGCTGTGACAAAGTGTCCCATCATAGTTAGTCTCTTGGAGAAATTTAGAAGTATAGTCTGTGGATTTGGAGCACTGCATTGCAATCAGCACGATGATACTGATGATAAACAAAACAGAAACAGTTCCCAAAGTGATCATCAGGTAAAACGTGACATGATTTTCCTCATCATCATTTGCTGCACTTTTAACATCAGAAGCTGCAAAAGCCTCTTTTGGCTCAACAAGTTTAACAATCACAGTAGCTGTTGCTGATAGTGAAACGTTGCCATTATCTTTAACCAGTATGACCAGTTTATGTTCAGCCTCGTCTGTTTCTGTGAATGAGCGAAGTGTTCTGATCTGTCCAGTGTATCGATCCAAACCAAACAGACTGTGGTCAGTAACTTCCTGCAGTGAAAACAGCAACCAGCCATTATATCCTATATCAGCGTCATAGGCTCTGACTTTTGTCACCAAGTGTCCTGCGTTCACGTTGCGTGGAATCTCCTCCACACCTTCAGCAGAACCATTGGAGCTGAGTGGATACAGGATGACTGGAGCGTTGTCGTTCTGATCCAGAATGAACACGTTCACTGTGACGTTGCTGCTGAGTGACGGAGTCCCAGAATCAGTGGCGACAACTTGGAACTGGAAAGTTTTCAGAGCTTCAAAGTCTAAACTTTTCATTGCCATAATGTCTCCAGTTTCTGAGTTAACATTAATAAAGGAAACTGTACTATCTCGCCCTGCGTCTCTTAAAATTTCGTAGGACACTATTGAATTAGTGTTTTCATCACGGTCAAAAGCATTCACAGAAAACAAATAGGCTCCTGGATTATTGCCTTCAGTTACATAAAACTTGTATGGGCTCATTGAGAATTCTGGATAGTTGTCATTTACATCTGATACCACAACGCTTATTGCCTTTTCACACGAACGTGGTGGTTGACCAGCATCTTTTGATGTTATTATTATGACATAGTGTGACTGTTTCTCTCTGTCAAGGGGTGATTTGGTTACCAGTGAATACATTTTGTCTTGTAAAGATGGCGATAAAATAAAAGGGATATCATCATTGAGTGTGCTGATAGTCTTTCCATTAAGACCAGAGTCTAAGTCATTTACACTGATCAGAGCGACTGTGGTTCCTGGTGGGGAATTTTCGGGGATCGATTTGGAAAATGAAGTAATCTCAATCTCTGGGGCATGATCGTTCATATCTATTATTTTAATAGTGATACTTTTTTGAGCTGAAAGAGGAGGGAGACCTTTATCTGATGCCTCGATTTCAAGTTGATATCTATCCCTTTCCTCGTAATCTATTAAGCCTTTAACAGTTATCTCACCCGTGGATGGATCAATTTCAAAAAGCCTAAATAATTTACGATTTACACTGTTGCTAAAAGTATACACTACTTCCCCGTTCCTTTCGCTGTCTAAATCTGTCGCATTTATCTTGATGACTGTTGTGCCGAGTGGACAATTTTCCTCAAGCATTACCGAATAAACATCTTTGGAAAAGACCGGCGCGTTGTCGTTTGCATCCAAAACATTTACAACAATATCAGATTCGCTGGATTTTGGAGGTTTCCCTCCGTCTAGAGCAGTAAGCACCAAAGCATGCCTTGCTGATATTTCTCTATCTAATGACTTTTGAACAATCAGTACGGGGATTTTGCCATCGTCTCCCGTATCTTTAACTTCTAAGCGAAAGTAGTCATTAGAGCTTAGTTTATAACGCTGAATAGAAAATATACCCGCGTCTGGATCGCGGGCTGGCTGCAGCGGAATACGCACTCCAGGCAAAACTGACTCAGAAATTTCCACCACCGTCTCATTCTCCGGGAAAGTGGGAGAATTGTCATTAATATCCAACACTTCAACAGCAATATAGTGGACCTCCAGTGGATTTTCCAGGACAGTTTTTATGTTTATTTCGCACGTAGTGGCGTGTTCACAAACCTCTTCTCTGTCTATTTTTCGGCTCAAATAAAGGATGCCATCGTTCGGATCAAGATGAAAGAGGTGATCGACCGTGCTGGTGGCAATGCGGTACTTTCTGTCTTTTAGCGTGGTTTGATCCAACCCGAGGTCGTTCGCTACGTTCCCGATCACAGTTCCCTCCTTCACCTCCTCAGATATAGAATATCTCATTTGCGCAGAGGTAACACTGAGGAAGAGCAAAGCGGTCGCGCACGCGATCAGACGCTTCCTCATCCATGCCGCGTGAAATCCTCTTTGTTCCATCATGAAAAAAATAAACATTAATCAAACAATATCAGTCCATATAAGAAACGATATGGTCCACAGAAAGTAACGCACAAAATCCGGGTTCCAAAATGTCCACACTCCCTCAAATAACATGCGTAATATTTATAAAGACAGCCAAGCGATTATATCCAGTAGGGAGTGCGATGGGAAGGTAAAAGAGGTGGAACCACGAAGCAATGACGAAAGATATAGCCGTTATTACACAAGCACACTGACACCAAGCGATGCAATGGCTAACTACAATGACTGCAAGTTTAAAACAGTTTACAGATTACACAGATGTGTTTATCTATTCACGTTAACAACGGCAGCCATAATAATAATAATAATAATAATAATAATAATAATAATAAAATAATAATAATAATAATAATAATAATAACTGGTTTATCTTAAGACTTACAATGACTAATTTTTGAACAATCTAATGATTTAACCTTTTTTTAAATGACCGGAGCATAAACTCGAAATCTATCAGCACCATGGAGAGCGATAAAAACTCAGTTTGCCGTGGAGCTGCGACACAGGGTCATGAAAGATAGTTTCTTGAAAATATGCAAAATTCCACTTCAATTAGTTTTTTTCACCACCTTAAAAAAAAGAAAAAATACGAAAAGTAATGAAAATATTGTTTCTTTTTCAAAAACTTAGCTGGAAAGAGGGGTTCCAGCGGAAAGAAATTAAGGGATCAGCATTATATTTAATTATATTTTCTCCCATTTAAAATCAAATATGAATGATGTCTTAACTGTTTTTTATTTTGTTGTTGTTTTTTTTTCAAAACATATCTAAATGTAATCTTACCTCTTCAGATGTTCTCCTATGAGGTAGCACCAAAGTATTTGCATGACTTCCAGGTACAATAGTAGATCCTATGCTCATCCTGGGTCCAACTAACATGTATCGTTTATCTCCAGATCTGTACTGGATGCTGTGACACAGTGTCCCATCATAATTAGTCTCTTGGAGATATTTAGAAGTATAGTCTGTGGATTTGGAGCACTGCATTGCAATCAGCACGATGATACTGATGATAAATAGAACTGAAACTCCGCCCAGAGTGATCATCAGATAAAAAGTCACATGATCATCGTCATCATCCTTTGCTGCACTTTTAACATCAGAAGATGCAAAAGCCTCTTTTGGCTCCACCAGTTTAACGATCACAGTAGCTGTTGCTGAGAGTGAAACGTTGCCATTATCTTTGACCAGTATGACCAGTTTATGTTCAGCCTCGTCTGTCTCTGTGAATGAGCGAAGTGTTCTGATCTGTCCAGTGTATCGGTCCAAACCAAACAGACTGTGGTCAGTAACTTCCTGCAGTGAAAACAGCAACCAGCCATTATATCCTATATCAGCGTCATAGGCTCTGACTTTAGTCACCAAGTGTCCTGCGTTCACGTTGCGTGGAATCTCCTCCACACCTTCAGCAGAACCATTGGAGCTGAGTGGATACAGGATGACTGGAGCGTTGTCGTTCTGATCCAGAATGAACACGTTCACTGTGACGTTGCTGCTGAGTGACGGAGTCCCAGAATCAGTCGCGACAACTTGGAACTGGAAAGTTTTTAGCGTTTCAAAATCGAAACTTTTCAGCGCCACTATGGTTCCAGTTTCAGTATTTATGTTGAGAAAAGATATCAACTTATTATCTTCGTGTGCCTCTCTCAAAATATGATAAGAAATTATCGCGTTGTTACTGTCATCCCTGTCAAAAGCTTTGATAGAAAAGACATTAGCTCCTGGTTCATTTCCTTCATTGATATAGAAAGTGAACGGGCTCCGGAAAAACTCTGGGCAGTTGTCATTCACATCTGACACCTCAACGTTGATTGTGTTTACCGATGATAATGGAGGCTGTCCCGAATCTTTTGCGGTTATTGTCAGCTCATAATGCGACGTATTCTCTCTGTCCAAAGGGGATTTAGTTACTAGTGAAAACATATTATGTTGCATGGATGGCAATAATGAAAATGGCGCATCCTCGCCGATTGAGCAGCTCACTTTTCCATTTAAACCAGAGTCAAAGTCATTCACACTAATAAGAGCTACTGTTGTTCCTGGTCGAGAATCTTCAGGGATTGAACTGGAAAATGAAGTTATCTCAATCTCAGGTGCATTGTCGTTTACGTCAATTATTTTAATTATCACATTTTTTTCCGCAGTTAACGGAGCAAAACCTTTATCAGATGCTTGAATTTCAATTTCATATTTTTCTTTTTGCTCGTAATCTATAAGTCCCTTCACAGTTATCTGCCCTGTAGATTCGTTTATATCAAAAATATTGAATACATTGCTACTCACACTGTTCCCAAATGAAAAAACTATCTCTCCATTCTGACCGCCGTCCAAATCAGTCGCATTCACCTGTATGACTGTGCTTCCCAGTGGAGCATTTTCCACAAGAGTAGCAGAGTAAACATTCATTGAGAAAATTGGTGAATTATCATTTACATCCAAAACATTTACTATAATTTTCATATCCCCAGATTTTGGAGGCTTTCCCCCGTCCAACGCGGTCAGCAGTAAGGAGTGGCTTCTTGCTGCTTCTCTATCCAGCGATTTTTTCAAAACCAATATTGGTATTTTCCCATCATCTTCTTTGTCTCTCACTTCTAATCGAAAGTGATCGTTTTGGCCAAGTTTATATTGCTGAATCGAAAACTGGCCGCTATCGAGATCCCGTGCGGGTTTAAGCTGAAATCGCGCTCCGGGCAAAACAGACTCTGAAATCTCCAGGATTTTTTCTGCTTCGGCGAAATTAGGCGAGTGGTCATTTATGTCCAGCACCTCCACCGCAATGTTGTGCACCTCAAGAGGGGTCTCTAACACAGTTTTAACATTTATTAGACACACGCTACTCTGAGCGCACACCTCTTCTCTATCAATCCTTCGGGTCACATAAAGGACGCCATCGCTTTCGTTTACGTAGAAAAGGGGATCCGCACCTCCAGAAACAACACGATATTTTCTGCTCTTCAGAGTGCTTTTATCTAAGCCCAAATCTTTTACTAAATTTCCAACCGCAGTTCCATCGTTAACTTCCTCAGAGATAGAGTACCTCAGTTGTGCAGATGTTACACTCAGAAAAAGCAGAGCAACCGCAAACCGGGTTATGCGTCCTTTCCCCAGTCTCGCCTCGAATTTTCCTCGTTCCATTGTTCATCCAGAAAGCACTGCAAATCACACAAATGCGTGACGTGATTTCGGTGTGGTCGGTAAGAAAATATCCACGTATTCTCACAGAAAGCGGAAAGAAAAATCCACAAAAGGCAACAGTGAGCTAGGGAACAACGGTAGCGGTAACATCAGAATGACGAGGGCATTGACAGGCTGAAACAAAATCAGTGAAAGCAAACGCGACGCGTTTTGGTTCTGTTATACTGACATCATGCGGCCTCTATAATAACGCGTTTTTTTTTTTTTTTTCCCCACGATCTTTAAGCTCGCTGGATCAAATGTTCGTTTTGTGTGTCACAGCATTGCTTTAATTTAAAGGAATGTGCATCATTACGCAATTCTACTTAATAAAATATACAACTTCTGAGGATATTTAAAAAAAATTAATACCAATACCAAATTTCTAAAAATTAATAAAAATTATCTAAACAATTATCTTAATAAGGTGGTGATATTAAAAATGATTTATGAATTTGAATGTTATTCATATGAGGAAAGCAAACTGTCAGCACCATAATTGGAGTGAAACATTACCATTGTGTTTGACCAGTATGACCATTTTGTTATTTTCTGTCGCTGTTTATTTACCAGACTTCCGCTTTTTTTCTTTTCAAGGAAAACAGTTTTCGTTCAGCACTACGGATAGTTGTTGCGCCCAAAGTGATTAATGTCAACAATCGGCGAAATGTAGAAAACACGTATCAGTTCAACTGATATTAATGCACTTTATACAATTTTCTTATTTAAATATTATTCTTCCGTTAGAAATTTGATAAATATTCTTATTTAAAACAAACGAAGGAAAAACACCGTAAGCTTCAAAATTAAACAACGCAAAATCACTGCATTATATCTGAGACTGTTGGATGTCAAATAATTAATAGGGGTGACTGTAGCCACTAAATTAGTCAGTATCACAAGAAAGATAGCAGTTAGAATCGAAATAAGCCAAAGTTTTCAAGTACATGGCTTACCTCATCCAATGTTTTCCTTCTGTCGGGAAGCACCAGCGTATTTGCATGACTTCCGGGTACAATAGTTGATCCAATACTCATCCTGGGTCCAACTAACATGTAGCGTTTGTCTCCAGATCTGTACTGGATGCTGTGACACAGTGTCCCATCATAATTAGTCTCGTGAAGATATTTAGAAGTATAGTCTGTGGATTTGGAGCACTGCATTGCAATCAGCACGATGATACTGATGACAAATAAAACTGAAACTCCGCCCAAAGTGATCATCAGATAAAATGTTATATCATCATCCTCGTCATCCTTTGCTGCACTTTTGACATCAGAAGCTGCAAAAGCCTCTTTTGGCTCCACCAGTTTAACAATCACAGTAGCTGTTGCTGATAGTGAAACGTTGCCATTATCTTTGACCAGTATGACCAGTTTATGTTCAGCCTCGTCTGTCTCTGTGAATGAGCGAAGTGTTCTGATCTGTCCAGTGTATCGGTCCAAACCAAACAGACTGTGGTCAGTAACTTCCTGCAGTGAAAACAGCAACCAGCCATTATATCCTATATCAGCGTCATAGGCTCTGACTTTAGTCACCAAGTGTCCTGCGTTCACGTTGCGTGGAATCTCCTCCACACCTTCAGCAGAACCATTGGAGCTGAGTGGATACAGGATGACTGGAGCGTTGTCGTTCTGATCCAGAATGAACACGTTCACTGTGACGTTGCTGCTGAGTGACGGAGTCCCAGAATCAGTGGCGACAACTTGGAACTGGAAAGTTTTTAGCGTTTCAAAATCGAAACTTTTTAGCCCTATAATATCTCCATTTTCGGAATTTACATTAAGAAACGAAGTTAATTTATTGTCTTCAAGTGCATGTCTGACGACATGATAGGAAATACGCGCGTTTTCATTTTCATCACGGTCCGCCGCTTTAACAGAAAACATCATAGAACCTGCATTGTTATTCTCAGTTATGTAGAAAGTATATGGACTCAATAAAAACTCTGGTTTGTTGTCATTCACATCTGACACCACAACACTGACCGTCTTTACCGATGATAGTGGAGGCTGTCCTGCATCTGTTGCGGTTATTACGAGATTATAATGTGATTTTTCCTCTCTGTCCAGAGAAGATCTAGTAACCAGAGAAAACATCTTATCTTTTAAAGCTGGCGATAATTTAAAGGGAACGTCTTCCTGTAGGCTGCAGATTATTTTTCCATTTTGGCCAGAGTCTAAGTCATTTACACTGATAAGAGCCACAGTTGTCCCTGGCTGTGAATCTTCAGGAAGTGAACTGGAAAACGAAGTAACTTCAATTTCAGGTGCATTATCGTTCATGTCGATGATCTTGACGATCACGCTTTTTTCTGTTGTCAGCGGAGCAAAACCTTTATCAGATGCCTGTATTTCAATTTCGTATTCGTCTTTATCCTCGTAGTCGATCACACCTTTAACAGTTATAGCACCTGTTAACAAATCAATATTAAATTGGTTCAATATTTTTTGGCTCACACTGTTGCTAAATAAATAAATGACTTCTCCGTTTGATCCCTGATCTAAATCAGTTGCGTTCACCTTCATGACAGTTGTTCCCAGTGGAGCATTTTCATTCAGTGCAACAGTATACTCTTTCTCTGAGAAAACAGGTGCGTTGTCATTGATGTCAAGAACATGTATCAGTATATTCATATTACCGAATTTCGGAGGTTTACCTTCATCTAAAGCTGTCAGTGTCAACTTGTGGCTCCGTGCATTTTCTCTATCTAAAGGCTTTTGAACGACCAATATTGGTATTTTAATATCATTTCTTTTGTCCTTAATTTCTAATCTAAAATGGTCGTTTTGGCTAAGTTTATAATGCTGCACGGATAACTGACCGCTGTCTGGATCCTGGGCCGGTTTAAGCTGAAATCGTGCTCCCGGCAACGCTGACTCTGATATCTCCAGTGTGATGTCTTTGTCCGAAAAAATAGGCGAATGATCGTTTATATCCAGGATTTCCACTTCCACGTAATGGACCTCCAACGGATTCTCTAGAACAGTCTTCACATTCATTACACATCGGCTGCTCTGGGCACACACCTCTTCTCTGTCAACTATCCGGCTCACGTAAAGGATCCCATCGTTTTGATTCACGTTAAAGAGCGGATCAGCGTCACTTGATACAATCCGATACTTTCTGTCTTCCAGTATGTTTTTATCTATCCCCAGATCTTTCGCTATGTTTCCGATCACAGTTCCTTCTTTCACCTCCTCGGAGATTGAATACCGCAATTGCGCTGAGGCCACGCTCCAAAAAAGCAGAGCAAGCGCCAGTACAGTGAAATATCCCTGCTCCTTCCGTAGCTCCATTTTTCTTTGTTCCTTCCCCATTTCGGAAGTCATCAGTGCTCCATTGCAATCGCAAAATCTTTCTTTTTGGAAACAATTCCGACTATTTTAGATGCACATGTGCCGCTTATTTCTGTTTGCAAACACTTTGCTCTGAGTGTGCTCACAAAACGTCCAGGAACAAAAAAGACAGAACAGCGACGAGGGCATGATCTGAAGGGGTGGGATCACAACGAAATGACGACAACGTCATGCTATTTTCTATACCTTACTGACGCCAGGCGACCAAATATTTTGATGCACAAAACTTAGATTTAAAAAAAATTACATCCTTCACAATGGTTTTATACGTATTTAGTTGTTATGAACATAGTAATGATGTGAACTGTTCATCTGTATGTCCAAGATCTAGATCAACAGTTACTGTAACATATTGTGTGATACATATAAACATATTTTTTTTTTTATCAGCATGCATTGCTCCGTGGGATCTGTCTGTTCTCTTGGTTTTGTAGTTGCTCAGGAGGTATTGCATATTCTAAGGAATTGTTATTCTTACTGTCCTATAAGTTTTTGTTTATGTGCGGCAGGCCCTGCATGGGAGAAAATTACATTTTCTGAGTAAAGACAAAATAAACTATTTTATTTTAAGTCACACTTTAAGACCGTGTGGTTTCTCAGGCTACAGGCGCTCTGTCACAACAAACAGTCTGGCTGTACAGTGTGTGCTTGAGACAAATCTATGCCACAATATTCCGATCAAATATCTAATCATTGTAGGTTCTTCATTTGATTAACAGCTTACAATGTGATGCAAATTGTAGGAAATGTATTGAATGCAACTTATGATAGGAAACAAAACAGAGACAGAAACTAATTTTCAGCACCGTGGACAGCAACACACGGATTACTTTGATTTTAAGACGAGCTTTCTAAGATAAATTCCAGACTGTGAAAGCAACGTTCAGTAAAGCTGGTAAACATGTACTTATTATTCATATTTTTAGAATATTAATTGCTAAAGAAAATTGCATTCAAAGTTTAAATCCAATTTGATTTAACGCAAAGATATTACCGTAGGTTTTGGTTAAAATCACACTTTTGTAAAGCATTTGCAGGCTTGATTAGTTCTATGGAAGTTTTTGCAAAGAAAGTGACATGTGTAAGCATTATTAAATACTCATAATAAAATAAAAAATACTATTGTGACTGTAAAATGTAATACTCAAAATAACGCTAGACGAGGATAGGATTCATACATGTAGAAAATAAGTTAAATATTGCCTTGTGGGTTTTATTTTTTGTAAAAAACAAACATCTAAAAAAATCTAGGTTGTTGTCTTACCTCTTCAGATGTTCTCCTCCTATCAGGTAACACCAACGTGTTTGCATGACTTCCGGGTACTATAGTGGATCCAATACTCATTCTGGGTCCAACTAACATGTAGCGTTTATCTCCAGATCTGTACTGGATGCTGTGACACAGTGTCCCATCATAATTAGTCTCTTGGAGATATTTAGAAGTATAGTCTGTGGATTTGGAGCACTGCATTGCAATCAGCACGATGATACTGATGATAAACAGAATAGAAACTGCGCCCAAAGTGATCATCAGGTAAAAAGTCACATCATTTCCCTCGTCATCCTTGGCTGCACTTTTAACATCAGAAGCTGCAAAAGCTTCTTTTGGCTCCACCAGTTTAACAATCACAGTAGCTGTTGCTGATAGTGAAACATTGCCATTATCTTTGACCAGTATGACCAGTTTATGTTCAGCCTCGTCTGTCTCTGTGAATGAGCGAAGTGTTCTGATCTGTCCAGTGTATCGGTCCAAACCAAACAGACTGTGGTCAGTAACTTCCTGCAGTGAAAACAGCAACCAGCCATTATATCCTATATCAGCGTCATAGGCTCTGACTTTAGTCACCAAGTGTCCTGCGTTCACGTTGCGTGGAATCTCCTCCACACCTTCAGCAGAACCATTGGAGCTGAGTGGATACAGGATGACTGGAGCGTTGTCGTTCTGATCCAGAATGAACACGTTCACTGTGACGTTGCTGCTGAGTGACGGAGTCCCAGAATCAGTGGCAACAACTTGGAACTGGAAAGTTTTCAGAGCTTCAAAATCGAAACTTTTCAGTGCCACAATCTCGCCTGTTTCAGAGTTAATGTTGAGAAATGAGGTAATTTTGTCATTCTCTTTTCCGCCTCTAACAACTTGGTATGAAATTACAGCGTTATCATTTTCATCACGGTCAAAAGCTTTAACCGAAAATACTGACGTCCCAGGTTCGTTAGCCTCACTAAGATAAAAGGTATATGGACTCAAAACAAACTCTGGACGGTTATCATTCACATCTGACACAACGACACTGATTGTTTTTTCAGATGACAGTGGAGGTTGTCCTGCATCTTTTGCAAATATTGTTAAATCATAATGCGATTGCTTCTCTCTGTCCAGAGGGTATTTGGTAACTAAGGAAAATATGGTATCTTGAATAGTTGGTGCCAAAGTAAATGGAATGTCCTCACTCATTGAGCATATTACTTTCCCATTAACACCAGAGTCCAAATCATTTACACTGATAAGAGCGACTGTAGTTCCAGGTCGAGAATCTTCAGGAATTGAGCTGGAAAATGAAGTAACCTCAATCTCAGGAGCATTATCATTCAGATCAATAATTTTTATACTAACACTTTTTTCAGTAGTAAGAGGAGCAATTCCTTTATCAGACGCCTCGATTTCTATTTCATATTTATCTCTCTCTTCGTAGTCTATTAAACCTTTTACAGTTATATCTCCAGTTATTGGGTTAATATCGAAAATGTTTAAAGCTTGCTGATTCATGCTTTTGCCTAATGAATAAATCACCTCTCCGTTTGTTCCGTCATCTAAATCGGTTGCGTTGACCTGTACGACTGTTGTTCCCAATGGGGAATTTTCTCTTAGCGTCACAGAATAAGCATCGCTGGAGAAAACCGGAACATTGTCGTTCACATCTAAAATGTGTATTTGGATTTTCATACTACCTGTTTTGGGGGGTTTATCTCCATCCATAGCTGTGAGTACTAGAGAGTGTTTTTTTGCTGTTTCTCTGTCTAAAGGTTTTTGTACTATCAAAACGGGTATTTTCCCATCCTCGCCTTTGTCTTTAACCTCCAATCGAAACTGATCATTTTGGTTAAGTCTATACTGCTGCACAGAGAAGCGGCCGCTATCTGGGTCTTTCGCAGCTTTCAGTTGAAATCGTGCTCCAGAAAACACGGATTCAGAAATTTCCAGCGTGAGTTCATTCTCTTGGAAGACTGGAGCGTGGTCATTTACGTCCAGCACCTCTACCACGGCGTAGTGCACTTCCAGTGGGTTTTCCAGCACCGTTTTCACATTTAATAAACACGCACTACTTTGCGAGCACACCTTCTCTCTGTCGATCTTTTGGCTGACATAAAGGACTCCATCGTCTTGATTTACACGAAAAAGGGGTTCCGCGTCATTTGAAACAATCCGATACTTTCTGTCTTTGAGTGTGCTCTTATCCAACTCCAGATCCTTTGCGATATTTCCGACCACGGTTCCTTCATTTACTTCCTCGGAGATTGAATATTTTAATTGGGCCGAGACTCCACTCAATAAAAGCATAGCGACAATGCATCCAGCCAGATACTGGCCCAGCCTTCTTAGTACGCGTCTCCTTTGTTCCATCGTAAACTCGAGCGGAATGTAATATCCTAACAGGGGAAAAAAAATCTTCTTGATTTGAAAGTCAGAGACTTGGCAGCCAGGTATACAATAGTTCCATGTATGCCAACATTACAAAGATTCAACCCGTTTAAAACGCAAAGGACAGGGCGAATCCCGCAGCATCCGAACGGCGTACACTAATAAAGAATTTGAACCGCAAAAAGAAAAGACAAGATAGTCGATGGTTTGCATTGCACTGACACCGCGCGTCACATTTTCTTACTGCAGAAATACTGTATGTATGACGGTTTTGTTACCATGTCAGTTTAATTTTATTCTACTTCTAAAAATATTGTTATTTTCCCGAGCATCTTCCAATGTCTTTCAACAACCCTACACAACAACTGCTTGTGGACTAATCTATATATTTGAGTCAAGCGCGGTAGCAACACATATACAAATAGGTAGGTAAAATCCTTTTTTTTTACTTATATTTATATTGTATTTTTGAAAATACTTAATGGAAATTAAAAGCAAAATGAGAGGACTTTTGAGAAAAAAAAATGAAGAGAATGGTTAAAAAAATAACCTCATTACATTTAGATTTCTAAATGTAGTGAAATCTACATTACATTTAGTAATGTAGATTAATAAAAAACATTGATGTGTTTTTTTAACATTATATCAATGTTATGAAACATTGATATAATGTGCAAATCAAGTTCCAGATTTGTTCTGCTGCTAAGAGACACATGTTCCGATTTCAACCGCATTTTATTAAATTGGTTCTTTTTTTCTAATGTTCTATGCTCGTTATGAAGACTTAATTAATATATTGTAAAATATGAACCCCAAGTCTGACGGAAAACCCTTGGGGTTTAAAAAATATTAGTTCCTATAATGGATTGGAAGAGCTGCACTGCATACTACATCAACACAACGGAGGATACTGCTACAGCTTTTCTTATGTCAAAATAGGTTGGGTGCGGAGAAGCAAAAGAAAATGGACATTTATCAAATGAACGCAGATAAGGTAGAATGGCTTGTGTTGATGACTAAAATTCGAAAAAAATAGGAAAATTTCAAAGATGTAGCCTTTGTGCTGGCTGTAGAAATCAACGTTATCCAGTGCTCTGAAAATGTATACAATATATTTTTATCACCTTCTTACCTCCTCAGAAGTTCTCCTCCTGTCAGGAAGCACCAGTGTATTTGCATGACTTCCGGGTACTATAGTGGATCCAATACTCATCCTGGGTCCAACTAACATGTATCGTTTGTCTCCAGATCTGTACTGGATGCTGTGACACAGTGTCCCATCATAATTAGTCTCTTGAAGATATTTAGAAGTATAGTCTGTGGATTTGGAGCACTGCATTGCAATCAGCACGATGATACTGATGATAAACAGAACTGAAACTGCACCCAAAGTGATCATCAGGTAAAATGTCACATTATCCTCCTCATTCTCTGTTGCTGCACTTTTAACATCAGAAGCCGCAAAAGCTTCTTTTGGCTCCACCAGTTTAACGATCACAGTAGCTGTTGCTGACAGTGAAACGTTGCCATTATCTTTGACCAGTATGACCAGTTTATGTTCAGCCTCGTCTGTCTCTGTGAATGAGCGAAGTGTTCTGATTTGTCCAGTGTATCGGTCCAAACCAAACAGACTGTGGTCAGTAACTTCCTGCAGTGAAAACAGCAACCAGCCATTATATCCTATATCAGCGTCATAGGCTCTGACTTTAGTCACCAAGTGTCCTGCGTTCACGTTGCGTGGAATCTCCTCCACACCTTCAGCAGAACCATTAGAGCTGAGTGGATACAGGATGACTGGAGCGTTGTCGTTCTGATCCAGAATGAACACGTTCACTGTGACGTTGCTGCTGAGTGACGGAGTCCCAGAATCAGCAGCAACTACATGGAACTGGAAGGTTTTTAGCGTTTCAAAGTCGAAACTTTTCAGCGCCACAATATCTCCGGTCTCAGAATTAATGCTTAAAAATGAAATTAATGTGCTATCCTTGCTTCCCTCTACACTAACATGGTACGATATGCGAGCATTCTCATTTTCATCTTTGTCAATAGCTTTGACAGAAAACACCAAGGAACCTGGTTTGTTACCCTCAGTCGTATAAAAATAATATGGATTTTGTGTAAATTCTGGACTATTATCATTAACATCTGACACCACGACGCTGATTGTTTTTTCCGATGAAAGTGAAGGATGCCCTTCGTCTTTTGCAGTTATTGTCAGGTCATATCGTGACGTTTTCTCTCTGTCTAGATGCGATTTGGTTACCACTGAAAACATGTTGTCTTGCAATGATGCTGACAAAGCAAAAACAATCTCCTCACTTATCGTGCAAATAACTTTTCCATTAAGAGCTGAGTCCAAATCATTCACACTGATGAGCGCAACGGTGGTCCCTGGTCGAGAATCTTCAGGAATTGAGCTTGAAAATGAAGTAACTTCAATCTCGGGAGCGTTATCATTAATATCGATAATTTTTATGACAACAGTTTTTTCAGCTGTGAGTGGGGGGAGGCCTTTGTCAGATGCTCGAATTTCTACGTCATATTCCTCTTTTTCCTCAAAGTCTATTAAACCTGTTACTGTTATCTCGCCGTTTAATGAATTGATATCAAAAAGATTTAGAATATTCTTACTCACACTGTTGCTAAAGGAGTAAATTACTTCTCCATTCGGACCTTCGTCTAAATCGGTTGCTTTAACCTGTACAACTGTTGTTTTGATTGGGGAATTTTCACTGAGCATCACCGAATAAACGTCCTTTGTGAAAACGGGCACATTGTCGTTTACATCCAAAACATTTATTAAAATATTTATATTTCCGGATTTCGGAGGTTTACCCCCGTCCACGGCCGTGAGTGTCAGAGAATGGTTCCTTGCTGTTTCTCTGTCTAGAGGTTTTTGCAGAATCAATATTGGTAGTTTAATGTCGTTTCTTTTATCCTTAACCTCTAATCGAAAATGTTCGTTTGGGCTAAGTCTGTACTGCTGCACAGAGAACTGGCCGCTGTCTGGATCTTTTGCGGCTGTCAACTGAAATCTTGTTCCAGGCAACACCGATTCGTAAATCTCCATCGTTGTCTGGTTGTCTTGGAAGCTGGGAGAATGATCATTTATATCCAACACTTCAACCCGAACGTAATGCACTTCTAGCGGGTTTTCAAGCACCGTTTTCAGATTTATTAAACACGCGCCGCTATCTGAGCACACTTCCTCTCTGTCGATCATTCGGCTGACATACAGGTTTCCATCGACTTGATTCACACGGAAGAGGGGATCGGCATCACTGGACACAACCCGATACTTTCTGTCACTGAGCGTGCTTTTATCCAATCCCAGATCTTTTGCGACATTTCCGACCACAGTTCCTTCATTCATTCCCTCAGAGATCGAATATCTTAATTGTGCGGCAGCTAACCTCCACAAAAGCACAGCACAGACGCATCCACACAAATATCCCCGCGCTCTTCCTGCCGCACATTTCCTTTGTCCCATGGTCAACCGAAAGGCAGTAATCCACAACAACCACACGATCAAAACTCTTTCGCTGCAACAGAAAACGCCGCTTGGAGGTCAGGGACACAGTCGCCTTTTAATTGTGAAAAAAAATGGCATACATCCTATCGTTTTACGATCCTTTCTGCGGAGAGAACGAAGCAGCAACCACACCGAGGGACGTTATAAAAAGGTGGAACCATAAGAGAAAGAAGAGCCACTCGTCTGTTCTATACTTTTACATCGTACTGACACCACGCGTTCTTAATACTTACTGCAGTTCCTTTTAAACAAGATTTTAAAGATGTTCAACACGAGAACAACTTTTTCAGAAAAATTCCAGCGAGGCACTTCAAGATAAGTAATTCTAAACCCACTTTGAACAACATGTTTGTTTAATGCCACAGCCTTAGACAGAAAACTTCAGGACCAAGGATAGAGACCGTAAGATTCCCTATCTTGCACCTGCTCTCTCTCTCTATCTCTCTCTCTCTCTCTCTCTCTCTCTCTCTCTCTCTCTCTCTATATATATATATATATATATATATATATATATATATATATATATATATATATATATATATATAATGTATTTATTATTTATTTATTTTTGTATTTTTTTTTCTGTGAATTATTATTCGCAGTCTAGAAAAAAAAAATCCTTTCAAGCTATTGGTGTCTCAATGAAATAACTGGTATTTTTAAAAGTTTTCTTAGCTTCTTCAATAAAACTGTTTGAGATTATATTCTGGAGGATATTATAGGATTTAATATTTCAGCATCAATCTGGTATAGCAGTACATAGCAAATGCCAGTTTCTTTGGATTTGAGGAAAGGTTAGTCTTCAGAGCTGCCTATGCACTTTCTCTCAAATTAATTTGAGTAACATGTTGCATTTCTTATGATAGATTTGACTGAATGAGGGAACCATAGATTTCTAGATTTTGGAAAAACAATCTACCAAAAAATCTAAAAAATATAGAATGAAAATGTTATGTTGAACCAGAGCCTGATAACTTGATTTACCAGTTTAGCAAACATTTCCACAAACAAAGTTATATTTCTTACCTCTTCAGATGTTTTCCTTCTGTCAGGTAACACCAATGTATTTGCATGACTTCCAGGTACTATAGTGGATCCAATACTCATTCTGGGTCCAACTAACATGTAGCGTTTGTCTCCAGATCTGTACTGGATGCTGTGACAAAGTGTCCCATCATAATTAGTCTCTTGAAGATATTTAGAATTATAGTCTGTGGATTTGGAGCACTGCATTGCAATCAGCACAATGATACTGATGATAAATAGAATAGAAACTGCACCCAAAGTTATCATCAGGTAAAAAGTCACATCATGACCTTCATCGTTATTTGCTGCGCTTTTAACATCAGAAGCTGCAAAAGCTTCTTTTGGCTCCACCAGTTTAACAATCACAGTAGCTGTTGCTGACAGTGAAACGTTGCCATTATCTTTGACCAGTATGACCAGTTTATGTTCAGCCTCGTCTGTCTCTGTGAATGAGCGAAGTGTTCTGATCTGTCCAGTGTATCGGTCCAAACCAAACAGACTGTGGTCAGTAACTTCCTGCAGTGAAAACAGCAACCAGCCATTATATCCTATATCAGCGTCATAGGCTCTGACTTTAGTCACCAAGTGTCCTGCGTTCACGTTGCGTGGAATCTCCTCCACACCTTCAGCAGAACCATTGGAGCTGAGTGGATACAGGATGACTGGAGCGTTGTCGTTCTGATCCAGAATGAACACGTTCACTGTGACGTTGCTGCTGAGTGACGGAGTCCCAGAATCAGTGGCGACAACTTGGAACTGGAAAGTTTTCAGAGTTTCAAAGTCAAAACTTTTCAGCGCCACTATGGTTCCAGTTTCAGCGTTTATGTTCAGAAACAAAGTTACTCTGTCATGACTCCCTTTGTCTCTTAAAATATTGTACGAAAGAAGCGCGTTATCACCATCATCTTGGTCATAGGCTTTTACTGAAAAAACTGAGGACCCGGGGTAGTTATTCTCTGTGATGTAAAATGTGTACGGGCTTAATACAAACTCAGGCACGTTGTCATTCACATCAGACACAACGACCTTCATTGTCTTTTCACTTAAAAATGATGGTTCACCTGCGTCTTTTGCACTGATTGTGACGTCATATTGAGACATAATTTCTCTATCCAACCGTGACTTGGTCACAACTGCATACATATTTTCTTGCAAGGATTGAGACAAAGAAAACGGGACATCTTCTCTGATCGTGCAAATCACTTTACCATTTATCCCAGAGTCCAAATCATTTACACTGATAAGAGCCACAGTAGTTCCTATCTTTGCATCTTCCCTTATCAAACTCGAAAATGACATCACTTCTATCTCAGGTGGATTGTCATTTACATCTCTAACACTTATTATAACACTTTTATCACTTGTAAGAGGGACAGGCCCCTTATCAGAAGCCTGAATATCAATTTCATAAGATTTGCTTTCCTCAAAATCCAGCTGACCTGTCACTTTAATTTCACCCGTGTTTTCATCTATACTAAAAAGCTCCATTAACTTCGAATCAATTTCGTTACCAAAAGAATATGAAACCTCACTATTGGCACCCTTATCCAAATCTGTTGCATTTACTTGAATTATTACAGTTCCAATCGGGATGTTTTCATCAATTGTAACAGAATAAGTTTCTTTGGTGAACAACGGAGAATTGTCATTAACATCAAGAACATCCACTGTAATTTCTATATCTCCAGATTTTGCTGGTTTCCCTCCATCCATCGCTGTCAGACGCAGTCTGTGTTTCGCAGCTATTTCCCTATCCAACTGTTTCTGCAGAACTAAAAATGGCACCTTTCGATCTTCACCTCGATCTTTGACTTCTATCTTGAAATGTTCGTTGTGGCTGAGTTTGTACTGTTGGATGGAGAACTGGCCTACATCGGGGTCGCGGGCTGCCTGCAGCTGAAATCTCGCCTCCGGTAGGGCTGACTCTGAAATCTCAAGCTTCTTCTCTTTCTCCGGAAAGACGGGCGAGTGATCGTTCACATCCAGGATTTCCACCGACACGTAGTGGATCTCGAGTGGGTTTTCCAGCACGGTTTTTAGGTTTATTAGACATGGGATGATACGTTCGCACACCTCTTCTCTGTCTATTTTGCTTTTCAGATAAAGGATCCCATCGTTTTCATTTACCTCAAAGGGGGTTTCTGTTGAACCTGCCACAATGCGATATCCTCTGTTTTTCAGTACGTTCTTATCCAGTCCCAAATCCTTTGCGATGTTCCCAACAAAAGTTCCACCTTGAACCTCCTCGTAAATGGAGTATTTGAGCTGGGCAAACACCACGCTCCATAATTCGATTAAAGCAAATAAAAGAGAAAACCAACAATGTCGCGCCCGCCGCGCATTTCCTATTCTTTGTTCCATAACAAAAAAGATGAAGGTGCGGCAAAAAAAAAAGAAAAAAAAAAAGCCGTTTTTTAAAATCCAGCAACAGACCCGAAAGCTGAAATGAATATATTTATGTATATAAGTGAAAAAAATAGAATGTGTAAGCTTACGAAATGTTTAGCTACCTTTGCTGTAAGCCGCGATCTAACGCACAGATTGCTTTTCGGCTGAATATGGGGGATGTGCTTCTGGATGTTACGTGGAACAAGCTCTGCAGATACCCTGACCATCACTGACACCAAGCGACTAAACATATATATTGTATTTTTTTATATTTGTGTACGTTTTCTTCGAGACACAATATTTCTAATTTGTAGCTACTGGAGATAGGAAACCAGTATTGCAAATGCACTTTAAACATGACATTGATATTTTGCATTTCATAAAATTGAAAGGTTAGCATGTTAAGAAAATATTAAATTATAAAAAAACTTGGATCTCAGCTGTCGATGGGTGAAAAATCAACACGCATTCCATTTTTTTTTTTCTGTTCAACAAACAGCGATGTGAGAAGAATAAAAAAAAAAAAAAAAAAAAGATATGATCCAGTTATGTTGAGCAAGTTATGTTCAACTTAGAAAATTTCAAGGCAAAATTGTTAATCTTACCTCTTCAGAAGTGCGTCTTCTGTCAGGAAGTACTAACGTGTTTGCGTGACTTCCAGGTACTATAGTGGATCCAATACTCATCTTCGGTCCAACTAACATGTAGCGTTTGTCTCCAGATCTGTATTGGATGCTGTGACAAAGCGTCCCATCATAATTAGTCTCTTGAAGATATTTAGAAGTATAGTCTGTGGATTTGGAGCACTGCATTGCAATTAGAACAATTATGCTGATGATAAATAAAACTGAAACTGCGCCCAAAGTGATCATCAGGTAAAATGTCACATTATCCTCCTCATTCTCTGTTGCTGCACTTTTAACATCAGAAGCCGCAAAAGCTTCTTTTGGCTCCACCAGTTTAACGATCACAGTAGCTGTTGCTGACAGTGAAACGTTGCCATTATCTTTGACCAGTATGACCAGTTTATGTTCAGCCTCGTCTGTCTCTGTGAATGAGCGAAGTGTTCTGATCTGTCCAGTGTATCGGTCCAAACCAAACAGACTGTGGTCAGTAACTTCCTGCAGTGAAAACAGCAACCAGCCATTATATCCTATATCAGCGTCATAGGCTCTGACTTTAGTCACCAAGTGTCCTGCGTTCACGTTGCGTGGAATCTCCTCCACACCTTCAGCAGAACCATTAGAGCTGAGTGGATACAGGATGACTGGAGCGTTGTCGTTCTGATCCAGAATGAACACGTTCACTGTGACGTTGCTGCTGAGTGACGGAGTCCCAGAATCAGCGGCGACAACTTGGAACTGGAAAGTTTTTAGCGTTTCAAAGTCAAAACTTTTCAGGGCCACGATGTCCCCAGTTTCAGAATTGACATTCAAAAAAGATGTCGGTATATTGGTTCCTTCTTTATTCCTTAAGATTAAATATGAAACAAGTGCATTACTACCTTCGTCATTATCAAACGCTGAGACTGATAATATTTTCTCCCCTGGTTTATTGTTTTCTGTTATATAAAAAATATACGGATCTTTACTGAATTCGGGCATGTTGTCATTAATGTCAGACACAAGAACTGGTATAATCTTTTCTGATGATAAAGATGTCTCCCCTGCATCTTTAGCGATGATTCTAACATTATATCCTGCTTCCTTTTCTCTGTCCAAAATAGTCTTAGTTACTAGAGAATAAACGTTGCTTTGTAAAGAAGGAGTTAGCAAAAACGGAAGATCTTGGTTTATGTAACACATAACTTTTCCGTTCAGACCAGAATCAGCATCTTTTACACTAATCAACGCCACTGTTGTCCCTGGCTTTGAGTCTTCTGGGATCGCATGAGAAAATGACGTCACTTCAATGTTTGGTTCATTGTCATTCACATCAACCACATTAATTACCACCGTTTTATCTGTCTTTAGTGTGGCTCCGCCGTTGTCAGAAGCCTGAACATCAACTTCATATCTGCTGTATTCTTCAAAATCCAACGCTCCAGTCACAACAATGACACCAGTCTCTGGATTTAAACTAAAACGTTCACGTACCCGTGCATCCATGTGATTTCCGAATGAATACATAACGTCTCCGTTTGAACCCTCATCTAAATCTGTTGCGCTAACTTGGATCACGGTCGTACCAACAGGGGAGTTTTCTTTAATTGACACAGTGTATGATTCCTGTCTAAAAACGGGCGCATTGTCATTAACATCGGAAACATTAACAATTACTGTCATGTTACCAGATCGTGGAGGTTTACCTCCGTCTAATGCTGTCAGAAGTAACACGTGACTTTTAACTGATTCTCTGTCAAGAGGCTTTTCGAGAACTAAACTAGGTGTTTTACGGTCTTCGCCCCGATCTTTCACCTCTAAACGGAAATGTCCATTTTGACTCAGCTTATATTGCTGAACAGAAAATAAGCCACTGTCAGCATCACGTGCCTCTTGCAACTGAAACCTCGAGCCTGGCAGCGCAGATTCAGAAATGTCCAACGTACTTTCATTATGTGCGAAAACTGGCGCATGATCATTTACATCCAATATCTCCACGGCAACGTGATGGATTTCCAGCGGGTTTTGAAGCACTGCTTTTAAATCAAGCACACAAACCTTGCTTCGATCACATATTTCCTCTCGATCAAATTTTCTGTCCACATACAAGACGCCGTCATTTTGGTTTACTCTAAAGAAAGGCTCTGTAGATCCGTACACAATGCGGATGCCCCTCTGTTTCATTGTACTCTTGTCGAGACCTAAATCCTTCGTGATATTTCCAACAGCTGTCCCCTCTTTAACTCCTTCGAAGACAGAATATCGAAACTGTGCTGAAGAGCTGCTCCAAAATGAAAACAAAGTCATCATGAATGCCATCCATTTTATCCACCCGCTCCGTGTTTTAGGCCGCCTTTGTTCCATGTTGAAGATCTGCTAAAGTAAAAATATCATGAGATCCTTTACAAACAACGACTTTCATGTGCTAATATGGAATTCCCGCAACACGATAAAAATGCAACTGCTCTCTGGTAGAGTTTTCATACAAAATCAGAGCCCGCGTAAAGAGCAAGTGCTCATCTTCTGGGGAGAAAGAGGATGGATCTGGTGGAAATCACCACAAAAGCTGGACATATTACTTGTCCTTATACTGACACCAAGTGATCCTCAGCGAAACTACAGTTACTCAGTTTAAGAGAGATAATGACAGATGTATCCAAATGCTAAACGTTTGATGGAACAAGTGCCAAATTTTTGTTGGCCCAAACAGTAAAATTAATCCCAAAATTTGAGCACTTCCTTATACCACCGCCATGGCATCCGCTCAAACTTTGGAAGAAAAGTGAAGGAGCGCGCGCCAACAATCATATCATCACCACTGACAGCAATTTCCATGTTTGTGCAACAGACATCTGAACAACAAAAAAATAAATAAATAGAAATAAAAATAAAAAAAGGAAGCTATAGAGTATTTTGCATTGTTTACACCATAACTGCAAATGAATGTCCATTAATGCTTACAAATGAGCAACCAAAACATGTATTAACCAAAACGCAAACATGTAATAGCTAAAATATTGTAGTGCAAGGAATAGTAGCACAAACAACTTATTGTTGTACAAATAGCAAGAGTGGAATTTATTTGAAATTGTTGTGACGTAGTCTCAAGAGAACATGATCGTTTTTCAAAGTTGAATTTTAATATATTCATTTGGTCATTCTATATCAGCAAAGCAGATGATTAATTTTTCCATCATTAAAAGGAAACCCCTAATCAGTAAACAGAATACCTGATACTGACACATAATAAAATGACAATAAACACATTAGTTGAGGATTTTTTCCTCTGTTGCTGGATTTTGTGAACGGACCACGAAAGGGCTTCAGTCAGAAACAATGCTGGTCATCAAGTGTTCAAATAGGTTCAATGAAGAATTATGTCAACGATCTAAATAAAGTTTATCATCAATGGCAGCGGCACCGGTCTCAACAGTAAACAGAAAACAGATCAGGTGACGAACATCAAAAAGAACAAACCTTCAAAATAAAAGGAAGCACTTCAAAATAAAAGTATAGATATGTGACATTGAACTACTTGAAGAATTAATAACAACGTTATTTGGTGAATTAAAGGGTATATATGGTATTAACCTATGAAAACACCTGTACAACACCGTTTATCTCACCTCATCAGATGTTCTCCTCCTGTCAGGTAACACCAACGTGTTTGCATGACTTCCGGGTACTATAGTAGATCCAATACTCATTCTGGGTCCAACTAACATGTACCGTTTGTCTCCAGATCTGTACTGGATGCTGTGACACAGTGTCCCATCATAATTAGTCTCTTGAAGATATTTAGAAGTATAGTCTGTGGATTTGGAGCACTGCATTGCAATCAGCACGATGATACTGATAATAAACAAAACAGAAACTGCGCCCAAAGTGATCATCAGGTAAAAAGTCAGATGATTTTCCTCGTCATCCTTTGCTGCACTTTTAACATCAGAAGCTGCAAAAGCTTCTTTTGGCTCCACCAGTTTAACAATCACAGTAGCTGTTGCTGACAGTGAAACGTTGCCATTATCTTTGACCAGTATAACCAGTTTATGTTCAGCCTCGTCTGTCTCTGTGAATGAGCGAAGTGTTCTGATCTGTCCAGTGTATCGGTCCAAACCAAACAGACTGTGGTCAGTAACTTCCTGCAGTGAAAACAGCAACCAGCCATTATATCCTATATCAGCGTCATAGGCTCTGACTTTAGTCACTAAGTGTCCTGCGTTCACGTTGCGTGGAATCTCCTCCACACCTCCAGCAGAACCATTGGAGCTGAGTGGATACAGGATGACTGGAGCGTTGTCGTTCTGATCCAGAATGAACACGTTCACTGTGACGTTGCTGCTGAGTGACGGAGTCCCAGAATCAGCGGCGACAACTTGGAACTGGAAAGTTTTCAGGGTTTCAAAGTCAAAACCTTTCAGCGCCACGATGTCCCCAGTTTCAGAATTGACATTTAGGAATGACGTCATAGTGTGTTCGTTAGCTGTAATTCTCATAAAACTATATGCAATTAGTGAATTTTCTCCTTCATCCCGGTCCACTGCTCGCACCGAAAACACAGAGGCTCCCGGTGGGTTATTTTCTGAGATGTAAAACGCATAAGGACTCTGCAAAAACTCGGGACTGTTGTCGTTTGCATCTAAAATATTTAGACGTATTGTCCTTTGTGATGTTAATGCAGGTGTACCTGCGTCCTTAGCGATTATAGTGAGATCATAAACACATTTTTCTTCTCTGTTCAGCTCAGATTTGGTGACTACAGCAAACATGTTATCTTGAAACGATGGGGATAATTTAAAAGGCTCGTCATCTGCCACGTAGCTTATTATTTTCCCATTTACACCAGAATCTAAATCTGTGATACTAATAAGTGCCACTGTCGTTCCTGGTCTGGAGTCTTCTGAAACTGCACTTGATAGAGAGGCAACTTCAATCACAGGAGGATTGTCGTTAACGTCTCTAATTTTAATAATAACACTTTTATACGTTTTGAACGGAATGCTTCCTTTATCAGAGGCCTGTATATCAATATCATAACTGTCTTTTTCTTCGAAGTCCACGTGTCCTTTGACAGTGATCTCCCCTGTGACAGAGTCGATACTAAATAGTTCTTTAATTTGATCTTTAACGTCACTGCCAAATGAATAAACTACTTCCCCATTAAGTCCTGCATCCATATCTGTTGCATTCACTTGGATCACTGTTGTTCCCACAGGAGCGTTTTCCTGCAACGACGCGGAATATTTTTCTTTGGTGAATATTGGCATGTTGTCATTCACATCAATTACATCTATGTATATTTCAACCGTGCCTGTCTTTGGTGGAGTTCCGCCGTCAATAGCTCTAAGCACAAATTTATGACTATTTTTGGCCTCTCTGTCCAGCTGCCTCTGTAACTGCAATATTGGTGTTTTGCCATCTCTACCGCGATCTTTGATTTCTAGCCGAAAATGATCATTCTGACTGATTGTGTACTGCTGGACCGCGTTAATACCGCCATCTGGATCATGGGCCATTTGTAGCTGGTACTGTGCTCCCGGTAATGCAGATTCTGAGATCTCCAGTCGCTGTATGTTCTCGGGGAATTTGGGAGAGTGGTCGTTTAAATCTGCTATCTCAACTGTTACATAATGTATTTCTAGCGGATTTTCCAGAACTGTTTTGAGATTGATCAAGCAGGCCTTATTATCTTTACATACTTGCTCTCGATCTATTTGCTGCCTGGTGTACATTATCCCGTCGTTCTCATTTACCGTAAAAAGAGGTTCATTCAATCCAGACATAATTCGGAATCCCCTCCTTTTCATCACAGTGACGTCAATTCCCAAATCCTTGGCTATATTTCCAACAGCACTTCTCTCTTTAAGCTCCTCTGTTATTGTGTATCTCAGTTGAGCCGAAGCAGAAAACACAAATGAAAGCAAAATCCAAGCGGCGAACATTGTGTGTCGGTGTTGCCATGAATCCCGTCCTCTTTGTCTCATATCGTCCTGTGTAAATAAGAATCCACTTGCGCTCATGATTCTCCGGTTACCTAGGTTGTTGTCATCACCACACGAAATAAATTATTTCCTGGGTGTAAAGTATGACACAAAAACAACTAAACTGGTCCCGTTTCAGTTCTCCGGACACCTTCAGCAAAACGCTTTGCCCGATTGAAAAGAATAATTTCTACATCAGAGGGAGGAGGCTGGGGCGGTATCAAGCATTATATTGTTAATATACCGCCACCTTGTGAAAAGCACATGAATTCATCAATTGATTAAAGGATTGACTGATGAGAGAATATATATTTGTTTTGTCTTTAATATTTTTATTGCATAAATGCAAAGGGGAAACAACGGATGAACACTGCTTTGCAATGATTGAAATGAAACTTATTTAAATAATTAAAAAAATAATATATATATATATATATATATATATATATATATATATATATATATATATATATATATATATATATATATTCCCTTCTCAACCACCGCGGGTGGTTCTTATCCTCTGAGCTCGGGTCCTCTACCAGAGGCCTGGGAACTTGAGGGTCCTGCGCAGTATCTTGGCTGTGCCAAAGACTGCACATTTCATGAATTTCTGGACTGAGTTGTCTGATGTTGATCTACAAAAATGGAACTAGGTAAATATTACACAACAACCTTTTTTCCTCTTTTTTTTTTTTTTTATTCCAGCTTTCAGTCGAACCTTTACACAAAACCAAAATTTTTGGTTTTAATTGCTAGCAGGAGTTTTTGTTTAATATATATATATATATATATATATATATATATATATATATATCTCAACTGTTACATAACAGTTGAGATATATATATCTCATATATATATATATATGAGATACATATATATATATATATATGATATATATATATATATATATATATATATATATAATTTTTTTTAATATATATATATTCCCTTCTCAACCACCGCGGGTGGTTCTTATTTTTTTTTTTATTCCAGCTTTCAGTCGAACCTTTACACAAAACCAAAATTCTTGGTTTTAATTGCTAGCAGGAGTTTTTGTTTTAATATATATATATATATATATATATATATATATATAATCCATCCATTTTCCGTCACCCTTCTCCCTAACGGATCGGGAGTTGCTGGTGTCTATCTCCAGCTGCGTTCCGGGCGAGAAGGCAGGGGTACACCCTGGACAGGTCGCCAGTCTGTCGCATGTATATATATATATATATATATATATATATATATATATATAGCTGCATATATATATATATATATATATATATATATATATATATATATATATATATGAATATGAAAACAATTGAAATAATTTTCTGTTTGTAAATTTACAAAGGAAATTATGACAGGAATAAAATCAAGAAAGAATCTTCATGTCTTCTCAAACTTGTAGCGCATGGATAGATGTGTTCTTACCTCTTCAGATGTTCTCCTCCTGTCAGGAAGCACAAGTGTGTTTGCATGACTACCAGGTGCTATAGTGGATCCAATACTCATCCTTGGTCCAACTAACATGTAGCGTTTGTCTCCAGATCTGTACTGGATGCTGTGACACAGTGTCCCATCATAATTAGTCTCTTGAAGATATTTAGAAGTATAGTCCGTGGATTTAGAGCACTGCATTGCAATTAGGACGATGATACTGATGATAAACAGAATAGAAACTGCGCCCAAAGTTATCATCAGGTAAAATGTCACATTATCCTCCTCATTCTCCGATGCTGCGCTTTTAACATCAGAAGCCGCAAAAGCTTCTTTTGGCTCCACCAGTTTAACGATCACAGTAGCTGTTGCTGATAGTGAAATGTTGCCATTATCTTTGACCAGTATAACCAGTTTATGTTCAGCCTCGTCTGTCTCTGTGAATGAGCGAAGTGTTCTGATCTGTCCAGTGTATCGGTCCAAACCAAACAGACTGTGGTCAGTAACTTCCTGCAGTGAAAACAGCAACCAGCCATTATATCCTATATCAGCGTCATAGGCTCTGACTTTTGTCACCAAGTGTCCTGCGTTCACGTTGCGTGGAATCTCCTCCACACCTTCAGCAGAACCATTGGAGCTGAGTGGATACAGGATGACTGGAGCGTTGTCGTTCTGATCCAGAATGAACACGTTCACAGTGACGTTGCTGCTGAGTGACGGAGTCCCAGAATCAGCAGCGACAACTTGGAACTGGAAAGTTTTTTGCGTTTCAAAGTCGAAACTCTTTAGCGCTGCTATTTGTCCATTTTCTGAGTTAATATTTAAAAATGCTGTCACATCGTGTTTACTTCCTTCCCTTACAATATAATAAGAAATGGCTGCATTTTCGTTCACATCAATGTCTGTCGCGCTTACAGAAAATACGGTTGCCCCAGCTGCATTATTTTCTGATAAATAAAACTGCAATGGACTTTTCTCAAAACGAGGACTGTTGTCATTCACATCGGAAACCTGAATTATGAGAGTTTTCACCGTAGATAAGGTTGGATTACCGCAGTCACTGGCTTGTATTAATATTTCGTAAAGAGAAACCTTCTCTCTATCTAAATGTTCTTTTGTAACAAGTGAATACATGTTTTCCTTGTAGGACGGCTTCAATTCAAAAGGTACATCATTAATTATGCGTGAAATAATCTTTCCATTAAGACCAGAGTCTTTATCTGATACACTGATAAGAGAAATTGCTGTTCCAGGTTTTGAATCTTCTGATATTGTATTTGATAGAGATGTAACATCTATCTTTGGTGAGTTATCATTTACATCTTTTATCTTTACAACCACTCTACACCTCCCTGTTAAAGGAGGCGTTCCCTTGTCTGATGCTTCAATGTCAATTTTGTAGCTTTCTGATTCCTCAAAGTCCAAAGCTGCTTTTAATTTGATTTGACCTGTTAACTTTTCCAATTCAAATATGTTGTATATTTTAGGTGCCAGTGTTTTGGCAATGCTGTACTCAATTTCTCCGTTTGTTCCCTCATCTGGATCTGTTGCATTAACAGTTGTAACAATAGTTCCTGCTGAAGCATTTTCATATATATGTACTTGGTAAACGTCCTGGCTAAAGGATGGACGATTGTCGTTACTATCAAGCACAGTGACTGAAACATTAAGTGTTCCTGATCTCGGAGGTTTTCCTCCATCTATTGCTGTAACAAACAATACAAGTTTCCTCCTTTTTTCTCGATCTAGGGGCTTCTTTAGCACTAAAAATGGTATTTTGTCTTCATCGTTTTGACTGAGATCTATATCAAAATATTCATTTGATGACAACGCATATGATCGTATTGAATTCACTCCTGCATCTGGGTCGCGGGCCGCTTGAAGCTGAAAACGTGTGCCGAGTGAAGTATGCTCCGCTATTTCAATATGTTGCTCCGTTTTTGTAAAATTTGGGGAGTGATCATTCACATCTTTAATTTCAACAGCAACGTAGTGCATCTCCAAGGGATTTTCCACAATAATTTTTAGCTCCGTTACGCATGCGCCTTCCCCGTGACATAGTTCTTCTCTATCAAATTTTCTACGAACCTCCAAAGCACCGTTTTCCACGTTCACATCGAAGAGTTCGCTTTCTGATCCGGAAACAACTCGGAGCCGTCGATCGGTTAAATGTGATTTCTCCAGACCAAGATCCTTCGCAATATTTCCAATGATGGTTCCCTCTTTAACCTCCTCCGGAACGGAGTACCTCAATTCAGCCGCAGTCTGCTTCACAAAAATCAGGAGAAGGTGTAAAAGAAAAACACGCAAGAAATAGCCACGCGATAATTTCCAGTTTGCCATCGTCATTCAGCCTCACATTCACTCCAGGTGTAATATTTATGGCGATGGTTTTTCTCTTCAGCAAACTCCCACATGAGACGCTACATCTCTCGTTCTTTCATCAAAAATGCCCTGTGAGGTGGAACAGCAAACAAAAGGCTTGGTCTGAGTATGGACTGTCTCTGCAGGTTTGGATGTATTACAACGACACCTTGTGGACAGCATAGTTTAGTTATTTATTTTATGAAAACTGCTCAGTGGCAAATGTTTGTCTCTTCTGCGTTCAGAAAATCAACATTTCTAGACAATGAGTCAACCGTGCATTAGTTCAGTTAATAAACAGGAATCATGTCAGGCAAGCTCTTTGCATAGCTGTGACATCGTCGTTCTTTTACATTTACAACAGATAACCATATAATTAGCTCCTTGATAGCATAATAAAACATTGCTCAGTGAGTGAATGTTATGTGAAAAATTCCACTCATCTTTGTCAATGTATCTGCCAGTCTTTGTTCCAACGAGCATATTGAATTCAGCACCATGGACAGCAAATGATCCCGCAGTCTTGTCACTGCACGCAAATGCCTTCTTAGGATTTAAAATTACTTCAGTTTAAAAACTTACTGCTAACAACCCAGATTATGTAGAAACTACAAGAAAATGTGAACGTATACCAAAGGTTTTACACAATACTAAAAAAATGTTAAAAGTTATTTGGGGGCAATGATATATTCAAGCAAATTAAAAGTTTTCAATATAGAAAAAAAAAGGAAACAAGAAACTATCTACAACAAAAAAGAGAAACATTTTTTTTTTTAATGACTAGAATTAGAAACAACCCATTCAAGCTCTCATACTTAGGATTATTGGTAAGTCTGGAAGAAATCAACTCATGATACACATGCATATACAAAATAAACAAATGGGCTATTACTAAAATTCAACTAAAACAAAAAAATCTGAGAATGTATGATACCAAAAAAAAAAAAAAACAACAGCAGCAATGAAAGATTGGTATAAAACTATGATTTCAATAAAATGTCTTACCTCTTCAGAAATTTTCCTCCTGTCAGGTAACACCAATGTATTTGCATGACTTCCAGGTACTATAGTGGATCCAATACTCATTCTGGGTCCAACTAACATGTAGCGTTTGTCTCCAGATCTGTACTGGATGCTGTGACACAGTGTCCCATCATAATTAGTCTCTTGAAGATATTTAGAAGTATAGTCTGTGGATTTGGAGCATTGCATTGCAATCAGCACAATGATACTGATGATAAATAGAACCGAAACTGCACCCAAAGTGATCATCAGGTAAAAAGTCACATCATGACCTTCTTCGTCATTTGCTGCACTTTTGACATCAGAAGCTGCAAAAGCCTCTTTTGGCTCCACCAGTTTAACAATCACAGTAGCTGTTGCTGATAGTGAAACGTTGCCATTATCTTTGACCAGTATGACCAGTTTATGTTCAGCCTCGTCTTTCTCTGTGAATGAGCGAAGTGTTCTGATCTGTCCAGTGTATCGGTCCAAACCAAACAGACTGTGGTCAGTAACTTCCTGCAGTGAAAACAGCAACCAGCCATTATATCCTATATCAGCGTCATAGGCTCTGACTTTAGTCACCAAGTGTCCTGCGTTCACGTTGCGTGGAATCTCCTCCACACCTTCAGCAGAACCATTGGAGCTGAGTGGATACAGGATGACTGGAGCGTTGTCGTTCTGATCCAGAATGAACACGTTCACTGTGACGTTGCTGCTGAGTGACGGAGTCCCAGAATCAGCAGCGACAACTTGGAACTGGAAAGTTTTCAGCGTTTCAAAGTCGAAACTCTTCAGCGCTGCTATTTGTCCATTTTCTGAGTTAATATTTAAAAATGCTGTCACATCGTGTTTACTTCCTTCTCTCACAATATAATAGGAAATGGCTGCATTTTCGTTCACATCAATGTCTGTCGCGCTTACAGAAAATACGGTTGCCCCAGCTGCATTATTTTCTGATAAATAAAACTGCAATGGACTTTTCTCAAAACGAGGCCTGTTGTCATTCACATCGGAAACCTGAATACTGAGTGTTTTCACCGTAGATAAGGTTGGATTACCGCAGTCACTGGCTTGTATTAATATTTCGTAAAGAGAAACCTTCTCTCTATCTAAATGTTCTTTTGTAACAAGTGAATACATGTTTTCCTTGTAGGACGGCTTCAATTCAAAAGGTACATCATTAATTATGCGTGAAATAATCTTTCCATTAAGACCAGAGTCTTTATCTGATACACTGATAAGAGAAATTGCTGTTCCAGGTTTTGAATCTTCTGATATTGTATTTGATAGAGATGTAACATCTATCTTTGGTGAGTTATCATTTACATCTTTTATCTTTACAACCACTCTACACCTCCCTGTTAAAGGAGGCGTTCCCTTGTCTGATGCTTCAATGTCAATTTTGTAGCTTTCTGATTCCTCAAAGTCCAAAGCTGCTTTTAATTTGATTTGACCTGTTAACTTTTCCAATTCAAATATGCTGTATATTTTAGGCGCTAGTGTATTAGCAATGCTGTACTCAATTTCTCCGTTTGTTCCCTCATCTGGATCTGTTGCATTAACAGTTGTAACAATAGTTCCTGCTGAAGCATTTTCATATATATGTACTTGGTAAACGTCCTGGCTAAAGGATGGACGATTGTCGTTACTATCAAGCACAGTGACTGAAACATTAAGTGTTCCTGATCTCGGAGGTTTTCCTCCATCTATTGCTGTAACAAACAAAGCAAGCTTCTTATGCTGTTCTCGGTCTAGAGGCTTTTTTAACACTAAAAATGGTGATTCTGTCTTCATCGCTTTGGCTTAGATCTATATCAAAATAGTCATTTGATGACAACGCATATGATCGTATTGAATTCACTCCCGCATCGGGGTCGCGGGCCATTGGCAGCTGAAATCGTGTCCCTACGGCAGTGTGTTCAGCTATTTGAAAACGTTGCTCCTTTTTTGTAAAATTTGGGGAGTGATCATTGATATCCGTAATTTCAACAGCAACGTGGTGCATCTCCAACGGATTTTCAACAATAATTTTGAGCTCCACTAGACATGCGCCTTCACCGTGACAAAGCTCCTCTCTGTCAAATTTTCTACGAACCTGTAATGCTCCGTTATCCAAATTAACATCAAACAACGTGTTTTCAGATCCCGGAACAACACGTAGCCTTCGATCAGTTAAATGTGATTTCTCCAGACCAAGATCCTTCGCAATATTTCCAATCACGGTTCCCTCTTTCACTTCTTCTGGAACAGAGTACCTCAGTTGAGCCGCAGCCTGCTGCGCGAAAATCAGCAGAAGATATAAAAGAAAAACGTGCCAATCGCAGTCGCTCGAACGTTTCCAGTTTCCCATCGTTATTTAGCCTCACATGCGCTCCTGGTGTATCATTTGTGACGATTATTAAATTCTATATCAAATCCCGACACGGATTCTTAAATCTCCCGTTCTTTCATCAAAAGTGCCGTGTGTGGTAGAAGAGCAAACAAAAGACTTGGTCTAATAAGGGAACCTCTCCGGTGATATGGTTATATTGCAGCTACACCTTGTGGTCAAACATGGTTTATTGTGTCTGTGGGAACTGCAAACTGACACGGCTTTGTTTTCTTTCCTTTCATTAAAGGAATGAAAGGAAACACACTCATTGAGGCAACAAGTGAACGCTGAAATTCCTGAGTCATTAAACATATATAATTGTGGGTGAATGTCTGTTTAGTTGTGACCTGAACAGCTTATTTATGCGCTTTGAAGAAAATATAACACACAAAAAAAAAAAAAAAAAAAAAAAACATGGAGGACTCAGTGTGTTTTGTAAAATATTTTACTCAAACCAAATCTATATACACTACTCTTTCTCTCTCCAACGCTGTTTTTCATAAAGGCAATCGAAATCAGCACCACGGACAGCTAATCATGCTCTTTCCATACTCTACCATCCATCCATCCATCCATCCATCCATCCATCCATCCATCCATTTTCCGTCACCCTTCTCCCTAACGGGGTCGGGAGTTGCTGGTGTCTATCTCCAGCTGCGTTCCGGGCGAGAGGCGGGTTACACCCTGGACAGGTCGCCAGTCTGTCGCACATACTCTACCAGATGAACCTAAATATGTTCTGTTGAAGCATTGCAGTGCTTTAACCTTTCATAAAACTACCTATATTATGTAGAAACTAATAGGAAGCATGACTGTACGACAAAATGTTTGTTTACAAATTTCTAAAAAGCAAACAAAAAAACAACAACACTAACTTCAATGTTTTGTGGTGAACAAGACAGATTTCTCGAACAAGATCGAGAACAAGGTGACAAATATGTATTTAGAACACAACTTAGAAATAACTGAACAATGTTTAGAATTGCATACATTTTCATTAAATGTTAAAAACATAAACTTTGTTTGAAGTGCTTTAAGATAAATAATATTGTTTTAAAAAGCACTCAAGTATTCTGATAACTGCAAAAAAAAGCCTGTCTTGAGAAGTAAGCTGATGTAAAAATGGAAATGAACACTGACAGATTCTTCAGTTAAAGAGCACAAATTCCAAGTCTAAAACTTTCTTATTCCTAATTTTTTATTGCAATGAAATTATGAAGGGAATCAGTCACGGGAAAAGTCGATGAGTGAAAGGAGTCAAAGCTGAAAGCCAAACATTCCAATTGCACAGGCTACTACTTCAGATGCTCTTCTCCTTTCAGGTTGCATTGCATGATTTTTCAATACTATAGTACATTACATGCTCATCTGGGGTTCAACTAACATGTATTTTGCCTGCGGATCTAAACTGCATGCTGTCACACAATGTTCTATCTTAGTTAATCAACTAAACTGGTCCCGTTTCAGTTCTCCACACATCATCAACAAAATGCGAAACTTGAATGAAGGAGATGGTTTCTGCGTCTCAAACAGGCAGAGAGGAATGTATCGACCATTACACTGTCAGTGTACCGACACCTTGTGAGAAACACACACAATTATCTATTAAAGGAAATGGAGTGGTGTAAATACGTTTTTCAATCTTTAATCAAATTCTTTTTTGTTTTTTTAATCAATACCAAGGAACAGAAAAATGCTGTTCCTTGGTATTGAAAATACTTTATATTGCTTTATATTGCAAAATATAAAGCTTTATATTGCATTGAAATAAAAAATGATAGAATTTTTTTAAATATTATTGTGGTTCTCATCAGAACAGATAACTAAAAAACAAAACAAACAAAAAAAACACAGCATTTCTCTCCAAACTTGTTATGCTTTATTAGATATGTTCTTACCTCCTCAGATGTTCTCCGCCTGTCAGGAAGCACTAGTGTATTTGCATGACTTCCAGGTACTATAGTTGATCCAATACTCATCCTGGGTCCAACAAACATGTATCGTTTGTCTCCAGATCTGTACTGGATGCTGTGACACAGTGTCCCATCATAATTAGTCTCTTGAAGATATTTGGAAGTATAGTCTGTGGATTTGGAGCATTGCATTGCAATCAGCACTATGATACTGATGATAAATAGAATAGAAACTGCGCCCAAAGTGATCATCAGGTAAAAAGTCACATCATTTCCTTCATCATCCTTTGCTGCACTTTTAACATCAGAAGCTGCAAACGCCTCTTTTGGCTCCACCAGTTTAACAATCACAGTAGCTGTTGCTGATAGTGAAACGTTGCCATTATCTTTGACCAGTATGACCAGTTTATGTTCAGCCTCGTCTGTCTCTGTGAATGAGCGAAGTGTTCTGATCTGTCCAGTGTATCGGTCCAAACCAAACAGACTGTGGTCAGTAACTTCCTGCAGTGAAAACAACAACCAGCCATTATATCCTATATCAGCGTCATAGGCTCTGACTTTAGTCACCAAGTGTCCTGCGTTCACGTTGCGTGGAATCTCCTCCACACCTTCAGCAGAACCATTGGAGCTGAGTGGATACAGGATGACTGGAGCGTTGTCGTTCTGATCCAGAATGAACACGTTCGCTGTCACGTTGCTGCTGAGTGACGGAGTCCCAGAATCAGTGGCGGCAACTTGGAACTGGAAAGTTTTTTGCGTTTCAAAGTCGAAACTCTTTAGCGCTGCTATTTGTCCATTTTCTGAGTTAATATTTAAAAATGCTGTCACATCGTGTTTACTTTTTTCCTTACAATATAATAAGAAATGGCTGCATTTTTCGTTCACATCAATGTCTGTCGCGCTTACAGAAAATACGGTTGCCCCAGCTGCATTATTTTCTGATAAATAAAACTGCAATGGACTTTTCTCAAAACGAGGACTGTTGTCATTCACATCGGAAACCTGAATTATGAGAGTTTTCACCGTAGATAAGGTTGGATTACCGCAGTCACTGGCTTGTATTAATATTTCGTAAAGAGAAACCTTCTCTCTATCTAAATGTTCTTTTGTAACAAGTGAATACATGTTTTCCTTGTAGGACGGCTTCAATTCAAAAGGTACATCATTAATTATGCGTGAAATAATCTTTCCATTAAGACCAGAGTCTTTATCTGATACACTGATAAGGGAAATTGCTGTTCCAGGTTTTGAATCTTCTGATATTGTATTTGATAGAGATGTAACATCTATCTTTGGTGAGTTATCATTTACATCTTTTATCTTTACAACCACTCTACACCTCCCTGTTAAAGGAGGCGTTCCCTTGTCTGATGCTTCAATGTCAATTTTGTAAATTTCAAATTCCTCAAAATCAAGAAGTGCTTTTAATTTAATTTCCCCTGTTACTGAGTTCATTTCAAATGTTTCATATATTTTTGGTTGTAAAGCCTTTGCAATAATGTATTTAATTTCTCCGTTATTTCCCTCGTCTGGATCTGTTGCAGAAACTTGTGCAACAACAGTGCCAACTGAAGCATTTTCATATATTTGTACTTGGTAAACGTCCTGGCTAAAAGATGGACGGTTGTCATTGATATCGAGAACAGTGATTGAAACATTAAGTGTCGCTGATCTCGGAGGTTTTCCTCCATCAATTGCTGTTACTAACAGGAGAAGTTTCTTTGTTTTTTCCCTGTCCAGTGGCTTCTTTAGAACTAAAAATGGTATTTTGTCTTCGTCGCTTTGACTTACGTCTACATCAAAATAATCATTTGATGATAACGTGTACGTGCGAATTGAATTCACGCCTACATCGAGGTCAGTGGCCGCTTGCAGCTGAAATCGTGTTTCGAGAGCCGTATGTTCTGCTATTTCAAAATGTTGCTGTTTATCTAGAAAACTTGGGGAGTGATCGTTTACATCTGCAACTTCCACAACAACGTGGTGCATTTCTAGCGGGCTTTCAACAATGATCTTTAGCTCCATTAAGCATGCACCACCGCCGTGACATAGCTCTTCTCTGTCAATTTTTCTACGAACCTGCAGGGCGCCGGTATTCGTGTTAACACTGAAAAAAGCATTTTCAGATCCCGAAACAATGCGCAGGCGTCGATCTGTTAAATGTGATTTCTCCAGACCAAGATCCTTGGCAATATTTCCAACGACGGTTCCCTCTTTCACCTCCTCCGGAACGGAGTACCTCAGTTCAGCCGCAGCTTGCTTCGTGAAAATCAGTAGAAAGTGTAAAAGAAAAACAGACCAACTGTGGTCATTCGATCGGCTCCAGGTCGCCATTATTTATCAGCATATTACGTTTTCCTCTGTTTGTCCATGGATTAATTTTCTAATTCAGATTGTGGGCTAGGATCGCTTTAATTGACCGTTCTTCCATCCGATCCACCATCCGCCGTGCAGCAGCAAACAAAAGATTAGATGTCAGACAGTCTAGGGACAGTCTAAATCAGGAATGTTGTATTGCAACGACACCAAGTGGACATTACAGACCAGTTTTTGGATATTACATATCCTGTAATATGCTGCTGAAAGATATGCGTTATTCAGATCCAAAAGTCAAGACAGGAATACAACCACCTAACATTCTAGTTAGTCTAATTAATACATAAAGCCAAAAATATATCTTCCTCATTACCTTAATATGCATGTTTTTTTTTTGTTTGTTTGTTTTCTTTTTTATGTACAACTAGAAATATGTCTTCAACTTGCAATACCTGCGACGCACGCATTTCATTTAAGTTTCGATCTGTCAGAATACCAGGTGGAAAAAAATATACATATGTGAATTGCAAACCGTCTTTCATTTTAACCTCCTTGCAATTATGTAATTCAGCACCAGACACAACCAAATACTCTTATTACACAGATGCGTTTCTCCACTCGTGCGCTACTTGATCATTTCAGCAATCGTTACAGTAAAAAAAAAATCTATTAAAAGAATAAAACAAAAAAACTGGGAAAAAAAATCGTATGATGTATTTTTAGAAAATGCACCTTGGTGCATTTTCAAAGACGTGATGAAAATGCATCGTTTTAAGGAGATTTGATGAAGTCTCCTTAAAACGTAAAAAAATGTTTTACAACTGTTCATTGAAATCTCCCGGAAGGATTATATATATATATATATATATATATATATATATATATATATATATATATGTATATATATATATATATATTTTTAAATCTACACTTCAAGGACGTGGAAAATGTGAAAAACGAAACTTCAGGACTTATCAGCAACGTTTTGAGGGAAGAATGGACTTCCAACAGCAATAAGAGACTTTTACGGTGTTCTGACCCAGTCCACCCGACCAGATTCAGCTCTATTAGGACATCCTGCTCGTCTCTTGCCTGTTTTCTACTCACTTCCGGGGTAATATAAGCCGAGTCAAGCCACATATTGCATGCAAGGGATTTGACTGACAGCAGACTCAACTCATTGATTGAGCCGTGATGTTGGTTGCAGCAGAATCCAAACAACAACATATCAACCATCACAATGGACCATTGGAAATACCGTTTGATATCACAGAACTGCTCAGTGTGACGGAACATTATTATGACTTTAATATAAAGTAACAAATATAGGCTAACCTGAATTATTTTTTTGTCCTACAAAAAGGGTTAGTTTGAGCTCTTCAAAACTACAACTTTCTCCATTGCGGCAAATATACTGGAAGAATCGATTACATATTTTGCGCCCTCGCATCCCTCCCGAGTTCCTGCCCACTATACAACGTAACAGAGCGTCACGGTGACGCGCCAGCCGATCCAGGCATTTACCAGATAGAGTGAAACTTGCTATTGGAGAATAAACTTCAATCGCGTTTTACGTGGCCGTGAAAATCAGAAATCCATTCGAATAAAACTTTATATAGTGAAACAACAATTACAACCAAGTCAGACACTGTACGGTGGAAAGTGAATACTCTTTAACGTGAAAAAGCAAGTGAAGTCTGCAGATATGAAAATGCACTGTAAAGAGGATGAAGAAAATGAAAATAGAAAAATTAAACATTTAAGTGATCATCAGTTTTTAAAAAAAGCATCTTTATCCTCGTCAACCTTTGCTGCAGACCAAAAAAAGCCAGGTTCATGATTACAGAGTGAGCGTTACCATTGCTTTGAATTAGTATGATCTCGTTCATGTTCCGTTTGATCTGTCTCTCAGACTTAATCTTGTTCCTCTTTCTCGGGCGAAGCGGTTAACTTCAGTACCAAGGACAGAGTTTGACGCTATTTTCACAATTCGCTGCACCAAAGACATTTTTGTCAAGGAGTTGTAAAGTGCATACTAACTTATGCACGTTACAACACCTTGTGAAAAATGATTAAAGTACTTTAAAAATCTGACTTCACAAGTTATTGGTGATTTGGTGGATTACACTGCCTTCATCGATGCGCAACGAAAGTGAAAGGTGGCGTGAAAGTTTAAACGACAATTGCAGAATAACTGAATATTGACAATAACAATAAAATACTGGCAAATGTAGTGCTGCAATATACTTTAAACATGACAGTTTGGCTCTGTTAGCAAAGCAAGAAATATTTGGCAGTTTAAACCTCTGCGTATCAACAAGAAGATAAAATTCTTTATCTTCGAAATTATTGATAAAAACAAAATTAAAAACAGTGCATGTTATCTAAAATGATCTGATATCAACGTTATAATAGCTATATAAAAATAATAATACAGAATCCCAAATAAATGAGTAAATAAATAAAAGTACATTGCCTACCTCTTCAGATGTTCTCCTTTTGTCAGGCAGAACAAGTGTGTTTGCATGACTTCCAGGTACTATAGTAGATCCAATACTCATCCTGGGTCCAACTAACATGTAGCGTTTATCTCCAGATCTGTACTGGATGCTGTGACACAGTGTCCCATCATAATTAGTCTCTTGAAGATATTTAGAAGTATAGTCTGTGGATTTGGAGCACTGCATTGCAATCAGCACGATGATACTGATGATAAATAAAACTGAAACTGCTCCCAAAGTTATCATCAGGTAAAACGTCACATTATCCTCCTCATTCTCCGTTGCTGCGCTTTTAACATCAGAAGCTGCAAAAGCTTCTTTTGGCTCCACCAGTTTAACAATCACAGTAGCTGTTGCTGATAGTGAAACGTTGCCATTATCTTTGACCAGTATGACCAGTTTATGTTCAGCCTCGTCTGTCTCTGTGAATGAGCGAAGTGTTCTGATCTGTCCAGTGTATCGGTCCAAACCAAACAGACTGTGGTCAGTAACTTCCTGCAGTGAAAACAGCAACCAGCCATTATATCCTATATCAGCGTCATAGGCTCTGACTTTAGTCACCAAGTGTCCTGCGTTCACGTTGCGTGGAATCTCCTCCACACCTTCAGCAGAACCATTGGAGCTGAGTGGATACAGGATGACTGGAGCGTTGTCGTTCTGATCCAGAATGAACACGTTCACTGTGACGTTGCTGCTGAGTGACGGAGTCCCAGAATCAGCGGCGACAACTTGGAACTGGAAAGTTTTCAGAGCTTCAAAGTCGAAACTTTTAAGCGCAGATATTTGCCCGGTGTCAGAATTCACATTCAAGAAGCTCGTCACGTCATTTTGTCTGAATATATTATATATCACAGCTGCGTTTTGATTGACATCGTTATCTGTCGCACTTACTGAGAAAATTGAAGCACCAGCAACGTTGTTCTCTTTCAGGTAAAATTGTAACGGGTTTTGTGAGAATTGTGGTCTGTTATCATTCACATCTGATATTTGAATCCTGAGAATTTTAACCGCAGACAATGGTGGGTCGCCGCAATCCGTTCCTTTTATTGTTATCTCGTATTGTTGCTCTTTTTCTCTGTCCAGAAAATCTTTGGTGACAAAAGAGTAAATGTTCTCCTTGTAGGAAGGCTTTAGCTCAAACGGCACATTGCCGACTATCTGCACTATCACCTTTCCGTTAACACTTGAATCTTTATCCGTCACACTAACAAGTGAAATCACTGTACCAGGCTTTGAATCTTCAGAGACAGTGTCTGACAGTGACGTCACCTCTATTTCTGGAGCGTTATCATTCACGTCTTTTATCTTTATAATAACTCTGCATCTCCCTATAAGTGGAGGCTGCCCTTTGTCAGACGCTTGGACATCTAGCTTAAAAGTGTCAGAATCCTCAAAATCTAGAGCATTTTCTAGTGTTATTTCTCCACTCACGCTATCTAACCGGAATAATTCATATTCTTTACGCGGCAGTGTTTTGCTAAGGCTGTACTCTATCTCCCCATTTGTTCCTTCATCTGGATCCGTTGCGTTTAATGTTGTAAGAGTTGTGCCAACTAATGCATTTTCAGGAATTTCAATTTGATAAGTCTCTTTATTGAATGCTGGGCGATTGTCATTACTATCAAGGACAATTATGGAAATATTAAGTGTCGCCGATTTTGGAGGTTTGCCTCCATCAGCCGCTGTTAAAATAAACACGTGCTTTTTCTTTTGTTCTCTGTCTAAGGATTTTTTCAATACTAAATATGGCACTTTCTCCTCCTCACTCTGGATTACTTCAATATCAAAATGATCGTTTGACGTTAATGTGTACGTGCGGATGGAGTTTATTCCAGCGTCGGGATCACGAGCCGCGTCCAACTGAAATCTTGTTCCTAGTGATGACTGTTCTCCGATTTCAAACGTTTGTTCGTTTTCAGAAAAGCTGGGATAATGATCGTTCACATCTGCTATTTCGACAACAACATGGTGCATCTCCAAGGGGTTTTCAACGAGAATTTTCAGCTCCATTAGGCATGCGCCACTGCCGTGACAAATTTCCTCTCTGTCAATTTTTCTACGAACCTGCAAAGCGCCATTGTCTGAATTCACCTCAAAATATGCCTCCTTGGATCCAGGCACAACACGAAACCGACGATCAACCAACGAGGCTTTATCCAAGCCAAGATCTTTTGCAATATATCCCATAGCGGTTCCTTCGTTCGCCTCCTCTGGGATGGAGTACCTCAGTTCAGCCAGAACTTGTTCCGCGACAATCAGCAGTATGGCGAAATAAAAACCAAACCAGCCACGGTTAGATGATCTAAACGGTGTCTCCATTGTTTCCAGCCTCACACGACCTTTTTTTGTTCTTCTTCTATGTCAGTTCGAGTTTCCAAAGCCGAGGCAAATGTGATACCATCCGTCCCTTTCTCTTATGAAGCCTACATCTCCGGCTATCAGCAACCTAACAAAAGATTTTACTAGTGGGAGGAACCATGATTCTTAACGGTTTGCGGTGCTGTAGTGACACCAAGAGGGGAACATTCCATACTTTAGTCCGATTTTAATACGATCATGCAAATTCAAAAATGTATATCATTATCCCGCCGTTAAGAAAGAACGGGAAAAAAAGAGCGACAAAACATGTGTCAGAAAAGTGAATTACAAAAATATTGCTCAGATAATGCAAAAATGAAGATTACAAGGTTAGTTATAAATTTATTTAATTAGTTTAACTCGTGACTAGAAGGCACATTGCCAAAGCATAAAAGACATCAGTAGAACTAAATGAAAAAACACAACACGAGACACAAGTTTAACGGATCATTCAGTTTCAGCAAAAATCCCCAAGGACCTCCAACATAAAATTGTTTGAAAAGTGTGTTTTCACAGAATAGTTCTTACTTTAGTATTTGATAACAAAACAAATCACACACACACACACACACACACACACACACACACACACACACACACACACACACACACACACGCACACAAAGACACACGCACACACAAAAATCAATAACTTTATGGCAGAGTAACTTATCTCTACAACGATGCGTTTTTGTTTTTTTGTTTGTTTTAAGTCACTAATAATGTAATTTGTCCGATGGGATGCAGCAAACAATTCCAAATGAAATTAGTAATAATTACTATGCCTACCTCGTTAGATGTTTTCCTCCTGTCAGGAAGTACAAGTGTGTTTGCATGACTTCCAGGTACAATAGTAGATCCTATGCTCATCCTGGGTCCAACTAACATGTAGCGTTTGTCTCCAGATCTGTACTGGATGCTGTGACACAGTGTCCCATCATAATTAGTCTCTTGGAGATATTTAGAAGTATAGTCCGTGGATTTGGAGCACTGCATTGCAATCAGCACAATGATACTGATGATAAACAGAACTGAAACTCCGCCCAAAGTTATCATCAGATAAAAAGTCACATGATCATCGTCGTCATCCTTTGCTGCACTTTTAACATCAGAAGCTGCAAAAGCTTCTTTTGGTTCCACCAGTTTAACAATCACAGTAGCTGTTGCTGATAGTGAAACGTTGCCATTATCTTTGACCAGTATGACCAGTTTATGTTCAGCCTCGTCTGTCTCTGTGAATGAGCGAAGTGTTCTGATCTGTCCAGTGTATCGGTCCAAACCAAACAGACTGTGGTCAGTAACTTCCTGCAGTGAAAACAGCAACCAGCCATTATATCCTATATCAGCGTCATAGGCTCTGACTTTAGTCACCAAGTGTCCTGCGTTCACGTTGCGTGGAATCTCCTCCACACCTTCAGCAGAACCATTGGAGCTGAGTGGATACAGGATGACTGGAGCGTTGTCGTTCTGATCCAGAATGAACACGTTCACTGTGACGTTGCTGCTGAGTGACGGAGTCCCAGAATCAGCGGCGACAACTTGGAACTGGAAAGTTTTCAGAGTTTCAAAGTCAAAACTCTTTAGAGCAAATATTTCTCCATTTTCAGAGTTAATGTTTAGAAAGGACGCTACACTATTTTCATTTATTTCTCTACGGATACTGTATGAAATGGCTGCGTTTTCATTCAAGTCATTGTCTGTCGCGCTAACAGAAAATATTGAACCTCCTGCAACGTTATTTTCCACTATGTAAATTTGTAACACGTTATGGGCAAACTGAGGACTGTTGTCATTTATATCTGAAACTTCAATATTTATGCTTTTAATAGTAGATAATGGCGGGTCTCCACAGTCCGTGATTTTTATTTGGATGTCATAATGTGACACCTCCTCTCTGTCCAAATTATCTTTGACAACAACTGAATATATGTTTTCTTTATAAGAGGGCTTTAATTCAAAAGGTACATCGTTTATTATATTTGCTATTATTTTTCCATTCATACCGGAATCTTTATCGGAAAAACTAAGTAATGATATAACTGTACCCCGTTTTGAATCCTCAGATACAGTATTTGACAGAGACGTGATTTGAATTTCTGGTGGATTATCATTTACGTCTAAAATCTTTAATAGCAATCGACACTCACCGGTCAGTGGAGGTGTCCCTTTGTCTGATGCCTCAACATCCAGCTCATACAAATTTTTTTCTTCATAATCCACTAAACCCTTTACGACTATTTCTCCCTTGACTTTGTCCAATTCAAAAATGTCAAACACTTTGCGCAATAACGTTTTTCCAAGGTTGTACTCAATTTCCCCGTTTACGCCTTCGTCGACATCAGTCGCATTCATTCTAAACACTGTTGTGCCGAGAGGAATATTTTCTTCTATTGACAACTGATAAATCTCCTGACTGAATACGGGACGGTTATCATTGATGTCCAAAACAATAATGTTGACATTTAATTTCCCGGACTTCGGAGGTTTACCTCCATCGACAGCTGTCACCACTAATTCGTGTTTGCTTCTTTGTTCCCTGTCTAACGATTTCTTTAGGATCAAGAATGGGATCATTCCTGTATCGCTTTGACGTATGTTTATGTCAAAATGTTCATTTTGTGTCAAAGTGTAGGTACGAACTGAGTTTGTTCCGGCGTCTGGATCATGAGCATTATGCAGCTGAAATCGCCTTCCAGGAAGCGTGTGTTCCGCTATTTCAATTCTCTGTTGTTTTTCGGGAAAACTAGGAAAATGATCGTTCACATCAGTAATTTCTACAGTGACATAGTGCATTTCCAAGGGGTTCTCAACAAGGATTTTTTGCTCTACTAAACATGAACCGCTGTCTTTACAGAGCTCCTCCCGGTCAATATGGCTAATGACATATAGCGCCCCATTATTCGGGTTTACTGCAAATATAGGATCCTTACTTTCAGGTACAACACGAAATCGGCGTTCGGTTAAAAAGCTGACATCCAGTCCGAGGTCCTTTGCAACATTGCCAACAACAGTTCCGTCTTTTACCTCCTCTGGGACTGAGTACCGTATCTGAGCAGAAGCTTCTTTCTCTGATAAAAGGAGCAAAGCGGAATAAAAAGCCAGCCAGAAGCCATCCCTTCTCCGAGATTTCCCGTAGAAGTCCATTTTAATACAGCAAAACGTGTAATCCCAGTTGACTCCTAGTTTATCAAACGACTGTAGCAATATATTAAGGTTAGCATGCTTTCAGAATCAAAAGCCTATGTTGTAGAGTCGTGTGGCTTATTGTCCCGATGCGATACAATGAGACAAAAAAAAAAGGAAAAGGCTCTAAAGGGGTGGAAAAGATTGGCTAAGGATTTTGCAAACGGATAGTGACACCCAGAGGTCTTCGCTGAAAACAAGCATAGTTTGCATAATTATTAACATATGTACATATAGAGTCATATTAAAAGAAGGGATTTCGGGTGTCTTGATTCACGAAACGCATTCCGCTACTCTCTGTGTGTTCACTTTCTTTGTAGCATTCAACAGCTAGTGAAAACACTTTGAATCACTTATATTAGAGCAGCTAGATTTCAGAACCACGGACAGCAAACACCGCACCGACCAAAACATGGTGACAACCACGTGAAACTATTTATTTTCGTATCTGTTGAAAACAAGAAAACAAAGAAAAAAAAAAACAGCAAACAAACAAACAAAAATCAAACCTTTCTACTCTTCAACAATTGGTAAGTATGGAGCGGATAATATTTGGTTTACATCAAATGTTCCGTCACAAAGTAAAACAGTTTCTCTTTTTAAAACCTTCATTAAAATACGGCAAAAAGATAAACGGAGAAGAATTAATCTTACCTCTTCAGATGTTCTTCTCCTATCAGGAAGCACAAGTGTGTTTGCATGACTTCCGGGTACAATAGTAGATCCTATGCTCATCCTGGGTCCAACTAACATGTAGCGTTTGTCTCCAGATCTGTACTGGATGCTGTGACACAGTGTCCCATCATAATTAGTCTCTTGGAGATATTTCGACATATCGTCTGTAGATTTGGAGCACTGCATTGCAATCAACACGATAATGCTGATGATAAATAGAACTGAAACTCCGCCCAAAGTGATCATCAGGTAAAAAATCAAATTGTTATCCTCGTCATCATGTGCTGTGCTTTTAACATCAGAAGCTGCAAAAGCCTCTTTTGGCTCCACCAGTTTAACAATCACAGTAGCTGTTGCTGACAGTGAAACGTTGCCATTATCTTTGACCAGTATAACCAGTTTATGTTCAGCCTCGTCTGTCTCTGTGAATGAGCGAAGTGTTCTGATCTGTCCAGTGTATCGGTCCAAACCAAACAGACTGTGGTCAGTAACTTCCTGCAGTGAAAACAGCAACCAGCCATTATATCCTATATCAGCGTCATAGGCTCTGACTTTAGTCACCAAGTGTCCTGCGTTCACGTTGCGTGGAATCTCCTCCACACCTTCAGCAGAACCATTGGAGCTGAGTGGATACAGGATGACTGGAGCGTTGTCGTTCTGATCCAGAATGAACACGTTCACTGTGACGTTGCTGCTGAGTGACGGAGTCCCAGAATCAGTGGCGATAACTTGAAACTGGAAAGTTTTCAGAGTTTCAAAGTCGAAACTTTTCATTGCTGATATTTGCCCGGTATCAGCATGTATGTTCAAAAATGATGTTATTTCCCTGTGACCCGCTTCGCTTTTGAGCAACCGATAAGACAGGACAGCATTTTCGTTCAAGTCATTATCGAGCGCGCTTACAGAAAATATAGATTCACCTGGAGCATTGTTTTCCATTAAATACAATTCGAGAGGGTTTTTTAAAAACACAGGTGTGTTGTCATTTACATCCGCCACCTGAATGATTAAATTTTTTACAGTGGAGAGAGATGGCTCACCGCAATCAGTAGCTGTTATTGAGATATCATAATATGACAATGTTTCTCTGTCCAAGTTTGCCTTTGTGACCAATGAGTACATATTTTCTTTATAAGATGGTTTTAATTCAAAAGGCACATTATCGGTCAGACGACAAAGGACTTTGCCATTAGGACCAGAATCCCTATCTGTAAGACTTATAAGAGCAATGACGGTGCCGTGCTTTGAATCCTCCGGCACCAGGCTGGATAAAGATGTAATGTCTATTTCTGGCTTATTGTCATTAACATCTTGGATCTTGATTATTACTCTACAGTCAGTGGCCATTGGTGGCTGGCCTTTGTCAGAAGCTTGCACGTCTAATTTGTAAACATTAGCCGTCTCATAATCAATTAATCCGCTGACTCGAATTTCTCCCGTGTTGGTGTTTAAACTAAATAGTTTTAGCAAGTCTGAATTAATATCAGTTCCAAAGGCATACTCTATGTCAGCGTTAGGTCCCTCGTCTAGATCAGTCGCTTCGACTTTTATTACAACCGTATCTTTTGCCGCATTTTCTAGCAAAACAGCAGAATAAACCTCTTTTGAAAAAATAGGTCTGATATCGTTTGAATCAAGAACCTTCACCGTAACGTTGAGTTGTGCTGACTGTGATGGTGCCCCTCCATCCACGGCAGTTAAAATTAAGCTGTGGTTTGTTTTCTGCTCTCTGTCGAGTTGCCTCTGTAAAACTAGGAAGGGGATTTTATCCTCCCCTCTGTCTCGAATCTCCAAATGGAAATTATCATTTTGACTCAGTTTATAGCGCTGGATTGAATTTATCCCCACGTCTGGATCGTGGGCGCCTGGTAATTGGAATCGGGTTCCTGCAGCTGTCTGTTCCGCTATTTCTATTATCTTTTCTTTTTCTGCGAAAGTCGGTGCATGGTCGTTTGCATCTACTATTTCGACAGAGACGTAGTGGACCTCGAGTGGATTTTCAACAACGATTTTTAGATCAGTTAAACATGCAATATTTCTATCGCACAGCTGCTCTCGGTCAATATTCTGGCGAACATATAAAATCCCGTTGTTCGGGTTTACCTCAAACAGCGCGCCGTGAGCTCCGGACACAATGCGAAAACGCCTACTGGTCAGCGTGCTGACATCGAGGCCTAAGTCCTTGGCCACATTTCCGATCACAGCTCCCACTTTAACCCCCTCTGATGTGGAATATTTAATCTGAGCTAAGATCCGCCCCGTGTTCCCGAAAAACAGCAACAAAAGCAGAGCAGGAGACCAATATATCATTGTGCCGTTTTATCCTTTCTCTCTGTTGACATAATCATAAAAATGTCCGTCCACAAATTGCCTCTGCGTAAAACAAATCCAGTATTTCCAAGATACGATTCCGAGAATGATGGCAGCATGGAGGACGTGCGCTTCACTTCCAAATCATCACTATTCTTTGTTGAAATAGAAAAAAAAAGAACTTGCGGGGGGCAGAGCCTGTTGGGATTGAAGGCTAAATTGTTGCCTAATGTAACACTGACACCTAGTGAGTCAATCAATGGACACGATGTCTGATGAGAACAGGGAAAGGATACAAACTATATCAAAAAATCTGAGAGCTCCATCTGCAAATGCAAATGACGCGCTTCAACCAAAACTGGCACAATTAAAGTTCGGTTAATTTTAAACAGTCTGAAACAATCCGTAAAAAAACTAAAACAAAAAGAAACCGATGTAACTTATCTTCACAAAAGCATCACTAACTCGAAGTGAAGTGTTTGCTTTGAACTGATATTTTCTAAAAGCTTTCCGTCGAGGCAGGACCATGGACAGCGAAATGAGCTTGATACTCGGCTTCTCAGTGCGCAATGTCCAGCATGTGTTTGGTGTTACACTGTTGCTGCACATCTGGATTAAATAAAATCAACAGGCTTGGGAAGCAATTGAAGGCATGCTATGGTTATGCAATTATTTGAATTAGCAGTGCTGGACAACAAAAACATTTAACTCATATAGGACATTGGGCTCATAGGGCCAGGCTTGAGGAACTAGGAGTTAAAGAACTTAGCTTGGATCTTACAATGTCATTAAAAAACAAAAATCCTAAAAGAAATATATTTGCCGCACCTTAGATAATGACAAAACCTAATACATCTACTGAAAACAATAACAAAATTCAAATTGCAAGTGATCTCTTCTAAAAACATGAACAATTTAAATAATAATAAAAAAAAGTAAGCAATGTTTTTTTGTTGTGTTTTGTTTTGCTTTTTTGCTATTAAATATTTGCAAAAAAGCTAATTAGAGCGTACCAACATTATATCAGACTTTATATTAATCTTACCTCTTCGGATGTTCTCCTCCTGTCAGGTAGCACTAGTGTGTTTGCATGACTTCCGGGTACTATAGTAGATCCAATACTCATTCTGGGTCCAACTAACATGTAGCGTTTGTCTCCAGATCTGTACTGGATGCTGTGACACAGTGTCCCATCATAATTAGTCTCTTGGAGATATTTAGAAGTATAGTCTGTGGATTTGGAGCACTGCATTGCAATCAGCACGATGATACTGATGATAAACAGAATAGAAACTGCGCCCAAAGTGATCATCAGGTAAAAAGTCACATCATTTCCCTCATCATCATTTGCTGGACTTTTAACATCAGAAGCTGCAAAAGCTTCTTTTGGTTCCACCAGTTTAACAATCACAGTAGCTGTTGCTGAGAGTGAAACGTTGCCATTATCTTTGACCAGTATGACCAGTTTATGTTCAGCCTCGTCTGTCTCTGTGAATGAGCGAAGTGTTCTGATCTGTCCAGTGTATCGGTCCAAACCAAACAGACTGTGGTCAGTAACTTCCTGCAGTGAAAACAGCAACCAGCCATTATATCCTATATCAGCGTCATAGGCTCTGACTTTAGTCACCAAGTGTCCTGCGTTCACGTTGCGTGGAATCTCCTCCACACCTCCAGCAGAACCATTGGAGCTGAGTGGATACAGGATGACTGGAGCGTTGTCGTTCTGATCCAGAATGAACACGTTCACTGTGACGTTGCTGCTGAGTGACGGAGTCCCAGAATCAGCGGCGACAACTTGGAACTGGAAAGTTTTAAGACTTTCAAAATCGAAACTTTTAAGTCCTGATATTTCTCCATTTTCTGAATTTATACTAAGGAAGGATATTACCCCGTTCTGGTGACCGTCTCTTGCAATACGATAAGCAATATCTGCATTGTCACCTAAGTCTTTGTCAGAGGCGCTCACACTAAATATGAGAGTTCCAGGAACATTGTTTTCTGGCAGGTAAATGTTTACTGGATTTTGGGAGAATTGAGGATTGTTGTCATTTACGTCTGTTACTTGTAGCTTAAGTGTTTTTACAGTTGATAATGGAGGGTCACCATAGTCCGTCGCTTTTATAGTAATATTATAATGAGTAATGTCTTCACGATCCAAATAATCTTTCGTTACAATTGAATATGTGTTCTGCTTATAAGAAGGCTTCAGTTCAAAGGGAACGTCTGATATAATGTTTGTTATTATTTTTCCATTGAGACCTGAATCTTTGTCTTTCACACTAATCAGAGAAATCACAGTGCCAGGCTTTGAGTCTTCAGAAACGGTGTTTGAGAGAGACGTAATATCAATTTCAGGCGGATTATCATTCATATCTTTTATTTTTACAATAACTCTACACTCACCTGTTAATGGAGGCGTTCCTTTATCTGATGCCTCAATATCAAGTTTATAAACGTCATTTTCTTCATAGTCAACGGCACCTTTAACTCTGATAAGTCCAGTTATTTTGTCCAGTTCAAAAATGTCGTAGACATTTTTCTTTAGTGTTTTTCCAAGGCTGTACTCAATTTCACCATTAGCGCCTTTCGTCTGAATCTGTAGCATTTATTCTTAACACTGACGTGCCAACTGGAATGTTTTCTTGTATTTCAACTTCGTAGGTTTCCACACTAAATTTTGGACGATTATCATTACTGTCGAGAACAATAATTGAAATATTTAGTGTCCCTGATCTTGGAGGTTTACCTCCATCAACCCCTGTTAGATGCAGCAAATGATGACTTTTTTGTTCCCTGTCTAGGGACTTTTTTAGCACCAGAAACGGTATTTTATCTTCGTCGTTCACGCGAATATCTATTTCAAAATGTTCGTTTGAGGTCAGTATGTACGTACGTATGGCGTTAGATCCAGAATCGGGATCACGGGCAGCGTGTAATTGAAATCGTCTGCCAGGCAGCGTTTGTTCACCTATTTCAAACCTCTGCTCCTTTTCTGGAAAGACCGGGGAGTGATCGTTCACATCCTTGATTTCAACTACAACGTAATGTATTTCCAAAGGGTTTTCTATGATGATCTTCAGTTCCATTAAGCACGCGCCACTTCCCCGACAGAGCTCCTCTCGGTCGATTTTCCGAACAACATAAAGGTCCCCGCTGTCCTGGTTTACGTCAAAAAATGCATTGTCGTTTTCAGACACCACACGGAGCCGACGGTACTTCAGAGAAGGCATCTCAAGGCCAAGATCCTTTGCCACATTACCCACAACAGTACCATCCTTTCACTTCTTCTGCAACAGAGTATCGTGTCTCTGCCAAAACCCGGCTTCCAACAAACAGCAGTATGGTCAAAGGAAAAGCACACCAGACGTAATTCCGCATTTGACTCGGCGTCCCGGTTCCCATTATCCAGCAGCAGGATAGCAATATACTACAGCATTATACAACAGCTTCTAATGGTTAAGTACAAAGCCTAGTGGAGTCGAGAGGCAAACCCAGATCTGATACCTTCCCTCCTCCTTTCGGGTCAAACAAAAGACCTCTGGAGCGAGTTTTGTCTGGATTCTTAGAATACTGCTGACACCTAGAGGGTATTTTGAAATGGTGAAATAATAAATGCAATATCTTGCGACACAAATCGGGAAGCAAAACTTAATCCAGCGAAACTCTGAAGAGCTGCTCATAAAAACACACAAACTGGCCAGAAAAAGAAAAAAAAAAAAAAACTTAAAACGTTATTTTCTTAGCAGTAAGGTTAACTGGGTTAAGCAATTATAGAAAGGACGGATGACAAGCAACATGTAACCAAAATAAGTAAAAACAAAACGTATACAATCTCAGTGACGCAAGAGACGTTGACAAGCGTTAAAAGGCAGGGAAATTTCTATATTTATATTCATATAATTAACAATATGCTTTTCAGCCGGTCAGACTCGGACTAATTATCTTTTTTTGTTTTTGTTGTTGTTGTTGTTGTTGTTGTTCGATTTGTGCATAGCAGATAAGAACAAGCTGGTGAAAATAGGACGCACGGAAAATGCAAACAAGGCGGAAGTGCTGAAAAGACAGCTCCGGTGGGGATTCAGTGATTATTCTCGTTACAGGATTAGGAATAAAATAAATAATAAAATGGTTTAGAAATTGTGACTAATAAATGTTTTTTTTTTGTTGTTGTTGTTTTTTTTCAAGCAATTCGCAAAATCACACACACAAACGCACGCACACACACACTCACACACACGCACACACACACGCACACACACACGCACACATACAAAAATAATAACACAACATAAGTAAGCAGCCATAGTGGAGTTAGGATATATGCATTCGGAGAATGGAAAACACTTGCAAGACATGAATGTAAAGATGTCTTTTCTAACTCTTACCTCTTCAGATGCCCTTCTTCTGTCAGGGAGCATCAGAGTATTTGCATGACTTCCGGGTACTATAGTGGATCCAATGCTCATCCGGGGTCCAACTAACATGTAGCGTTTGTCTCCAGATCTGTACTGGATGCTGTGACACAGTGTCCCATCATAATTAGGTTCTTGGAGATATTTAGAAGTATAGTCTGTGGATTTGGAGCACTGCATTGCAATCAACACGATGATACTAATGATAAATAAAACTGAAACTGCGCCCAAAGTGATCATCAGGTAAAACGTCACATTATCCTCCTCATTCTCCGTTGCTGCGCTTTTAACATCAGAAGCTGCAAAAGCCTCTTTTGGCTCCACCAGTTTAACAATCACAGTAGCTGTTGCTGATAGTGAAACGTTGCCATTATCTTTGACCAGTATGACCAGTTTATGTTCAGCCTCGTCTGTCTCTGTGAATGAGCGAAGTGTTCTGATCTGTCCAGTGTATCGGTCCAAACCAAACAGACTGTGGTCAGTAACTTCCTGCAGTGAAAACAGCAACCAGCCATTATATCCTATATCAGCGTCATAGGCTCTGACTTTAGTCACCAAGTGTCCTGCGTTCACGTTGCGTGGAATCTCCTCCACACCTTCAGCAGAACCATTGGAGCTGAGTGGATACAGGATGACTGGAGCGTTGTCGTTCTGATCCAGAATGAACACGTTCACTGTGACGTTGCTGCTGAGTGACGGAGTCCCAGAATCAGCAGCGACAACTTGGAAACTGGAAAGTTTTCAGCGTTTCAAAGTCGAAACTTTTGAGCGCATATATTTCTCCGTTTTCCGAGTTAACGTTTAAAAATGCAATAATTTTCGATTGGCTTCCTTCTTCTCTAACTAAATGATAACTTACAGCTGAACTTTCGTCCAGATCGTTATCAGAAGCAGACACGGAGTATATTGCGTTCCCAGGGACGTTGTTTTCTGTCAAATAAAGTTCAATTGGATTATATAAGAACTGCGGCGCATTATCATTTGTATCTGACACATCAATACTCAGCGTTATAAATGCAGATAGAGCAGGCTGACCGCAGTCAGTAGCTGTTATAGTGATGTCATAATGAGAAACTGACTCTCGATCCAAATGTTGTTTTAAAACTAAAGAGTACATATTATCCTGAAACGATGGTTTTAAATCAAACGGCACGTCATCTGAAAGACTACATATGACTTTACCGTTTAAACCTGAATCCTGGTCTGTGACACTAATTAAAGAAACTACAGCTCCAGGTCTGGAGCTCTCTGAAACCTGCTTGGAAAGAGACGTGACCTCGATTTCAGGTTTGTTATCATTTTCGTCCAGCACGTTGATGAGGACGGTACAATCCGCATCCATAGGAGGTGTTCCTTTGTCATTTGCACGTATTTCTAATTTATAAACTTCATATTTTTCGAAATCTATGACTCCTTTCACTCTGATTTCCCCACTGACTTTGTCTAAGCTAAACATCTCATGTGTTTGAGGGTCATGTTCACCACCGAAAAAATATTCAACTTCTGCATTTGAACCAATATCCGCATCAGTAGCATTAACCGTAATTACCCTCGTATCTATTTTTGCATTTTCTGGTAATATTACTGAGTATACCTCTTGCGTGAAGACGGGATGATTGTCGTTTGAATCGAGGACAGTTATTGTGACATTTAGAGTTCCTGATCTTGGAGGACTCCCACCGTCTAATGCTGTCAGAATCAATCTGTGTTCATTATGTTTTTCTCGATCAAGAGGTTTTTGCAAAACTAAATGTGGTACTTTGTCATTTCCCCTGTCTCGAATTTGTAAACCGAAGTGTTCATTCTGACTCAGTTTATACACACGTATAGTGTTGACAGCAACATCTGGATCGCGAGCAGTTGGTAACTGGAAACGTCTGCCTGGCTGAGTGGACTCGGCAATTTCAATTTTTTTCTCATTCTCTTGAAAAGTTGGTGTGTTGTCGTTTATGTCAGAAATCTCGATTGCAACGTAATGTATTTCCATGGGATTCTCGGCTACTAATTTTAAATTCATCAAACAAGGGGAAACGTTTTCACACAGAGTTTCTCTGTCTATATTCTGGTGCACATACAGCACGCCATTGTTCTGGTTGACGTCGAACTGACCGTCTCTTATTCCCGAAACAATTCGAAATCGTCTTTCTCCCAGGGTGTTGATGTCCAGCCCGAGATCCTTTGCGATATTTCCAACGACAGATCCTATTTTTACTTCCTCTGGAATTGAGTATTTTATCTGGGCTGAAACCCTCGGAAAGCAACCCAGCATCAAAGACACGCTGACGGCAACCCAACAACCCGGTAATCCTCGGCTTTGTCCTTCTTGTCTCATCATTCCAGTTCAGGGATGTTAAGTAATAATAAAAAAAAAGCTCTTCTCACAGCTTCTCCAAGCACATTGTATGTTCACAATTTTTTTTTTGGAACGATAATGTAATAAGCCTTCATATCATATCAATTTTATAAAACGCTGCAACGTTTTCTCCTTCAGTAAGCTCTCCTTTCTTGTGACTAGAACAAAACCTTTGTGAAGGGCAGGGCCAACTATACATCCTCAATTTATGCTGAAATGACACTGACATCTAGTGGACTAAGCACACTACAATATTTAAACAAACAAAAAAATAAATAACAAAGAGGCATACAGCTGTTTCCACTTTAAATAAATAAGGTTTTACCAGCCTCAGGATTCTGTACAGCTATAACAATAACATTTTTGAAATGACAGAAAGCCACATCAGTGTGTAACTGCTTGAAGTTCAGTTGACTGACAAACTCCAATCGTTTTGCGGTTTGTTTAATTTGGTGATCCTAGTGTGTGCAAAATTATTCATGGAATATATATTTCATGAAAATAATAAGAAATAATCTGAATTCTGGTGAAAAGTTGAATTTGTTAAAAGTTTTTTTATGATGACCTAATCTAAACTCAGATCGTGTATTATGTATCCTTGAAGTTATTCCTCTCTTGGGATTAAAAATTAAATAAATATATCTGCAATAGATTTAATCGGTAGATGAGGATAAGTTTGTGATTGCGTAAAAATAATTAAACTATGACAAATATTTGTTTTTTGGCAGCGTCTAATAAAACATACAAGAATTAAGTCAAATATCTGGTCCGTCTGTAAAGATGACAGCAGCGTGAATTACCGCAAATATTTGATTTAAAAATAATTCTGGCGTCAGATGAATACTTTCAGACCTGAAAATTGTCAGAATTTAGAATTAGGTTTTCTTTTGAACTTCTAAAATATTAGCTGGTATTTTAAACATCGAAATCTAGATTTAAAATACAATTTGCCACAGCAAAACACAACGAAATTAACATAAAGAAAAATAAAAAAAGGAAAGTCAAGAATGATATTAAGGCTTAGTGGGAAATCTTGGTTGTTTATTAAACACACCTAATATGTCAATTATGCAACTCAAAAGGTAAAATAAATAAATGAAGAAAGAAACTCCAAGGGACTTAAGATCATTCTAAAAGTGAAAAAGAAATTAATATTCAAATCCAGCCACACCATATGCCTGGTAAAAGAAATGATTAAATCTATTTTCAGTCAAGAATTACCTAACAGCCAAATACAGTTTGAACCGCCTTAGATTTATTTTTCTGGGTCACATTATGGTTTATTTTAGTAGATAAATATATAAAGGAAAAATAAATACTCATATATGGCTAAAATATATCTCATTAGAATAAAACTGAAAATGTTTGTCATAAGTAACAGTTTTATATATTTCATATCAAAACAATATGTAACTTTTGGGCCGTAGCAATATAGAGCAGTTGACAGATTTACATTTCTAAATATGATGGCTTAGATTGCATTTTGTCACACTGGCATATTAGAATTTAAAACAAACATTACCTCTTCAGATGTTCTCCTCCTGTCAGGTAACACCAATGTGTTTGCATGACTTCTGGGTACTATAGTAGATCCAATACTCATTCTGGGTCCAACTAACATGTAGCGTTTATCTCCAGATCTGTACTGGATGCTGTGACACAGTGTCCCATCATAATTAGTCTCTTGGAGATATTTAGAAGTATAGTCTGTGGATTTGGAGCACTGCATTGCAATCAGCACGATGATACTGATGATAAACAGAATAGAAACTGCACCCAAAGTTATCATCAGATAAAAAGTCACATGATCATCGTCGTCATCCTTTGCTGCACTTTTAACATCAGAAGCTGCAAAAGCTTCTTTTGGTTCCACCAGTTTAACAATCACAGTAGCTGTTGCTGATAGTGAAACGTTGCCATTATCTTTGACCAGTATGACCAGTTTATGTTCAGCCTCGTCTGTCTCTGTGAATGAGCGAAGTGTTCTGATCTGTCCAGTGTATCGGTCCAAACCAAACAGACTGTGGTCAGTAACTTCCTGCAGTGAAAACAGCAACCAGCCATTATATCCTATATCAGCGTCATAGGCTCTGACTTTAGTCACCAAGTGTCCTGCGTTCACGTTGCGTGGAATCTCCTCCACACCTTCAGCAGAACCATTGGAGCTGAGTGGATACAGGATGACTGGAGCGTTGTCGTTCTGATCCAGAATGAACACGTTCACTGTGACGTTGCTGCTGAGTGACGGAGTCCCAGAATCAGTGGCGACAACTTGGAACTGGAAAGTTTTCAGCGTTTCAAAATCGAAACTTTTCAGCGCAAATATTTGTCCGTTTTCAGCGTTTATGTTTATAAATGACAAAATGTATTTTTTACTTCCTTCTCTCGCAATTTTATATGAAATATCCGCGTTTCCGTTGGCATCTTTGTCTCTAGCACTGACAGAAAATATCGGCATGCCAGCGGGGTTATTTTCTGAAAGGTAAAATAGCAATGGATTTTGGGGGAAAATGGGACTGTTGTCATTTACATCGGATATCCGTATTGTTATTGTTTTCATATGTGAGAGTGGAGGGTCACCGCAGTCCGTCGCTGTTATTGTAATCTCATATTCAGACACTTCTTCCCGATCTAAAATGTTTTTCGTCACAACTGAATAAATGTTCTCCTTGAAAGATGGCTTTAGTTCGAAAGGCACATCTGATGATATGCTTAGAGTTGTTTTCCCATTTTGACCCGAATCTTTATCTGTAACACTAAGAAGAGCTATCACACTACCAGGCTTTGAGTCCTCAGACACAGTGTTTGACACGGACGTGATGTCAATTTCAGGCGGATTGTCATTCATATCCTTTATCTTGACATTTACGCGACACACGGCCTTTAACGGAGGCGTCCCTTTATCTGTTGCCTCAACATCCAGTCTATAGACGTTATGTTCTTCATAGTTCAGCATTCCCTTGACTTTAATCTCTCCTGTTTTATTGTCGAGTTCAAAAATTTCGTAAACTTTTTTCTGAAGTGTTTTTCCGAATCTGTATTCAATTTCGCCGTTTGCGCCTTCATCTGCATCCGTTGCATTTAGTTTGTATAGCAACTTGCCAAACGGAACATTTTCCTGTATTTCAATTTCGTACGTGTCCTGGCTAAATTTTGGACGGTTATCATTGCTATCGAGAACAATTATAGAAATATTCAGACTCCCTGATCTGCGAGGTTTACCACCATCGACCGCTGTTAAATGTAGCAAATGATTCGTTCTTTGTTCCCTGTCCAGGGATTTTTTCAGCACCAAGAATGGTATTTTATCATCATCACTCTGACGAATATCTAATTCAAAATGATCGTTCGGTGTTAATATATAATTGCGAACGGAGTTGGATCCTGCATCAGGATCGCGAGCGGAGTGTAGCTGAAATCTGGCCCCTGGTAATGTTTGCTCAAATATTTCGAACTCTTGCTCCTTTTCAGGGAAGCTAGGCGAGTGATCGTTCACGTCGGCGATTTCCACAACCACATAGTGCATTTCTAAAGGGTTTTCGACTAAAATTTTTAGGTCCGTTAAGCACGCACCACTCCCCTGACACAGATCTTCTCTGTCGATTTTTTTATGTACAAGAAGATCCCCGGTGTCCTGGTTCACCTCAAACAATGCTTCGTTTGATCCGGAGACAACACGAAAACGTCGACTGGATAACAATGAAACATCAAGACCAAGATCCTTGGCGACGTTTCCAACAATTGATCCTTCTTTCGCCTCTTCTGGAACCGCGTATCGAATCTGAGCAAAGGCCCCCTTTCCGACAAAAAGCAAAAAAAATATTCCAAGCAAAAGCGAACCGCAGTTCCGTCTTTGGCAACGCCTGTAGGTCCCCGTCATCCTATCACAAATTGTAGACATATCATCAAAAATAAAATTGCAAAAATGAGACCTTCGAGTCTCCCCTGAACATGTCAAAGAGGCACAACGCAAACCACGAACCCGATGAGTGACTTTTACCTGCTAAACAAAAGCTTTGGAGAGGAAGGAACACCAGCGTTTCACGATGCTACAGTGACACCCTGAGTTTAATCTGCGCATCATTTTAAATGTATGGACCGAAACAAGTTATTTCACTGTGAATTAGATGCAGTGTAGTATTATTTCTTTCACATCCTATTTAATGAAGAAAAAGTAGGCCTACTTCACATGCCAAACACACTGGACTGCTAAAACGATGTATGTAAGAAGGATTTTTTTTCTTCTTCAAGATAGCAGTTTTGTCCCAGGTAAACTGCATGATTAAAATAATAAACCGTTTTATTAAAAAAAACAACAACAACAAAAACAACATAAATAAAACAACAGATCACTCAAATGAATAGAGCCAAATAAATGCTTAAAACCACGTCATCTTTTAGTGCCAAGCTATGATAATAGGGGTGTATTTAAAAAAAAAAGATAGTTTAGAAAGCATGTGCTGAACTAAAACAACTTTTATTTTTAGCTTTCATTTGCAAAGTGAAATAGATAAAGAGTGCTTGCTAACAAACAATTGATAGACATTAAAAAGGAACAACTTTGATTTCAGCACCCTGGAGAGTGTCCCTCCTCTTCAAAGATTGTTTTTGCATGCATTAGGGCTTGCAGAGAATAATGCGCATTTTCCTAAATATTAACCGGTTTAAATGTCCTACCTCTTCAGATGTTCTCCTCCTGTCGGGCAGCATCAGAGTGTTTGCATGACTTCCAGGTACTATAGTTGATCCTATGCTCATTCTGGGTCCAACTAACATGTACCGTTTGTCTCCAGATCTGTATTGAATGCTGTGACACAGTGTCCCATCATAATTAGTCTCTTGAAGATATTTAGAAGTATAGTCTGTGGATTTGGAGCACTGCATTGCAATTAGGACGATGATACTGATGATAAACAGAATAGAAACTGCGCCCAAAGTGATCATCAGATAAAAAGTCACATGATCATCGTCGTCATCCTTTGCTGCACTTTTAACATCAGAAGCTGCAAAAGCCTCTTTTGGCTCCACCAGTTTAACAATCACAGTAGCTGTTGCTGATAGTGAAACGTTGCCATTATCTTTGACCAGTATGACCAGTTTATGTTCAGCCTCGTCTGTCTCTGTGAATGAGCGAAGTGTTCTGATCTGTCCAGTGTATCGGTCCAAACCAAACAGACTGTGGTCAGTAACTTCCTGCAGTGAAAACAGCAACCAGCCATTATATCCTATATCAGCGTCATAGGCTCTGACTTTAGTCACCAAGTGTCCTGCGTTCACGTTGCGTGGAATCTCCTCCACACCTTCAGCAGAACCATTGGAGCTGAGTGGATACAGGATGACTGGAGCGTTGTCGTTCTGATCCAGAATGAACACGTTCACTGTGACGTTGCTGCTGAGTGACGGAGTCCCAGAATCAGCGGCGACAACTTGGAACTGGAAAGTTTTCAGAGTTTCAAAATCGAAACTTTTGAGCGCAGATATTTCTCCATTTTCTGAATTAACGTTTAAAAACGCAGTGATTTTCGATGTGCTTCCCTCCTGTCTCACTAAATGGTAACTCATAGCTCCATTTTCTTCCAAGTCTTTATCTGAAGCAGATACATAAATTATTGAGTTTCCAGGCACATTGTTTTCTGTCAGATAAAGTTCAATAGGATTTTTTACAAATTCCGGCGCATTGTCATTTATATCTGACACATAAATACTCATAGTTTTAAATGTAGATAAGGGCGGGTGACCACAGTCAGTTGCTTTTATGATTATATCATAATGCGAAACTGACTCTCGATCCAAATGTTGTTTTAAAATTAAAGAGTACATATTATCCTGAAACGATGGTTTTAAATCAAACGGTATGTCATCTGAAAGACTACATATGACTTTACCGTTTAAGCCTGAATCCTTGTCTGTAACACTGATTAAAGAAACTACAGTACCAGGTTTGGAGTTCTCTGAAACCTGCTTGGAAAGAGACGTGACCTCGATTTCAGGTGTGTTATCATTTTCATCAAGGATTCTGATGATCACCCTGCAGTCACTGCTCATTGGAGGATGGCCTTTGTCTGATGCCTGCACATCTAACTTAAACACATCGACTTCTTCAAAGTCAATTCCTCCTTTTACTCTAATTTCACCTGTGTCTTTATCTAAACTAAAGGTTTCATATATTTTTCGATCAAGTTCACCACCAAGAATATATTTAATTTCTCCGTTTGCGCCTTCATCTAAATCCGCTGCATTAACTGTAATAACGCTCATGTCAACGTTTGTATTTTCAGGAATTGTTACCGTGTACACTTCTTGACTGAATGTCGGATGGTTGTCGTTTGAATCGAGAACAACAACTGTAACATTAACAGTGCCTGTTCTCGGGGGATTTCCACCATCTAACGCCGTCAGAATCAGTCTGTGCTCTTTTTTTTTCTCTCGATCGAGAGATTTCTGCAAAACCAAAAATGGGATTTTATCCTCTCCTCTTTCTCTGATTTGTAAACTGAAATGTTCGTTTTGGGTCAGTTTGTAAACACGCACCGCGTTTAGAGCGACATCAGGATCATGAGCAGTGGGTAACTGGAAACGTTTTCCTGGCGGAGTGGACTCAGAAATTTCGAATATTTTTTCTTTCTCCTGAAAGATCGGTGAATTGTCATTTACGTCAGTGATTTCTACTCCAACATAATGTATCTCCATCGGATTTTCTGCTACTATCTTCAGGTTAATCATACATGGGGAAATACTCTCACAGAGTCTCTCTCTGTCGACTGTTTCATGCACATACAGAGCGCCATTGTTTGGATTTACTTTAAACTGAGCATCATCGGCTCCTGAAACAATACGAAACTGTCTCTCCTCCAACGTGGAGATGTCCACACCAAGGTCCTTCGCGATATTCCCAACAATAGATCCCACATTCGCTTGCTCTGGAATTGCGTATTTTATCTGTGCTGAAATTAGCTGCGTGCAGCCGAGGATGACAGAAAATCCGAGAGCCGCCCACAAAGACCATATTCCCCGGCTTTGTCCTTCTGCGTCCATGGTTCCGTTCCCGATTAGAAAATAGAAAGATCCAGCCACAGTTCATTACACACACAAACAAAAACTACTTTAGATTTCAAGTATCACGCTGGCAGAGACTCCATTCTGACCGATCCACGCAGTGGCTAAGATGACAAATATCTGTATCTAAAGAAAGCGTCTTTACTCTTCACTTAAAAGAGAGCCTTTATGCAATGGGCAGGGCTAAGACTATAACACAACAATATATGCTGATATGATACTGACACCTTGTGGACTGATTACAAGGCACTTTATCACGGAAGCTTGTTACACGAACTCTATTCCATCGTTTTCAATATGTTTCATTATTATTATTATTATTATTATTATTATTATTATTATTATTATTATTATTATTATTATTATCCATCCATCCATTTTCCGTCACCCTTCTCCCTAACGGGGTCGGGAGTTGCTGGTGCCTATCTCCAGCTGCGTTCCGGGCGAGAGGCGGGGTACAACCTGGACAGGTCGCCAGTCTGTCGCAGGGCAACACAGAGAGACAAACAGGACAAACAACCATGCTATTATTATTATTATTATTATTATTATTATTATTATTATTATTATTATTATTATTATTATTATTGTTTAGAGACATTCATCTAATTGTATGTCCTTGCCCATACTATGTTTCAAACGTTTCCATTGTTAATCGTACATGTATTTGGTTACGTGTCCTAAAAGTGTAATCGTTGGCACTGAATGATTTACTTTATTTCAAATAAATGTCAACCACATATCTTATAAAACTATACAGTTAATGAGTAAAAGATGAGGAAAACTTCGTGATACTTGTCATAATCATTCTGAATACATAATAATAATAATAATAATAATAATAATAATAATAATAATAATAATAATAATAATAATAATAAACTATGCTGTTTATAACAACCAGTAAAGTTATAAACAGATGTGATGTGATGTTATTAATATTTTTGTCATGCGCTAAAATAAGATGATCAACTCATTCATTACTACAAAATGTAACAAAAATGTGTTTTCAGTTCACCCCATTCAAATAGAACAAAAAAATTGGTTGTTATACATCAGTTCTAAGAGAGGAAGAAAATATGTTCATTAAAAGAAATAGAAAAAAAAGAATTGAAAAAAAATTCTAGCACAATTTATCGAAAATCCTATGGTCTTTCAAAGTAAAAGCTAAAAGCATTTGAGGCGGGGAGAAAATATGAATTACTTCGCATTAACAATGACAAAAAGCAAACCGCAAAAAAATGAAATAAAAATAAGTTTAAAAGAAAATAATTGTCTTACCTCGTCTGTTCTCCTCCTGTCAGGTAGCACTAGTGTATTTGCATGACTTCCAGGTACAATAGTAGATCCTATGCTCATCCTCGGTCCAACTAACATGTAGCGTTTGTCTCCAGATCTGTACTGGATGCTGTGACACAGTGTCCCATCATAATTAGTCTCTTGGAGATATTTAGAAGTATAGTCTGTGGATTTGGAGCACTGCATTGCAATCAGCACGATGATACTGATGATAAACAGAACTGAAACTGCGCCCAAAGTGATCATCAGGTAAAAAGTCACATCATCCTCCTCAGTCATCCTTTGCTGCACTTTTAACATCAGAAGCTGCAAAAGCCTCTTTTGGCTCCACCAGTTTAACAATCACAGTAGCTGTTGCTGATAGTGAAACGTTGCCATTATCTTTGACCAGTATGACCAGTTTATGTTCAGCCTCGTCTGTCTCTGTGAATGAGCGAAGTGTTCTGATCTGTCCAGTGTATCGGTCCAAACCAAACAGACTGTGGTCAGTAACTTCCTGCAGTGAAAACAGCAACCAGCCATTATATCCTATATCAGCGTCATAGGCTCTGACTTTAGTCACCAAGTGTCCTGCGTTCACGTTGCGTGGAATCTCCTCCACACCTTCAGCAGAACCATTGGAGCTGAGTGGATACAGGATGACTGGAGGGTTGTCGTTCTGATCCAGAATGAACACGTTCACTGTGACGTTGCTGCTGAGTGACGGAGTCCCAGAATCAGCGGCGACAACTTGGAACTGGAAAGTTTTTCTACTTTCATAATCGAAACTTTTCAGTGCAGATATATGTCCGTTTTCGGAATGGATGTTAAAAAAATGCGCCACATCACCATAAATCCCATCGCTTTTCCTAATGCTATATGTTATGGCTGCATTTTCGTTCACATCTTCATCTGATGCTGTTATTGAAAAGACCGAGACACCTGCTGCATTGTTTTCTACTAGATAGATTTCAAATGGATTCTGACTGAAGACTGGCCTGTTGTCATTAATATCTGACACATGAATTTGCAAAGTCTTTGCTGCTGAAAGTCTGGGTTCCCCACAGTCAGTAGCAGTTATGGTGATGTCATAATGAGATTCAGCCTCACGATCTAACCGCCCCTTTGTAACTAGAGAGTACATGTTCTCTTCAATAGATGGCGTCAAATCAAACGGCACATTTTCCGATATTTTACAAATAACTTTTCCATTCGTGCCCGAATCTCTGTCTCTGACACTGATAAGTGAGACAACAGTGCCAGGTTTTGAATCCTCTGGTATTTGGCTGGACAATGATGTTATTTCAATCTCGGGTTTATTGTCGTTCAAATCTTTTAATTTTATCACAACTCTACTTTCGCCTGTCCATGGTGGTTGGCCTTTATCTGAAGCTTGCAAATCTAATTTGTATATCTCTGTTTCCTCGAAGTCAACTTTTCCTTTTACTCGAATTTCACCAGTGATACCATCTAACTCAAATATGTCATACACCTTTTTCTTTTGTGTTTTTCCAAATGTGTACTCTATTTCACCATTCAGGCCTTCGTCTGAATCGGTCGCATTTATTTTGAGCACAAGACTTCCTGGAGGAGCATTTTCATTTAAAGAGACAGTATAAATATCGCTGCTGAACACAGGGCGATTATCATTCGCATCCAATACAGTTATAGTTAAATTCAGGTTTCCAGATCGTGATGGTGTGCCCCCGTCCAGAGCTGTTAACACTAAACGATGCTCTGATTTTACTTCTCGGTCTAGAGGTTTTTTAAGCACTAAAAATGGTATTTTATCTTCCTCGCGTTCCTTAACTTGAATATCGAAGTAATCGTTTTGACTCAGTCTATACAATCGAACTGATTGTATGCCAAAATCAGGATCTCTCGCCGCGTGAATCTGGAAATGAGTGCCCGGAGGAGTGTTCTCCGCTATTTCCAGCCGCTGCTCGGTTTCAGGAAAAGACGGCGAATGGTCATTGATATCTATTATTTCTACACTGACATAATGTATTTCCAGTGGGCTTTCAACGACAATTTTAAGGTTTATCAAACAAACCTTTGTTCCATCACAGAGCTCTTCCCGATCCATATTTTGCGCAACGCGCAACACTCCATTATTCTGGTTTAATTCAAACAGGGAGTGATTTGAGTTCGAAACGATGCGAAATCGTCTGTTTTTCAAAGTGTTAAGGTCCAGTCCCAAATCCTTGCCAACATTCCCAACCGCGGTTCCGACACTGACATGCTCAGAAACGGAGTACTTCAGCTGACCCAAAATCGTATCCACAAAGCACAGCAGAAAAATCCCAGCACACCACCAACAGCTCAGCCGGCGCCTTTGTCTTCCGTCCCTCATTGCCAAATGAATATGTGACATATTTCTCTACAAATTAACGTAGATGTCCGATTTTCATGGAGGCTTCCTCGTTACAATAGCGCTCTAATTGTCATTTTAAAGATTCCTGCGTAAAAAAGGACTTGCTATCTTCAATTAACCCTGCTGCGATTAACATTTCGTCCGCACACCACTTCTGTTTCATATATTGACACAAACGAGGCAGATCCTTTTAAAACAAGGCGCACCAAAATGGTCAAGGCCACACTGACACCAAGTGGCAACGGAAATGCAGTACATGAAACCACGTTGTTATTTTACTTTGCTACTCGCATCCGCAAAGGACATTCAATCTAAAACCAAACCAAATGCTCCCGTGTCTCTTTGTGGAAAGAAATAGCAACAACTCTACAAGTGAGCTTTACAACAATGTTATCAAAGGTTTTAAACTCTCATTTGTTCAGAAAATATAATTTGCATTGTGTATATTTTTTTGTAATATTCATTCATTCATTCATTCATTCATTCATTCATTCATTCATTCATTCATTCATTTGCATCAGAATGAATGGATGCAAACATTGAAACGTCCTGAGTTGATCAAATTAATTTAGCTAAGGCAGAATCAATTGTAAAACTACATGATTCACATCCCCCCGAACGAGGGGGGATGTTTCACACAAAATACCACCAATGGCATTTTCTTATACGCCTTTTACTCTGTACTTACAGAAAATGAGGTGGAGTCTTGCGTTCCGAGACAAAGAAAATGCCGAATCAAGTTTTTCGAAACAAGAAATTCTAGCACCATGGATAGCGCAAGAAGAAATCAGCAACATATAACAAGAAATTAGAAGTAAACGTTGAAAAGCAACATTCAATTACATATCATATAAAAAAAATGAAATAATAATAATATGATGATGATGATGATGACCTCTTCTAGTACTCTTGGCAAATACAGGTTGAAACTGTTCTCTACTTTAATAACTGATATATTTATAAACATAAGCAGAAATCATGTCTTACCTCACAGGCCTTCCTTCTGTCAGGTAAAAATGAAATAAAAAAATGTTTAAAAGAAAATAATTGTCTTACCTCGTCTGTTCTCCTCCTGTCAGGTAGCACTAGTGTGTTTGCATGACTTCCAGGTACTATAGTAGATCCAATACTCATTCTGGGTCCAACTAACATGTATCGTTTGTCTCCAGATCTGTACTGGATGCTGTGACACAGTGTCCCATCATAATTAGTCTCTTGGAGGTATTTGGAAGTATAGTCTGTGGATTTGGAGCACTGCATTGCAATCAGCACGATGATACTGATGATAAACAGAACTGAAACTGCACCCAAAGTTATCATCAGATAAAAAGTCACATGATCATCGTCGTCATCCTTTGCTGCACTTTTAACATCAGAAGCTGCAAAAGCTTCTTTTGGTTCCACCAGTTTAACAATCACAGTAGCTGTTGCTGATAGTGAAACGTTGCCATTATCTTTGACCAGTATGACCAGTTTATGTTCAGCCTCGTCTGTCTCTGTGAATGAGCGAAGTGTTCTGATCTGTCCAGTGTATCGGTCCAAACCAAACAGACTGTGGTCAGTAACTTCCTGCAGTGAAAACAGCAACCAGCCATTATATCCTATATCAGCGTCATAGGCTCTGACTTTAGTCACCAAGTGTCCTGCGTTCACGTTGCGTGGAATCTCCTCCACACCTTCAGCAGAACCATTGGAGCTGAGTGGATACAGGATGACTGGAGCGTTGTCGTTCTGATCCAGAATGAACACGTTCACTGTGACGTTGCTGCTGAGTGACGGAGTCCCAGAATCAGCGGCGACAACTTGGAACTGGAAAGTTTTCAGCGTTTCAAAGTCGAAACTTTTCAGAGCTGATATTGTGCCATTGGCTTCATTTATATTTAAAAAGGAGGTTACAGAGGAACCCGTACTCTTACGGTTAAGGAAATACGTAACTACCGCATTTTCACCTCCGTCAGCATCAGTGGCTGTTACAGAAAAAATAGACAGTCCAGCCTTGTTATTTTCAGGTACATAAAAAGTATAAGGACTTTCAGCAAACAAAGGGCTGTTATCATTTACATCCAGCACGTCAACCTGTATCAGCTTAGTCGATGACAGAGAAGGGCTGCCTAAATCCTTTGCTGTTATTGTAATGTTATACATATGATTAATTTCCTTATCTAAGTAGTCCTTTGTAATTAAAGAGTACGACTGTCCATCAGGTGATGGCTTCAGATCAAACGGTAAAGAATCTGACAAGCTGCACACCACCTGTCCATTCACACCTGAATCACGATCTGTCACGTCCATCAACGCCACCACGGTTCCAGGTGCTGCATCCTCTGGAATACGACTGGAGAGGGACGTAATGTCTATTTCGGGCTGGTTGTCATTTACGTCTGTCACTCTTATTACCACGTTACATTGCGTCGAGAGAGAAACAGAACCTTTATCTGAGGCCAGAACTTTAAGCTCGTACATTTGTTTCTCTTCGTAATCCAGTTGTCCTTTCACCGTTAATTTCCCGGTTTTGCTGTTCAACTCAAACTGCTCAGATGATGGCCCACGATGTTTACTCCTCAAAGAATATTCAACCTCACCGTTCTCACCTTCATCTGAGTCGGACGCACTTATGGTTAAGAGGAACGTCCCGACAGGGGCGTTTTCTTTGATTGTCGCTGTGTATTTTTGTTTTTCACAAACGGGCGCGTTATCATTAATATCCGATAGTATGACAGTGATATTCATAGTTCCTGATTTTGCCGGTTTACCCCCATCTGTCGCTGTTAATAGCAGCCAGTGTTGAGGAGTGTGTTCTCTGTCCAAAGAGCGTTGAAGTACTAAAAAAGGAACCTTTCCCTCCTCCCCAAAGGCGTCTGTATCCAGTCGAAAATATTGATTATTGTTCAGCTTATATGAATTTATGGAGTTCAACCCGACATCCAAGTCGTGTGCTCCTTCGACCTGAAATCGAGAACCAACAATAGCGGACTCCAGCACTTCCAGTGTGTAGTTTTCCTCTGGAAATTTGGGCGAGTTGTCATTTACATCGAGAATCTCAAGCATGATCTGGTGCATCTCAAGAGGGTTTTCGACAACAGCTTTGAGGTTTGTTACACACGGAACGGTTTTTGCGCAAAGCTCTTCTCTGTCTACTCTGTTGTTTATTAATAAAACGCCATCTCTCGGATTTACCTTAAACAGATCCTGCTTTGTTGCTGACACCACGCGAAGGTTTCTGTCCGCCAGTTTCCCCAGATCTAAACCAAGATCTTTGGCTACATTTCCCACCGGGGTTCCCAGATTTTAATTCCTCCTGGACAGAATATCGGAGCTGAGATGAAATTCCTTCAAATTTCGTAATGATCAGCGCGAGACAAAACGAAGTCCATACATCCATCCATTGTTTTTTCATGTCCGTCAATTCCATTGTTCCTGAAAATGTGTCTTTCAGCAAATGTCCCTGATTCCTTCAACAAAATTCCTTCTTGGTGGTAAATTTCTTTTGAATGAAGAAAAAGCAATAAATCCAAAGTAAACAATTATTTTAGCAGAAGAGGGAAGGTCCTTTATTCCGTCCTTTCAAGCCGTCTATTACGGTTGTCACTGAACACACATGAATAGAAAGATACCCATTTTCTACCTCAGTCAAATTAAGTGCATCAGCACCACCTTCTGTCCATGAAGGCGCGATGGTTCCTTCCAGCTCAGCCTGTCATCTTGCTGAGCATGCAGTTTATTCCAATAAAATTAGGAGAGCCATAAAAAAAACTGATCATTTTAAGGTTCTTTATTACATTTTCCCACCCGATTCAGTACAATCACTATTAAAACCAAATAATATGCACGTTCAGATAGAAAATGGAAAAATGAAATAAAACATGATGTATCTCCCCGCTTTCTCCAGGGGAATGCAATGCAACAAATCTTTGTTTCTTTAGTACACCAAACAAAAATATAAGAAAACTATATGAAAAATCCACACAGTGTAAATCAAAACAGACAAAATCTACAAATAATCCACATAATTTAAAATAATAATAATAAAATAAAATAAAATAATAATAAATAAATAAATAAATAAAATAATATAATAAAAGTTCATAACTTTAACAGATAATTAGCCCAAATTTCTGGAAGCCAGTAATTCAGTTGAGAATAATTTAGGTACAAACTCTATTCTATATCTATTTTATTTCCAGCAACTGTTTATGCATAAACATGTATAGCATGTGATATCTAACTGAATTTTTTGAAATACATTTGCATTCTCAATTTATCTGCCTATGTGGATCTTGCTCTGCACACTCCCACCATTCTCAATGTCATGTTGAGGTGAGCAACGGCATCTTGTGGATTCAAACTTGAAGTGCAGCCATGAGGAACACCGCCCTGTTGTAATTTTCTCCTCTCTCTCTCTGTTTTTTCATATTTTTTTTTTTCCATTTAGCCTCTGTGGTGCATATACAATACATAATGTATACCGTCAGAAGAGAAAAACAACCTGGCTCCTTACAGCAGAGTAAAATCAAGGTGACCTCCATATGTTTTTCTTTATTATTATTTTTTTATTTATTTTTTTTTTTTTATGTTCACATCCCTCCCACCTCCTTCTGCTACTTAATGATTCTGGATGTGGACCACGGGAGTGCGTGCGCACGCACAGGCTCTGCAGCATTCTGCGCCACGTCCTCACATTCAGGTCGCCATTTTTGTTCACTCCTGCTGCAGCAGTGAAAGCGCCTCGAAAGCACACAATTGTAGTTAACACTTAAAGGGCAACGACGGTGGTTGCAGACCCTTTATTCATCCGATGTCAAGGAACAGCATAGACGCTGTGCAAATGAAGGTGGGGCACATGTCGGAATACTGAATTGCAAGTGGAAAGGGAGCTAAACAGGGCACGTTACCACGGCAACCCAGCTCCACTTGACGGTCGCTGACCGTGGTGCTGAAGACAAGCTGACGCAGGGGAAAAGAGAAGGAGGGAGAGGGGTGCTGGCGCTGTTATTTCTACTGGCATCTAAATCCAAGCACTTTTTTTTTTACACAAACACAATTATTACGGTGTCCTTTATTACACCACGGTGGGAAAATCCAGGTGTATCATCAGAAAGTTAAAGGTAAACTGAAAGATAAATAATCTAACAAACTGGAAAAAAAATAAGAATGAAAGATTCTACAGTGTGAACAAACAAGATGAAAAAAGAGGTGGGGGGGGGGAGTGTATGTATGTTTCTGCATTAACAGAAAAAGACAAGCAGACATGTTTTTCATTGTTTTATTTATTTATTTATTTATTTTTTACTTTTACCTTTCTCTCTTCTCAATACTACAAAAGATTGTCTTTGAAATGACACACCTAAGTTAGCATTTACATATACGTGGTGGAACTGTGTCAGCCTGCCAGTGCCAGCTGGTGGTTGTTCCACTGCTTTGTTCCACATTGCTGAATTGTTGTATGTGCTGATCTGTCTGCGGAGCAGAGATGCGTACACTATGAACTATCAAATTAACCTCTGTTGGTCGTGAATTGCAAACTAAAACAAATAAATGCATTTACTTTTACATCCGATAGGGTTTTCTCCAAAAATAGCTGAATCGAACCTGGCGAGGTTTAGTTAAGATTTCACAGGTGTTTAAATGCAGCAAAAAATGTTGTCAGTTATGCTGTAGTGATTATAAGTGACCTCAGCTGACCTGGAAGCAGTATTTTTGTGTAAATGTCTGTGTCTCACTCAGTGTGTCTGTTTCAGTCTGTCTTCTGGCATGATGTCGTCTCTCTTTGGAGGTGAGGTCATGTGAGAGCACACAATGAAAACACTTTCTCATTGTACCGTATATGATACAGTGACAAAGAAAATTAAGAAGTTGTAAATATTTTTACATAACTTATAGAAGCAGAAGCTTAATAAAGTACTTATCTTTTTTAACAATCAAAAAGATACACAATTATTTACTGTAAGCTTCTGTTAACAAAGCATGAATGTTTGCTTGTTTCTGTTCAAGCAAACATCAATGTATTTATTTTTTGGATAATTATCACCATTTCTAAATATTAAAGAAACAAAGGGATATAACATTTATGATCCCCCAATGTATTTGAAATATTTACCTGTAAATTCTTATAATATGATATTTAAACCGTAAAGTTTTATAATCTTGGGGGGTGGAGAGGACGTTTTTTCACATTTTATGTTATCGTGAAAACTTTACCTGCTGTCTCCAGGTCCTTTGTAGCTCTGTGTAAGTCTTCCTTACCTTCTGTTGATTATCATTTTGATTCCTTTGTCAGAAGTCTTATGAGATGTAGCTGGAGTTGGCAGTGGCTGTTGTTCTTTTCACATCTCAATTACAGCTTCAAAGGTCTCAAAAATTAATTGGACTATAACCAATCGTTCTGCTCTGTCTGATACGTAATAAAAACATTTTAGAAGACATCAGTGAATGTTAAACCAGCTGATCTTGATAAAAGCAAGATGCAGTTTACATACTAATATATCTCAGCTGGCGTCTTTAGTTTCTGTCCTTTTTTGCACATCCTTTCTGTCATGTGCTCAATTGTCACTGGCTTCATTAGAAATACTTAAACTGGGAAAACTTTGACATGTTCACTGCTTGTTTCACCAACTGAGATTTACTGATGTTTGGTTTACTTCTGTTACCTTTGACCTGTGGGTAAGCACTAAGATTCACTGTTTCTAATTAGATTTTAAAAAATTAAAATAATAAAAAAATGCAATGACAAGTATTGTGATTTTGCCATTTTAAGAGCATATAGCATCATTATGTTTGTTGACAAACAGCAAACAAATTTTCATTTTTATTTTAATAAAACAGCGTAACTTCAGAGAGGCTGTCAGTAAATGAAGTGAGAGCAATCACTGTGTAACACTGAACACAGCTTGTTATCAAGTATTTATTATTTTTAAAAGGGAAATGCATTGAATTTTCAATTATTTATCATGATTATGTCACAACAGTCAAAAGAATATATTTCGAATAAAGACATTGCCATGAAACTACCTTAGCATGAGAATGTATTGCCAACATTTTTATAAATACAGAATGTCAGATTTATTGTGAGAGTAATTCTAATTATTTTGGAGTTTTGGATTTCAGCTGTTTATTACTTCATTTTGCCTCTAATGTTTTTCTTTATTAGAGTTTTACTATGTAAAACACTTTGGACTGCCTTGATGCTTTAAGACTGCTACTATTTCTATGGCATGATTGTATTAAATAATAAATATTTAAGTTAAATAAAAAAAAACATTGAGTGAATTTATGTAATCTGGTAGCTGTCAGGAGAGTCTGAAATAAGCAGTATTTTTGTTTTCAATTGACATTTTAAAATTACTAGCGTAACTCCACTCATTTAATGTGGAGTAACCTTTAGTAAAACATTTCAAAACAATGAAAATTTTCAGATATTTTACATTCAATGCAATATTGAAGAGACTGAGATGCTATCATTATATTTTATTTTTAGTAATTCACATACAGTATACAATTAACTCACTGTCTACATGTTGCACCATGAAAGTAACACTGTACAAAAGCATTTACCATATATGTTTTGATTCATCACAACACACCCAAACAGAAACACAAGCTGTACCAAAGAGGTTGACAACATGGTTGTGTTCCTGCATACACAGACATAAATATGATGGCACATAATTCTGTTCACATTAAAGAGGCTTAAAAATCCTTTACTGATGATTAAAAAAGGGCAAATTAATAAAGAGCCATGTGATTATTTTTTATGTTAGTTGCATGTTTGTTCCAATTCCTTGAGATACATACAATATTGTAAACTGTGGTTTTCATTGAGAAAAAAAAAAAAAAAAAAAAAACACAAATACAATTTGCTGTTCCAGTTTTGTAAAGTCAACATTAAATGTTAACAGGCTGCACCACTGAATATACTGAAATGAAGCCAACTCAAAGAGCTTTGCTTGCAAACTTAAATAAGTAAATCCTGATATAAATACAGTTTATATAACAAATCAGTCTGTTCTCTCATGGTCGCTCACTCACTGAAACCCCAAGACTTATTTAACAATGTTCAAGTTGCCAAAACCTTCAGACATGGTGACATTTAAACTTTACGTCGTGAGAAATGTTACATTTGCAAATCAACTAAGCTGTCATTGTGCTGCTTCATCCTAAACTTAAGGTAACAAAGAATAAAAAAATGCACCACATGAAATCTAATTGTTCATCTCTGTTAAAAAAACAACAACAAAAAATGTCTGTCGTAATTGCAGGGAAAAAAAAGAGACATTTGATACTTGTTACTCTACTGTTTCTTGCAGAAGACAACTGAAAGGCATGATGGCTGAAGAAAGGCCTCTATTCATTTGTGCTTATGATGGACTTGGCACTTTCACATATTTAGGCCTGGTTAACTTATAAAACACAAGTAAACATGAATTCGCTAACAGCAAACACATTTACAAAATGCTGATTCTATTTAATTACTTTTAATTTTATTCAATGCTTTTTGAAAATTCCGTTAGTTGTGCTGTATTTTACCTCTGATATTATACATCGGTGTTTGTATGGCGCAAGGCAGGGCACAAAGGATTCAATTGTAGATTCCAACATGTGCTTCTTTCTACTAAACGTAAAAAGTCTCCAAGGGAGTTCCAACCTTTCCATGTCCTGTCTTGGAATACTTGTCGTGCCTTCTGTACAAACTTAGAGTGCACATTTCTCAGTAAATCGTCTTTACAACACTTTAAATATAAGTTGAAGCCATGCAGTCTATTCATGCATATAGGTATGGACATCATGGCGTTGTTGATCTGCTTTTTATGTGTTCAAAGAATGGGAGAGTGCAGGGCATGTTTTCTGGTTGTTTCATTTGTTTCATTTGAGTTGCACGACAACTGCACAGAGAATAAGGAACGGGAACGAGACAAAGGAGGGCGTATCCATGGAGGTGGATTTCTAAACGGACTTCCTCTTTTCTTCCACTAGGCTTTTGTTGTTGGCAAAAATCCTATCCACAGCTGAAGGACTGGAATTACTTGGAGCTGTTGCTGCTTGTGGTGGAGGCCTGTCAACGAGAGAACAGAATTAGACATTTGCGGAAAAGGTCCCTCAGCAGTAAGAGCCTTGTGGTTGACCAGACTGAGATATGTCATGCAGCTGACTTCTTTCGCTCAGACAGGGGCTTCAGGCAGAGGACAGAGTGAGCGGGAGAGAAGTTGGTGGATATTTGAACGTGTATTGTGGATGTGATAGATTTGTCACCGAACACCATGCTCAAAAATTACATGAAGGAGAGTGGTTGCTAGGGAACCGAGTGCCTGATTTTTCTATGCACCTCTCCTGCACAAAGAATTAGGTCACGTTTAAGACAGGAAACAGTGTCAGTCATGCTGTGAAGTGGCATCCTGTGAAAAGGACAGAAAGAGTAAAGTCCTATTCCCCGAACAAACAAATGATATAAAAGGTTACAATTTTAATATATTAGTGATGGGTCAGAAAGGGGCATGAACACAGGTTAATATTCACATGCACAGCATCAATTTGAAAACATGGTGATTCAATTAAAGACACAGATATAAAAAAAAAAACTGACATTAAATTTCAGGTAGTGTCTGAAAATCAGATCAATGTTTTGACCAATATCAAATATGGGCAAAACGCCAGTCATCTCTAATAATCAATTTAAATAGAAAGACTTTCTTGTAATCATCTAAATTGTTTTCATCAAATTTTTATAGACTTTCTGGGGTACTGTCTAAGATTCTGTTTGATTTGTTTCATTTTCTGTGTTGTCACTTTTGCCTCTGTTTCTAAGCGTTTTCAGAGGATTTAATTTTCCTGTATTAAACTCACTGACACTGAATATTGAACTAAACAGGCAAACAATTTCCATAAATTAAAGGGCTGAAACAACTGTATACATGTCACATGACAAAACAAAAAATAATAATAATTAGAATTTTGGGGGGGAACTTTGTCATTATCAATCTGTTGCAAATACGCATTTTATTCACATTTTCTGAACTGAACCTACAGAAAAATAACAGTTTCAGAGATAAAATGGGTTTTCAGCACCAAAAAGACAGTGTGCCTGTTTTCTGTTGACATGACTATTAGAAAATGAATTTTTGTTGTAGATATTTGTGTTCAATTTACAGAAGTTATGCCTTCTGTTGTCTTCCAGTTTGTTATGTCTTTATTTTGAACAAAATGCTGAACAATGTGCTGGACTAAAAATTTAAATAAAGCCCTTGGGAGTCCAAAGAATAAATCTGAAACATTCCACCAAATCCTGGAGAGCTATTGATTAAAATAATTTTAGTAGATTAAAAGAAAGTCTGACTTCACTGAAATAAAAAAGAAAACTAACTATTTGCAATCTTTGTACAGAAAAATCACAAAAATTGAAATGGTTTCAAAACTCTTTGCCTGAGTCACCATATTTGATTTTTCAAAAGTACAAAAACAAATCAGTTAATGTAAATCAGTCTCATGCTGTAAAATCTAAGAAAATATTCAATAATTGAAAAGAAGTTGAAGAAGTTATTTTAACCACAGCTGGCATTTTACTGTTTAAAGATGAGCCTGAAAAATCAGGAACAATTAACCAGCCAGACCTCTGAAGACATGGGAGGACATGATAAACTGCATGTTATTTCAAATATGTAATATAAAAAATTGAATCACATTATTGTAAAGGAAATTAAAAAGGCAAAATAAAGAAAAAGTTAACCACTGAAAAAAGTAAATACAAACAGTTAAAAACACTAAAAATACTTCAACTTATCCATGAAAACAATTTCCGGGGCTTGAACACTGCGTACCTCCAGCTGCTGAGTGGACCTTCCTCATTTAGGGTACTTCAGAGTGGAGAGAAAGAAAAGAAGTGATTTAATCTTTGGCATTAAAATTATCACAAAGGTTTCATCAATAAAATGTTTCATTTGAAATGAGTAAAGAAAATTGTGAGCCTTACAGGAAAGAGTGTTGCAAAAGTGATACTTTCTGCATGAAAACATACTTACCATACAGATACAAAACTTAAAAATAAAACAGATGATCACATTATCAATATTATTTTTAAAATGTTGAGCATTTGAAAAAAATTCTTTTTTAGCATTTTTTCTTAGTGAAAAAGGAATATGAAAACTTCTCCAACACAGAATAGTATTTGCATTTTCCATTTTTAATAAGGGATGTAGATAGTTGTCTCTTTTATCTGTTAAAATTGTAATCCATTCAATAAATTAAAGCATTAACTTTTGTCTTTTTTCAAAGGATGTATGAATTATGTTTTTATACAAGTGGCATTTCAACTGGAAGAAATATGTTTGTTAAAAATGAAAAAGGTAAAACAATCCATGGTATCATTAACTCATATTAGTCATAACAATCCTGTTAAAGGAACCTTTTTATTATTGTCTTACCAGCAGAATGTAAAGACGGAAGATAATATTTTAGTTTTTATATAATTGCTGAAACTGTATATGTATTGGAGATTATTACACATCATGAACTAAAACCTGTTTTAAAATAGAGTGAAAAGAAGTTCGAAAGTGTGCACCAGGAAAAATAATTTATTGCAACTGTCAGTTGTACCTGCAGCGTAGAAGCAGCTGAGTCACTAGTCTCTGACAGTCCTGTCCCTCTCGGGATGCTGGACACAATGTATCTGGAGCCCTTTGGCACAGGCTGTCTGACCACCAGCTTTCCTTTCCTGGTCTCTGCTAGAAACAGACTGTACCAGTAGGCATCGTTGGAGACCAGAGTAGAGTCTGCGATGGTGGAGTTCCTCTCACTGATCACACTGTTCCTGCTGGGAGGAGCAGTTTTGCTGGGTTTGGGTTTCTGACACTTCAGCACGATGGTGACCAGTATGGTGATGAGCAGGAGAAATGACACCAAGGCCAGACCGATGACCAGATACAGGTCTGAAAAGATGTCGTATTCCAGAGGCATCTCAGTCATGTCAGAGTAGGCCTTAACATCAGTCTCCACTGTCAGCAGCTTGATGGTGACTGTAGCAGAGAGAGCAGGTTCCCCGTTGTCCTTGGCAATAACAACCAGTCTGTGGTGGCGTGAGTCTTTGTAACTGAACATCCTCATAGTCCTGATCTCTCCGTTGTATTGGTCCAAGCTGAACAAGGAAGCATCAGTCACCTGCAGAAACTGGTAGGTAATCCGAGAGTTGTGCACAGAGTCTGTGTCTAAGGCGATCACTTTAGCCACCAGGGATCCTTTATCAGTGGATCTGGGGATCTTCTCCTCCACCACTGAGCCGTGAGCGCGCCAAGGAGAGACAATAACTGGAGCGTTGTCATTTTGATCAACTATGATGATGTGGACGGTCACATTACTGCTGAGAGGAGGAGAACCAGAGTCTCTGGCCTCAATATGAAAAAGAAACTCCTTCTCAATCTCATAGTCAAACGTTTTCAGTGCATAAAGATTCCCGTTCTCTGGATTGATGGAGAACAGCATAGACATGGAGGTGTTGGCAATCTCCTTCTCTATGATGAAATAAACTAGATACTGGTTTTCATGGAGGTCAGGATCAAATGCAGTGAGTGAGCTGAGCAAGGAGCCAGGTGCGTTATTCTCCATGACACGTATGGTATAAAATGACTGGGAGAACTGAGGAACATTGTCATTAACATCCAGCAGCTCCAAAGTCATAGTTTCATTGTCAGAGAGAGGAGGAGACCCTCTGTCTGTGACAGTGAAGGTGATTTCATATTCTGGGACTTTCTCTCTGTCTAATGGCTCTGACACCACTAACTCATAATAGTTATCAGAGGACTCCCTCAGTTTGAAAGGCATCTTCTCTGGAATATGAAGATCAACCTCTCCATTATCACCTGAGTCTTTATCACTGACACTAACTACAGCTATCACTGTGTCTGTGGCCACATTCTCTTTTACTGGACTCTGAAAGGATTTTATGGAAATTTCAGGATGGTTGTCATTCATGTCAGTCACCTGGATGGTCACTCTACACTGTCCAGATAAGGAGGTAGGTCCTTTGTCACTGGCTATCACCTCCATTTCATACATTTTCAAATCTTCATAATTTATCATTTCCTTTACTCTGATTTCACCATTTTTTGAATTCAGGTTAAACATCATCTGGGTTCTCTCTGATGTATATAAACTGTATGAATAAGTGATGTCAGAGTTGGAGGCTTCATCTAAATCAGTAGCATTCAGTTTAATCACTAAGCTGCCAATGGGCGAGTTCTCCATCACATCTACAACATACTGGTCTTTGTCAAATGAAGGGGCGTTGTCGTTCACATCAAGCACGCGAACAATAATGCTGGCTGTACCTGTGCGCGTGGGCACCCCACCGTCCACAGCGGTCAGAATCAGATTATGAACAGCCTGCTGTTCTCTGTCCAGAGCCTTTTTCAGAACCAAGTCGGCAAACTTCGTTCCGTCTCTCCCGGTCTGAATTTCAATGCAAAATTATCACTTGCGCTCAGTTGATAATTTTTCACAGAATTCGTTCCGACATCCGGGTCAGCAGCGTTGTTCAGGGAGAATCTCTCTCCAACAGGGCTCGACTCTGAGATGTCCAAATGCATCGTTCCTCTTCTAAAATGAGGCGCGTTATCGTTTATGTCCAAGATTTCAACCTCTATGTTGAACATGCGCACCGGGTTTTCAATGCTTGCTTCTAATTTAAGCATACAGGATGATGTTTTCGATGGGCACAAAAACTCCCTGTCAATCCTTTCCAAAATATAAAGCTCCCCCGTGTCTTTGTTGATGTCAAGATATTTTTTATTGGCTACAACATCCACGCGCATCTTCCTCGTCTTCAGCGTCTTCACTTCTAATCCCAAATCAGCTGCCAAATTAGCAACGACAGATCCCTCCTCCATTTCTTCAGGAACAGAATAATGAGTAACTGACAACACGCCACTCCATGTGGCAAAAAGACAGAGAAACGGGAACACATACCTCGTCCCGCAAAGCCGTTTGACAGACGGTGTCATTGTAAAGAGCCGGTTCGGATGGTCAGGTCGTTCAGTTAAAAGCGGAAAGCACAACGCAAATCGTTACAAAAGGCGTTTTCTCCCAAGAATGACGCACTGATTGTGCACAATGTCTCTCATCCCCTCCTCAGACAACACATCGCGATAACATGACTTCATCAAAAATTCGTGATCTGGAACTGAGAAATAAAAAGCAGTCTTCATTAAAATAAAATAAAATAAAATAAGATTTCCAAACCATTTTAATATTCATTTCGCACCATTTTAATATTCATTTCGTCGTAACTGGACCTAACAAAAGTTGATAAGGCGGAATAAATGCGCTTCTATCTAATTATTTGGATGCTACGCTTTTAATACTAATATACATAATTAATTGGTCATTATTATTATTATTATGTTTTTTTGTTCGTCACTGCTGGAAGACGTGATTGTTTAGAAAGAAAAAAAAACTCATAAATTCTTACGAACTTGCTCAAAAGCAGCAAAAAGTAGCATCAAATATATATTTTTTAAATTATGTAGTTACAGAAAATTGCTTTAACAAGGGCTGTTGTCAAGTTTGCTCTTTCCAAGCTATTTGGAAAAAGCAAACTTTCTACTCATCTACTCAACTAGCAAAACTGAAAAAGAACTGAGGTAAAGAAAAACAAAGCATGACAATTAAACTAAACTAAAAATGTTTTTGCGTAGAAAAAAAAAAAAAAAAAAACTTTGGATTAAGCACAAAAGTGTTTAGTTCCTTTTTACATTCCTAAATTGAAATGTCTTGACTTTAAATGTGTTTGCAAAGGTTTGGTTGATTTTCAAATTCAAACAAGCCTTGTTCATCCCAAAGGGAAATTAAATGTTGTTGTAACTCATAAATTAGATTATTCAGAGAATTATTAAAAATGGTGATGGCTGTTGGCAGGATAGAGCTCATCATTTAAGATATCTAGTGTGTTTAATGCCAGAAATAAAAGAAATAGAGAAAGAAGAACTCAAGCTATGAGGTATGTTTAACTTAGAGTTGAGAAAATCAAAAGCTGCTTTGATAATTCAGCTTTCTAATACACATGTTCTAACTAACAAACAGAGAAAGTATTACAAAAGTTGGAACATGCCTTGCCACTTAAAAGTCAAAATCTTCAATAGTATTGTTATGTAACTACATGATTTCAAAGTTAGTCGTAACTTTGAAATGTAAATGTTGTGCACTAAACACTGAATGTAAAAAGGTATATGGTGCACAAATTTATTTGAAACCAGTTTTCTCTCAGAATATTTTAAACTTCAAACCTTGTTATGAAAGAGTGATTATTGTGCAGATGTTGTTTTTTTTCCATGTGATGTGGTGCATTATCAAGTTATGATAAGTATGTCCAGTTTCTTGGACATACTTAGCTCTATTGTGACTGTAAACAGCATCAGCTGGGTGTTGAAAATAAGTGAGTATTTCACAATCTTTGTTTGATTTTAATCGGGTGTTTTAAATAAGTCCCATATGGCAGTGTTCCTTCTCTGCTAGTTTATTGTGCTTTTTTTCTATATTCTTGCCAGGGTGTTGATTAACTTCCCAACTACATCTGATTAAATGGATTAAAATCCATCACTTTTGCTATTTTACAGTCACAAGGTATCGCATAATTAATTATATACTTGACGGTCAGAGAAACTTTTCAATGAAAATTTTCCGTATCATTGAAAAAACATGCTGGACCCTATTTTAAAAGAAATAAAAATTATTATGTTCTCATCTGACAAATTGAGCTTGTTAGATGTGGAAATTTGTGCTGATACTTTTTTGTGTGTTCTTGTCTTTTTGTTTGTTTTGATTGTGAACAGGTTAATTCTTTGCATTCTGAATTGCAACAGAAACTTTGTTCACACAGATCTGTGACATGCATATGTTTCTGTGCTACAATTTACAGTCAGTGCAGCACATATCTGTACCATAACACAGACTTTATGGTTTAGCCAGATAAGGCTTTATGGAGGATAACATTTATACCTTGCTTGCTTAAGCTGGTATCACATACTGTACAATGTGTGACCTGCTCAAGATTAAAATTTTTATTCAGAGTTTTGGAACATGAGGTCAAGATTCTCAATCAAATATATCAGAGAGGCATATATGTTTTATGCCCGGAGGCATAAAACAAGAGAATGAAAAAACAGGAAAGTATTTGTTTACTATATGAAATGAGCCACAGAGTCAAAGAGCCACTATTGGAGCTGCAGGTTGCAGACTGGTGATCCAGCAGATGACAACTGTGATCCTATCTCAATACAGCTGAAGCCAAGGGTGTATTCAAATCAGAAAAGTCATTGGGTCTGCTCTTTTGTGCCGGAACAAAAGTGAACTTTAATTTTTGCTTTCACACTGTGCTTTTTTCCAAGTAGACTATAATTTGTAAACAAAGCAGTGCAGGCCATTGCTCCCATTAGATAGAAATTATGGAGGCGGGACTGAATACAGAACTTTGGATGTCCTGATTGCTAGATTCCTGTAGTGAACATTTGTGCTATTATAACTGCAATATCTTCTTCAATGTCAAAAGCAGGTTTCTCAATGAAATGTTTGTAATTTTGGAATGCTGTCATCAAATGGGCCCTGCCAGCTGAGACACTTTGCATGACCTACCCACAGCACGTTGGTAGCAGCAGCACTAAGAAAAAAAAACAAAAACAAAAAAAACACACCATTTCAGTACCACTAGTACATACAGTAGCATTAGCAACACAGAAGAGTTCATCTTTGCCATAGTGCCCAGCAGCGATGGCTCATGAAGTTTGAAAAGACGTACACTTCTTGCAGTAGCTTCAGATCAAAGCTGGTGTGCATTCACCAAGCAAAAAGCACCAGCATAGTCTTGGAAGCGGATCGAGGCCATATCAAAAATTTGGTATCAGTCCATTATTTTGGTCAGCACCGGAATTTGCTTGAGTGTATTCACACCTGCACAAAAGCTCCAATGTGAGACACAAACTCTTGTCTGTTTAAAGTGGAACAAATGTGCCAGATGTGAATACAATCTAAAAGTGCAAGGCCTTAATTTTTGATTCACTGTTGAAGTAAAACTATGAAGGTAAAAATGAAATTGGTCCAAGGATTCAATTAGGTACAGATTCTTTGCCAGCTCATGTCATCCTGAGGCATTTGTTTAATATGATCTCTTCAGTACAGTACCTATAACAGGTGCACTGGCCACTGTTGGCCCAGAATTACCCATAATTACACATGTGAACAAAGTTCTGCCCTTTCACTGATTATTATAATGATCATATTTGTTTTAATTTTTTATACAAAAATTTTAGAATGATACACCAGTTGTCACCTGACAAAAGTAATACATTTTTTTCCTCAACTTAAAAAGATTATTATTACTATTAAATAAACACAAACGAATACTGCAAAACTGAAATGTATCCATCCATTATCCACCAAGTGTCGGCAGGGGAGAGGTCTGCAGTAGGAAATCAATCAGTCAATCTATCTATCTGTTTCAAAAAGACTATCCTAACTATAATATACCAATTATAGTTATTAAATGTTAATTTGACATATGACATTAAAAAATCTAATTATCAAAGTCCATTTTTACCTTTCCTTTTTAAAGAAAATTGTAAAACAAACTCTGTAAATATATATTTAAGAAAATACCAAATTAACATTTGGAAACTTATGCTTTAAGTCAGAGTAGGAAAAAATTATGAATTACTTATAGAAAAAAGAATAGATGTTGGTACCAACAGACCCAGACATTTTGTCGAGATAAAATGACAAGAAGGCATATTAATAAGACTTGGTGATTTAACATTAAAGAGATGAAACTTCACAATACATGAAAATGAATTTGAAAATATGTGTACTTTTTAAAGAATATTGCTAATTATCATTTAACTGTATTAGGCCAGTGTGGATATTTAGATGTTATTATCTAACGGACTGTATAAAAGATAAACACATAGACGTTAAAAATATTTCTGTGGAAGTGCCCATGCTGAACAGCAGATGAAATGCCAGTATAATGATGAGTCTGTGGGAGAATCCTTAATTATTGAACATGAAACAACAATATCTAATCTTTCCCACACCTCATAAATTAAACATTCTGTTCTTTGTAATAATAATCACAACAATATTCACAGCATGTTTTGTGGAAAACTATTAAATTATGAATTGATTAACATTTTTTAGGATTTTATGTAAGGACAAAGAAAATGCATATGTATAGGATTTTACATTTCTTTACGTGTAAGAAACATCATAATACATGTTTTCTATGAAGATTTATGTCTATTTTCAGATAAATATATAAGTTAAATTATAGAGTTGGAAAGGGAGTTTTTTGTTTGTTTGTTTTTCACATTGTGGAGTGCTACCTCTTATTAATACGAAAATATTTAACGTCCTTTAGAATGACTTGTGAATTATTAAATTTCACTTTTTTTCATCAGAATATAAACTCACAGAGTTTTAAAAGAACATTGGGTATTTTGATTTCTTTCCCTCAAATATATTTAATGTTTGAAAGCGAAATAAAATGGCTTTTGGCTAAATTTGAATCTTTATGAAAATATAATCTTTTCATCATGTCAAATTTATGTTGAAGCCTCAGTGTTGGCATCGCCAATGATGCATATTCTCATATCTTCTATCAAATTCTACAGAACAAAAAAATAAACTGACATAACAAAAATGAGTTAATACGTGTTTCTTGAAGATTGCCCTACCTGCAGAGTGGAAGCAGCTGAGTCACTAGTCTCTGACAGTCCTGTCCCTCTTGGGATGCTGGACACAATGTATCTGGAGCCCTTTGGCACAGGCTGTCTGACCACCAGCTTTCCTTTCCTGGTCTCTGCTAGAAACAGACTGTACCAGTAGGCATCATTGGAGACCAGAGTAGAGTCTGCGATGGTGGAGTTCCTCTCACTGATCACACTGTTCCTGCTGGGAGGAGCAGTTTTGCTGGGTTTGGGTTTCTGACACTTCAGCACAATGGTGACCAGTATGGTGATGAGCAGGAGAAATGACACCGAGGCCAGACCGATGACCAGATACAGGTCTGAAAAGATGTCGTATTCCAGAGGCAACTCAGTCATGTCAGAGTAGGCCTTAACATCAGTCTCCACTGTCAGCAGCTTGATGGTGACTGTAGCAGAGAGAGCAGGTTCCCCGTTGTCCTTGGCAATAACAACCAGTCTGTGGTGGCGTGAGTCTTTGTAACTGAACATCCTCATAGTCCTGATCTCTCCGTTGTATTGGTCCAAGCTGAACAAGGAAGCATCAGTCACCTGCAGAAACTGGTAGGTAATCCGAGAGTTGTGCACAGAGTCTGTGTCTAAGGCGATCACTTTAGCCACCAGGGATCCTTTATCAGTGGATCTGGGGATCTTCTCCTCCACCACTGAGCCGTGAGCGCGCCAAGGAGAGACAATAACTGGAGCGTTGTCATTTTGATCAACTATGATGATGTGGACGGTCACATTACTGCTGAGAGGAGGAGAACCAGAGTCTCTGGCCTCAATATGAAAAAGAAACTCCTTCTCAATCTCATAGTCAAACGTTTTCAGTGCATAAAGATTCCCGTTCTCTGGATTGATGGAGAACAGCATAGACATGGAGGTGTTGGCAATCTCCTTCTCTATGATGAAATAAACTAGATACTGGTTTTCATGGAGGTCAGGATCAAATGCAGTGAGTGAGCTGAGCAAGGAGCCAGGTGCGTTATTCTCCATGACACGTATTGTATAAAATGACTGGGAGAACTGAGGAACATTGTCATTAACATCCAGCAGCTCCAAAGTCATGGTTTCATTGTCAGACAGAGGAGGAGACCCTCTGTCTGTGACAGTGAAGGTGATTTCATATTCTGGGACTTTCTCTCTGTCTAATGGCTCTGACACCACTAACTCATAATAGTTATCAGAGGACTCCCTCAGTTTGAAAGGCATCTTCTCTGGAATATGAAGATCAACCTCTCCATTATCACCTGAGTCTTTATCACTGACACTAACTACAGCTATCACTGTGTCTAACTCTATGTTCTCACTGACTGGACTCTGAAATGATTTAATTGAAATATGTGGATGGTTATCATTCATGTCCTCTACAATAATTTTAATTTTACATTGTCCTGATAGTGCACTAGCTCCTTTATCAGTTGCAATAACTTCCATGTCGTAGATCCTAAAATCCTCATAATTCAGCACACCTTTCACCGTTATTTCCCCTGTTGTTGGATTTAATTTAAACGTTTCCTGCGTTTTCTCGGATGTGTACAAACTATATGAATATACTAATTCTGAATTTAATCCGTCGTCTGCATCAGTCGCATTAAGATGAATTACCCTACTTCCAATGGGAGAATTTTCTAATACGCTAACTTCATAGTTTTCTGGTTTGAATTTAGGGGCGTTGTCATTTGTATCTAAAACATGGACAATAATGCTCGCTGTTCCAGAGCGAGACGGTGAGCCACCGTCTACTGCTGTGAGTATTAAATTATGAACCGCTTGCTCTTCTCGATCGATTCTTTTCTTCAAAATCAAGTCAGGAAATTTTGAGCCATCTCTCCCAGTCTGAATTTCTATCGTAAAAAAATCACTTTCGCTCAGCTGATACGTTTTGAGAGCATTAGAACCCACATCTGGATCAACTGCGTTGCTCACAGAAAACCGCTCACCAGCCTGTGTCGCCTCTGAAATATCTAGATCTATTGTGTCTCTTCTGAAATGAGGTGCGTTATCGTTAATGTCCAGTATCTCCAACTCGATATAAAATATCCGTTTGGGGTTTTCAATGATAGCCTCCATTTTCAGATAACACGACGTCTTGGCGTGGCAGAGGGATTCCCTGTCAATTCGCTCGACAATGAACAGCTCCCCTGTTTCTTTGTTCACGTCCAAATATTTCCGACTTCCTATGGTGTCCAGGCGCATTTTTCGATCGATCAACGTCTTTACATCTAGTCCTAAATCTCCAGCGAGATTGGCGACTACGGAGCCTTCTTCCAGTTCTTCCGGAACAGAGTAGTGTGTTACTGCAAACGCGGATTTAATTGCAGCAAAGCAGACAAAAATTGTCAGAACGTACCTCCTCCAATGCAGACAGCAGGTAAAGCCTTCCATGGTTGCCACGGATCTTTGTTTTCTTTCGAGAACTGATTTTTTTTTAAAAGGAGCTTTGAAAAACAGTGCAATTACAAGTTTAGTTATTTCAACTGGCAAACCTTTAAATCAAAACTGGGAGCTGTTCGGTTGCTGGTCTGCTCTGTTCTCATCACTTCGTTGCAAACAATGATGGCGATAGTGATGTCACAAATTTACGTAACCAAGCTTTGCAAACAGCGCCTCGGTGTGAAAGATGCCGTAATTTCATGGACGTTTAAGTTATGTGTAAAAGTGTTTTAATATAGGAAAGCAAAGAACGACGAAGTTATGCAATCTTCAGTAGAGTATTCCAGTTGAGAAAAACGTCTTTTTTCTTTCCTTTTTTTTTTTTTTTCATACATCGCGCAAAAACATAGACTTTTGTCTAATGCAGATCACTGAGATGTGTTCAGTTCAAAATTATCTATTTTTCTTGAAGGATATAAATTTTGAATTTATAAAATTTTACAATTGAAGTAGAACTTCTAAAACATATTTATACTGCTCCAATGGCACATTTCAAAAATATTTTTCTGACATTTATGAGATCAGTATGTGTAATCAGTAGCAATGTGTTAATCGAAGTTAAATTAATGTTACATGTCTGAAGAGTACAAGTGATAAGTCACATGTGTCTCACCTGCAGAGTAGAAGCAGCTGAGTCACTAGTTACTGACAGTCCTGTCCCTCTCGGGATGCTGGACACGATGTATCTGGAGCCCTTTGGCACAGGCTGTCTGACCACCAGCTTCCCTTTCCTGGTCTCTGCTAGAAACAGACTGTACCAGTAGGCATCGTTGGAGACCAGAGTAGAGTCTGCGATGGTGGAGTTCCTCTCACTGATCACACTGTTCCTGCTGGGAGGAGCAGTTTTGCTGGGTTTGGGTTTCTGACACTTCAGCACGATGGTGACCAGTATGGTGATGAGTAGGAGAAATGACACCGAGGCCAGACCGATGACCAGATACAGGTTGATGTCTGAAAAGATGTCGTATTCCAGAGGCATCTCAGTCATGTCAGAGTAGGCCTTAACATCAGTCTCCACTGTCAGCAGCTTGATGGTGACTGTAGCAGAGAGAGCAGGCTCCCCGTTGTCCTTGGCAATAACAACCAGTCTGTGGTGGCGTGAGTCTTTGTAACTGAACATCCTCATAGTCCTGATCTCTCCGTTGTATTGGTCCAAGCTGAACAAGGAAGCATCAGTCACCTGCAGAAACTGGTAGGTAATCCGAGAGTTGTGCACAGAGTCTGTGTCTAAGGCGATCACTTTAGCCACCAGGGATCCTTTATCAGTGGATCTGGGGATCTTCTCCTCCACCACTGAGCCGTGAGCGCGCCAAGGAGAGACAATAACTGGAGCGTTGTCATTTTTGATCAACTATGATGATGTGGACGGTCACATTACTGCTGAGAGGAGGAGAACCAGAGTCTCTGGCCTCAATGTGGAAAAGAAACTCCTTCTCAATCTCATAGTCAAAGGTTTTCAGTGCATAAAGATTCCCGTTCTCTGGATTGATGGAGAACAGCATAGACATGGAGGTGTTGGCAATCTCCTTCTCTATGATGAAATAAACTAGATACTGGTTTTCATGGAGGTCAGGATCAAATGCAGTGAGTGAGCTGAGCAAGGAGCCAGGTGCGTTATTCTCCATGACACGTATGGTATAAAATGACTGGGAGAACTGAGGAACATTGTCATTAACATCCAGCAGCTCCAAAGTCATGGTTTCATTGTCAGACAGAGGAGGAGACCCTCTGTCTGTGACAGTGAAGGTGATTTCATATTCTGGGACTTTCTCTCTCTAATGGCTCTGACACCCACTAACTCATAATAGTTATCAGAGGACTCCCTCAGTTTGAAAGGCATCTTCTCTGGAATATGAAGATCAACCTCTCCATTATCACCTGAGTCTTTATCACTGACACTAACTACAGCTATCACTGTGTCTAACTCTATGTTCTCACTCACTGGACTCTGAAATGATTTAATTGATATTTCTGGATGGTTGTCGTTCATTCTTCAACAAGAATCTTTATGGTACATTGTCCTGATAAACTGTTGGCTCCTTTATCTGTTGCTATGACTTCCATGTCATAAATCCTAAAATCTTCATAGTTCAGCATTCCTTTTACAGTAATTTCTCCTGTGGTTGGATTCAAATTAAATGCTTCTTGCGTTTTTTCTGATGTATAAAGACTATACGAATATGTAATGTCAGAATTTGAACCTTCATCTAGATCTACTGCCTTAACATGAACAACAAGGCTTCCAATTGGGTCATTTTCAAAAACATGGACAGTATAACTGGGTTTGTCAAATGTGGGCGCATTGTCATTTGTATCTAAAACACGAATAATAACACTCGCGGTGCCAGATCGAGCAGGTGTTCCCCCATCTATGGCTGTCAGCATTAGACTGTGTGCCGCCTGCTTCTCCCGATCTAATGGTTTTTTAAGAATCAAATCAGCAAATTTTGACCCGTCTCTCCCCGTTTGAACCTCAATATTAAAATGTTCGCTTTCACTCAGCTCGTACGTTTTCAGCGAATTTCCTCCAACATCAGGATCAGCTGCATTACTCAGCGAAAATCTCTCTCCTTTAGGCGTAGCCTCAGATATGTCTAAATGTATGACGTCTCTTCGAAATTGTGGTGCATTGTCATTCATATCCAAAATCTCTACCTCTATGTTGAAAATTCGCACGGGATTTTCTAGGATTATTTCTAAACGTAGATAGCAAGGCGCTGAAGATTTTGTGGGACAAATGAGTTCCCTGTCAATTTTCTCCACAATATACAGCTCCCCAGTCTCTTTGTTCACGTCCAGATATTTCTTGTTCGCGATGATATCAACTCGCATTCTCCTTCGAGTCAATGTGGCCACGTCCAGGCTAAGATCTGAAGCAAGATTGGCAACAACCGATCCCTCTTTCATTTCTTCTGGTATAGAATAATGAGTCACTGCCGTCGTAATGTTCCGGGCGAAGGTAAAAATAATAAAGAAAAGCTGAACATACCTCTCTCCCTTTGTTATTGTACGAACCATTGCTTCGAAATATGCCAGCCTTAAAACTGATGAAAGAAAGCCCAGCGCTGTTGATGATTTTGTTTTCCTCGAAAGTCTCTGTCCAAACCTTTTACAAACACTTCTAAATCCAGGAAAGCACCCGAATTTGCATCTACTCTTTCTGGAATTCCTCGCAGCACCACAGAGCTTTCCTGACATCCAATGAATAAGCTCCAATGAAAACGTCTTATCCCGACGTTCAGAGTACATTAGTGCTACAGCGCCACCGTTTTATTCCGGAAAAACAACTGCCAGATAATATAACACGAAAGAAAAATACACATAATAATAATAATAATAATAATAATAATAATAATAATAATAATAATAATAATAATAATAGTAAACCTGAATGGAAAAACGCCTTTAAAAGATTTACGTATTAATTCATCAACTTCGCAGAACTGCAAAATTAAAATGAAGAATAGGCTATTACAAAAGCGACACAATGTAAGTTTGAATATAAAAAGTTTAAATCAACCGCGTAGCCTATATTTATTTATATATTTACAAATTTTCACGTACAAAAAGCTTGATAAATTAGGAGACGCTATTTCCAAACTTGACAGTTAAAATCTTATGAGCTGTACGTCAACAATGGTCGATAAAATCAGGAAACACTGATAGCAACACGTTATTGCGGCAAGAAAAATTTTATCATAAGAAAAACGAATATTTTCAACCCAAAAAAAGGAGAAGAAAATGGTTTTATTTATTACCATATGTAATTCAAACGTTTCCATTTCACCGCAAGCGGTTTGCGGTGAAATGGAAACCGCAAACCGTTGTCTGGAGAAACAGACTTAGAGCAGTTTTTTGGGGAGAGGGAGAGACAACATGAGTGAAGAATCACTTCATTGACCTCATTCACAGGTGCTGGTAGAGGGACAGAATTAAACACGTTACTTAATGAGCGAAAATATAGATGAAGACTAACTGAATGTAGCGATAGAAGAGCGTGATTTCAGAATTTGTGGTATTCGCAAAATGTTCCGCTATGCAGGTATTTAATACGCATTAAAACGTTTAATTGACCAAATTAATTTTCTGACATACGCTAAAAATAGAACAGTTTGTCGTGTATTGGAGAATAATGCGAAAATAAATGTTCAAGACATATTAAAAATAAAATGACACATATCAACTAGATTCCCACCTGCAGAGTAGAAGCAGCTGAGTCACTAGTCTCTGACAGTCCTGTCCCTCTGGGATGCTGGACACGATGTATCTGGAGCCCTTTGGCACAGGCTGTCTGACCACCAGCTTTCCTTTCCTGGTCTCTGCTAGAAACAGACTGTACCAGTAGGCATCGTTGGAGACCAGAGTAGAGTCTGCGATGGTGGAGTTCCTCTCACTGATCACACTGTTCCTGCTGGGAGGAGCAGTTTTGCTGGGTTTGGGTTTCTGACACATCAGCACGATGGTGACCAGTATGGTGATGAGCAGGAGAAATGACACCGAGGCCAGACCGATGACCAGATACAGGTCTGAAAAGATGTCGTATTCCAGAGGCATCTCAGTCATGTCAGAGTAGGCCTTAACATCAGTCTCCACTGTCAGCAGCTTGATGGTGACTGTAGCAGAGAGAGCAGGCTCCCCGTTGTCCTTGGCAATAACAACCAGTCTGTGGTGGCGTGAGTCTTTGTAACTGAACATCCTCATATCCTGATCTCTCCGTTGTATTGGTCCAAGCTGAACAAGGAAGCATCAGTCACCTGCAGAAACTGGTAGGTAATCCGAGAGTTGTGCACAGAGTCTGTGTCTAAGGCGATCACTTTAGCCACCAGGGATCCTTTATCAGTGGATCTGGGGATCTTCTCCTCCACCACTGAGCCGTGAGCGCGCCAAGGAGAGACAATAACTGGAGCGTTGTCATTTTGATCAACAATGATGATGTGGACGGTCACATTACTGCTGAGAGGAGGAGAACCAGAGTCTCTGGCCTCAATGTGGAAAAGAAACTCCTTCTCAATCTCATAGTCAAACGTTTTCAGTGCATAAAGATTCCCGTTCTCTGGATTGATGGAGAACAGCATAGACATGGAGGTGTTGGCAATCTCCTTCTCTATGATGAAATAAACTAGATACTGGTTTTCATGGAGGTCAGGATCAAATGCAGTGAGTGAGCTGAGCAAGGAGCCAGGTGCGTTATTCTCCATGACACGTATGGTATAAAATGACTGGGAGAACTGAGGAACATTGTCATTAACATCCAGCAGCTCCAAAGTCATAGTTTCATTGTCAGAGAGAGGAGGAGACCCTCTGTCTGTGACAGTGAAGGTGATTTCATATTCTGGGACTTTCTCTCTGTCTAATGGCTCTGACACCACTAACTCATAATAGTTATCAGAGGATTCCCTCAGTTTGAAAGGCATCTTCTCTGGAATATGAAGATCAACCTCTCCATTATCACCTGAGTCTTTATCACTGACACTAACTACAGCTATCACTGTGTCTAACTCTATGTTCTCACTGACTGGACTCTGAAATGATTTAATTGATATTTCTGGATGGTTGTCGTTCATATCTTCAACAAGAATCTTTATGGTACATTGTCCTGATAAACTGTTGGCTCCTTTATCTGTTGCTATGACTTCCATGTCATAAATCCTAAAATCTTCATAATTCAACATTCCTTTTACAGTAATTTCGCCAGTTGTTGGATTCAGATTAAATGTTTCTTGCGTTTTTTCTGATGTATATAAACTATATGAGTATGTGACGTCAGAATTAGATCCTTCGTCTAAATCTGTTGCATTGAGGTGAATAATTACACTTCCAATGGGAGAATTTTCCATTACTTGGACATTGTAGGCTGCTTTATCAAATGCAGGTGCATTGTCGTTTGTATCTAAAACATGAACAACAATGCTAACGGTACCAGATCGAGCCGGAGTTCCTCCATCCACCGCCGTTAATATCAGGTTATGAAGTGCCTGCCTCTCTCGATCTAACGTCTTTTTCAGGATCAAATCGGCGAATTTTGATCCATCTCTTCCGGTTTGAACCTCAATATTAAAATAATCACTTTCACTCAAATGATATGTTTTTAGTGAATTGGTTCCAACGTCTTGATCAACCGCGTTGCTGAGAGAAAATCGCTCTCCCCTCGGCGTTGCTTCAGATATATCTAAATGAATGGCGTCTCTTCGAAATTGCGGGGCGTTGTCATTCATATCTAACACTTCTAACTCTATGTTGAATATCCGTAATGGGTTTTCCAACGTTATTTCCAGTTTTAGATAACAGGAAGGTCTCTTATAGCAGATGTTCTCCCTGTCGATCTTCTCCACAATGTACAACTCACCAGTCTCTTTGTTCACATCCAGATATTTCTTGTTCGTGATGATGTCAAGGCGCATCTTTCGCTTTGTCAACGTTTTAACGTCCAGACCAAGATCAGTAGCGAGGTTGGCGACGACTGATCCTTCTTTCATTTCCTCTGGTATGGAATAATGAGTCACCGAGCTTGATATTTCACAAAACACGGAAAAAAGAATCGCGAGCAGCACGCACCTCGCCAAGGGGTTCTTTGTTAAAACCGGATCCATTGTCACCTTCAGGATATCAACATTGAAACGAGGAAGTAGCTGGCGTTTTTCTGCGGTGCTCGATTTATTTTTCGGAGCGCTTCGATTCACAAAGTCTTATGGATATTCTAAAGGGAAATAAGTGAAAATTGCAGGATCTCCATTAATGGTGTTTCAGCACCATGGAGCTGTCCAGTCTGTAGGAAAACGTTCCAGTAACAGCGACCTCTTATAATGACGTTTTACACCCGGATTTCAAAAAACAAAACAGCGCCTCCATTCTGGCGTAATCAAACCCAAATATATCGAAATAAACTTGTGAAAATTGTAACATGTTTTTAAAGTAATGTCATAGCATACTGGAAAAGAAAAATGTCCTAAATATTGTACATTTCTCATGTAAAACTCATTAATTTGCAGTGGTGTGATATTTACAAAATATTTTCTGAAGTATATATCAACACTGTTATTATTATTATTATTATTATTATTATTATTATTATTGCTGTTGAGACACACTTTAAATATAATCAAGAGAATTTGTTTTCTTAAAGGTTTTAACAAATTAATTAAATTGATTATGTTTAGTACATTTTATAGTTTTTTCTCTCACACACATCAGAAAAGCTTTTAGCATAGTTTTGCAGACTGTAAATAAATTCTGTATGTGTGGATATTGAATTAGATACATTGTATTAAAATGTGTTTAAAACAAATTTCAGAAATGTAGGGTGGAAAGTCAAGTTAAGTTGTCACACTAATGTTTATTTTTTGTTAATTTGAAAAAGTCTCTGAAGAAGATTAATTGTTACATATAAATGTAAAGTTTAAATATGTATTTAAAAGGCTTTTGAGTCAAAGCATACACCTCATTTTCTTTACCTTTCTTGTGGTGATGTGTTGTTTGAATATGTTCTGAGACGGTTTAATAATTTACAAGACGAACATTACAATAATTTTTCATAGTTATACTATTTTGATGGATTAAAAATAATGATTGCTTTTTCTTTTTGTGTTGAAAAAAACAAAACATTACTGTGAAATAGCATTCAGGACTTAAAAAATGGCAACGTAAAGATGAATTCCGATCATTAAAAAAGACGTTTGTGAAAACAACTATTTTCAAAAGTGAGAGTCAGTACTCTAGTTTATAAAGAAAAAATGGCTCTGTAATTGTCAAAAAATCTATTTGATATCAGGAAAATATATGCTGGATGCCATGAAACTGAAAAGAAAGATGAATTATTATTTTCTGCACTCCTACCTGTAGAGTGGAAGCAGCTGAGTCACTAGTTTCTGACAGTCCTGTCCCTCTTGGGATGCTGGACACAATGTATCTGGAGCCCTTTGGCACAGGCTGTCTGACCACCAGCTTCCCTTTCCTGGTCTCTGCTAGAAACAGACTGTACCAGTAGGCATCATTGGAGACCAGAGTGGAGTCTGCGATGGTGGAGTTCCTCTCACTGATCACACTGTTCCTGCTGGGAGGAGCAGTTTTGCTGGGTTTGGGTTTCTGACACTTCAGCACGATGGTGACCAGTATGGTGATGAGCAGGAGAAATGACACCGAGGCCAGACCGATGACCAGATACAGGTCTGAAAAGATGTCGTATTCCAGAGGCATCTCAGTCATGTCAGAGTAGGCCTTAACATCAGTCTCCACTGTCAGCAGCTTGATGGTGACTGTAGCAGAGAGAGCAGGCTCCCCGTTGTCCTTGGCAATAACAACCAGTCTGTGGTGGCGTGAGTCTTTGTAACTGAACATCCTCATAGTCCTGATCTCTCCGTTGTATTGGTCCAAGCTGAACAAGGAAGCATCAGTCACCTGCAGAAACTGGTAGGTAATCCGAGAGTTGTGCACAGAGTCTGTGTCTAAGGCGATCACTTTAGCCACCAGGGATCCTTTATCAGTGGATCTGGGGATCTTCTCCTCCACCACTGAGCCGTGAGCGCGCCAAGGAGAGACAATAACTGGAGCGTTGTCATTTTGATCAACAATGATGATGTGGACGGTCACATTACTGCTGAGAGGAGGAGAACCAGAGTCTCTGGCCTCAATGTGGAAAAGAAACTCCTTCTCAATCTCATAGTCAAAGGTTTTCAGTGCATAAAGATTCCCGTTCTCTGGATTGATGGAGAACAGCATAGACATGGAGGTGTTGGCAATCTCCTTCTCTATGATGAAATAAACTAGATACTGGTTTTCATGGAGGTCAGGATCAAATGCAGTGAGTGAGCTGAGCAAGGAGCCAGGTGCGTTATTCTCCATGACACGTATGGTATAAAATGACTGGGAGAACTGAGGAACATTGTCATTAACATCCAGCAGCTCCAAAGTCATGGTTTCATTGTCAGTCAGAGGAGGAGACCCTCTGTCTGTGACAGTGAAGGTGATTTCATATTCTGGGACTTTCTCTCTGTCTAATAGCTCTGACACCACTAACTCATAATAGTTATCAGAGGACTCCCTCAGTTTGAAAGGCATCTTCTCTGGAATATGAAGATCAACCTCTCCATTATCACCTGAGTCTTTATCACTGACACTAACTACAGCTATCACTGTGTCTAACTCTATGTTCTCACTGACTGGACTCTGAAATGATTTAATTGATATTTCTGGATGGTTGTCATTCATGTCTTCAACAAGAATCTTTATGGTACATTGTCCTGATAAACTGTTGGCTCCTTTATCTGTTGCTATGACTTCCATGTCATAAATATTGAAATCCTCATAGTTCAACGTTCCTTTCACAGTAATTTCACCTGTAGTTGGATTTAAATTAAATGTTTCTTGTGTTTTTTCTGAAGTGTATAAACTATATAAATATGTAATATCAGAATTTGATCCTTCGTCTAAATCTGTTGCATTGAGCTGTATTACAAGGCTACCAATGGGAGAATTTTCCATTATTTTTACGTTGAAAACTGATTTATCAAATGTAGGTGCATTATCATTTGTGTCTAAAACACGAACGATAACACTTGCGGTACCTGACCGAGCAGGTGTTCCCCCATCTACCGCTGTTAATATTAAATTATAAATGGCTTTTTGCTCTCGATCTAAAGTCTTTTTCAGAATCAAATCAGCAAATTTTGAACCGTCCCTCCCAGTCTGAACCTCAATGTTAAAGTGTTCATTTTCACTCAGCTGATATGTTTTAACTGAATTTATTCCCACATCAGCATCAACCGCATTGCTGAGAGAAAACCTCTCTCCTTTTGGAGTGGCTTCAGATATATCTAAATAGATTGTTTCTCTTCGAAATCGTGGGGCGTTGTCATTCATGTCCAGAATTTCAACTTCGATGTTAAAAATCCTTACTGGATTATCCAGTATCACTTCGAGTTTAATGTAACACGACGATTTGGTGTTGCAAAGCCCCGTGTGTTCCCTGTCAATCTTCTCAACGATGTACAGCTCGCCAGTCTCTTTGTTCACATCGAGGTATTTTTTATTTGCGATGATGTCGACTCGCATCTTCCTTTGCTTCAGCGTTTTGACGTCAAGGCTGAGGTCTGTTGCAAGGTTGGCAATAACCGATCCTGCTTTCATTTCTTCTGGTATAGAGTAATGACTGACCGAAGTCAACGAATCATGAACAAAAAAACAAAGAACGGCGAAGAGCACGTACCTCCTGTGTTTTCCCATTGTTACGACACCTCCGTTATTGCGTGCGATTAAAACAAAGTCATGCGCCTCCGTGGGTTTCAAATGGTGATGTTAAAAAAATGAGCTGACGTTCTTGCTCAATTCATTTTTCTTTCATTACGATTCGTAGATTGCAGTCTGTTTTTGAAATAGAGTTGGGTTTTAGTGGCTTGAAGCTCTCGTTTCTTCCTCTGTACGTCATCCCACTGACAGAGCCTCACTGTGATACCGTATGAGGAATGGATTATTTCGCAGCAAACAGCGCCACTTAACAGCTATTACAGTTTTAAAATGTAAATGTGATGATCCCGTGAAACGAATGCGGTATAAATCACGGTTTAACGTCACCTATATATTAGACCTCAACTATTTCACAAAATACATTTAAAATGCATTATAATTATATACACATTAAAGAAAATGTGCTATCAATACTCACCTGCAGAGTAGAAGCAGCTGAGTCACTAGTTTCTGACAGTCCTGTCCCTCTCGGGATGCTGGACACGATGTATCTGGAGCCCTTTGGCACAGGCTGTCTGACCACCAGCTTTCCTTTCCTGGTCTCTGCTAGAAACAGACTGTACCAGTAGGCATCATTGGAGACCAGAGTAGAGTCTGCGATGGTGGAGTTCCTCTCACTGATCACACTGTTCCTGCTGGGAGGAGCAGTTTTGCTGGGTTTGGGTTTCTGACACTTCAGCACGATGGTGACCAGTATGGTGATGAGCAGGAGAAATGACACCGAGGCCAGACCGATGACCAGATACAGGTTGATGTCTGAAAAGATGTCGTATTCCAGAGGCATCTCAGTCATGTCAGAGTAGGCCTTAACATCAGTCTCCACTGTCAGCAGCTTGATGGTGACTGTAGCAGAGAGAGCAGGTTCCCCGTTGTCCTTGGCAATAACAACCAGTCTGTGGTGGCGTGAGTCTTTGTAACTGAACATCCTCATAGTCCTGATCTCTCCGTTGTATTGGTCCAAGCTGAACAAGGAAGCATCAGTCACCTGCAGAAACTGGTAGGTAATCCGAGAGTTGTGCACAGAGTCTGTGTCTAAGGCGATCACTTTAGCCACCAGGGATCCTTTATCAGTGGATCTGGGGATCTTCTCCTCCACCACTGAGCCGTGAGCGCGCCAAGGAGAGACAATAACTGGAGCGTTGTCATTTTGATCAACTATGATGATGTGGACGGTCACATTACTGCTGAGAGGAGGAGAACCAGAGTCTCTGGCCTCAATGTGGAAAAGAAACTCCTTCTCAATCTCATAGTCAAAGGTTTTCAGTGCATAAAGATTCCCGTTCTCTGGATTGATGGAGAACAGCATAGACATGGAGGTGTTGGCAATCTCCTTCTCTATGATGAAATAAACTAGATACTGGTTTTCATGGAGGTCAGGATCAAATGCAGTGAGTGAGCTGAGCAAGGAGCCAGGTGCGTTATTCTCCATGACACGTATGGTATAAAATGACTGGGGAAATTGTGGCGCATTATCATTAACATCCAGCAGGTGCACGGTTATTGTTTCATTGTCAGATAGAGGAGGTGTTCCTGTGTCTCTAGCAATTAGTGTTATGTCGTATTCAGGAACCCTTTCCCGATCTAATGGCTCAGACACTATCAGGGAATAATGCGTGGGTCTGTCTGACGATTTGTTAAGAATAAACGGCATGGCTTCGTGAATGAAGATGTTTATTTTTCCGTTATCACCTGTGTCTCGGTCACTTATACCTACCAGCGCAATAACAGTTCCTACAGGTACATTTTCAGGTACTGTGTTTTTCACAGACTGCACAGTAATTTCAGGGAAATTATCGTTCATATCTGTCACGTGAACCACTATTTTGCACTGCCCCAGCAGAGGGTGTGCTCCTTTATCTTTTGCTTCGATGTGCATCTCATAAAATTTCATATCTTCATAATCTATCGTTCCTTTAACACTTATCTCTCCCGTGTTGGGATTCAGTGTGAAGACGTCTTGTGTTTTTTCCGACGTGTAAAGAGTGAATGCGTACACAATCTCTGAATTACTCCCCTCGTCGAGATCAGTAGCGTTAAGATTAACGACCAGCGTTCCTATCGGAGTGTTTTCTGCCATGTTTATTGTGTACGTCTGCTTGTCAAACTGAGGAGGGTTGTCGTTCGTGTCTTGCACTCTTACTATGATGTTGGCAGTACCTGAACGCACCGGGACACCTCCGTCCACAGCGGTCAGGATTAATTTATGCACAGCTTCCTCCTCTCTGTCCAACGATTTCGTTAGTACCAGATCTACATACTGAGTTCCGTCGCTGCCAGTCTGAATTTCTATGGTGAAATGGTCACTGGTGCTAAGTTTGTATGTTTTAATCGTATTTATGCCAACATCTGGATCTACAGCATTGGGCAGGGAGAATCTCTCCCCCGGCGTGGCGGATTCTGAAACGTCCAGCTCGACTCTGTCTCTTCGAAAATGTGGAGCGTTGTCGTTTATGTCTGTTATGCCGAGCTCAATGTTGAAGATGCGCAGCGGGGTCTCGATGATGAAATCGAGCTTCAGAAAGCAAGATGTTGGCTTCGCTGGGCAAAGATATTCTCTGTCTATTCTTTCAACGATGTAAAGCTCCCCGGTCTTTTTGTTAAAGTCTAGATATTTTTTGTTTGTGAAGATGTCGAGTTTTACCTCTCGTTGCGCCAAGCCTCCGAGCTCAAGACCCAAATCCGCAGCAAGATTCGCCACAACAGAACCCCTCTCCATCTCCTCGGCGATAGAGTACCGCGTCACAGACAAAGCGCCGGGCCACAGTGCAGCCAAGACAAAGACAGAGGCCCAATATGCCATCCTTCCTTCAAAAGGGGGTAAAAAAAAAAATCAATTATTGTCAATTTGTTGATTTCAAAGCTTTGCAGAAATCCCCACATGAACACAAGGGGAAAATATAATGGGGGGGCATGCGGACTTGGTTAAATCATAAAAGCATCCAGAGAGCCCTGTGTTCGACACATCCAGTGCAGATAGGTGTGTCGTGATTTCAAGAAAGAAGAAGGCTTTTTTTTTTTATTTTGCTGTAGTGTTCAACAGTGACACCATGTGCCCAAAGCCCCTCAGACTGGGGGGATCTGTACCTTTTAGAATAATGACTCATTTGTTGTTTTGTGTGTCATCTTCTCCTCATGCACCTTCTCCACGATTCCTGTGGTATAAAATGTACAGGGAAACTGTTATTTACATACAGTAAGTACCCGGTTTTTTGTGCTAAATAGCTAAATAACTACGTTTTGAAATACTTTAAAAAAAAATTGGGTGGCACTGGTAAGTAGGTTCCTTCAGTCATCTCTCTATTTTATTTTATTTTATTTTATTTTATTTTATTTTATTTTATTTTATTTTATTTTATTTTATTTTATTTTGGCTAATGAGAGTAGCTTCAGAGAAATTCCAGCGTAATTACGGTACAGTTAATTTGACCAAAGAACAAAAGGACATCAACCTCATTATATGACATGGGGAAATGTTAATTTTAGCGTGGCGTTTTGAACGGTTCTCCTTAAACTTTCATTTAAAAAGATAGTATAGTGAATGTGAATTTATTTTAAAATGTTTTGATGTTGAAATATGAAAACGAATGGGTTTTGTTTTAACTTGTGTACAATGAGCTTATGTAGTTTTTCTCAGATTCCAGATTACTGACAGAGGTGGAGGGGTGTTTATAAATTGCTTATAACACTGTTTAAAAGATCATAAAAAGTTTTTGGAAGGCATCTTCCTATCAAAATATAACAAGAAAACATAAATGGGTATTAACAATATCCTTGTATAGTCATTATTTTTGGAGCTTACATCCTTTACCCTCACCAAATACAGCTGGTAGCTTGTAGTGAATCATTTTGTTTGTTTTGCAGTCTTGAAATTGTGCAAACATAATCCTTGACAGTTAATCCTTGATGGTCAGATTATTTCCATATTATCACCAGTGTCTTGGCCACGAAACAATAGAAAGATTTTCACGTGATGAATGTTTCTATTCTTCTGTAGGGCTGAAGAATGTTGTGTATTTTAAACTTGAAGTTTCATCACCCAGTTTTGTTGACGCAATCTGCTCTTGAACATTAATTAAATATTTACAAAGCCTTTTCTATTTTAAAAATGGCACAAAGCACATAAAACAGAATGCTTCACTAAAGTCAAACTGTAATTAACATTTTTCTTGCAGACACAATCCACGAAATCCCTAAAATTACTTCATAGCAGGTTATTTGGGTTCACCTACAGCTTGCTATACAGTCTCTATTCACATTTAACATTTATTTATTAATGAGTTAATACTAAATGTGACCTTAAGTAGCACAGAACATGGTAATAACTTGTTTATGAAGTATATGAATCATCCAAGATTTTCTGTTACTTGTCAGCCAAAGATTTGAATGCAAATTGTAGAAATGACTGAAGAACAATTGTGAGGACAAGTGATAGTAAAACAGATGAAAGTTTTAGATTAGCATCCATATTCAATCCTGCTCTTTCCTGACACATATTGGTCTGTATTTTTATTAAAAAAATTAAAAAAAAAAGAAAAAGAAAAGAGCTCTAATAGTACATCACTGGATTTTCCTAAAAGATTCTTACTCACTGATGCCATCTGCTGGAATAACAAGATTCCATTGTAGTTCAAACCAATTCTTTAACATTTACTACATTAAATGTCATGACAATGAATCAAGTTATGATAATAAATCAAGGCGGGTTTTAGTTGCAAATAACTAAGGTTCACAGAGACAATTGTATGAACTGAAAGTCCTTAAAGATTAGAAAACCTTTTGCTTTAATCTAAAACATCTGAAAAGTATAGTTTACATTTTCACAGTACCATTTGTATCATTCAGCAACATACGTCTATGCTGTTTATTTTCTAATCTGAATAGGATTTGATTTGAATTGTACATTTTAAAACCACACAATGTTTTTCAATAGTGGAATAAATCACCTTTACACTGAGATTTATGTATTGATTTTGTGGTTGTTATCATCATTACTTTAAGTGACAAATACAGAAATGCAACTTGTTTTTATTGTAATGGCATACTGATATGAAAAAAAAAAAAAAAAAATATATATATATATATATATATATATATATATATATATATATATATAACAACTGTCCTTACCTTTGAACTAAAAGAGAAATTATGTGAGCCCCAGGATACCCAATTAAGTTTACTTTCATTTATACTATTTACACTTTAAAATGTGCTACTTTCCACATACTTAGGTAAAAGATATAAGTCGCATACATTTAAGATGTAGAAGTTTTCCAAGCGTCTTTTTACGTTTATATAATATGAATTGTATGTAATTCTTCTAAGGGATGCCTCCAAATCATTTGAGATTAAGCACAGTATACATCCGCCCTCTGGTGGAGGCATGCATAAATTACAGTTGGATAAGAGAGGACAAATGTCACTGGCGTTTCAGCACCTGCAGAAGGACAGCTCCCAGTTCAAATAACCAGGATTAACAAATCCCACAGGCTTCCTCTATTCGATCGGGATATGCTTTATAACTGTTACTCCGAGTATTGCATTTAATTACAGTTTTATAACCAAAGAGTTAGTAATCACTTTGTGTATTGGTGTTTTTGAGACTCTTGACTGAAATCATTCATTTTAGCCAAGAAATATGTTTCCCAATGCATTTTAAAGTTGCAACAAGTTTAAAGAAAAAAATCTCCCAAATTGCGTTTTAAAAAGTGCAGCACTGCTCATTGCTCCTCTGAAAATAAATAGAGCTGACCTAAATATGGCTTCCCCTTTAGACGTCCCAGTGGATCACCTTACAGCAGAGAAGGTTAGCAGCCCCCCCCCCCTCACTGCTCTCTATGGACAGTCGTTTCCTTATTAACAAAATTATTTTCAATCCGAGCCACAGGGCGACCTAATTTCACTGCTCATTTCTGGCCACTGGCCCACTCTCATCTGTTGCTGGTGGGAGCTAATATCCTGACAAGTACGATGCAAAAGGGCAGAGAGAGAGCGAAAGAAGCCACAGGCCCCAGTAGCTTTTTTTTATTCAGGTGTGGCATTTGGAGTTGATCCTTCTGCTTCCCCTGACACTTGTATTCGTGTCCGTGGTCTTAATTAAAGTGATATTTCGAGGGAGAAGGTTCTGTTTGTTCAGTTAATGAACCCCAGTATTCTCTGCGGGCAAATGGAAATGCAAGTGCTCCAATTAGCATATGTTAGCATTTTACTATGTTTATTCCTCGCTGCAGAAAACAGCTTACCAGGGCGAAAAGCTTTCCAGCCTTGTAGGAGCGGCTGCAGAACTTTTTCACCCCAAAATAATTGACTGAGGCTAATTAAATTTGATCTGTGGGACCAGCCTTTAAGTGATTTATCTGTGCAAGTTTTGCTTTGAGTTGAACTTTCACCTCCTAGAAATTAGGAAAGACAAAGTGAAAAAAATACTTTAATTTCATAAATGTGTACAGTACATGTGTAGGGGGAAATAGCCCCTTGTTAGAGTAGCTTGCATCTTAGTGCAGCTTGCATATACATTTACATAATATTTGTCATATTTACACAAGCTTTGCTAGCAAATAAAGATACAAAAAGGAAAAAAAAAATGTGCAAAACTGTGGTCCACTTTTGCTTTTTGAATGGAATTGAGCTGCACTTTGATTGTCTAAATAATAATGATGATCAAAAGAGCTGTAGTAAAGATAATATAGTAACAGGTAGACACATTGACATTGTTGCAGTGGTAAGTCAGATAAAAAGCCAGGAGATTTCTCCAAAAGAGAATGTCCATTAAATATTAATATTCACCTGTGGTTTTTTTCATCATCTTTGTTTTCATATCATTTCAAAATGCCAAAATATTTTTGCACTTATTTTTCTCCGTTTCTCCATCAATTAGGTCAACAATAATTGTATCAGTCATTGTACAGGTCATTATTTATCACTGCAGCTTCGCCTTGCGGAGACATCTGAAGACGTCGTTTCTTGCCAAACGTGGAGAAAGAATTGTGGACGTCCAGTTCACTTCGTTGCACTGTTGGCCGCAGCGTGCAGAAGCCTGATGGAGTTCCGGGAATGTACACATTGTGGTGATAGTCAGGTGGCGGGTGTGGATGTGGATGTGGATGTGGATGTGGGTGCGGATGTGAGGGAATCGGTGGCTGCTGCTGCTGCTGTGGAGGAGGCGTGCATCGAGGAGTCCAGGGCCGAGAAGGAATCCCACTGGGTGATGGAGACATTTTGTAATCTGCAGAAAGACCAAAGCGAGGAGAAACAACTGCTTATTATGCATAACTAACATTATTATGACAGAACTGTTTCCATTTATACCAATGTCATGCAAATCTGGGTTTTGTAGTTCTCCCAAAATATAACTCATAATAAGAGAAAAAAGTTTTATTACAGGATAAAACTAAAAATTAATTATGCTTAACATGGTGTTTATGGCAAGAAAGCAGGGAAATGTGTCAACTCTAGATGCCAACAGAGACATTTGTCATTAACTTTAATTGGAAGAGTATACAGTTTCATTATAGGCCACTTCAGTTCCGACATACCTGGACTCTTACCTTTCACGCCCTTCATTTGAGTTCCCCAAGTCCAGTATTGTCCTGGTGCCATTGAAGTGACATAGTTCTCTGGGTCTGCATGCATTGCCTTACGCATAAGCGTGCCATCCATATTGATAGAGTTGTAACTATGAAAAAAGTCACATTCATTCAACAGTTTTAATAATGGTTTAAAAGTTGCTGGGGGTTTTTTTTGTTGTTGTTGTTTTTTTTTTTGTTTTTTTTTTGTTTTTTGTTTTTTTTTTTTTTTTTACAAACATTCAGAATTTAGAAAATGTACTTAATGAATGTAAGGAAACATAACATTGTTCAGCATGCCAATTACTTGAGTCACAATGATACCTTTTGATGGAAGAGTTCTGGGTCTTCGTGAGAGTCCAGTCTGTGTTTGGTTGCTTCAGCTGCAAGGACAAAGATATGTCAGCAATTTGACTGAAATATATTCCTGCAGCTTCATGATCTATTTTCGCAAGCCGTTTCAGGACCCATCTTCCTAAATTCAGGTTTGTAAAGGAAGGCCTTCTGTCCTCTTCACCCTCACAGATCATAGAGGTCATTGAAAAAGGACTGGAGCATTCTATTGTGTCTGTCTTGAAATGGTGGATTATTTCACATGGAATCTGACTGCCACCTTGTGGATCTATGTAAAAGCACACTTTTTTATATATACTTTTTTCCGAGGCGCTTTCGGCAATGGCCAAGTTTCACTTTTATCCTCTATTGTGGAGCGGAAAACTGGAAACTGAAGGAAAGCAACCACGTGACTTTTTCGGACTCTCAGCTCGTATTATGTATTCAATGCTTGATTAGTCCATCTAAAGTTGTTAACAAGGGGAGTGCGACGTAAGCGTATTATTAAAATCGGCATTCAAAACAGTCTCCTCGCCAGTTACGCATAAAACCAATTAGAACCCCACAGGGATGAAACGAAACATGATTTTAATCTTCAAAGGAAAGCATACCCGGGAAGAAATTAAGGAAATTACACACGTCATTGTTTTGTGGATTTTATGCATCGTTTTTCATTAATATTTTCCTGATGATCCTCGAGCAAGGTTTTTAATTAAAAGTCTCTCAGAGAGCCTTGGAAAAGTTTTGCCGCCCTCGCTGATTCAAGTGCACAACTCCGCACGCGTGCCGCGCAGTTTGGAGAGCACGTTCACGCACCCCACCTGTCCTGTCTGCTTACCACGCTCGGACGTGTATTTAATCTTCCTTTTCTCCTCCAATCCATCAACTCAAGTACGCCGGAGCATTCGCTTTATGCAACGCTCAAGTAGTTTCTTTGTGGGTTGATTTTTTTTTTTCTTTCCTTTGTCATTGACGACCTTACGTCTGAGCGCACGAGCAGGGACTCTGGGTGAATTACTGGAACCAATTAGCGAGAGGAAGGGCACTTTCTCCAGAAGGTCCATAGCTGCGGGCGGAACAATCAACGTGACCTCAAAATCCCTCTCGTGGCCAGAGGTGTTTGTTCCGGTGACATTTCTCCCCTCCCCTCTTCTGCCTGGTGGAGCTTAGTGCGAGCACTCTGACTCTTTGTGCCTCTAGCATTTTTCAGGAAATCGGGGCGACAAAAATCAGCATTACGCACACGTTTATGCTCTGATGCCCCGTCTGTTAGGATTAGAAAACACCGGTCTGCACATCCTTTTGCCGTAAATGCCCTCTCTCCTTGTCTCCTTCACTCCCTCTTCTTCGATTACGCCCTTCCCCTCTCTCTCTCCTCCCACCCTCGATCGGCGTATCTCCCTCCCTCTCCCCCCGTCTCATACAAAGGACAACACAGGGCCGATCTACAGGCAGTCCACGTCTCAGTCCGGCCATGTCCTTGCACCCCCTCATTCCCCCACCCCCCTCCACCTCTCATCCCCTTCTCCTTGTAGCCCAACCGCTACCCCCCCCTCCCCGTTCCCTTCTGCGACGTCCTACTCTGTCTTTCCGAAACCGCCTATTTGCCATTTCTCATCAATAATTGACACCCCCGCCCCTCTTCGAATACGCCACATTGTTGATAGTGCAGCCCGGTTGTTGCTTTTGCCCTTGAGGCATAGTTAGTGGGGTTATATGTCCCATATTGTTAGCACGAGAGCGAGAAGGCATCGGGGAAAGCCAACAATAACTGCATGTAACCAAACTAATGCCTTTAACCTTGAATTCGTGCTCGCACTCAGGTGCCGGAAGCAGGTGCGCGTGCAGCCTCGTTCCCTGACAATTATTGGCAGAGACACCCAGTGATTATTCACACAAGTCACATCGATTCCCTTTTAGTTCATGTATTATAAGAAAACACTACAATTATTATTAAGACTGAAAGCTTTAAATGCCCCCCCCCCTCTCTCTCTCTTGCCCCCACCTCTCATGTACTGTAAGTGACATCTCACTTCATTCTAAGTCACGGTCCGTGCGCAGCGTGCGCTCCACGCAAGATGGGGCTTTACACTTTCATTAACTTGTCAATTAAAATGTAATTTCGCGTCGTGTCATTTCATTCCGCGAAGGAAAAGCATCACCACGGATTTCAAATGCATTAGCCTCTCATCTTTAAAAAAAAAAAATGTTCCTAAGACATATAGTGAAAACAAAATCACTTTAAGTATTTTTATTTCATTTCATTTTGTTGTTCTTGCGTTTTTTGGTTTTTTGAGGGGTCTTTTTGTTTTTTTGTTTTTTTCATTAGGTTCGACTTCACACCTGTGCGGCGTGCGTAATGTGACCTTCAAGAGATGAAATGTCACTCGGGCGCGTCGTCACAGAGAAGGGAGTAAAACGAAGTAACAAAGCACAATTTAAAGTCTCGTATGGTTTTCTGAGGTCACGCTCACCTCGTTCGGAGTTGTCGCTCCGTTGTTCACAGATACGCTCCGGCTGTGCGCGTTCCACGAGTTGTCCGCGTTCTTCGCCTCGTTGTTCCTCGGCGTGCTGCTCGGGCTGCACGGCTTCAGAAACATAAAGTCACTTTTGGCTGATTCGGGGGTCAGACAGGCTTTATAACAATATGACTGAGAAAAACTGCTATTTCCATTCACCTCCATGCAGTTCGTGGGTACTTTGGACGCGGATGAAATCTGCAAGTTGAGGTTGGATTTTTTGAACACCTCCGGGGGCGGCTCTGGCTGAAACCCCCCGCAGCAGCAGCAGGCTAAGGGGGGCAGGTTGTAGCCGCTGTGGGTCTCCCGGTCCTTGTAGCACTTAACAACAGCCAGCACTATGATGGCCACCAGGAATATTAAAGATATTGTGCTGAGTGACACGATGAGATACAAGGCGAGGTTTGAGGGGGGTTTCGGGCTGAGTGTTAGATCTCCGAAATCTGACAGCGACTCAGGCACGCTGTCTACAACTGTGAGGACAATAGAGGCTGTGGCAGAGAGCGGAGGCTGTCCGTTGTCCTTGATTAATATTACTAATCTTTGTCTTGTTGCGTCTTTCTCCACTAATCGGCGAATGGTCCTGATTTCGCCTGTATACAGAGCCACGCTGAACAAGCCCGGGTCAGTCGCCTGAATAACCTGGTAAGACAGCCGGGAGTTTTGCCCTGCGTCTGCGTCAAGCGCTGTGATTTTGGTGACCAAATACCCCGCGTCCACAGAGCGCGGAACCACCTCCGTGGCAACAGAGCCGTTCTTGGGCAGCGGGGACACAATGACTGGCGCGTTGTCGTTCTGGTCCAGAACAAACACGTTGACCGTGACATTGCTGGCGAGAGGGGGGAAACCAGCGTCCTGTGCCTGTACCAGAATCTGAAAGTTTCGAAGTTGCTCATAATCGAAAGAGCGCAGTGCGTATATGTTGCCGTTGTCGGAGTTGATGGAGACATAAGTGGACACGGACATGCCCTGAATTTGACCCTCCAGAATAGAATAAGACAGATATGAGTTCTGGTTAGAATCTGGGTCGAATGCAGAGACAGAGCAAATGGAAGCGCCCGGGGCGTTATTCTCGGTCACATAAACTGTGTATGAAGGTTGAGAGAACCGCGGGGGGTTGTCGTTTATGTCAGACACTTGAACCAGAATTGTTCTCCGGGTAGAGAGTGAGGGGGAGCCCAAGTCTCTGGCTGTAAGTGTGATGTTGAACTCAGACACAGTCTCTCTGTCCAGCGGCTCGCTTGTCACCAGCGTGTAATAGTTTTTAAAAGATGAATGCAGCTGAAAAGGGACATTATTCGGAATCTGACAGTCCACGTTCCCGTTCTCTCCCGAATCTCGGTCCATGACGCTGATCACAGCTATTACTGTGCCAGGCGACGCGTCCTCCTGGACAGGTGTGGACACAGATGTGAGGATAACTTCGGGGGCATTGTCATTCACATCCAGGATGTCCACCAGTACCTTACTGTGTACTGCCACAGCCGACGGTCCTCTGTCTTTTGCTTGAACGTACAGTTCATACACACTGGCTTTTTCGTAGTCCACAACGCCCTTCACACGTATCTCCCCCATATAGGGATCCACGCTGAACAATTCACGCACCTTAAGAGGTGCGTGCCCACTAAACGCGTATGTAACTTCTCCATTTGAGCCTTCGTCCAAGTCTGTGGCGTTTAACTTCAGCACCAGCGTTCCCCTGGGCGCGTTTTCCACCAAGCTCGCCCTATAAACCGAGCGGTCAAAGACAGGCACGTTGTCGTTGGCATCTAACACAGTGATAGTTATTAGCGCTGTCCCAGAGCGTTCCGGTGAACCTCCATCAAAAGCAGTAAGAACCATTTCGTGCCTTTTTTGCTGCTCCCTGTCAAGCGGCGTATCCAGCACCAGCTCAGCAAACTTGCTGCCATCATTGCGCGTCTGGATGTTGAGCACAAAGTGCTGGTTTGCGCTCAGCTGGTAGGAGCGCAGAGAGTTGGTGCCCACGTCCTGGTCCTGTGCGCTCTCTAAAGGGAAGCGAGAGCCGGGCGCAGCAGACTCTGTGATGTCGAGATTGAACTCAGTCCACGGGAAGCTGGGAGAGTTGTCGTTGACATCTAAAATCTCCACTTCCACTCTGTACAGTTCTAACGGGTTTTCAATGACAACTTGCAGGTGTAGAAAACAGTTTGGGCTTCTTTCGCACAGCTCCTCTCTGTCTATCTTTTCGTTAACAAAGAGGATTCCGTTCTCCAAGTTCACTTCCAAATACTGTTTCTTTGCGCCGGAGACGATGCGAAACCTCCGCGCTGAAAGCTTGGCCACATCCAGACCCAGGTCTTCTGCGATGTTGCCCACAAATGCTCCGTGATCCAGCTCCTCGGGGATGGAGTACCGGATCTGCGCAAGTACCAGGTCCACCACACACGCACACAGCAGTAGACATATGACCAGACCAGTCACCGGAACCCAGCAGCCTCTGCAGAGTTTACGTTCCATGTCCGCGGCGTGCGTAAAAATAGGCTTATCCAGACATGCTTTACCTCATAAAGCCTGTCACCATTAAAGCTGCGAAGTTTAAAATCAATTTAAATAAACCTAAAAAGAGTTTGTCCAGATACAAAAAATATATATATATGTATCTCAAGATGAAAAGTTTTTAACACCTATCTGTGTATAAAACTTTGTGGGAAACTGCAGATGAAAGAACAACAAGCGAAAGGAGAAAGACGGTGGCTCGCTCTGTGCTGTGCACCACGCGCAGCGCTGGTGTGTGAACGCGGGAGGCTTGCGCTTTGATTTTCCAGCGTATTAGACACTCGGAGGAGCTGGTGGGAAGGCGCGCGCGCTTGTGTCTGTGTTCCTATGTGTGTGCGTGTGTGTGGTGAGAGAGAGAGAGAGAGAGAGAAAGAGAGAGAGAGAGAGAGGGAGAGAAAGATAGATGGAGGGGGTGGACGTTGCTCCTCGCTGCTCTGTATTGGAGGACGTCGACGATAAGTGCGACTTTAATTATGGTAGACGTTTAACCCTTTCACATCCTCCTTTTTGACCCATTAAAGAGACGAAGGGGGGCATGTTTGACTCCAGACGTCAAAGCCAGATTTGGATTAGGAAACGGATAGCGGTCGCTTTCTAGGCTGCATTTACCGGATAAGGATTTGTAATGATGTCCAGGGAGTCCTGCAAGATGACGGTGATGGGCGACATGACTTAATAGTACTTTCTCAGTGCAGCTTTTTTGAAAAGAATAAACTTCTTGAGTGCATTGTTTTAGATAACAAGTGTTTCATCCTTCTTTTGCGTTGCTCGAAAGGCCCAGTAGTCGCTACCAGCAGACTCCCGGGACTCCATAATGCTTTTTAATTAGAGGCCTTTGAAGATGAATGCCCACGCTGCAAAACAGTCCCATTCATTAATCATCACACACGAAATGGGCTTTTACAAAAAGAATCTTTGATGGGTCAGGATATTCATTTTTAATCAACATTCAAATGAGTGTGCTTGGACTTAAAGTGATTACGCGGACGGTCCTGACTGGACAGCGCGGCCACGCAAATGCGAATTACACGACTTTAATTCACTTGAGTAGACCTGAACACGTATCAACACAATCAACATAAAAGCTATGGTATGAAGCCATAATCACACTTGTCTCTAATCAAGTATTATAGCCAGGATCAAATAAACATCCCATCAGATAAACATCTGAAGAGGAGACAAAACCCTCACATGATGCAACAGAGGAATCTTAAAATCAGATTATAAAAGCACCATCACATCGTTTGTATCAGCAAGAAAAGTCTCTCTGAAGCGAGGCACATGTTTGCTTGGATCTAATCTTACCCGTGTTAATCCCGGCCTGTAAGAAAACCGCTGAACGGCAGAGAAAGAGAGGGACAAAAAAAAAAGAGAGAGAGGAGGGGAGGAATTAAATGACGCCTTTGTGAGTCCAAGTTCGTCTCCAGACAGACACGAGCAGCATCCTAATGCAAAACTGTGGCGTGACATGTGGAAGTGTCTTTCTGGGACTTGCGGCACTACCTTGACCCCGTGGCAACACTGTGGATGACGAGTCATTTTTTAGTGAGTGAAAATGTGTGAGTCGATGATTTTGTCCTTCCCAGTAGAATTTGATCAAATGCACCTGTTACACTGTGAACAGATTGGGGGGGGTGATGGGCTCTTTTCATCTTAAAAGAACCAAATTTCTTCCTTCACAAGAGCACATTGAGATCCGCAAGAAAGTCTTTACGTTATAGCAACCAGGACAATTAGGGGAATATGAATAGATTTTTGATGACTGACTTCTTTTCACCATTGCTCGCATGTGCAACATTTAGAGAATGTTGCACAGAAAGTGCCACTCCCACTTCCCCAAACAAGAATCACAGATATACAACACCCCCCACTCTTCAGGAAAAAAAAAAAAAAAAAAAAAACTAAAATCACTAGGTTTAAATAAGCAGAAAACACAATCTGCTTGGAGACTTAACCTCAAACAGATGGTTAAGCTTCTCCAGAAATGATTACATTTCTGGAAAAAAAAGAGACAGAGAGGGAAAGAGAGAGGGGGAGAAAATCACCACCACCAGTTCCATTGCTTTCCACTTCTTTTTAATTAACGGAGTGAAGGATTAGTGTACAGCTATCCGGGATCAAGCGTTCTCCAACGGAAGAATACAAATGTTTTGTGATAAATAATCCCAAAGCGCTCCGTCCGGTGCTCCCCTCGGCGCCTGATATTAACATGCATTACACGGAGCATTAAGCCGGTCTCATCCGCCCCTATCGCCCGGTTCACCTCATTGTCCGACAAAAAGAGAGCCATTACTCTCTCTGAGCTGATGCGCAACAGCCGCCTGACCGTGACCCGTTACTTCTGCCTCTGCAGTGTCACAGGATGATGCGTCAAGAAAGGTAATAGACGGTGTCTAGAAGCTTATTATTATTTTTTAATTTTCTTTTTAATACTCTTAAAATAGAAGTTGGGGATTCTACAAAATGTTTTCAACTTATCACTGGTGGTGTTGCATCGGCCCACGACCAATAGACGAATCAAGCGGATTTGTTACAATCATTCGTGATCCGATGGCGCCATCATCTGGAGACTGTGCAGAAGTGGAGACGTGTATCTAGTTGAATTCAATTTATAATAATAATAATGATAACAATAATAATAATAATAATAATTGTGATCATACTCAGTATGGTTTCAGGGGTGTCAAGTCCTCAAGGGCCGGTGCAACTTTTAGATGTGCCTCTGCTGCACCTCACCTGAATAGAATAATTAGGTAATTAGCGAGGCTCTGGAGAACTGATCCACATAAGGAGGACGTGATTAAGCCATTTCGTTCCAGTGGTTCGTACCTGTGGCACATCTAAAACCTGCAGGACACCGGCCCTTGAGGACTGGAGTTTGACACCTGTGGTTTAGATCATCATTCATTGTCAGTCCATCCATCATCTAATACGCTTATCCTTGTTGTAGGGTCACGAGAGGTGCTGGTGCCCATCACCACTGGGCGAGAAGCAAGACAGGTCACCAGTGGAGACAAACAGAACGAACAACTGTGCATGTTCAAACTCACGTCTAAGGGGAATGAATTGACCTAACCGTGACAGAACCCACACATGCACTGGACAACATGCAAACTCTGTGCAAAAAGACGTCTCGATTTCCCAGCTGTAAGGCAACAGTTGTACCTACTGTGCCCCTCTGCAGCCCAACAATATATCACATTTTTAATATAAAGAGTGCCGATATTTCAATGAGTCCTTGGTGCAAAGCACTCCAACAGGGTTATTGTTGCTTTGCTGTGGGTATGGATCCACAGCATCCCAAACCCTCTACTTAGCAAAAAGCATGAGTTTTTTTTTTTTTTTTTTTTAACAGATACTCACTATTTTTACATCAGACCTACCAGGAGTGGCTTCTGCAAAAAAATGCTTAATTTCAACTTCATCCTACCAAAAGTTCTAGTTAATGTGACTGCCACGTTTAACAAGCTCCATCCATCCATCCATCCATCCATCCATCCATCCATCCATCCATCCATCCATCCATCCATCCATCCATCCAGTTTTTCGTAGACTACATTAAAAAATGTATTTAACAATGACAAACCCCGTATCCTTTATTAATCCGCGATCCTATGGCGCCATCTAGTGGACATTCATCAGTATAATACTGTCCAGTGGGTTTGTTGAAGCAGGTGTATAGCAACATCTTCAACTCCATCTCCACACGGCCAGAGGCTCCTGATGTGAGCTTGTTTGCTAACTCAGGTGGGCTACCAGGAGTCTCTCCAGGACCTTCATGGAGTGGGATGTCAGAGCAACAGGTTTAGAGTCGTTAAAGACTGATGGGTGAGTTTTCTTGGTAACAGAACCAGGCAGGATATCTTCCACAATAGTACCTTCACTTCGGTCAAGCTAAGGTTGAAGAGGGGCTGCAGAATCCCACAGAGATGCTCTGCACAGGCTCTAGAGCTGACACCATCTGGACCTGCAGCCTCGTTCTGCTGCGTCTCTTCAGCTGCCTCTTCTCTTGACTATGGGGGAAATTTTCTGCCATAATTCTAGAGCACACCTTTTCGGTCTGAAAGCAGGATTTCAAACCTCCCACACACAATTGTCTTTTAAAGTGGGAGGAAAACGGAGCAGCATCATCTCCTGATTTGGTTGAAGAAAAACTTGTGGAAGCAGAAGAGTTCATGACTCAGGTGGAGGACAAAACCTCTGAGGTTTGAGAGGACAGCTGTGGGTCAAAGGGAGGTCAATGTCTGTCTGACTGGGGTCAGGAAAGGAGGCTGTTGAGATTGATCCTGAACTAAATCTGATGAAGAATGTGTTCAGCTCATTTACCCATCGTAAAAATATAAATTAATTATCTCCAGGTAAATTAGTTGACTCAGCTGAATGAAATCAAATTTCCTGGTCACGTTTAAAACGGTGTTGAGACAAATTTAACCGGACCATGTTTTTAAGGCCTTTAGCATTACATTTACTTATAGCGCCACCTGTTGGACATTCCGCAGTGTAACGGCTATTTATGGAGAACGTACTTATTCAGGAAACCAGTGTATTAAATAGATTTGTGGATCGTAATTCTAGAAAGAAATTGATGTTTTCTAAATAGTTAGTTTGTAATTTGGGAAGGTTGTACTTTTCCTTGTCATTTTCCAAGCCCACAGAGCTCACAGAGCTGACAGACTGTACCTTTCCATTTTCCTCCATACGTTTCATTTATATCTTTGTCCGTTTCAATATCGTGGGTGACTATTTTAATCATTTTCACAACATAGAAAGTTAAAAAGTTCAACAGCTTTTACCGCTTATTTCTGCACATTTTTCAGTTAGCGAAAGATACCAGGTAGTTTTTGGGGAATGCTGCCTTTTCAACGGCATTATTATGATTTTCTTGAATCGTTTCTATTGAGATAAATAACATTAATAATATAAAAGGAAGAAGAAAAAGAAAAGAACGTCGGACAGCGCCCGTGGTCGAACCCGCGGCTGTTGGGCCGCTGGTTAGAAACTTGAAGGAATCATGTTCGAAGTAACCACTGAGCTACGCCGACGCCGGGAGCAGAACTGGCTCAACATGTTGATAAAGCACAACACCACTGAGATCACTGCGGTATCATTGATATTTGTCTCTGGGCACTTATTTAATTCCTTTCACTTTCTTGGTGAAACACAGAAGAATGAGCGCCGCAGACATTTCTTTTTGTCCCATTAATTAGACGCGATTGGTTACGAAAGCGTCTCCGCCATTTTGTGAGTGGCAATCCCATTACACAAGGCTTTTGGGAAAAGAAATTTTAGATCCAAAAGAAACACAAACGTTTAAACCAAACTCATTTTCCAGGTATCATATGCATGTGAATCAGCAATGCCAAAAATATAAAATATGACATAAAAATCCCACAACAGCACGTAGAACAAAATTGAAATAGCCTTTATTTTCCCAACGTGGGGAATTAATTTAAATCGGCCATTGATCTGCTGGCCAATTTATTTGCTGGCCGATTTATCGGGTCATCCTTTCGAAGAAGCGATGATGCTGTGTAATGTCCAAAGGGTGGAAATGCAAAATTCAGATTTCATCCCAATCATTCCAGGATACCACAGAAGGGAAAGGAAATTTCATTCTAATTTCAATAAAATATCTTTCAAAGGGTAGTCGTCCTACTTTTTACTGTTTTTGTTGACATTTTGTATATCTGTATGAAGCGACATCTAGTTTAATCATTTTATTTTTATATGTTTTTTTTTTTTTTATGCCAATTAATTATACCATGAGTGCATGTTTATCGCATAAGCCCAAATATTTGGTCATGTTTATTTGCATAGCACATTTCAGCAACAAGGTAGTTTAAAAGTGGAAAAGGCTGTGATTGCAGTTCAGTGTGGGATTATTTCAGAAATGTTCATACTGACAAAGAAAATCCGCAAGGTGGAGCCAAAGTCAAACAAAACCCATAACAATCTATTCATTTCAAACTCGTCTTCTCTCACACACTAAGACTTGTTTTCACTATCCAGAAAGGGGAAAAGGAAGAATCTCAAAACCTTGATTTTGAGATGACTTTGTTAAAATCTTAACAAAGCCGCTGACTTTGTTGAGATTTCAAGTAGTGGTGCATATTTGTGGAGAGAAAAATGCTCTTCACAATATTCTCCACTGAATATTTTGGTGGAACCATATAACTTTCAGTGCAGTTGCAGCTGTCAGCCTTGGAGTATGTTTCTACCTGATCTCCATATCTATAAACTATAAATTGTTGCTTATTCTTCTCTGCAGAAGTTCAGTTAGACTGAATGAATAGTACGTGAAGAGCTTTTTGTTGCCACATTCAGTATCTCAAGTGGATTTTGTTCTAGAATCTAACTAGACTGCATTTTTTATTTTTTATTTTGCAACACATGGTGCTTTGCATGTAGGCCACACAGTTTAATATTGGTCTTACCTGAGCAAAGCACCGTCTTCGGTTTCTTTAGTCCTCACCTGGCTTGTAGCTTGGACAGCTAATGATAATCAATACAAGCTTTCTTCTTGCCACATATTCATAATCGTCATATTTATGGAGGGCAAGACTGAAAATTATTCTGTCAACAGAGTCTACCACCTTAACTGCAGCTGCTCTAGAGGCCTTTCAGCTGTTTTTTTTTTTTTTTTTTTTTTTTTTCTGATTAATGCTCTTCCTGACAGGCTTGTCAACTTTTTTGAATGATGGACCCAACAGTTCTTCATGAGATGTTCAAAGCTTGAGGTATTGTTTTCTAAGCTAACTCTCTTTGAACTTTTCCACAATGTCATCCCTGACCTGCCTGGTGGGTCACAATGGTATTTGTTCACTAATATTATTTAACAAAGATTTGAGATCTTGGCAAAGCAGCTCCTTCTATACTGATATTAAAACACACACAGGAATATATGTACTAACAAAGGGGGTTCAGAAGATAACTGGCTTTTTTGTTTGGAACCTAATTCATCTTTATCCCCCAAATTCAAAATTATTCACCATATTGTGTTGTTTGATCAGACAAAAAAATAGAATGCACCAAGGTTTATGGTTGACACATGACAAAATGCAGAAAACCTTAAAGGAATGTCTTTACAAGTCACTTTAGCTTTTTAGGTTTGTATACTATGATCTTAACATTCTTGCTAAGCTTGTGTGCATCCAGGAGAGTTTTTCAGTGTGTGAAAACCAAGAGATGGATAGAGAGACACGGGCTGAGGGATGGGGTGAACAGAAGCCAAAGGGAAATGAGCGGACACAACAAAACACAGAGACGTGATGAAAAGCAGGGTGATTTCCACCTGCAATTAGCTTCACCTCATCACTCCTCAGTTTCCATAATAACCTGCTGAACTTTGTCCAGTGTGTCACCACAAAATCTATCAGAGGAGATACACTCAAAAAAAAAAAAGGAAAAAAAAGAAGAGATGAGGGAGTAAGAGGTGAGTTCTCGAGGTCATGCAAGACAAAGAGATACGAACAAGAAATCATGAGGGAGGAAGGCAGGTGAGAGGAGATAAGAGGGGGAGACAAAGAAAGGCAGCAGATAAATGTTGATGATTCTAGCACAGCGAGCAGTGAGGTGATTGGAAAAAGAATAGTTTGGGATAGGGGGGAAGAAGAGGGAGGAAAATAAGAGGCAGAAAGAAGGTTTTCGTCCACATGCTCCTCAGCTGTGTAAACTGAAGGTCTCTGCTGCGTCTCGGATTCCCCAGAAGAAGGGGGATATTTATAGGAAGCTGGCAGAGGCAGTGAATGGGCCCTTGCTCTGTCACACCCACTAATATTATCATTATTACCTTATATTCACAAAAATGGAAAAATGTCAGCAACCCGAGATGCCTCCGGAGACTGTAGATGGTGTCCCGCTTGTCTCAGTGTGCTTCTCGTCACGTTCCTGAGAAACCTGCCTGTTGGGAAAACGTTGCTTTTCTAACAAAGAGAGAAGAAGAGATACAAATTAGAGAAAACAGAAGCAGTGGGAAAGGCTGGTGTGACCGGTGGACTTCTACGTCGTGTGTGTTATGTGGCGATCGGGCAAAACCACAAGACACCAAGACACGTTGCTTTTCTAGCAAAGAGAGAAGAGATACAAATTAGAGAAAACAGAAGCAGTGGGAAAGGCTGGCATGTATCAACCAGTGGTATACCAAAACCTATTAGAGCTGTCAAAGAATGAAAGATGGAAGAAAAAAAAAAAGACAAAGAAGGAAAGGAGCGAGATGGAGCAGAGCTAGACAGAAACAGACATGAGCACATATTCCACTTCCAGGTTATAAAATTTCCGCAAGTGGCAAACGTGTTCAGACTATACACACACATACAGACACATTGGCATTTAGGTCTACAGCCACATGGTAGCAGATGCAAACCCAGGCACACATGCAGAAACACAAACAGTATGGTAGACATAACAGTAGTGCACGCGCATGCATGCATGCTGGGAAGAGAGGAAATTCCAGAGGGAACAGGTGGGAGTGGCGATAGCAATCTATCAGGATGACTTTGATCTCCTCCATGCCTCTGTCACCGCCGCTGGAAAACTCCCAATGAATCAGGACGGCCTCCAATAAATCATAATGTGTGTGTCCGCGCTAAAATGTCACCACGCAACTGAAGTACTTTTGACTTGAAAACAATGGTTAATCAACTAAGATTTAAAAAAATGTGCTCACTATCATTGCATAGAGATTCATAATTATGGATGGTATTCCATCTGTCAATTTGCCCTTACAGTTTTTCCCTTAAGACAGAAAAAACATTCATCTATTTTCTATTTATGCCTGTTTCCTGGGAGGGGGGAAGGGGGCTCATATCCTCAACAAATTACAAACCAGCAACTCAGTCTATTTATGCATCTAGAAGCGGTAAAAAGAATTTGCTGAATTTGAATCTGCTCATTAACTTATTTACTGTGTATCAATGATTTCGATGATGCCACGCATCGAAATGTAACGTTTGTTGCTGGTTTTCTCAATAGTGGAATGTCTGGTGTTTCTATGGCTGTGTATTTTTGTGTTTTTATGACTTAAAGCACCTTGACCTGCCTTGTTGCTGAAATTTGCAATATAAATTAACTTGATTGATTGATTGATTGATTGATTCCTTTAGTCCCAGCAGAGCCTCATTAAGTCACTGTAACCAACCTAAGTGCAATCAACCTCTGTAAAACACTGACATTATGATGGCTATTTCTATGTGGATAGTGTTACAAATAGACACTATCCATTATATAATCACAAATTTGCTGCTTGAATATAATCATGAGTTCACTTTACTCCAGCGGCCTCCACAGTCACCAGAACCAATTCCAAATCTATTTTGGGATGTGTTCGGAGTGGAAGATTCATGTCATTTCAGACCAGAATTTCTTGGGAATAATTCCTGCTGCACTTTGTTGGAAGAAACGAGACAGTTCTTAATGAAAAAAGGGACTCTAATAATGATAGCAAGGTGTATCTAATAAAATGACTAGTGAGTGAATTTGTTCAATAACACAAATGACCTGAAGAGGGCGATGTTGAGACCAGCCACAGGGAGTTGAACCGGGTCATACCTGAAACCTGACAAAAAAAAAAAAAAAACATGATGAGAGTGTCCAGTTATTCACTGACGTGAACCAGCGGCGATAATGCTTTCACACCGGATCCCGCACCGATGATCATTGTCTCTTGATTGTCAGCAAGATTATCTGAGATTGGAGGCAGTCAAGAAAAACACGAGGAAGGAAGGGAATGGGAAACAGAGATGTGATGGATGGAACCAAGCCAGTGTCTACTGAGAACAGAAGTCAGCGGTCAAAAGATCTTGTTTGTGGGTATGCGAGCGTGCGAGCATGTTCTCAGGGTGAGCTGACCTTTGGGGAAAATTAAACAATATCACCAAGTAAATGTCTCATCACATGAAAGTGCACAGACTGTCCATTACATCAGCAAAAACCGTGTGTGTGTGTGTGTGTGCTTGTGGTTGTTTGTGTGTGTGTGTGTGTGTGGGCGAGTGCCAGGGTGAGATGAGTGTGGAGAGCCCCTGCCTTAGGGGACGGAGCAACAGCTGACTGACAAGCTGCAGGAACATGATCGTGCCTGCAGAAATCTTTCTCAAAGCGCATCTTATTAATAACTTTTTTTCAAAATATTTTATCCTCTCATTCTTCTCTTACTGGTTTGTTTCATTGCCTGCAACCTTCTCCCAACTACATCCCTCGTTCACCTACCTTTGTACTTCTCCGGAAAATACTGGGAGGTGGGCTTGTGTTATGACACTCTGGTATTGAGCAACAAAAAACTCATGAATGGAGGAAAATATTTGCACATAAACACATTGGTCAGCTCGTAAATCGTGCTACATGGGCAAAACATGAACAACACAACATGCAGGGAGCGAAAAAAAAAAAAATGACGAAAACTGTTTGGAGAAATTATTCATTTCCCTTCCTTTTTTTTTTATTTTCCCTGTGCTCACTGTATACCCCTCCCACTCTCTTGTTTCCCTCATTCTCTTTCACTTATTTCCTTTTGCACATTTCATTTCTTTCTGCATATCTCCGGACTATCATACCTCCAGACACACACAGCGAACCTCACAGCTTCTAAAACAACTCGCCTTCCCCCCATTTCTAAATCGCTCCCCATTTTCTCTTTCTTTCTCTCCACCTCATTCCCTCCCTCCCCTCACTACCTGACATTGTGGCTCAATGCCCAATGAGTCACACCTCTGCTAAAATCATCAGAGATGGAAGGAGGAGGGAGCAAAAGAAAGAAATTGTCAGGGAGAGAGAAAAAAGTATGTTAGAGTGAAAAATATAGAAAATAAAAAATGGGAGGAGAGAACGTTAGGGAGGCTGAAAGAGAGAGTCTCTAAGGAGAGAAAGGAGCATAGAGTGCATTTAACTTTTTGACTCCGGTAGTCAGTCTGTGCATGTCAGTAACAGTTAGTCTGTAGACAAACAACACTCTCTGTTCTGACACACACATGCATGCTCCAATATGCATGCACGGAGAGCCATATGCAAACATAGCTGCTCAGTGACATTGTGCATAAGCCCACCTGCGTCCTCTGCAGACACATGCACGCTCAATTTTAGCAATGAAAGTGCAAACAAACCCCGAGTTCAACGTGCGGCTGTAGCCCTGCCTCCCGAACATCAGCCTCCCCCCACCCTCTCTACCAGTTACCCCGGGATACCACACAAACACTCCCTGTTGGGCAACACTGGGAGTTAAGAGAGGACGCACATGGGTCGCACACCTCCCCAAAGCCCCGTGAGTTTGAGACCAATTGCATTTGTGGATGTGTGCAAGTGGGCTCTGCATATGTTGGGCAGCCATATTCTTTTTCTATAAGGGGCGATGTGTTTTTCACAATCCATTTCCTGGCCGGACGATAGAGATGCATGAAAGATTTGCTGTAATGGTGGCACAGGAGGTGTAAAACTTTCAAGAGCCAGAGAATCAAAGAGGACACGAAGGTAGATCAGCTCAGGAAGTGTAGAAAAAGTCCTTACAGAGTTGCTGGTGAGAAGAAGTTTTGTTTACTTCAGTACGTTTCACTTGTTCTGTGATTTACTCAAATGTCCCTTATCCCTGAACTGTGAACTTGGCTTGCTTGTCACAGAGGGGGCGCTGGCTTTAACGAGGCTTATGTTTTATGAACCCTGAGGGATCCCAGCAAGCTGTGTGGATGCTGCAGCGTGCCACGTGCCTGTCATCGTTCAGCACTGCTGTTTTTGAACACATCTCTACTTTGTACTTCTGAGAAAATGTTCTTTTTTTTTTTTTCTTCTATTCTCTCTGTTAGTAATTCAGAAGGTTTGTACCGTAAATCATTTAGGTTTTCTTTGTTAGATCCACAGGTTGTCTTATCAACACATTTCCAGATGGGAGGAAGTCGACTTGGTTTCAGATTGACTTTGTGTTTGGCTTTCAGGGATTCGTTTAGATTTTAAGGAAACTGAAAGACTTTAGCTGAAAGCTGTTTAGTACGTCTACAAATGATACAATCAATTCTGCTTTGATGGGGTCAATCCTATCTGAAGCTCTGGGTTTAGGAAGCGCAACAGGCTTTTACCCAAAGCCCCAGTGTTTTCAAAGCCATACCAGCCAGCCGCAGCGCTCCGTTCGCCCTTTGTGCTGAACACACCAGACAAAACCTTGGAAGGCATCCACTGCAGAGCACATTCCCAGAGTACTTCTTTTTTCTTCTTTTTACAAGTGTGGGATGGGGTCTAACAACAATTACGGTAAAATGTGACTAATATGTCGCAGACACACTGGTGTATGTGTGCGTGTGTGTGTGTGTGTGTGTTTTTTCTGACCTGCTCTTTCTCTTTTCCATCCACTCCTCTCTTCTTGAAAATTCTTCCCTCTCACTTCAAACCCCTGTAATTACAAACAAAAGCGCTGACTCCTCTCCAGCTGAAACAATGATAATGATGGAGAGTCGAACATATGTGTGTGTGTGTCTTCATCAAAGCGGCGCTGACGTTGATGGGTGTAGAGAAATGTGTGGAGGACAGTAAGGATTAACACAATCTGGGCACACGGCCCCGTCACTGAGAGAAATGGTGTGTGTGCATATGTTGACTCTGGTCTTGATAGCAACGATCCAACACACAGCTGCTCTCTGAGCTTGGCATTTAAATGAGGCAAGCAGACAGTTGGAATAAATGGGACGCAGACTGAGGCGGAGGAATCGGAAAGGTTTGAAGAATAGAGAAGCAGGTTGCTCTTAAACATGAGCTCTAAAGGTTTCAAAAAAAAAAAAAGGGGGGGGGAAGAAAACAGTAGAATCTTTGAAGGCACAGAAAATAAAAGTCATAATTTTTCCTAATAAAAATCGAACATGCTTTAGGTTCAGTAAAACATTTGTGTTACAGTTTATCTGGGCTGCATAAATGGATGGTTGAGAGGTAGAGTGTGTACTCCCTGGTTGTGTTTGGAGCAGGCCCAAGCCAGAGGAGCTCAAAGCGCTGAATGTCATCATCAGAGCTGTCGGAGAGCCAAGCAGTAATCACACCCAGATCACCTAAACGCTCACGCCAACTTACAACACCAGTCACTCCAGAGTGTTGTGTATGCGTGCGTGCGGGCGTGTGTGCGTGTGCGTGTGTGTGTGAGAGAGAGAGAGCTCTGGTGGAGTGAAAGAAAGAAGAAGAAGAAAAAAAAAAAGACAAGAAGTACATGTCCATGCAGCAAGAATGCATTCAATGTTAGTGTGAAAAAAGCATGTGCGCGGACAAGCTATGTGGTCATAGAGCAGGCACGGGGAGGGAGGAACCGCTCGAGATGTGTGGAGAAGAGGGTGTATTTTTCTCTCCTCTTTCTTCCTCCCTCGCTCCATGTCAGTCTCATATCCCACCCCTCTATTTTCCATTTTTACATGGAGCTCCAGATGTGAAGGGAGTGAAATATTAAATTACCAAAATGGACTTGTTTCTGCACTTTGGCTACATCAAAAACAACCCAGCCTGTGCTCTTTCCTGACCTTACACACACACTCAAGCACATTCACACTTTCTGATAATATTTTAAAGTGTGCTTGATCATTTACTAAAGGAAAATGGACAAATTAATCATTGTTCCCCGGTCATTACTGACTGTGCTTGGAGTTGCTGCCTTCAGTTTTGCTATATTTTTTTTTTATTTTTGAAACTATTAAGGCGTTCTCCAGGCCCACTAGATCCCCATGAGTTACTGGGCTTTTTTGCACATGTTGTTGCTTGGTCTGCCACTCGGTGGCAGTGTCAGGAATATGTGCAGCAATACGAAATGTTTGCTGGGCATAGTTGGTCATATGTTATTATTTGTGCATTTGTTTGTTTGTTTTACTCGCTTTAGTTCCTGAACCTTCCGAAGTTGTGGTGAAAGAACTGGGTTCTAGGGTGCAACTGGGTGCGATGGATAATGACCAGCATTAAGTGAAGCCACTAAATGTGCTTTTAAATCCCATGTTGTGGTTCATCTTTTCTTTGCTGACTAATTAGTGTAAGGTTCAAGACATTGTATAACCACTGTTATTCTTTCTGTAGTGCTACTTCTGAAACTTCTGGAACTCTGTTTTAATTCCTAAAACTCTTTACATTCAACATTAAAATATTTGTTTTCACGCCGCTTGATTAGCATTTTAGTCAAGACTAATAGTCCAGTGAAAAAATTAGCATTTTAAGCCAGCAGGGATTTTAAAAAGAAGCAGAAACCAAATAAACTGTTACCTTGCAATAACAATTTAACACCATACTAATTTCTCAATGAATTCCTCATTTTGCTCTAAATGAAACCAAACAACGCTTGTCCTTTTATTCAATGAAAAGCAGAACCAGTCTTCTTCACATTTTCTCACATCATCCACAAAGATCACTTAATTTTATTAGAATTTTATGTGGCACAAGATTTTTTTTTTTATATTGTCCCTTTTCAGATATAAATTAGAAAAGTTTGGGTTACTAATGTATTCAGCTTCTGAGTCAGTATTGATAAAAACTGCATTGTACAGCAATCACAACTACAAGCTTTTTGGTTTTTACCTTTCCTGGCTTCACCCATAAAGACTGAAGCTTAGCCAGGCTGTTTGGAGAGGATCTGCACATCTTATTTAATGTCTTGCCACATATTCACAAACAGATTACATGATGATTTTTTACTAGGCCAGTCCTAAATGGTAAATGTAGAAGGATTCATTGTTTTCCTTTACCTGTACTTGCAAAGCTTTATCAAGTTCACAGGACCCTACAGTACTTAAGTCTTTAGGGTCATTCACCCATTCACACACTCTCACACTAATGGTGGCAAGCTACTGGATTGTAGCCACATCTGCCCTGAAACAGTCTGACATGAATACACACTAATATAAACTTTCTCATTGTAGCTCTGTCTGGATGTTTTGTGCCAAAATGCTTTCATCGATAGGTCTACAAGTGTATCATCTTGACACACGGAGGTTTAACCTGGGTATATGGTGTATTTCACTGGATGTGCGATGCCTTAAAAAAGTACTCATGCTATTTTAACTCTGAGTTTCCCTGTGATGGATTGGCATCCTGCCCAGGATGTATTTTTCCTCTTGCCCATTGGAGATCAGCACTGACAAGACCCATCATGGATTAGGTGAGTATAGACTTCAGTAAACATGTCTATTAATTTAAACAGGCCAGCACATTATAGTTTAGTGCTCAGGCTTAATAGAATGAACCAAAAATCAAGGAAAATATTAAAAGAAAAACATTGGAGGTAACATGAAACAACAACAACAGTGAGGATTTAAATCAGTTTAATTTAGCATTTTGTTTGAAACAAATTATGTCTGGTGTAAAATGACCAAGTTATGTTTGATTTGATATTTTGTTCATATGAAAAATCACAAAAAAAAAAAAACTTCAGAAGAGTCATTTAGTGCAACACAAATATAAAGCAGAGCAGCACGTAATGATTAAGAGCAGTAGCTCTATTCTCACAGAATGTACAAATTATTTGTATTTTGTTTGTTGCTGGGGGTTTTTTTTCTCTAGAGAGAACCTAAAATGCTGCTACATAAACAGTTTTAGAGGAGGAAGCATCTTCAGCGCTTTTGTAACTGCAGTCGACACAACAGGGCAATTTAAGAACGGCAACTTCCTTCCTTTCTTCAAAATAAAAGTCCACAGCAGTAATATCGAGTATCAACCATTAAGCACACACATAGCTCAATCCATGTGTTGCCGTTTATTGAAGATGGGAGCTTAAATTAACAACATGTGCCTCTAGTTAGCCATCTAACTTGTTAAGTTGGAAATACAAGCAGTTAAATCTGCAGCATTGCATTGAAAACAGCATCTTCTTTTGTAACTAATTTGAGCTTGCACTTTCTTCACCAAATTACGTGCAGACAGCTAATTGTTATCACATTGGGAAACAGACTTAAGTTTCAATATCACATCATCTCCCTCAAGATCTTGTTAAAGCCCTAGTAAAAACAAATCCACTTTTGCATTTTCAAAGTGCATCATTACGAGTGTAGATGCAAAATATGAATTTTGACTTCATGCATGTGCTTGTGAATACACTCAGGAGTTGTCTCAATGAGAAACCAAAATGGCATCATAGATGCCACTGAGGCAAAAGGTAAGCAACAGCCTTTTAACGGCATTATGTCGGAAGCTAACCTGCTACACACCATTACAATGTTACAACATCCTTAAATTCACAGTCTGCACATATTGTTCTGAAGGCCTAGCCCCCCACATTCTTCCTTCTTAAACCCTGTGAAATCCAGGGGATCCACACGACCTATTGATTGAGTGTAGAAAACCTGATAGGGGTTTAGGATCACAGCAGCGTTAACAGACTGTCAAACACTAAGCAACGAGCACCTCAGCGGCAGGACAGAGCAGAGCAATGTGCTTGAATCGGGGCGTTTGCGTGGCTGCGCACGGTATATTTGAAAGGGCGAGCAAGGAATGAGTGTGTATGTTATGTGTGTATGGGAGTGGAGTGTGCGCATACGTCTGCGTGCGTGTGTGAGAGTGTGTGTGAGGGCTACCCTGCTCAGGGCATTGACTGAATTGTTTCCACATGTGTCTTAACACAGAGTTCTGGGCGGGTTTGGCGGACAAGGGAGGAGAGGGGGCTGCTGTAGTTGGTGTTGAGGGGGGGTGGGTCAGGTTTCATAGCACCGTGCAACACATCTGGGCCGCAAGAACAGAATTACCGTTCCCACGACTAAGAAGACATAGCCTAAACAAAATTACATACGTGTACTTGCACCTTGATGAACCACTGGTGGTACTCCAGGATCTGTGATTTATTTGCAGGCATCACGAATACCCTCTTCACCGTAAACATCCCTGCAACACGAAACATGCGCACAGACACAGTCAGCTGCCGCACACATTGCACAACGAGTCGCGCAGTTTGTCATTCAAGCCGTGTGAGCACAGGTTTACTGTATCACGGTCTGCTGCTTTTTAACCCTGCAGCATATTGTCATGCTGTTGCCACATAAACACACTAAATGCGCACAGAAACTCAAACACCACTTCTTCCCTGGCACAGCTGTCTTGAATGCAGCGGGCACACGGCTGTTTCACTGGCACAGCATGTGGAAGGAAAATCTGAATGTGTTCTTACTAATCAGTCCTCCATTCCACCCAGAGACAGAGAGAGATGAGGTGGGACAAGGAGGAGCAAAGGACTGTGCGACCTGCGCAGCAGGTGTTGGAAAGCGAGGAGCCCGGAGACAAGGAGGCGGAGCGAAAGTAGAAGAAGAAAGACTGAGTGACAGAGCGAGATAAAAGCAGGTTAGAGGTGAATGGATAAGGAGAGAGGGTGGGGGAGAGGGGAAAAAAAGTCAGGAGTGAGATGGGATAAATGGGGGCATGCCAGTTCCATAAATGTTTAATTGCCAGCAGGTTTATTCATGTTAAGCAAAAAGAGGGAGCTCAGGGGAAAAAAAAAAAGAGAGAGAAGTTAAACAGTGCAAAATCTGTCTAGCGCCCTTAAATCTAATTTACACAACAGAGAGGAAAGAGGGCAAAAACAGGGGAAGGAAGGGGAAGAAAGAGAAAAGGAGAGGGAGAAAAATGCTAATTGGCTACAGTTGGTCTCGTCTGGCTTGAGATGAAAGAGGAAGAAAGGACAGAAAACGAGGAAGCAGGAGGGAGGAACAATTGTACAAGGAGATGAGTAAAGGAGGTGAATTGATGGGTGGATGAGTTTCATTTCTTTCTTTACGACCTTTTCATCTTTTCCCCATTGTTATTATACCTTATAGTTGTCTTAAAAATACAAATGGAAAATTTGATGAATGAAGTAATGAATGAATGTAACAAGAAATAGAAGTGAATATCTAAGGAACTATGGCATCATGCGTTCAATAGGTTTTAAATGAACTGTCCTGATTCGGCAACTTGAAAAGACAGGAAGCCAGATAACTAGTTAAATATCGTAGTTAAACTGCTAAACTGAGTTGAAACCATATTCATCTCAGACAAATCAGAATCAAAACCTATGATACGTGCCTTACAGGAGCAACAATCACACACACGCACGCTTTTCTGCAGCAGCACTTCTGCTCCATTCAGAAGCGGATGATCAAAAATTCTGATATTGGTAATCACTTTAATCTGGATCGCAGAGAATAAAACGCTGTAAAATATTCAAACTGCACTGCTTTAAATCTTTTTAAAAGACTTCAATGATAGTGCTACTCTTTCTCTTCATATTCATACTCAGGGCGGATTTTATCAGTGTATATGTGCCCAAATGTTTCTAAGCAAAAAAAAAAAAAAAAAAAACAACAGAATCCCTGCCAATTAATTCAGAATTAACTGAAAATGTGAACTATAGAAGAGGATTAAGAGGGAGATGACTGAAATAAAATGCTGGGGATATTCAACTATTGAGAAATGTAATGCGTCCTCCCCCCACCAAGAACATCTTTTGTTCAGAATGTGAAAAGTCCCTGCCTTGGCTCATTTTTGGATAGGTTTCTACTTGTTTTTGTCTGATTTGGCCCTGGTTCCAGCAGTGGAAACTACACCTAAAAACAACTCTGATTCCTGAAGTGGAAATGCACTTTATGTTTTGACCTAAAATAGCCCGTTGCTGGTTTTGTTAAGTGTTACTTCCCCTTTTTTTTTTTCTGTTTTAGCCCCCTTCTACAAGTCTTTTACAGCTTTTAACAGGTTTTCTTCCAGTATTATCCTGAATCCAGCTCCATCCATCTTCCCTTACACTCTGGCTCGCTTCCCTGTCTGTGCTGAAGAAAAGCATCCCGCCAGCACGATGTTAAAACACCCTGGTGATGGTGCACAGGAGGATATGCAATGTCAGTTTTCCTCTTCACCAACAAGTTCAATTTTAATTTATCTGACCAGAGCACATTCTTCCGTATTTGTGATGTCAAATCAAAAACGGGACTTACTTTGATTTGGCTGTCTTCTTGTCAGTCTTTTATTTACATCAACATTCTTGTGACAGGTTATCTGTTGGATTAATGGCTGGACTTTGACTAGACCATTCTAACAATCCCCAACTTTGATTCTCAGGCAGGACCCGCTGAATATTTTAAGTATTTCTGTTCTGCCACAAGGTTCGTTTAAATAAATGGGTGATTGATAGGCTTCAATAGTGCTTGATGGCATACTAAGGAGGTAGTGTAAACATTTGAATTAGTTATGCTGCTGCAGGGACATCTAGAACACACAGTAACCCTTGAAGACCAAACCAAAACCATTTCATTGTACATTGCCATGTGTTTCAGGGCCTGTCCAGGGTGTACTGTGCCTCTCACCCAATGCTTACTTGAGATGGGACATATGCAATCGCTTGACCCTACGCAGGGTTGAGGTATGCTGACTTATCCCACCTGACACCAACTGGGTTGCAAAATAAATACCGGACAAACATCCAGTCTTTCACAGTGCTAATATAAAAGTAATTGCACAACTGGCAATTTTCAGTCGCACTGCCAATTTGAGAAAAGACTGCATTTCATCATTCCAGTTGTGTTTAAACAGAAGCAGAGTTTTCCCAGTCATTGCAAGCATCATTTGCTAATGAGTCAGATTGGACTTTCCAAGCAGTGCAGAGGTTGTGGGACTGTCTGCTGCTAGTGGAGAGACACTGGAAACAGTCAAAAGACAGTCCTTCCTGGATTATACAACTCCTAACTTCAGCTGCTGCACAAAAGTTTAAAAATCCATTTGGGGTCTTGTTCGTCTCATATTCTCTCTGTTAACGTTCACATTCTCTTTACATCTCACCCCATTTTGACTTGCCTCTCTGTTTTCTTTGTCCTCATCTCCTGTTTCATCACAGTTTACACCTTGTACTCTTGTTCTCCTTTTGTTTTCACTAAAACCTATTCTTGTACTTTTTTTTTGTTTGTTCTCTTTACGCTTATGAGTCACACGTCAGGAACACAGCACCCGACGTCCCAAAGACACACATAACATGACAGCTTTGTCCAGGCAAAGGTCAGTGTGTTTCTATGGCTCAATGAGCCTGAAGTTGTGTGTTTTTATGGCCTAACAAAAGTTAAGGACATTCTTAAAACGTCTGTCTCCATGTCTTTCTCCCTCTGTAACGCAGATGTTTTCAGGCTAATGCGGCATCTGTGCTTTGTTAGACATATTACCGTTACGCAAGAATCTAGGATGAAGAACAACAACACTTGCTAAATATGTTGTTTATTGACATTAAAACTGCATTCAATTGTGACCATAAACTCAGCTTGAAAACCCTTAATTCTGATAAATCGCGATAACAAAGCAAAGGTAAATAAAGGGAGGCCATTGGTGGAGGATTTGCTTTTGTGCGGAGCAGACTAGTCTTGGACTGGGACCAGAACCAGGCAGGGAAAAGCAGTTCAGGGGGTTGTTCTTCATGCCGGGGATCTGCTGGGAAGCATTCTCTCTGCGTATTTTTGTATTTAGCATGATTTAGTCAGTGTCCGATTTACAAACATTTCACCCCACCGCCATGCGGTTTCATTTTTCATTTAGTTGCTGCCCAAGGCCATGTCCCAGATCAGAGACAGCCACACATCACACTGCTGCCGTCTGCTCCACAGCAAGGCACTTCCCTCCTTGTTGTCTGGTCTGGTCGCAGGAGATGAAGACCTGCCCATGACCCCTAAAACTTCAAATGCGCACGTACATTCTTGCACGTTTCTATATGCATGCTCACACACAAGCCTGTGCTGTGAGCAGACACATTTTTTTTTCTTCCTTGAGCTCACAAACACACATAAAGGAGATGCAGACAGAGCACACACACACAGACAACATGCGGAACAAGCCCGTCTAATGCCACTAATGCGAGTAAAGTCTGTAGGGGCAGACAGGTATAACACAGCAGCCATCAAAAACACAGAACAGAGACATTAAACACACTTCAGTGCACAGTTATGTATTTAGTGAGATTTAGCTGAAACACACACTGCAACAGCTCCACACACACTGAAATACATGACCTGCCTCGTACTTGTCCATTAAAACACAAAGATGCTCGAACCAACTGCTGCCTAGAACAAAGCAGAAACACACCAAAAATGTGCACGTCCAATGCAGATACAAGCATCTGCGCACAAACACACACCTGTGGTTTCAGGCCCGATCACAAGAACTCTTTATTCTTCAAGCTGTCTGCCTCACTTAGAGTGAGCGGTGCTTGTGAAGAGGACCTGACAGAAAGAGAAAACACACACATCCACACGCTCCGCGATGAGTACATTGCCGCACCAGAAGACCTGACTAAGCTGAATTTCCCCCTGCTCCCCTTTCCTATTTTCCATCTGCCTCAGCATAGGAGAACCTGCTGAGGGAAAAATAATGCCCATCATATATGCACCACTCTTCACTTTCTCTACTCTTCATGTGACATTTGAATATATGTACAGATCTAAGAGACCAAACTGTTAATCTGTACACTATCCCACGGTTCCGTCTGCTTTCTGGTCATAGTTCTTATTTCAAATCAGACTCTTTGTCTACTTTTTCCCCAAAATTTCCAAACTCAAAGCTTATCTCAAACTCCGCCTTTTCGTTCCTTTTATCATTTATGTGGTGCAGTGCGGTTGACCAACATCCAGGGAGAGACAAGTGCAGGAGTTCTGGCCAAACTTGCCTGCTTCGCTGCCCAAATTATATGGGACAGTCCCAATTACCCTGTGGCCAACCAAGGCATTTCCTGGGTTAGCACTGGTGATGCATGCCCCCCCTTCCTTTTACTGTGGTTACAGGGGGTGTCATTAGACGCTTGTTTTACTGCAACCCCAAGAACGTGCCCGCCGGCCGCATCCACGCCACGAGAAACACAGCTGCAACGTTCCAATAACTTTGCTGTGCCTGATGGATGACAAATGGGAGAGCTGCTGGGGTAATATTTCTGTTAGTTGTAAATTCCTGCCGGCTAACAAGGAGAGAGAGAAAATGGAACATTTCAAGGAAAATGACAAATGCAGCACAGGCTGTTGTGATTTCTGGGGGGGAATTAAAAGCTGTTACCAAGAAAGTAAAATATTATTGAAAAGTTAATTTGTTCAAGAATTTTTATCACTAAGCAAAACACATCACACTACACACAGTATGACGTTTGAAAACCTTTATGTCTATTAATTATGTTGATTTTCCACTTAGTTTATCATTTTAAACGACATTTAAAATTATGGAATTTCATCAGACTAATAAAACAACTATTTTAAAAAACAAAAATATGGGTTTAATGAAAAATATGTTTTGTACCTGCCTAACGGTTGTTATTTTGAAATAGTACATTCAGTTTAACTAACTGTTACATGTTACATATCAGTTTACTGAATATGACTATAATATTAAATGAACTCAGATTTTGACAGAGCTTATGGAAATATTGCTTAAAATAACAGCGACGGTGGTAAGAGTTCACTCAATCTGTCTCAGTTGTTGCGTGTTTGGTTGAGACTCTTCACTCGCCTTGTCTGCTGGTGGTAGATGGGAGCCTCACTCCTATCAGACTGCCCCAGCCTCTGTAGATCATGATTGCATGAGGAGGATGTAATTCAGTTACTTGATTATGTTCTGTAAAACCAGAGACACACCTGGAAGCGCCACACTGCACATTAGTGATTCGGAGGGCGGGGGGTTTGGGGGGGACGGGTGGGGGGGGGAACTGTGAACAATTGTACACCACACTTTTCTGCTTTTGATTTGCAAGACACTTTGGAAACCTCATAAAAATCCAATAAAATACATTGTAGTTAGTAGCTGTGACACAAAGTGAAAATGTTCAAGGGACTGAAATGGTGTACTCAGTTACTGGAAGAGAATGTGTTACTTCTCTTTCAGTATTTCTTAAAAAATAAAGGTAAATAGAAACAATACATCGTTCTGACTTTTTCACATCAGTGAATAATGTGTTGTTATCTACCCAGCCAAACGACTGATTAAAACAACCATAGAGCATATACAGTGAGGTTTCAAAATCGTCAAATCATGAGCTGTTCTCTATGATTTCCTAGCAAATAAGACCTGTTTAATAATAATACGATCTAAAAGTCAATATTTACCCATTGACTTTCTACTTATAAGCAGATATTGGCAATGAATGTTTTAAGCAGATTTTATTTAACCTATCTAAATACAGCAAGCATTTTCAAAGGAAGAGGGACTCTACTCTTGTGCTTATAAAAATACTTTTGTTTTAATATTTTTTTAATTGAACCAAAAAAAAAATAATAATCACAAATTGGATACATTTCCTTTAATAAAGCAAATGTGCATAACCATAATGAAGTTTTGTTTATATACATTAATTTACACATAAATTTTTTCCAAAAACTGTTTATTTAACATGCTTAGTTTATTATTGAACAGTTATTTAAAATGTCACCACAATATAATTTTTGGAGTTTTAGTTTAAAAAATATATATATATATTTTTGGCTGGCGAGTGATTTTCACTCGACTTTTTATGGCCCACATGACAAAAACTGTGGACATCACAGATGTACAATGTGTTACTAAAGCAGCATCTTAATAAGGTTTTATCAGACTAAAAGTGTGATAATATTTGAATCAATGTTTGGCCACAAGAGAAAAAAAGCGGTAGTTGCTCTGGAATACTGTTACATGCTGGTACGTGAAAAGTTGGGCAATAAAACAAATTATTTTATCGTGGAGATCACTAAAAATGTCTAAAACCTGCCCAGGGAATGCACTTATTTCTTGTATTAGCAAAACCAAGTCAACAGTCTGTGACTATGATAAAATTGTCCAAGAACTCCAATGTTCTCTGGACTTGTTATTCATTTCAGATGCCCTGAATTTAAAATGATTTCATGGATCAGAATAGAAAACTCCATTCTTACGTCATGGACACTTCATCCTATAGTCTGGCAAGAAGATGGACCACCTGCAAGTAGTTTGAAAGCAGGAGTCTATGATGGTATGAGGATGCATTGATTAGTGCATAGAGAATAAGTGAGAAGGCAGTTCACTAAGCTGCACATCTGTGAACACTGAACAATATAGACAGAATTTGTTGGAACATATGTCACCATCTTTTCCACGTGAGGCCATGCTTATTTAATCAACATAATGCCAAACCACATTCTGCACAAATTACCACAGCAGGAATACATAGTGGAAGAGATCACATGCTAGGTATCAGAAAGTCATTACTGTTGTAGCAGCAGATGTTTCGCTATCCTACACAGTATTTCTTATTGAAATAGAAAAAAATGAGCACAAACAGTTTGGCAATAATCATCTTAATATTTGCTTACCTGGCCAATCACAAAATTAGCTTACCTGGGCGAGTTCTACTTTGGAAACCAGAACCAACCCTCTTTATCAGCTTGTTGAGCTTTTTTAGGTCTCTGCCTCTCATGCTACTGACCCCCAACAGATGACGGCAGAAGAGATATCACTCTTGACAGACTCGTAGAAGACATGCATCATCTTGCTCCAAACCTTGAAGGATCTAAGCTTCTTTAAGAAGTACAGTGTGCTCTGATCCTTTTCGTAGACATCTTTACTGTTGATTCTCCATTCCAGTCTCTTGTCCAGATGAATCCTAACATATTTATTTTTCTGCATCACCTCCACTTCTTCTTCCATGATGGAAATAATGTTTGACCTAACCATGTTTCTCCTGAAATCTACAATAATCTTTGTTTTGTCCACATTCAAGATGAGAGTATTGTTTCCACGCTATGCCACAAAGCGGTCCAACAAGTCTGTGCACTCAGCTTTTTGACCTTTTCTGATGCACCCAACACAGAGTCCCAAGGCCCAGGTCCATGTCACAATTCTACTCAGGGGTTAAACACACCATCATGTGAATGAAATAAGTGGGAGGTAGTATAAAAGATGGACACAGCTATACAGATTGACAGAAGAACTTGTTGAAAGATGCATCTCCATAGCTATTGCTAAGTGTGAATATCTGGGATTCTGTCAGATTTTTTTTTTTTTCTGTTGTAAATGATTGTAACATTTTTCTTTATTGATCCACAACATAAAATCCTCGTGAAATATAATAAAAAGTTTGCAGTTGCACTTCATTAAATACGAAAAGGACGACGTGCTGGTTCAATGGGGATACGAATACTTTTGCAAGTCATAGTGGCCGTGCTTGTTACATAAACCGAATGTTCCTGTTTCAGAATTAAGAATCAAAGGAGGGGAAAGAGAAACCAAGATGAATCTCTGTGGAAAAAAAAAAAGCACAAAAAAGCTTTAACGGCAAAGGTTACGAGACTGACGCACAGAGCAGGATGAGGGTTTGGAGGGTGTTGGCGAGAGGTAGAGTGACGTAATGGGTGACAGAAGAGAAGGATTAGCTGAACGACAGAGATGAAGGGATGCTCTTTTGTGTCGTCCTTCCTCACCCTCACGCCGTCCATCATTCACTTGGAGCATGGCGGCAGAGCGCGTGGCAGACGCAGCGTGCCAGCTGTGCGCAAGTGCATGCTTGTGCAATCAATTTGTTTGCATACATTTCAAAGTCTGTTTATGCACGTGTGCATTGTAGGTATTAATATTCCTTCTGTCATTCTGTCAGCATTAATACGCACCATGTGTCTCTGTAAAAGTGCTCATGTATGTATAAAGTGTGTGTTTTCGGAGTCTACTCCTAGTTGCCCATCTGGTGCTGCTATGCTGAGCCGCTCAGCCAGCTCTCTAATAGCTCCAATAAGCCTGTGGTTTGCTGCTTTGTACACACATACGTACACAGTTATGTACACATTGGCACACAAATGTGCTCACACACATGCTTGACACAAACCTTTACACACATTCTCATCGAGCTGTTATTCTTCTTCCAAGAGAAAGAGGCCGAAAAATGACCATTTATTTACTTTGAGCTTTGGGGCTGCAGCACCACAGCCCGCCCGTTCCACAAAAAATAAGACAGAAGGAGTCAGAAGGTGAAAAGGAGTATGGAGTCGGAAGGCAAAGGTAGGTGATAAACAGAGGAAGTCAAGAGGACGAGCCTGAAACAGGCAACAAACAAGCTGGCACTGTGAAACGGGTGTGAAGTAGCGGGCCTGTAGTTTGGTCCAGATCAGAGTTCAGTTTTGCTACAGTCTCACTTGGGCCCCCGTTTCTGGAGGTGGAACAAGCAGAGAAACCAACGCAGGCAGGGGGAGAGATGGAATTCACCTCAAGCTCCTGAAAACACATAATTCAAATGCTTCACACACATTATCTATCAGCTGATTTTCGTCCATGTTTAGCTGTGTCTGATAAGACAAATTTAGGCTCACCTTAAGAATTTCAAGTATTTTGAAGCATATTTATGTTTGTATAGGTCTGCTGGAGCGATCATGCTGCCCTGCACAGCCTGCTCCTGGCCCAGCTGTCGGGGCTTCATTCAGTAGTGGAGTGTCTTTCCAGCTTGCGGGACCGCAGCGGGTCCAGATCCAACAAACTGAGAACTTATTTACATTCTGGGGGAAAAATACGCCTTTTCAAATGTGCCTAACAAGTGCTTTCTAGCCAGAGAAATATTCCTACACTTGTAAACAGGACAAATTGTCAACTTTACTTTGACGTGATTTCTCTGGATGTGGTGGATTATGCTCGGATTCAAAGCTGGGTTGTTCCAGTTTATCCAACAAAACAGGTCTCTCTTCAACAAGATGTTTATTTGAACCCTACTGGGAAAAGCCAGGTGTTGCCAGTATACACAGGGACTAATGTGGTTTAGGGAGTTTGCTTCAGCGTACAGACTACAGGTGTTTTTAGGAGTGTACAGCAGCACACAGGCGATAAGGTGCTGAGATGGGAGGTGAGCATGTGTGTACCGAAATGCAACATGCTGTGGGTCAGCGCAAGGATACAATCGGCCAGATTGAGTGACGAACTGACAGACGGGGCCAAGGTTGCCACAGTTACCTGCTTTCTTCTACTTCTGCCTCTCCTGCTCTTTTTCATCCCTCTCAATTCCTGCCCTGCCTTCTGTTAATCTGTTCCAGAGCATTGTGATCGCATGGAAAAAAAACATAGCAAGTGCACATATTTCCCCCTTAGCCAAGAGCGAAAAAAACATACACGGGGGCGGAGAGGAGTGAGGCACGGGGGTCTGGGTGTGTGATGGGAGAGAGAGAAAGAGAGAGAGAGTGAAAAAAAAAATAAAAGCGAAATAAACTGTTTATTCAAAGGCAGCGCTGAGCCCTTTTGTTGTGGTGGGGACCTGTCTTTTATTAGCAGCCTGAAAAGCCTTCAAAGGCTGGAAAGACAGAGGACATGCCAACAGACGAGTATATACAAGACAGAGGAGAGGAGGAGGAGGAGGGTTGAGGCTGGGGGGCAGAGAAAAGGGGACGGTGAAAGGGACACAGTGAAAAGGTTTAGAGAAAGGCAAAACGAATGGGGTCTGGGGACATGAATGGGCAGAAATGCCTTGTAGAGGAGTTGATGGAGGGCTGAGAACTTAAATTTTGTGCCACTGGCAGTAAGGACATGAAGTAAAGACATGAGCAGGAGAAAAGAGGGGCTCTAAGACGACTCCAGATGGAACGTAATGTGGCGAAACTGTTAAGGCCTCCTCTCATATCTTTGCAGGTCTTGTGGAGTTTTACAGAACCGTGTTACTAAAGAAATGTTGTTTTATTTTTTGTTTTTTTTAATCAAATATTAATATTTGAAGTGAAGTTCAGACAAAGCAGCTTTTAGCTGTGAATAAGCAGTTGAAATGGGTTTTCAGTCTGTTTGGTGTGGATGCTTATTGCCATAAACTTGCATTCTTAAGGGACAAAGAAATGTGTTTGGTGATAGCTTGGAGAGGAAAAGGAGACATCTCCTCGTTGCGTAACTTTGTCTCTCTTATCTCTCTGAGAGCAAACTGTTAATCTATGCTCCCACCTCTTCCACTCTCTACTTCTTTCTTTTCATCCCTCACTTTTACAGAATCAAGTCTGCAGGGATGCAGCCTTTCTGCGGTTTGGCCCCTACAGTCCGACCCCGATGCCTGTTGTGCACATATATATGCAGATGACATGAGCAATGGTGCTTGTGTGTATAGGGGCACGCAGAATCCAATCTATTTTAGAGCTTGTGCAGAGTGACTGCTCTTGAAGCTGAATCAAAGTGTTCTGCTTTCAATAAAAGTCACAATCAGCAAAGTGGCAGCAAGCAATGACATCACTGCAGCTGGGTCCCCAGCTGGAGCACAGAGAGGACTTTGGCAAGTGTATATGTGTGTATGTGAATATAGGGACATGTGTGTTAACAGCATTTGCACAGTTTATTTGCGATATGCATATTTCATGAAAGCCGTAAACTCTGCAGCAGAGCAAAATGCCAGCAGGTTCAGAGTAATGTGAAGCCTTACCTCGCAGAGTTTGTGAATACATCCATGTGGGTGTGTGTGAGTGTGTAGGTATATGGTAGCTGAGAGCATAAGTGAGATTTCCAACCTCAGTCATCCCCATGAGTTTCAGTGCACATTCTGTGCCGTGTTTCTATTGGAGCAGACAGTGCTGCGGTGAGAAAAACAACAGGAATTTCATCTGTCATTGATTAAGCCCATTAACGGTGGTGTCTGATGTCTTTTACACTCATTCCATGCACACCGACATGCAGCTGCACTCACAAATGCAGACAGTTACACGCACACACACACACACACACACACCCGCCATGACTCCCCCCGCACGGCATTGCTACCAAGACTACCATACAGTAAAAGACACAACATGGAATATCATCAAGATCCACACCATTAATAGGAGTGCGTGTGTATGTGTGTGTTTATGTTGGGTGTGAATGGATTTTCACACGCTAAGTCATGCAAGCCGGAAAATACTGATCATAAACTCCTAACCAGCATAAAACACCAACAGCCCCACAAAGAGCACACAATCACACATTTAAAACACACACTTATGCCCAGTTCAATAGAAAAGGCAAGAAATTACTTGATCGTAAAGCAAAGACGCATAGGCAGGTACATAATGTACACGTACAGAAAAAAAGCCCTTCTTTTTTTGTACACACTGAGAACCAGATAGGAAAAACATGTAAAACTAATATGATTAGAGAACCGCCAGAGGAAGAACTCATCTTCAAAACATAGAGAAACCACAGGACAGATTTATCTAATTCAAAAAGCCTTTGCAAATGGAGATTTGCACTTCAAATAGTTCTTTTGAGAAAACTGGATTATCTCTGGATAGACAATGCCATGCAGATGGAAGCAGTATTTTGTAAGTACACAAATGTTTTATTATCAGCACTTTCTTGACCTTAAATTTCAACCTAAATATTGTTTTAAGTACCCCTAGAAAATATTTTCCTGAAATAGGTTCAAATCAGAAAATACCTCAAAATGGCATAATTGGGATTTCATGTGTGACTAACAGGCAATTTTATGTCTCTGATTGTCACATAGCTGCCCCTCTAGCATAACACTCAACTTAAACCCTATCTTTATGTGGTTACAGGTTTTTATGTGAATAAAGATGGTGTTTAGGTTGACTCGTCAGTCTCACAAACTGGTGTCTGTTTTACATGTAGGCATCGTAGTGTATTCTGGAGTTTCTGATATAGTAAATCAGGCTTCCTTAAGAATTCAACAAACATGATCTTGGACAGTGGTGGCAGCTGTGGAAGTTCGCCCAGTAGTTTGGGTGCCAATTCGGATCCCCGCCTCGTCTGTCTTAGTCGTTGCATCCTTGGCCCAGACATTTCACCCGGCCTTCACAAAGTCATAAAGTGCTATTCTAGTCCTGCCTGCTTTTCCCTTTCAAAAGTGAAGTTGTTGAATCAAATGCATGCAGTCTGTTACAATACGTAATCTCAGGTGTTAGAACAACACGGTAGGTTAGATGTCATACCAGTGGAACAGAACAAGGTTGAAGGAAGACAGAAGGAAGAAAGTGGAGATAATGGTTGTGTCCAACAGTGGATCATCATCAATACATAACTAAGATGAAAATAAGAAACCTGAGATGTGACAGGGACCCTTTATATTAAGGGAGTGTGGAAGGTTTGTGTGGCTGGGGTGAGGAACGGAGGATGCAGATCTTGCACCTAAAATGAACCTCCTGAAGAATGTGTTCAGTACACTGGCTCTGTCTGGACCTCCATCTATCTGATGTCCATTCACTTGAACCCTGTGAAATATTTTACCCTTGACCACAAAAGTCTAAAATTGTTTTTGCTGAAGCTCTCTTTGGAGTTTTCTTATCTTGAGTTTAAGTTATTTTTGCACACTCCTCATTAATTCCCTGTCTTCCTCCCTGATTGCTTGTTTTACTTGTTCACAAGTTCTTTCTTTTTGCTAATGATCCAAAGTTTGTATTGGGTGAAGTGAATGTCCTAGTAAGGATTGGGCTGTCCACACAAAAGTTTAAATAGCTTGTCACGTACTCAGCTATTGGCCTGATGTTACCTTCACATGCTTTGCAAGTACTGTTGCCGCAAGCCATCCTTGGAAAGCTTAGATTCTTTAAGCATCTCTGCCTGTGTCTTCGTTCTCACAGTTCTTTTGATCACAGTTAGTCGCAGATGAAAGGCTTACACACAGAACAGCGAGACAGGATTATGAGCTTCCCTGCCAATAATATGTTGGGCATGAGGCCTGCATTGATCCCTAACATTTGTATAAAACAAATACAATATTTAATTTTCTCTGATGGAGCAGTTGACAAACTGTTAAAATGCTAGAAGTGGAGGAAAAAAAAATATGGTTGTAGTTAAAAACTTACAAATGCATTGAGTTGTTGTGTCTGTTGCTTAGCAACAGGTAAGTCAATCACATCACATGCAGAATGGGTACCATCAAGCAATGGTGGAGTTATTTATTAGGTTACGGGGACAAAACCAAAAAAAGTTAACTGTTCATCATCTGGGCTGCAAAGACAATATTTCCCAGTAGCATGTTCTGATTACACAATCTGCTGTTGACAAGAATGTAATTCATCACTTTCACTTTTACTACTCTTCTTGAAATCTTTGTCTGCGCTTACTGTCCGAACAATGGGCAAAAAAACGTTTGAGCTGAATATATCGTTTCCAGACCCTTATTAGTAAAATATGCAACAATACATTCCTAATCCTGTGTCTGGATCTCGTCAGAACCCCAAGCTTATTAATGTTTTTTTTTATTTCCCATTGTCACTTTTTTTATCCAATAGCAGCCAGTTTTGGTTATCATGTAAAATAGTTTCTTTGTAATAAGTCATCTGTCACCAACCATACTAAATATAAAAATTGATCCAAAGAGAATAATTTAAATAAGTGGTTCTCTGGAAGCTGTCAAGATGTGATTCATTCAATGTTTTGACTACTTATGCAATGCGGAGCTATGACTCCGGTGACTTGATTTAAGAGATATAACTTTACAAATCAATTCATCACAAATCATTTGAACAACACTCAACCTTTCAGTTAAAATCAAGGAGAACAATTATGAACCGGGCGGGTCAAACACAAAGTAAGTATTTTAGGTCTTTTTGATAGTTTGAACAAAAGAAAAGAATAGAATAGATCTAAATGCAAAGCTTACAGCAGACCAGGAGACTGAGCCAACAGCAGGGACCCATGGGATCGAGGCAGTGATGAGGGATGGCAACCAGAAACCCAGAGAGTCATATGGGTGTGCACAGCAACCCTCAGATACACAGCCATACAAATACACAAACTGGAAGGGTTGAAGCACACAAACCAAGGCCTCACAAGTACCTGCACTTGTCTGAAATTAGAGCGGACACCTGAAAAACATATTCTTTTCAGTACATATTGGGTTTATGCTCCTGCTAGTAGTCATTAATCTCTTCTTATCTGTATGTCTCCTCTAATCTTTCTCTTTGGATTTCTTTCTACATCTGTGCCCCTCTTCTTCGCCCCTCACGGTTTATGTCTCAATCACAACAGACATTGCTGCAACCTGCTGCTATCCAGAGGTCCACTGCTCGGACCAATTTACTAGTCTCACTCCGGAGTCCTGTCATGTGCCATAATTTAGCTCTCTCCAGAATGAGTTACTTCCCATTTCACTGTCACGTCCAATATTTCGCTATCATTCAACTCATTCAGGTCATTTGTCAGAAAAAAAGAAAAAAAACAACATTTCTGGCTAAGTGCACAGAGGTGTCATCAGAATCTTCTTTTAGTCTTCATTGTTTCATGACCCCAAGCACATCAAATTTAACTCTAAATGACAGAAGGGGAAAGGCAGGTGGGATTACACAGGTTGAACTGAAAGAGAGCAGGATAAGCCAAAAAAAAAGTTAGTATTGGTGAGGGCAAAGATTGAATAAGAAAAGAGGAAGAATGAGCAAAAAAATGAAACAAAAGGCAAAGTGGGAGAGAAAAGAAGAGGCCAAAATCATCCGTACGGCTTTTTTTTTTTTTTCTGTTGCTCCAATAGGACAAAAGGTTACAGCATGACGGGGTAGGTGTCAGGTGATGTGTGACAAGTCCAAATTAAAGATGACATAATGGCGGGGGCCCGGATGGGGTCCAAACTGGGGCTTGACTTAGAGCGAGGGTGGGGGCAGGCCATGGCAACGAAGTCGAGATGGGCCACGCTAGGCTGGGCTGGGCTGCGACTGGGCAGCAGGGGGCTACCCTGCAGGCTCCTCCATATGGAACGTGTTAGCCTAGCAATTGCTAATGAAATGCAGGCTGACGTCAGGCAGGCACCCACCCATTGTTTTGCTGCTTAATTTGTTGCAATATTTGTCTTATAAATAAGGACTTTGCCAGAACAGACAGAATAAGGAGTTGTGAATGTACAAGGGTGGGCATTAGAAGAAGAAGCCTTAAGTTAAGGCCATTGCAATCACTGTGCAAGTCAAGCAAAGCTAGGGGTTTGAGCAGAATTGCCAAAACGAGAAAAGACGCCTAATAACCGAGTTGTTATAAGTAGCATTTACGATATACCTTTCTGTTGAATGTTTTTAGGATGAAGAAACAATTCTGTTTCTGCAACTCCATTAAAAAAATAACAGCCGCAGCTGCTTGCTTGTTCATTGTATTGTTATTTATGTCTCTCCAATAGCTGTTGTTTATTTGCAGTACTTCTTGCTCATTTATTTCTTTCCCAACAGAGAAATCTACCAAAAATAGCCAGAGAGCTGCACTTTTAAGAATGCTTTGGCTATTCCAAAGAGCTTTTCGGTAATTGATCACCACCTGGAAGTCTGGCAGAAGTTATTTAGCTCAAACGAAAGGGAAATGAAGTGAAACAAGGTTGGTGTAAAAGCAAAATAACAAGAGGAAAAACAAAATAGAGTAACAAATTTGGACTGAAGAACTGGGAGAAAAGGTGAATAAAGAAAAGGGAAGAGCTATGGAAAAGTCCAAGCAGTGCTCCTCTCTTTCGTTCTTCTTTTTCTCTCTTTTTTTTACTGACATGTCAATTCTGTGGGGCTTTATTGGCATGAGTAATGATGGGAGGTGTTGCCAGGGTAATTACATAGCACATTAAAGGGTTTCATAAACATTACAGTTCCTCCTCTGCTCGGTGGCAAGGCTAAAGGGGCAGGAAGAGGGAAAAAAAAAAAGTGAATGGGAGAACCGGACACAGCGAGAGGGCGCAGAAGCAACACCAAGTGGAGCAGAAAGGAAGATGGAAGAGAAGAGGGCAGTCGGGAGAGAGGAGGAGGAGGTGAAAAGGCAGGAGTGTGGAAGAGATGAACAGAGGGGATGACAGTAGCGAAAGCTACCATGTGCATGGATTCCATTGCGGAGTACTTGAACATGAAACAAGAAAAAACAAAACAAACATGCCAGACTAGCGTCCAACACAAACCACAGCTGCAATTCACATCACGGCGCATTGAACGTGACAGGATAACACTCTCACATGCACACAAAACACAAAGCCTAACTGGGTAGACACCCCTGTTGACAAAACCTCTGCATATACCCAGGCAGCAACCATTCACCCTGGAGCCACAAATCCCACACTCAGCTGTACACAGTCTGTCACTGAGGGTCATGACACACACTCTCAACCAAACACACACAACCACAAGGACCATAATTAAACAAACATCCATCCACTTGCCGAACATTGCGTATTTATGTACAACCTCATTGGTCAAAAGCAATTAACTTATACACACTCTCGGAGCTCCACAAATGGTTCCCACCAATCAGTGTCAAGCAGCATGCAGCGTCATGCCTGCTTTTGATCTACATGCAGGTTTAGCTGTGTTTACGCCATAGTGTTGTTGCATCTGTCTTCAGTTTTGTACAGCTAAATGTCAAATGTATTACTCAGACTGTCCCTGTTGTTTATGAAATTCATGTCTGTGTCTGCTTTAACTCTGCAGGGATGTTCTTGAATAGTTGGCTCTGGTCACAAGGTTCTGTCATGAGTTCTTGAAGAGAATAATTTATGAACCAGGTGCACAAAGATGGTGCCTTCCAAGGTCGATGTCTTTATGATTTTAGCATACCGCTTCATCGATGCAAAATGTCCAAGCTTCCAACAAACAAGTCCTGCCAGATGGCCCAGAGGCAAGGATGAGACAGCTTTGCCGCTGGATTTTATGTATTATTGGATGTTTTCTACGCATTGGTTTATATGAAAGGAACAGATGTTTAGTATTATTGAGCATTTTATTAGACCTCACCCACAACAGTGACAATAAGCGCCTTAAATCACAAAATAAATAACAGTTTTGAAATGTTTGCTGCTAAAAAAGCAGGTGTAGATTGAGGGGATCAACTGTGTAGGCATTATCTCCTCCAAATGACCAAAGTTTGGCACAAGTGAGATTGCTTGAATAATTACACTGACTTGTTTCCAAAGCTGTATCAAATCCTCTAACCTAAAAGTGTCAAAGTAAAGTTATTCCAGTGCTTTAGTTGGGCTATGTATAGAGACAACAGCTGCAACGGATTCCAGGATGAAGCCGAGCAAACGTTCATATTTGCTGGATTAATCTTGCAAAGGGAGAGAGAAGGGAGCAGGCTGTGCACCACCAACATCGCCGCTAATAAAAACAATATTTTGCTTTTCTATTCATCTCAGCCGAGGCTCACTGTTGCTCTCTGCTAATTAATTCCTGGTCTCACTTGACTGCAGCTGTCGATTCTCTCATCTTGCAGACGCGAACAAGTGGCAAACAGGTTCTTATTTCAAAGCCAAGCACACTGTACACATTCCTTAACTTTGCATGGGCCCCTCTGTCATCAAAGAGCCTTTATTAAGTGTCTCATACATTTACACATTGAGGAACAGTTTAAACTTGGCCCATGATTAACGGAGTGTGGATATCTATTCCAGATACCAATGTTAGGCTGACATCTCAACGTCTGATGAGAAGTTTAGGGCCCGTGTCTGCAGGTATTAATCAAAGCCACAAGATTCACCCTCCCTCCACAGATCTTGCACATGCACAGGTCAACCCGCCCATCCAAGCATATACGGCTGACGCCTCATACACATACCTAATTGGACACAATCAACTGCACTTGACACATCTGAAAACTCCAAATCTGAACAGTGTGTTACTGGGATTATGGATTGCATTCAGACTGTTTAAAGTTTCCAGCATTTCAAACACAGAGTTAGCAGCAGGGGTGTATTGTTATATGTTGGCCAGCTTGTGGACGAAAAGAAAATCCAAGCCAAGCTGTTTCTACACTTGACATCTTACGCACACCTCCACACTTGCATGCACAACTGCATTAATGAATCAACAACTGGCCCGCAGTTCAGAACACTCTGGGCTCTGCATTAGGTTGTACTCCAGTCACCCAGAACAGAGAGTCACGCATGGTGACCTTTGGGTCAGGCCATGATGCCCTCATTTAATGAGAGTGCTGTTTGGGGATTTGTTGAGCTCTAATAGAGAAAAAGTGCGCACACGCAGTGCACCCTGGGTCTTTGTCTGGGTGCTGACGATATTGACAAGAACTGATCGATGTTAATTGCTAAACAGAATGGTAATATTGACCCATCTCCGAGGATGAAGAAGGCTGCAGGCTAAGTCAAAAAGAAAGAAGTACGAAGAAAGAAAAAAAGAGAACCCAGCCTGGACCTATGAGAGATGCTAACTGCTACAGACGCACACGGGTCTCTTTCACTTTAATGAGTCCAGCAAGAAACACAAAGGCACAATGTCTGCCACTCCGAGTCAGATCTACACACTAGGGGCATGTGCTAAATAATCTACAGTATCCTGTCACTTTAAGTGAGTTCACAAGGTAAAGCAATTTATGAATCAATTGCGAGGCAAAGTTAGGGTACCTGAAAGAAAGGCTGTGTTGGGAGAAATGGAAAGGGGAGATCAGTGAATGCGAGGAGGTTTGCGCCTGGTATGTGTGGGTGTGTGCCTTATTGCTGAGGATCAATAGGGAAGAGCTGCAGAGCAAAAGACATGAGCAATCGATATGCTCAATCTGAACGGGTGTGTGTGTGTGTGGGAGGGGGCAGATATGGAAAGAAAGACAGATTAACAAGACAAAAGAGTAGACAGAAAATAAATGAAAGAAAAGGAGATGTGTTGGCAAAAACAGAGAGAACAAGAGGCATCGATACTTTTATATAGGGTTAAATGCAAATCTGCACTTAAAAAGGAAAGCATCTAGAACTACCTTAATGTAATTAGGTGATCATTTCATTCACTCTGTATTTTGCACCTTTCTAGTCTGTTATGTGGGTTTTGTTACAGTCCTCACTGGCAGCAGGTCACATAGCAATATGTTGATTCAGGGGTTAAAATCTGTCAGATTTTATAAAAGTAAATTGGGTTTAGAACAACACTGATAGGCCTCCTTATTGGGTACTTCTGTTGCTTGTGAATACAACTAGCAAATCTGCCAATCACATGGCAGCAACTTAATGCAATTAATTTTCTACAAGTGGTGAAGATCATTTTCTGACGTTCAAACTGATGTGGCATGGTTATCTGTGCCCGAATTCGGTTTGCAGGACGTTTCACACAACCGTTTCGTGGGCTCACATGGAATAAGCTGAAGGATAGAAAATATTCAATAAGCAGCAGCTGTATGGACAACACCGTCTGGTCTGATGATTTCACCTGTGGCATTCAGATGGCAAGTTGAGAAGTTGATGTAAACACGATGAATAGAATGTATCCTTCCTTTTATTAACATTTCAGTCTGGGGGTGGTGTAATGGTGTAATGGCAATTTTCTTGGGAGAGCCTTAGCACCAACTTAACACCACAACCTACCTCATTGCTGCTGACCGTGTCAAGTGCTTTGTGACTACTAGTAGCGACTTTCAACAGCATAGTGTACTATGTCACAAGAATCAAACCCTTTCAGACTGGCATATATGAGTTCTCAGTTCCACAGTCACCAAAAATCAATCCAAAAGGCCACCTTTGGGATGTGGTGGAACAGAAGATCTACATTATGCATGGACACCCTGTAAAATCAGCATCAAATCTCATTCTGCAATGAGGGGGGATGGGGAGTTGTCCAGTCCAATACTAGCAAAGTGTATGTTCTAAGATGTCTAGTGTTGCATACAAAGTAGAAAATGGGGTGTACTACAAACTAATGGGGAGGGAGAGGAGAAGTATTATGTATTTTCCAGTCACATAGAGCAATATTATAGCACAATCAAGTAACTATGCTACCTTCAGTTGTTATTAAAAAAATGCTATAGATAAAATCATGACTTAAAAGGAATGCTCCTCCATTGTGATGTTTACTGATGTGCAATTCCACCAGGTGTTTGGCGATTGCTGCTACCACTAGTCTAATGGAGCAGAGTGGGGAAGGTGGAGACTGCTGCTCCAGGGAGAAACTTTGTGGAAAAAGCCGGCGCTTTGTGTGAGCAAGCATTTAGGCACCCCCGCCCCCACCATTGTGTGAGTATTAACAGGTAAAGGTGTGCGTGTGTAAATGTGCACCACTAAACACAGTTTGTTCGAAATGATAAACAATCCACATATTTCTAGTAGTTTTGTAACTAAAGAGTCTCCAGTGAATATTGGTCAAACCAATGCCATAAGCCGGTGTGATGAACCTTTTTTTGTCTTGAGAATACCAGACAGGCCCATACCTCATCATCAGAATGCAGTTAACCCTCTTCACAACATTTACACTCATGTCCCTTTGCAGCATTGTGGTGAGCAGACAGAGAGAAAACAGCACTGGGACACAGGTGCAACGATGAAGAGAGCCAGTAGTATGAAAGAAGGCCAATGCCTTGTCTGTAGTGCATGACTGGAAAGGCTTTCAACCACAGCACCTCTACCCAGAGCCCTGCTCAACTCAGTCCAATTGCCGAAGTCTGTATCTCTCTCTCTCTCTCTCTCTCTCTCTCTCTCTCTCTCTCTTTGTACATGTGTGTTATGGTTGCATGATTTGACTGAAAATACATTGTTGAAAAGCCTTCGCTTGGTACTGATAACAGCTGTCGCTAACGCAGGGGGACAACATCCTCCCGCCTCTATCGTTCACACTCACTCGCAGCGCAAATACATAGGGAAATAATAGAGAGCAAAAGTGTGCGAGTGTGTGCGTGTGAATGAAAGGTATGGCAGGAGTGCTGTGTTGGCTTGGCTGACCGTCTGCGGTTGTGTGGCGGTGAGAGGGAGTTTTGGGAGCGCAGAGCGGGCGTTGCTGCCGAAATCCCTGAGAAATGTTCGTTTTGGATCGGTGTCCGTGCTTACATACCGCCCTCCCGACTGTCGTTCATTCTCCTTTTCATTTTATCCTCTTAAGGTTTAACTTAAAAGTTATGAAACGGGGAGTCAAAATACATCACTTGAAGAGTGTGTGTGGGCGTGCGCGCGTGTGCGTGTGTGTGTGTGTGAGAGAGAGAGAGAGAGAGAGACAGAGAGAGAGAGAGAGAGAGAAAGAAAGGAGGTGGTGGAGGGGAGGGGGGGGCGCACTGCCTCTGCACTTTCCATTTTCAGTCCTGATTCCGGGGCCAAACTGAGGGTGCGAGGGCGAGGTTATCTTTAGAGGAGATAACCAAGAACTTCGCTACGTTTCATTGCAAATGTTCACCTGACTGAACATTTTTCGGTTTTTTTGTCCAGGAAACATTTCCATAGCTTCCCTGAGGCTGAATTCACTCCAGAACCTATTTATGTCGAAACACAAATTGATTGTTATTTTTTGTTTGTTTGTTTGTTTGTTTGTTTTGTTAGTTTGTTTTTTTTCTCTGGGACGTGAATTACTCTCAGAGCCATGACATCATCCTCATTGTTTCCAGCGCATTTTGCTTGTTTGAGAAATTACCTCGAGCACACAAAACACAGAAGCAAAGCAAAACCGTAAAGTTAGTTTGCATCGAAATGGTGAATCTGTCTCTCCTTTGCGAGCAGATGCGTTTCATGCTGAGACCGTCTCTTCTTAAAACTGATATATATATATATATATATACAGTTTTTTTTATTTTATTTTTTTGCATAGAAATACAGTTTTTTTTATTTTATTTTTTTGCATTGGAAGTTTGGTCAGCATCGCATAGCGACCAACTAATCCCGTTTTGATCCAATAAGTGTGCGCTTGTGTGCATGTGAGTGAGAGGGAAGGAGAGATAGAGAGGGAGAAGGAGGGAGGAGAGGCGGGAAGGAGGGAGGATTGATCAGCGTCTGTTAAAATCTTGTTCTGGTTTTTCTTGGAGTGAGGTCTGTGCCTGCCGACGCGCCTCTCCTGTGCAGCCCCCCTTCAAGAGGAGCTATTTAAAAAAAAAAAAAAAAGAAAAAAAAAGAAAAAAAAAGAAAAAACAGAGAGGGAGAGAAAGGAAAGAAACCTTTTTTTTTATTTTTGAAAAGAAGACGGATCTGCATAATACCAGTGAAGTGGATAAAAAGCGCACGGCTGGATTCTTTTTGCGTTCTCTCGCGTTTTTCCCCTCTGGTGTCTGAATGAAACGGGGAGGCAGAGACATGGGAGAGCAGCGGAGTGTAAGGTTTTGCTCAGTTCTGGGGGTGTCGGTCTGTCAGCATGACTGAGTAAACACCTTCTGCCTTTAACTTTTATTCTTCACAAGCTGGTGAGTTTCACTCCACCGCTTCTTTTTGCAGCCCAGCGTTCCCTTTTCTCTTGGAACGCTGCAGAGACTTTGGTGTTTCACCCCCCACCCCCCACCCCCTCTCCCCCTCCACTACACACTGTCAGTGAAACTGCCCTAAACTTTTATGCGTTTTTTTTTTTTGTTTTTTTTGTTTTTTTTAATAAATAAATAAGAAGATCGAATTGCATCCCCCCCTTCAAACATTTTGAAGGTGATGTCATCGTGCTGTGTTTTGGCAGGTATTGTGTTGAGAGGGCGCAGAGGGGACTGCTGCAGCCAAGTGGTAACCAGCGGCTGAGTGGAGTCGGGGGGTGGGGGGGAAAGAGTCCGGAAAAATCAGGTGCAAAGTGCGGCATGTCATTTCCTCGCCGTGTTGCGGGTGGCTGACTCTGCCACCCAGTCGCAGCTGCTCCCATCATCTCCAGCCACCTCCTTCCTCCATCATCTTTCTTTCGCTTCTATTACCCCCCCACTCCCCCCTAATTCAGGACTGCCCATATTCTTCCATCTGAGCCGGACCGCTCCGGGACCTTATCAACGTCTTCCTGGAACACCGTTAGCGGATGTCACCGGAGCTCCAGACCCGCTGCGTGGAGGCGCGGAGATGACCGAGATCGCGTTGAATTACCCTGCGCCCGCAGAGCCCCGTCGTCCAGGTCGCAGTTTGCTCCAGCCGCCAGCCCAGGAAGCCCGCCGGCAAGAGCTCCAGAACCCGCACAGCTTGGATTAAACCTGCCTCTACTCTCGTCTGTGGATCTCAGCGAGTTCGGTTGTTCCGCTTTTTTCATTTCTTTATTTATTTTTTTTTATTTTTATTTTTTACCCCTGTAGCGCCGAAAACTTTTACGCACTGGATTACGCATCTGGGGGGGTCAGCTAGGTTGATCGCTGCGGGCAATTTGTAACACGTGAACGCGCTTTCACCTGTTCCGCTTTCTGTCGGGAACGCGCGACCCATTTGCTGCCCCCGCCCATCTGTCCCGCCACCGGTCAGGACGGCTGTTAAAGGTTGCCCGGCGGTCATCACTCACGCCGTCTCGTCTGTGCCATCCACACCGGGAGGACCGGAGCACGCCGCTGCCGCCGATGCCAACAGGAGTGACAACTGACTCTTTGACTCTGGACAGCATCCATCAGGTTCACAGCGTGAAGGGAGAATCTCCGGACTGTCGGACTGGCTCGGACCGAGCGAGGAGACCGTCTCTGGGCCAAGTTCCATAGTGGAGGGGGGAAGCAATGTGGTCCCTTCTTTCCACGTTGACCGTCTTGTAAGTCACTTTTCATCTCATTTCTTTGCTCGGATTCTACTGCTCCGGTTAAAAGTCTTGGGAGGGTCAGGGCAACAGATGAAGATGATGAAGATGAGGGATGTAACGTGCAAGAGTTACATTACTCCACAGAAGACATAGGAGTGCAAGGGTCTGTTTTGATTGGCTGACAGTTCAGGGCCATTGGGTCAGAGTCAGGGCCTTGTTGCTCATAAAACCTGCCATAAACATCTTAGTCACCATCTGCACTCACTTTTGGGATGGCCAGGCTCAAACTGGATCAATTTTCCTTTTGCTTCAACAAGTGTGTTTTCCCCCGGTTTGGAATATTTTAAAAGTTACATCTTAAACAAACACTGGCTTTATCTGTGGGACAGCTAAATTATAGAGCCAAGAGCAAATATATGGAAGGAGGATGCAGAACCAGGGAGGGTGTGGAGGGGTGCACATTTGAGATGTTCCTTCTCAAAAGTCAGGGGGTTTATTTTTCTTCCTTTGTGTCGGCTGTTCGTCTCCCAGATGGCAGTCATCTTTAGATACTTCTCATTCCTCACACAACCTGGACAGGGTGTGTGCTGCCGTTTGTGTCTCCGTGCCTTCCTCTCACCTAACTGGCTACATCTGTCTTCTTTTCTTGCCCATACAATTTCTACTTTTTTTTTTTTTTCCACTGATACCTTCTAAGATTAAAAGAAGTATAAATTAATAACTGATGAATGACGGTGCCCCTGGCGGCATCTGAAGAGACACTCTCTGTGTTTAGTCTGCTGCTCTCCCAATCATCTTTTTATTAATTTCCATCTCACTTACCGGTATTACCACAGCCACTTTTCATCCTCCAGATGCTGTTTAATCCTCTTGAACACAGGTTTTCAGTTCAGGGCTTTTGGTCTAAACAACCTGTTCATTTCTGTGACTTGCTCAAACTTCTGCTGTGTCAACAGCCTCGAATGCTGCTCATACCCCCAAAGGTCTGAGCAAAACTCTAAAACGGGGTCTGCTTGCAGCACATTTTGAAACTTTTGAACTTTGCTGAAGCCCACTGCTCCAACTTTGGCGTACCACGTAAACCACTGCTACACACGGCTGAAACCGCCACTCTGTGCCGAGTCCCACAGGTCAACCACTCTTCTCCACGCTAGTGCCCAGTCTACAGTGCTGAGGCCTACTCTCCTAACCGCAGCCTCCATATGGTTGATCTGCTGGGATGTAGGTTTATGATGTCAGATGGCTGCTTGTTTTGGCAGTGGGCCCGGGCACATTGGGCTTTCCCTCTTTCTCCCCTACCTCCTTCTGTCCTTATTCCTCTTGAATTTTTTACTCTGCACTCTCTTATTTTCTCATTTTTCTCATCCCTCCCCCCACTGCCGGCTGATCCCATCTCTCTCTTTCCTCTCTCCTTCTCCTTCTCTCTGTAGCTGGCATAATATGGAGTGTCTGTGGTTTTTGTGGGAGCGGGGGAATCCAGTGCAGAGGCACTTTTCCTACAGCGTCCTCGGCAGTGGTGCAGCCGTGGTGTTTTAACAGCTGAGAGTCCTCACAATGCACAGGCGCTCTGGTTTTTTCGGCTGCGCAGGCAAAAAGTGAGGGCCAATGCTCCGCTGCATTTCCCAGGATGTCTGCATCTATTAGGACGACCGGGAGCGAGCCAGCAACACTGGCCATGGAGTCTTATAAGACAGAAGAGAGAAAAATAGAGGGAAACAAGATGGCAATGATGGCATATTTGTACGAGGCAGGACACAGAGACATGTTACGCAACACTGAGCACATGTTGAACACCTTCCACTTCCACCGTTTGCCCTTTTGTCTTCTCGTCTCGCTTTGCACTTTGCGGTTTCACCTCTTGTCGTTAATTTGCTTGGTTTTCTCCCCTTTGCTTTGAGACGTGTGACCTCAGTGTTGTTTTGGCCCCATCTCCCCTGCCTCACGTTAGTACATCTGTCTGTTCTTTCAGATGTTATCTCCACTCTCCCATCAGCCCTCTTCAGCTTCATCTCTCCTCTATTTACTCTCACATTATCTTCCACAGCCCTTCTCCCAGCCTGGGCCGCTGCGTACCTCTCGGCCTACCTTTCCTCTTCTCTTTGCTATCTGCCTCTCTCAGCATGTCTTTGCTTAGGCCCAGCTGTCAGCTGTCTGCCCCTCCTGTATACACATATTCACCCTGCACACATCTGCACATCTGTGTGCGTACCCATGACAGTGTGGAGGAGTCACCCTTGCTAACCCTAAACATAAAGAAAGATTGGAGGCAGGGGGGATGATAGGAGAAAGGTAGAGCGGAGAGAAATGACGGGGAGGGAGAGATAAACTCGGCGAGCAACAGGGAGGACTGCGAGCCAGAGAGAAAGAGAGAGAAGAAGCATGCAGAGAGATAGCAAAAGATGAGGTGGAGAAAGACAAAATTCATAGAATTGCTTTTCAGCCCACACACTTGGTTTTGAACTCCATCAAGTGTTCAGCCACTAATTCAGAGCTGCTCAAGGACTGCCAAAGAAGATTTTGCAACACAATCACTCCCTTACAAAAGTTGTAAATAACGTGCGATACATTCAAGGTCAAGGTCTACATGTCAATTAGGCAAGAAAGTGAGAAGAATTTTAATTATAAGCATAACCAGCTGTTTCTCCTGCAATGATTAAAAAAACCTTAACTAGTTGGACAACTAATATGCTTCAAGTAGACAAAACAAAAAATGTTCTAGCATGCCAGCATAAATCATTTTTCCACGTCTTAGCTCTTGTTCGCACATATTCCAAGCATCTCCAAATGTAACCACAATCCACCGCTCTTGAAAGCCACATCACAGCTGAATGAACACCTGTAGTCCAGCACAGCTGTCTACATACACAAGCGGCCAAATGAGCCAACCCGTTTCCTTAGATGTCTGAACCAAAAACGTGTTCTATTCATATCGGCATGTTTGCCATGTCGGTGTTGGTCCAGTCGGGTCATTTGCAGGCCAGATTTTTGGAAGGGCAAAAGTCACAGATGGGTCAGAAAGTGGGCTCGGACAGGAGGCTGGTAGCGTTACTGTAAACACTGCTCTGGGTGTTGTCTGTCTTTCGATTCCTGGACATCTGCCGGTCCGTATGTCAAGTCGTTGTGCCAGTCTCACGCCCAGGACTGTGAGTAATCACCCAAGAAGGAAATGAGATGTCGAACAGAGAGAACAGAGGAAGAAAGAAATGGAAATGATGGTGTAATGCCCTAATCTTCCAAAATTTTATATTTATTAACTCACTGTTTTTACTTTTTCCAGATGTATCCAGATGTTACTGGTGATGTGCAATCCATTGCAGGTGAGAGACGGCATGCATCACAAAGGAGCGATTGTGTAGCGTGAAAGACGTTTTGTATATTGACTTTATGCATAGCTCTTCAAACATCTTCACAATTCTCTGCCAAACTGCGGATATGCTTGTGGGTGTTCCAGCAGGTACTTGGCGTGGATGGAGTCAACTTCAGTGTGCATGTGGAGAACCAGACGCAGGTGCGAGACACCATGAGTCGGAGACACCACAGGGTCTACCAGCTCTACAGCCGTACGAGTGGCAAGCACGTCCAGGTGTTGGGACGCAGGATCAGTGCCAAGGGAGAAGATGGAGACAAATATGGTAAGACACAAACACAAACGTTCAGTGAAGAGCAGAGGAGTAGCACTGCTACTACCTGTCCTATTTGCATATACAGACTGCCTTGCAAAGTATTCACACCTTTTGAAGATTTTGCTATGTTGAAACCTAATTTTTATTTTTTTTTAATTTTTGTACTGACAGTTATGATGTAAAAACAAGTGGACTTGCAGTTTCTTTTTTTTTTTCCCCCTTAATTTATCCTGAGTTCCGTAGTAGAACAATGAACGAACTGCATCATAAAGACTAAGAAGCACTGCAGACAGGCTACAGATAATTTTAAAGCAGAGTTGTGAAAATAAAACAATATCATCACATTTAAGTGTCTCACAGAACACTGTTGAGTCCATCATTCAAAACCGGAAGCTAAACACAAGACAACCTTGGAACAAAAAAACTTGTTGGAGGCTGTAGGAGACTTGAGATAGACAAGGGTAAAGATTGAATCTCCTACGATAGCTAGAGCGGGTTCAGATCAAAGCATAACCATATGTCAGAGTTGCCCAGTCAGACTAAAGGCTTGGAAATTGCTGTAGAACTTATTCATGTAACCTATAAAATCTATCTTGCAAAAATATCACTCTTCAGATGTGCAAGCTGGCAGAGACATTCCTGCTAGACTTGATATTAAATAAAAGGTGATTTTACAAAGTACCGACTCAAGAATACACATGGATGCCACACATCCAGCAAATATCATCAAATTTTAATTTCTGCTTATACTTTACAAAGATGCACTATTTTGAGTTTGTCTGCCACATAAAATCCATTGAGGATTTTGTTTGTAATGTGACAAAATGTGAAAAAGTTCAAGGGCTGTGCACACTTTAGTGAGTCACTGTAAGAAGAACAAAGACTTAAAAGTTGACCAGACCCATGCATCATTGGAGATGCATTTAAAAGCACACATACAGGCCTTCCGTGGCTTTGACAAAGGGGCAGTGAAGCTTGTCTTGGAAGCACAAAGACCACATTGACTAGCTGCAGACTCAGTGATTCACAAGAGAGAAGACACAGAGAGAAAAGGTGTCACGAAAGAAAAAAAAGTGTGAGATAAAGGAGGAAGCCTAGCATCGATGCTCAGATAGAGCATCGGACCCAGTGTTAGAAACTCATCTCTTTCATTGATCCAGCCATTGATTTTTCATCCTTCCTGTTGTCTCCTCTGGATTTTAAACAGCAGGTTTCCTTTCCGTCCCTCCATCTATCGTCTGACACTTTCCCCGTCCATCCCCCCAACATCCTTCATACCTCCTGCTAGATGTGTAACGATGGCTAAACCATTCTTAAACAGCACCGAATCAATTAAGCCTTTCAATACAGCTTCGCAATTCTGTCTGTTGGCACATCCTTTCTATTAATTTCGGGTCAAATATCTGTCCGTTCAGCCCCAGGTACAACACATTCAGAGATGTGCCTGTTTTTATATGAACATTTAAAATATGACATGACTAAAAATCCACCAACAATTAGACCAATAATTTCTGCATCCGAACTACAGGCACAGAGAATAAATCTGGAAAAAAAAAAAGTGTATGACAGTACAAAGATGAAGAGTAAGAACAGAAGGGAGATGAGAAGACAGTTGGGGGAAGAGACATGAAGGGGGCAGGAGGGAGGTATTGATTTCTGCTGACCCCTTTGTTGACTAAGGTCATGTAGGAACCATTTTAGGATTTATTTTTAAACAGGCACAAATACTCTCTAAAGGTGTGTAGTTAGTGAAGCAAGCAGCCTGCTGCCTGGAAGGTTGAACACACATTGTGCACTTGCACACAAAAACACAAAGGGCACAGGAGCACACGCACACGCCTTAAAACAACAGGATCACAGGCACTCAGACTGAGTGTTCTTCGGCTCCCCTTGGCTGCCTTTTTTCTCGGCTGTTATCTTTTTATTTTTCTCAAGGCTCATGTGCAGTCAGAGTTCTCGCATCCATATGTGTGATCAACCTGCTCTAATAGCCATATAGCCATCTGTCCTGCCAGAGACATTTATATCTGCCTGAGATTTATTGTACAGGTAAAAGGAGCTATGAATCTCCATACTGTGACCCAGAGAAAATGCTTTGACTGGTTTAAATTTAATGTTAGCTGTTTCAAACTCTTTTTTTTTTTTCCAGGCTATTGACACCATGTGAGATGTTGAACGTATTTTTATTGTGTTATCTTTTATTAGTCTTAATCCTTTTACTCACATGGCTGCTTTGTGCATTTTTGATTGTTGTTATTTTATTCTTTTTCTGTTTTTTTTGTACAACACTTTGGTACACTGTTGTTTTCAAAATGCTTTATAACTAAAATTGGATTGGATCATTTGAACGTCGTGACATAAAGACAAAATCTGTGATGTTTCAGTGAGATTTTATGAGATAGACCAGTGCATGCAGTATATATTTGTAAATAAAAGCATACAGGATTTTCAAAAGTTTCAATATTTATAAAGGGACATGCATATTCAACCCACTTTAATCCGATACCTCTAAATAAACTCTGACGTAAGTGATGAACTTCAGAAGTCGCCTAAACCATTTAGAGAGTTCACCTGAATGTGTGTTAAAATCACAGTCCAGCTAACGAGAGCATTAATCAGAAAAGCCCATGAGGTCCCTAGTGACCCTTGAGAATCTGCAGAGATCCACAGCTCAGGTGAGAAAATCTGTTGTTAGGACAACTGTTAGTTGTGAACTCCACCAATCTGGTCCTTATGGATGAGTGGCAAGAAGAAAGCCGTTGTTGAAAAGCGATTAGAAGTCCTAATGAATGTTTTTCATCTTAAGAGGATACAGCAAACACACCGAAGGGGATACTCTGGCCAGATGAAAACCTCATCTGTGGCGGAAAATTAACAATGCATGTCACCCTTAACACACCATTCCAGTCTGCGGTAATGAGACAAATGTTCCAGTTTTATGGAGACACTGAAGACTCTGTTTTAGGGTGTGAACCTTTTTTACTTTGGATGTCAGTTAAGTTCAGATTTTTGCAATTGTAATAGAAGCCCTGGACAAAAGGAGAGCAAAAGTTTTGGGTTTGTCATGTCTGTCAGGATTAAATGAACAAACATTGGAAATCTATAGCCTATTAACAAAGAGGTTCATGCAGTATTTTTCCACACACATTCATCTCTAACGTCTGTCTGTTTCTCTGTCTGTCCCTTAATAAGCCCAGCTTGTAGTGGAGGCAGACACCTTTGGTAGCCAGGTGAGAATCCGAGGCAAAGAAACCAACTTCTACCTTTGCATGAATCGACGCGGGAAGCTGGTGGGAAAGGTGAGGAGTTTTCTTATTCAGATGTGTTGATAAAACAATGACTCCAAACTTCCTCACAGGCCTCACTTTTTGCCATTGTGTATATACCTGTGGTTTTTCTGCTCTTTCTCAGAAGGCCAGTAACCGAAGCGCTGACTGCGTCTTTGTGGAAATGGTCCTGGAAAACCATTACACAGCTCTGATGTCTGCGCGCTACACGGGCTGGTATGTTGGCTTCACAAAAAGGGGGCGTCCTCGCCGGGGACCCCACACGCTCCCCAACCAGCAGGACGTACACTTTATGAAACGCTTTCCTCCAGGGGAACAGCCTGACCTCACCACACCCTTCCGCTTTACTACCATCAGCAAGCGGGTCAAAAGGGTCCGCACCACTGGGACACGCTAGTAGTGGCTAATGCTGGCACCCACCGTCTTGAGGAGCACAAGCCTCACCCTGAGCCTCCAAATGGCTAACCCAGTCATCTCTTCTGTTGCACTCGACTGATCGTCTATCCCTTTGATGGGACAAATATTGACCAGAAACCCAATGAATCATTAATGGGGTTCAGCTTTAAGAATCCTAAATCAACACTCATAGCACCTGGTTAGTCACAATTCCGCTTACCTTTTGTTCCCTTGGGCCAACTGGACTGTATCTCCAGTGACGCTGGAAACTCAGAAAGAGTGACAGAGAGCCTTCAGGTCAGTTGAAGTCCAAGGCACAACAAATGCCTTGAATCCAGAATCACATAAACCACATCCCAACCATAATCCTGTCTGGAGTCCAGGTGGACTATGCCAAGCGTGGGATTGTAACTGGACTATACAGAGAAACCATAGCTGGGGAAAGACTAGCTGAACAAGACAATGAGTGCTCAGCCTCTGACAAAGGGAAAATTGGGACATGAAAATGTTCTAAAGGATACAGAGATAGTGATTCGCACAGATCCAGAGGACATTTAATGAACTGTTGACATGTGACGCACTTATCTGTCTCACTACTAAACTGGTGGGAACCTGTGGGACTGTTGGTCGAAAGGCAGGAAATAAAAGGATGAATGAAGAAATATTAGAGTGAATGACACTGAATATATGCATGTTCTTGAGAGGCTGACAAGAAAATGTGTATTGCATGAGTGCTTGGAGATAAAAATCACGAGAGGTTCTGGAAATGGACCGTGCTGTCCCAGGACATCTCGATGCAGGGACCGAAGCTTTAAGAACTGGAATGTACTTAATAAACCAAGCTGCACCAAATTCTGCCTACAACTCACTGCAAACCAAACCAACTGCAACCAAAGACAACTGGAGACTTTCTTTATGATTCCTCCTCTTTCTTTGCTTCCCCCAAGGACACTGCATCCACAGCTTTAAGGTGCAGAAGGTGATGAGTGCTTGGCTAAGCCCAGTGGGGAGTGTGCCTTCTCTAATAGCATCGCTATAGAAACGACCCAGGGGATGATGCTCCTGTGAGATACCGTGGACACAGAGTGCTGCTATCAGGACATTCAGTGGGATATCCAAAGTCTCATGCATACACACAAGGGAAGAAAAATTAAAGGGAACAATTTATTGAAAGTATAAATATATATATTATATATTAAAGAAAGACAGAAACATAAATAAGCAATCTTACTATGATGGTTACTATAATTATTACGATAAAATTATTTCATTTATTTATTTCAGCTCTGTGTGCAGCAGTCTTTCTTGACTCAGTAAACCTTTCAGAAACATTTCAAATGTCTCCCAGTTTCTTTTAAGCAGCTTCAACACTTCCTCATTTCATGCCAACACGAAATGTGCAGGCACTTTTTTAAGCCAAGTTGCCATGTCTAGCTTCATTTATTCATCTATTGAATAAATGATGAATAAATAATTTATTCATCATGGTCGCTTTTCTAGGTTTTTTTTTTTTTTTTTTTTTTTAAGGAAAGGGGATGGCGTGGTGACATTGACCAAAACAATTCTTCCTCTTTTGGCCTTCCAGTCATAACTTTCAAAATTAAACGCATAAAATGACTTTATAATAAACAAAATGGTTGTGTAATACAAAATATTGTAAACAGCATTACTTTTTACAATTCTTGTCTGTAAAAACAAGAATTGTGGGCTCTCATTGTGGGCTTCATGTATATTTTGAGGTTTTTGTGATTATGCGATTATGAAACTTTAGTGATTTTTAAAAACGAGAGTTGGGCGAAAAAGCTGAAATTTATTATGGATTAAGTATGACGCACCCAGGCTCAAATGAACTCACATATCCAATCTAAGATATGGTTCAATGTCTCTAACGCTCTGTGTAGCCTCAACGTTGGCTGGCTGATTGTCCTCTTATGGTTGAGGGAAGGCCCATTCAAGAAGCTTAAGGTTTTCCTTCACTATCCATTCCAAAGTCATTTATGAAGTGTTTGGGATCATCGTCCGGACAGCTTTGTCCATTTTTCCAAGCAGTTGAACTCAAATATTACCCGTAGTTTAAATGAAGTTGCTTAGGCTATTCAAAACAACCCAGGAACCACCAGGTCCATTTAATGAAATTGAAAGTCCTGAAACTCAAGTTGACTGTCCACAGTGAGTTCTACATCATCATAGAGTTTGAATGGATCAGCCAAGTAAGAAATACTTGCTCCAAAATCAAAACCATCAAATATGACTGAAATCAACAGCTGCGCACACAGTTAGAGTGAATTGCCTTCTGGAGAAAAGTTCAAAATCAAGCCGTTTGGTCACGATGTTAAACTGTCTGTTTAGAGGAATCAATGTAAGGCTTCCACAACCCCAACAACAATGTATCCACTGTCAAGCATGGTGGTGGTAGTATCATGGAAATCACCTGTTTCCCTTCCATGGGTACTTGTGCATGGCATGAAGCAGGTTGAATAACTAAAAATGATCACCACCAAATTCATCAACGTCACCTCTGACCGACAGCTAAATAGCTGAAAATTAGACACAATTTTGTGTTCCAGTTGGACAATGATACCAAACATCACAACTAGTCATAGAATGGATTATGCACGTTTGTATTAATCTTCTGGAATTACCCCCACTTCAACACATTTACGGCCTATTTTTAAACCCGGGTCATCTGCCATTTCCTATAAGATGAATGGTCAAATATTCAGCCAGAATTATGCCAAGGCCTTTGGCAAGCGACCCAAATGTTAAGCTTTTGTGAAAGGGAAAATTCGGTATAAATGTTGACATTTATAAAATATATATGTATCTTAGGCTGTACATTGTATTGAATGATGTAAAATATATATTAGCACTATTCAAATTCATATTTCAAATCCCAGTACAAATAGGACACAATGAGAGCATGTAAACATCTGACTACAAGTATATACATTTCCTACAGTCCACCCAATAATATACTGATCTTGATTTTCTCTGTTTCGATTAGATCTATGTGATAAAGGTAGTGAATCTATGAGCAGAACCACATTATGGCGGTTACGGCAATGCTTGCATAAGTCCTATATACCCTGATTTTTCTACTTCGTTCCTGCTAATGAGAATCACTGCACAATAGATTCATGAAGGTTCTTAATGCCAGAGGTAGAAAAAAAACCCAAGAAATAGGAATATTCTTTTTTGCTTGAAAAGGAGCACTTTCAAGAAATTTGACATCAATCATGTCCTTAGAGCTGCTTTTAAATTGAAATTCAGTTCAAACAGTCGAAAGCTACAGTGTAAGACATGGTTTCTGGCAGTAAGTGCACCACCTAAGACTTTAAATGCTTTTGAAAATATAATGCCAACATCTAACACACTCTCAGAGCAACCAGAGTTTTCATAAATGCACCTTTATTTAATTGATCAAATTATCAAGAAAGAAGGGCATGAAGAGCAGTGGAAGTTTTCTAGCAGTTTTTTCCCTCTCATCTCTCCTGCTCTTATCCTCCATCCCTTCCTTCCCAATCTTAGCAGGAGGTCACAGAAGAGATGTCACTGCCAAATGACCCAATCACTTCGGCAGACACAAACAGCTGACTCAGGGGGAAAAAAGGTTGCACCAGAGGATTCCTATTGCAAGGCAACAGGAATCTGCACCGAAGGGGGGTGGGGGGGTTGGTATAAGGAGGAGACAGTGAGGTGGAAGAGAAAATGGGTGTGGGATAAAGAAGAGCGAGTAAGGGAGTAAAGAAGCAGGGGGGTGGGGGGGGGGAATGTTGCTGGTGTAAGTTGTTCGTTTCTGGAACGTTGCTTCAGTTCCACTCGGGAATGATGGAAATATTCCGCGTAGCCAAACCCAGAGTGGAAGGTGTATGGTAATCATGTCGGGGAAGGAATGCCAAATATGTGCGTGAGAACGGAGCTGTGACCTGAGAGCTGCAGGAATTATGGGCCAAAATCCCACAGACCCAGAGGAAGCACACACACCCATATCCAACACATACACACATCATATATTAACAGTGCTCCACCAAGTGCAAATGTATCCCACATAACTTATACTCTGAATCTTAAACATTCAGTTGTACTGGCCGAAGCAGAGCAGTAGAGACCATCCCCTCACAGCAGGCCACCCCCTTAGACTGGAGAAGACACATTGAACGAGTGGGCTGACATATTGTGAAAGAAGAAAAACTAAAGTACATGCAGACGGCCATAAAATGTACCGCATTTCAAATATATCTCTCAAACTGACAGCATTTACAAGATGTGGTATGTGATCCTCTGTAACAGGTTGTTTAGACTCCAAACTTGGCCACCCAATTGTCAGAGCTACAGCCTTAAAAACAGGTTGTGCTCTAGCAGGAAAATGAGTAAATACTCCCATCTGGTGGTGAAGTTCAGAAAATATTATTTTACGTGGAAAAAAAAAAAAAAAAAGATGTTGCCCTCGGATTTGCAAACGGACACAGACTTTTCCCATTCATTCGTGAGTCTTACCAGCATGTGGATTAGATTTTGTTTCAGCAGAGACCAAACTGATACAACCAGGTTTCCTGGTAAAATGCTTGAAACAGAACAGATTGATTGGGTTTTTCAAGCAAAACTTCAATCCATCCATTTTCTTATGCCTTTCAGAGATCTGATTGTGTTGATGTTGTTAATCCAAGTAGGGAAAAGCAAACATCCCTCTGCCCAGTGGCCCTGCCCTGCTCATACTGGAAGATTTCGAAGCTCCCAGTGGAATGTGGCTGGAAGACCTTTAGAGGGAAGCGCCCAGGACCAATCCTGATCAGACACACAAATTTACCTCAACGGGCAGACTTTTCTTTGATGTGTAAGACACAGCTTCATTCAAAGGTTTGGAATGACGACAGACTGCTAGTTTTGCTTTTTGCTGTAGCTCTTTCTTGACCACAACAGTCAGGCACAGTGCCCATGTTACCGTTGACGAGACCACGATTAGTCTTTGGCTCCATCCCACTGTTATCCATGGACAACACTTCAAGACACTTGAATTCCTCCATTGAGACCAAGACCAACCAACAACCTCGAAAGGGAATTCACTTTTTTCTGTTTGAGAACCTTAGACTTGATTTACAGGAGCTAAAGCTCAAAATGGCTATTGTACATTCTAATGCACATTAAAGGTTATGGCCTGAAGACAACAGGACATTGTAACCCACAAAAAGCAAAGTCCCAGCGGTTCCCAAACAAGATATACTCCTCTTTATGCTTAAACCTTGAAATCCAGTTGATGAAAACCACCAGCAGGTTAAGGACTGTGAATTCGTCCTCACCATGTCAACACTTCACTAAGTTTAAGTCTTTCCCAATGCCTATTCCTGATCGGGGACATTTCTGAGGATGTCACATGGAGAGGAAGGATGACTGAAATCCACTCATAACACAAACACACTTTGCGCACACACTTGCACACAGGTGAGAGCAGACAGACATTCGGGGTTACAGTTGGCTCAACACTCCACCACTGTCAAGTACTTTATTCACAATAAGGTCATTTTCTTCTTTAAAAAATCATTTTAATATACAACACAATTTTTGACAAGACAACTCCGTTTACAGCTAAATTTTGAGCTCTTGAATTCCAGCTTCTCTCATTACCAAAGCAAGCACTTAGGATGATGGGAGAGAGAAAGATGGCGTGAGAAGGACAGAAAAACACAGTGGGGAGCGGGTGTAGGTAGAAAGAATGAGGAGAAGGGCAGGGAAAGAGTGGCAGGAGAAAGGACTATGCTTAGTATGATTTTCTTTGTACTAAGAACCAAAATACTCAAATAAAGTTAGAAAATAACAGTAATAAAAAACAGTAAGAAAGTAAGAATTAAAGAGGAAAAAAAAGCAGAGGTGTACCAGGATGCTGTATCCAAGGCAACCTCACATGCATGTCTGACGCTTCTGCTCTGTTCTGCCATTTTCACAAGTCCAAATACACAAAAACACACTCGTTCAGAGAGTGTGTGTGTGTGAGTGTGTGTGTGCCCCCTTATTCCAAACGAATGTGCACCTCGTGGGAGGGGCTGTGAAAGGGAGGCTAAGTGGTGGGGTACGGGGAGAGTGGGGTGCAGAGAGAAAGAGAGAGAGAGACAGAGAGAGAGAGACAAGGAGCATAATTCTGTGAGAAGGCGCAGGGAAACCTTCTCCAACATTTCTCCCTCTTTCAGTCCCTCGATCTCCCATCCTTCCCTTCTTGCTTAAGAGCCGAGTAAAGAGTCTCTGTCTCCCGTATCACAGCTCCAGTCATCTTCTGTCCAACTGTGCCACTGTGTCTGCATTTGTCTGTGTAATATATAAATATATATCTATAAGCAATTCCGTATCTGTGGAAACCTGTTTTTGGCAGGGGTTAAAATCTGAGGAGCAGAAGCAGCTTTAAGTTTGCTTCAAGGGGACCAAAAAAAAAAAAACAAAAAAAAAAAAACAGGAGCTTGTGGGTTTATGCCAGGTTGACGTTAATACTGTCATTAGTGTACTTTACAAAACATAAATTAGTAGCAGAAGATGAACTTCTTGGGAGAGTTGCGTTGGTTCTGCAGTAGGGAATCCTCATTGATGTTGGCCTGTATGTACGTTGCTGAACTGGCAGGCAATGAGCACAAGCTTAAGAGTCTGTCAGAATGGGGAGGAGGGGGCTGAGTGGGAGATGGACAGAGAGATGACAAGGAGGAAGGAAAAAGATGCGCTCCTTTTCGCAACAGATGCACCCATCAGCCAATCAGCCCTGGATTTCCTCCTATAAAGGGTCAGATGCATTGCGCCACCTAGGGAAAGAAGCACAAACAAAGGGGTGCTTGTGAGAAAATCATTGAAAAAAGTTTATTAAATTAAAGACAACATATTTCACAACTTTATTTAAACGTTAATTGGGACGATAAGGCTTTTAGCAAATGAAAACGCACAAGATGGAGTTTTTGGAAAATTTAACAGGAATTTGTTGACTTCTACAGGGACAAGCTGCCTTCTTGGGTCAATGGACGTATGTAGCGGTGATGTATCATTTGTAAAACCAGCCAAAAGCATAATTTACAACCAGCAACAAGATGCAGAAATCCTTTCTGACAAGAAGAGTAAGGAGGCAAGACCAGCACTCCATTTAAATTTGGAGCGCTGGTCAGCCAACAACAGGATTACTACAGGGTTCATCCCCTGAGATGCAGAGACTCTTGATGCAGATTTTATGCTCAGTCTTGACTTCAATGCTGAACAACGCATCCCGTCATGCTGGCTTGGATTTTAAAAATAACAGATGTGCGGGATAACAATGTATCCACTTATGATTAATGAATGGCTAGAGAGATCTCAAAGATGGCTCATTTTCATTGGTTTATGATGGAAATGTTTTGTGAAAAAAGTTACAGCATCAATGTTATGTGAAATCCAGGTTGCTTTAAAAGTGACTGTAATTTCATTTCCAATTCTGGATCTGGTGTTCCTCAAAGCCACCAGCGTTCAAGCCAACCACAGTGACACCACTGCGAACAGACCAGATGGGCCTATCGTAAGGCATGTACAAGTTGTAGTCCATGTTCTGGACACATCTGGGTGTAGTTGGAGTCTTTTTGAATGTACTTTGCTTCACAATCCTCTAAAGGTTGCTTCGATTCCTTCTGTTCGTGGACAGTCTTTCCATCCTATTAAATTCCCATTGCTTTTCTTACAAATACATTGCTCTGAAGAGTCAACTTCTTTAGCAATTACTTTTTCTGGCTTATCCTCCTTGTGGAAGGTGACAGATTTTTTTTTTATTATTATTTAATTTACATTTTCATTAATTTTAAGCCATGAATATTATAACTGACTAATTTCAGTTGGTAGTTTACTTTGTCACTTGGTGAGTAATAAGGATATAGGAAAAACATTAGATTTTCTTAAAACTGAAAAAGATTTTGATAACCTAATTTATTGACACAGTAAGCTAATGACATGAGAGGGGACATTGAACAGTGATGTTTTCAGGATACCTGCTATCTAGAAATGTACGTGTAAGTTCGGGATGGAGATCGTCCCTCTGACTGGCCATTAGGTGAGACGTTCAGGAAATCCCAGATCAGAATGGTGTCGTCGTGAGAACTGCTGATGATCTGAAACTCATCAAACTGCAGGCGGAAAACACGGCCAGAGTGCTCCTGCGGATAAACGAGGTGCGAGAACCGTTAGAGTGACAGCTAACAGGGAGGACATTTTTGCTTTTTTTTCTCTGCTTCTACAAGTTTTATATTAACAAGTTCTACATAATATCGATTTTCTGGGTGATCATAATAAATGAAATAATTTTAAACAAGTCCTTAAAAGTGGGATATGACAACTTAGCTTGGTGGCATGTGTAAACTACCATTTAGAAAGCAATGCCAAACAAATTTTTTAATGTAAAAAAAATAAAAATAATTAAAAATTAAACTTAACTTTATGTTAAAGATGCATTTAAAGACTTGCCTTTTGGCTCCATTTAGTAGGCTATTAGTTTAGAAAGTAACTTTAAAAACACAAAAAAAAGCACTGATTGGAACAGCTCACCACTAGAGTGCGCAGACATAATGTGCTAGCAGGGGCTCGTGGGTCAAGTGCTGCCTGAAGGTCCCACACTTTTATTTTGCTGTAGAAACAATATATACAAAATGTCAGCAAACAATTTTAGTTTCAGCTAAAAAAAAAAATTGTCATTTTTTTTTGATAAAATCTCACCCATCGTAGGCTCCGCTGACGATCCTTTTGTTGTCGAAGCGAATGCAGCGCACCAACTCCTCGTGACCTTCCAGGACTCGCAAACACGCCCCGCACTCGATGTCCCATAACCTGCAGAAAGAGAAGCCAATATTAACTTTATTAACAGTAGTAACCAATCTTATAAAAGGCATAATTCTGAGGATTTTATTTTATTTTTTTTATATTGCAAATCAGATCAAAAAGATTTCTCACATTAGCCAATTTGACAACTACTGTAAACAAAATAAGTCAATTTCAGACAGCAGAGCTGGATCGCCAGACATACCGGATTGTGTTGTCAGATGAGCCGCTGACTACCAGACGATCTCTGTACTGTAAACAGGCAATCCCCCGCTTGTGACCATTTAGAGTGCGCACAAACTCACAGGTGCTGGTGCTCCACACCTACGTTGGACAAAAGCATTTTGAAATTATGAGCAGTAATGAAAGCATGGAAGCACTGAAACCTAATTAAAGTATCAACAAAACTTAGATTTTAAGACAACAAAATAACTAATTTGATTAGTCCACCTTGATGGTGCGGTCCCCTGAGGCGGACACAATATATTTATCATCAAAGTCAACGACATTAACAGCAGCACGATGTCCCACGAGGACGCGCCGCAGGCTGATGTCAGTAGGCGAGGCCATGTCCCACACTGCAATCGAGCGGTCTTTGGAGCAGGTGACCATGAGACCATTTGCGAATCGCAGGTGAAGAACAGCCTCGTTGTGATGGATCAGCGTGTTCAGTACCTCACCCGTCGTGACTTCCCAAACCCTGCAGAGACGTATAAAGAGACAGGCAAAAGGTGGTAAATAGACAGAGAAACACAAAAAAATCTGAATATCCTTCCTCAGACAGTTGTTTTTTATTCATTTAGTTTTCTAATTAATGATGTCCAAATCTTCCTCAGGACCAAGACTGAAGCTTATTACATCAATTCCTGCCATTAAAAACGAACTAAAGCATAAGGTAGTTTCATCATTTCATCCCATTTTGGTTTTGGCTTTTTTGCACTTCATGAGGAAACTTGCACCTGGCAGGAGGACAGCAGATGGTTTTAAAAAAGTTTCTATATTTTAGTCCAATTTTACAGCAAGAGGAATTTTTTATGTCTGAGATAAACAACCTGCACCAGAAGGAGGTTTCCTAGAGTATCCAAAAACTACAAAAGTTTTTGTTATATCTGATGATGGCTTTTATGAGAGGCAGAGCTGGATGGAATCAGAAAAATACTGCAATGACTGTCAGAATTAACCTGCATTTTCCCCATCTGTATCTTTCCAACAGTATGGCAAACTCACCACTCTCCCTGAGCTGGAAAACTTAAAAAAGTAAGATCAATATCAGGCCATATCATTGGTCCATCTAAGTGGTCTATTATTTCTGAATGTAAAGCTTCACTGCTCAGTACATGAAATAAAACCTGAAAAATATCGCATTTACACAATAAATGGAAGGGTTAGATTGCACACAATGACATTGTGATGGCGACTGGTAAGATTAATCAGGGGTTATAATCAGTCCTATTTCACAAGAGAAAAGAGATCCGAATAGAGATCAGAAGCTAATTAAATGGAAATAAGATTTACAAAATCTTCAAAAACTATATGTAAAGATAAATAAATGTATAAAATTAAAATGGAATGAATTGGGAAAATGGGTCCAAAAATGGTTTCTTTAAGGGTACGGACAGAAAATGTAAGAAATGGGGATATGAACTGCCAAAGTGATCCAGAGCAAAAATAATAGTAATAATAAACACCTAGGAAATGTTACACAGTATGTCCATGAATCTGTGGGTTTTATTCCAACAGCATCCATTCCTTGTTTATCAAGTCTAGTAGCATTTATTTTTCTTAAATAGTAAGTAAAAGGAGGACAAAAGCAAAAAAGTAAAGAAGTTCTTCCCAGTGTGGTTTTCCAGACTGTCTCTGGTCTCAATAAGAGACCAGAGACAGTTTTCTTGAAAACTGTTGTCTTCTGGTTGACATGTTTTCTTTTCTTAGGAACAGTTTGTGAAGGTATCCATACTACTTGACAATGGCAAGTAGTATGGCTAGTCTTCTTTTGAAAGGCAAGCTAACGACATGACCGCCACCTAATGTTAGCAGCAACACATTACAACCAAATACCTTTAAAGACCAATTAATTTTATTAGAAAATCTGAAAATGAGTGGCCACCTCTAAATGACAGGCTAAAATGGAATAGGACAAGACAGAAAACAAGTATATGAGAGTGAAAAGATGTGAAAAAGTTTAAAAGGGAAGAAATAAGAATAATGGGAGCAGGACTGAAAGAGATGAGAGCAGGAAAGATGGTTGGAAAAAAGAAGAAAACATGCAAAAGGAAGAAACAGAAAAACTAAAATGGAGATGTGTGTGAAAGAACCCCGTCTACCATTTCTACCGAGTAGAGAAGCGATGACACCAAACTGCAAAGAGTTTGCATGTGCGAACCCACAGCTGCTTGTTGCTAAACTGCACCGCTGGGCACTGAGAATCAAATGCAAAACACATTGGAAAACCTGACAACTAAACCTCCAAACAAAGTGCCCGTCAAGCTATTGCTAAGGAAGTGAGGTCATATTTTCCTTGGATATTATCCAGCAGGCACGGCTGAAGTGTGAAGTAACAAGAATTAAAATTGAGCTTCTGTGTGCAGTAGCCAAGCATATGGCAATATAAAAACCCACACCAACCCTTTTGAGGACCTGCAGTGAAACATATACAAAAATCTTTAGCACCAGCTTTGAATGAGTAAACTTTAATATTCATATCCTGTTTCTTCTCAATGTGGCTATTGCCAAGTTGTGTGTTAAGAATTAGGAGTAAACGAACAGTTTCCTAATGCATCCAATTTTGGGGAAAATTATACCCTCATAAAAAATGCTATACATTATTGCGATTTTTAGTAATTTAACTACACTTTCCATTTGACTCTGTAGAAAGACTTCAGTGAATAATTGTCATGCAAATTTGTCATGCCTCTGCTTACACAGCAGAAAAAATTCCCATTTGTGGCTTTCCAACAGCATTTGGTCTTTAAATATAGTCACGTTGTCATACTCGCATCAACCACAAACATCCTGTCATCTAAACAGCTAACCATTCGGCACACTGTGGATTTTCAATTTGTTTTATAATTTTCCTAGAAGATAGGTTTGGATTGTATCCAGATGTACATTTATACAATTGTTAAAAAGTTGTCATAAAAATGGGTGAGAAACAAAAAAAAAAAATGCAAAAATGCAGGTTCAGATCTTTGACTTTACTTTATCTGATTAATATATTGAGCTTTGCTACAAGAACAGGCTTCAAAGGTGAGCACGAAAAACATTTGAGTATTCATTGAGGTATTGCATATTTGACAGAATGAGTTGCTTAGTGACCACGGTCCTATGATTTCCTTGATCCAGAACATGGGAGCAAATCAGTCAATTTGAGAGGAATTCAATGCATAAGATGCAATTATGTTGAATAAGGTCTAAAGACGAAGGAGTTTACAAAAACAATATATAAATATTTTGCAGCTTTGCATTAATGCAGTGAAAGTCTGACCCCATCAACCACTGGGGGCTCCTGATGTCTGATGTGATGCTCCACATTCAGCAATGTCGGAGAGTCCTGAGCTCAGCGATGCCCGCTGCTGTAGCATTAGTCATCAACTATTACGTCGTTTAAAGCAGCACAACAAGTTTATGAAGCAGGAAACAAGAAACATAAAAAGTAAATAGGTTTGCAAATAAATAACTGGACCTGCCAAGATAAACATTCTAAAGCTGATTTGTCAACTAAATGATCTCCTTACGAAATTACAAAAATAAATAAATTTAAAACAAAACTGGCCGGTAAAGTTTAAACACCTTTATAAAAAAAAACCAAATACCTATTTAACGTAATTGATCCCAATTTTTTTTTTTTTTTTCCAACCATCAGCTGTTAAAAGACTAATTAAAAATAATTTTGGGGAAAATCGTATAAAGCATTTCATGGTCAGTGTGTCAGACACTGTCTCATCCTATTAGGACGTTGCATTTAGCAAGTTTGGAGGTAAAGTGAACACCAAACAGGCTTCTGTAATTCCCAAGCACCAGTGGGTTTTTTCACAGATGGGGATCTGTAGTCTTGCTGGGGGAGGAATGCTGCCAGGTGAGGGTGATTACTCAGCAAAAATTTCAGGTCAGTGACAATTGTCTAATCTTAGTAGCAAAACCAGGATGACGTTATTTTAGATAATCAATTATCCTAATATTATGATGGATCAGTGTGTAGAAAAGTGATAGGGTGTGTTTACAAAGTTAATAGAGTTGCTCAAAAGAGAAAAAAAACTAATTGTTTTCAGGCTAACGATGACTGATATGAATTATACAACCAAACTGCCTTAGTTTTTATGTCACCGAGTTTATGAGTTTTAATACAAATTTTTAAAACAAAGACATTTAGAAAGATAAAAATCCAAATGACCATAAATGCATAGTTCTTACAGACCTTCCGCTACATACAAATATCAGCAAAGTCTTTGTTTTCAGTATTAAAAGTATTTTATAAAAATTTTAATCCTTGACTTTTAAAACTACCCGTAGATGAAAGGAGCTGTTTTCGAAATGAATGTCATGAGTACAAGAAAAGCGACTGATTCTTCAAGCAGCAACTGTCAACACACTCACTTGTGTTTTCTCACTTACCATACGCAAGTGTTTATCTGTGTATCAATATATGAATGACACTGTACTTCAGTTACATTACCCACTAATGTTACATTTCTTAGTTCGAAGTCATTGTGTTTTAGTGCGACAATGCCATTCAGTCCAATGCTTACTCTCCAATCAGAATCAAAAATACATGCTGTTCTTGCGGCAGTGATAAGTTTGTCATACCTGACAGTCGAGTCAGAAGACCCAGTGACGATGACTCTCTCATCATACTGGAGACACAATACTGAGCCTGTGTGGCCGGTCAGTACCTTCAGACATTCCAGTGTTTGTTTATCCCAGATCTGCGAAAGAAAAGGAAGAGAATGAAGAAGATGAGTGTGTGAAGAGGAGATTCTGGCAGGGAAGGACACTGTGAAAGAGAAAGAATATGTGGTTTTGCAAACGGTGCAGATTTGGTCAAATCAAGAATGGCCTGTTCTTGCAGCCATGTCCTTTTACCGTTTATGCTCCATTTCTCTACTGCTCTGCATGCAAATCAGAGCCATCAGGGTCTTCAAAGCCATGTGTCAGCCTCCTCCATAAAATTTAAGAGTCACTTCTCGCCTCCCACTATTAACCCCTTGTTGTCTCTTGACTCAGGACAACACCAGAGCCGAATCCTTTTATCCCATAATTCACTGGTGCCTGGTCTAAGTACCTGGTGTTTCAGCTAGGCACCACAGAGAAGAAGGAGGTAAGCTACTCTGCGCCAGAACAACATTTCATTTCTAAATGCATAAACACTGGCTTGACTAAATCAACTGTGCTGAGAATGCTGAACTGCTTTTGGCAACACATTTGGTTCTCCTTTGCTGGTGGCACCAAACAAAGCCATTGGGATCAATGTTAATTACTTCAACGTGTCCATGTGGACCAGTGAGGCAGACAGAAACATGTCAACAATGTGTTTAACTGTCTCAGTTCAAAAAAACTGGTTGGGAAGCCTACAATTACTCTGTAAAACTATACAAGTTAAGTGTAGTGCTGAACTTTAGCTGCAGATGCACTTTAATTTCCCTACTGAGGGACAAACATTTACTCTATTTCTGACCAGCTGGCCTTATATTGGAAAGATGAATGGAATTAGAGATTAGGGACCACAGCTGCCTGTGAATGGTTAAAATCTGTAAGACCCTCTCTGAAAGCAGTTGTAGCTGCTTATTTTAACAGTTCAAACATAAAATGAAACTTAACATGCGTCAACACGCACAGTGAAAACTGTATCAGAGCACTGCCGCAGAAGCTGAAATATACAGTCTTCCTTAACTCTGCTCTTGGGGGTTCAGCCAATGAGTATCAAGGAAAATACACAGCATTCCTGGTTTAGCTGCTTTGCAAACACCAACCAAGAACATGTCAAGTAGTGTTACACCTCTCAGTTTCCCAAACTAGATTTTCTTTAAAATGTTCTAGATGTGTGCTATGAAAATAATTCACATATATCAGAAAAGATTAATGAAATTAGAGATTAGGGACCACTGTACTCGCTACTCAACTAAGCAATGAGTAGAAATAATTTTAAGTTACATTCCATAGAAAAATCTGCAAATTGGAGAATAAACAAAATGTATTGTATATTTTGGGTACATAAATATTAGTCAAAGTATGAAACTTAATGTCATCTTTGAAAAACCATATGCAGACAATCATTTTTTCTTCCCTTAAGCAACTTAAATGTGATTCCATTTGTGATTTGAATTATGAGGCATTCATATCAATATGTGTAAAAAAAAAGAAAAAAAAAAAAGAAAAGGGAGGCAGGTGGGGGGATAGTTTTGCAAACTGACATACCTTGATGGAGTTGTCCCTAAGGCCACTGATGATCTTCTCATCATCGTACTGGAGACAATAAACACCTTTACTGTTTTCTGAGCGACACTGAATCCTTTGCAAGTTGTGTCTGCCACATCGCCAATTAGCCTCAATTGTCTAGTAAGAGGAAGGAAACACAAGAATAACAAAATAAATGAAAAAAGACAAAATACCCAGGTACCATCACTAAACTATCAAGAAAGTGAATTCCTGGAATGTGAAAGTCGTCGTTACTTTTAACAATTTGGTTTAGCATCAATATTAAAATATGTGCTTAAGTCATAAAGAATAAGTAATCACAAGAAAGGCAGATAATAATAACTAGAACCACTTTTTGCTAACTGTCAAGCAAAAAATATTTATGTTCAATAATAAGCAGTCTCTGACACGAGTAACTTATTCTGATGTACGTTAACTTTTGTTCTTCTGATTTATGCTGAATTTAACTTGGAACATTTGGTCTTTCTTGGCTGTAAGCTCTGCCAGCAAAGTGAAAAGAGCAAGAAACATGAATTGCTCTCAATACATTGCACACCAGCCAAGGTGAAGTCTTACTAGACAAAATTTACTTCGTGGAGATAACAGTTGCACAAGCTCCACAAAAGTATTTGTAGGGAGCCTCTATTACTCAACTGAGCAGTGAGTACAGATCAGAAGCCAGAGCTGTCTTACTACAGAATCTCATAGATGGTTACAAAAAAGGGTTATATCTAAAAACCCTAAATCAAAGATATGGGGATATTCCAATAAATAACTCCAATAAACTCCCCAAACAGAAATAAAATGTATGCAAGTATATTATGTACATTTAAAATTAACAATTAAATGTGTCGTTTTTCATTCCTCTGGACACCATTAATATAAAAAAGCCATTTTTTTAGTGAAGGTGGATAAAATGTCATAAGCACAAAAAGAAACAGCATTTTACCATTTTAAATTAAAACTAAACTAATAAATAATCTTTTAAAATAACAAATTAAACTATGCCTTACCTCTATGTCTTGAATGATCTTAGGATAAAGCGAGTGATAGTAGGAGTTGGGCGGGATTTCTGATGTGCGGTTCTTGAACAAATATTTCTCCCTGGGGTGTGAAAAAAAAAAAATACAATATAAGAAAGGCAAATACTGTTTTTAGTGGAATTTATTTTACCTTTAAAAAACTGAAGACAAGAATAAATAGTATACTACGGTAGTCTTGATGTTTCTTTTCCCTTACTCCATTGAAGATACAAAACTAACAACCAACATCCTTTTTGCTATAAAAATGGTTTTGCCTTTATCCTCACCACTGGTGTCTTTCAGACAGGCCTTTCCAAAGCGGGTCGGTCCGGACCATTCGCTCAATGAGCTTCTTCCACAGCATACCCTCAGAAATTACCCTCTGCCACTCTTTACATACCAGCTCCGCAGCGCAAAGCGAACGTGCATCCAGAAAAGACAGGATGTTCTCTGCAATGTGATCCAAGCCTTGGGCTGGAGAGAGGGAACAGAGGTGAGTGTGAACAAGCCAAGGCAGCAAATTAATACAATTCTCTCAAGTCAATTTTTGTTTGCCAACGGCTGCGTTTTTCCTTTTTTTTCCAGCAGTTCTGCAAATGCATTGCGTAATTTTGCAGCACAAACTTACAATGTTATTTCCTGTTAAAAAGCTTTCAATTCATTTGATTTATAACTCAAGTGACAGGGTAGCGAACGCCATGCTTATTAAAAGTTGTAACCGTGTTGCATTATTGCACATTTGCACCTGGCAATGCAGTGATGAAATCCCTCTGCAGCATGGGTTTGAGGTAGGAGTTGATGTGGCCGTGCTGGTAGTGGCACATACGGGATATCAGCCGCTCGACAAACTCCACTTGGTCAGCCTCTGACCACTGGTCAAACAAGGCGATGCAGTGTTCCTTCTCCTTCTCATAGTTCCCTTCTGACGGACGCTTGCGAGACCCTATTACAGGACCGTTAGTAAGCTGAAAAACAATAGGAAAAGCTGATTAGTGAAATGTCCCCCGTTTATTTTGATTAGCTTTATAGCATTTTCATAAGAGTTCAAATACATACAATTTATGTAAAAAGAGATGAATCTGGTATATGTGAGAACTTGGCTTTTTGTTTTTAGTTTCAAACAGTGTCATGTTATCAGTGAAACCGAGTAAATCCTATCCATCTAATGATGCCAAGATCCTGATGCCAAATAAGCTCATTTGAACTGGACTCCATGTATTGCATCTGTTGACACAAGGTTTCTTCAAGTCTCAATAAATTATATTTAGGTAGTGGTTTTTTTTTTATTATAATTTTACTTCAACACCTGCAAGAATTACAAAAATTAACCTAAGGAACGTTTCCACTAAAGAAACTTTTTCCAAGTCATTTCCTGTGGCGTACTTTTACCCCCCGTGAGGTCAAACAGCATGCATCAGTGCAAAAACAAATTAATGGGGTCAAATTTTAGGCCCAGACAGAAAAATAGCACTTTTCTATTACCCCAAGCCTTCGGGATGTACTTAGGCAGAACATTATGAGCATTATATTTTAGCGATTTGTTTAAAATTCCTCAACAGTATAACATTTCTGTTAACTTCAACTAAAATCTCACAAAGTGTTTGACATCAATGCTGGTGTTTTTCTTAAATTCAAAAGCAATCGCAGAAGCTACATTTTCTTTTCCTGACAGTATCATCACACTATAAAAAATATAAACTCCATATGCCACATATTCATTTTTTATTGGGGTTTTACAAAAATGGTATGTTTTATCCAAATATGAGATTTTATATTAGGTTATTTTCAGACACACCTTCACCATTGTAGTCTTCTTTGGCGACAGGTCATCCACTAAGGTCTGTGACTCCATCCCTGACGTGGTCTGTAGAAAAAAAAGAGACAAAAAACACAAAGAAGGCAAAGCTTAGTGAAGCTCTTTATTACAGTCTGTAAAAGCAACTTTAGCCGTTTAGGAAGGCAGCAGTGTGGACAGAGCTTTGAAAAAGAAGTGTAACAAATGCAACCAAGGACAGACAGGTTACCGCTGAGATTTCGGATAAGTTAACTCAACAAACAGCCGTGCCTACACACACACACACACACACACGAAGTGAAACAAACGAAGAGTCTAAAACAAAAGAAATCTGTTTGCTTGTCTGTGACGTGGGCTAAGTAGTCTGGGCAGGAAATTAAATCGCAAAATTATGAGTATGTCACTGGCACCAACTCAGGCATGGCAGCAGAGAAGGAAGAAAGTAGGACAAAGAAAAGATCCTAACGATTTCAAGCAAGGATTCTGACTAATATGTATTAGTTATTATTCAGTTATATCTTTTGCAATGGAAAACAGTTTATTTACCAAATCATTACCGACAGAAGCGTGAGAAGCTCCTTTGAGGTATACATTTATTATGCAAGATTGTTTTAGCTCACATGGACTTCACACATTGTTATGCAACAATCTCAAATTCATAAAATTACTTTCATCATAACTTGTATGATAACAAAGTCCAGCTGCATTCTGGGCAAGGATGGGCATCAGGCACTTCAAATTTTATTACAATAATTAGTATTTATTGCAATGACGTCCAAGTGACGATATAAAGTACTGACAAATTTGTCCTAGCCTTTATGGCATAAATTTGATTGGGCATACTGTCAAAGAAAAAACAGACGATTTCAAACAGCAACCATTATAAAAATGGGTAATGCATGTAAAGAGTTACATTTAGTAGTGTGACTACAAATAATGGCATTCAAACATATTTTTGAAAGATGGTTATATGGAATATCATGGAACTAATAGCGGAAAATTAAAAAGTCAAACTTTTGTGATATTAAGACATACTTTTAAATACTTATCAACTTTGTGGTTGCAACAAATCACAAATTTCTCCTTACACGTTTGGATGTGTCCAAAGCTCCCAACTCTTGATGTTTGGTCAGGTTATCCGTTTAAAACCAGTCAAAATTGCATGTGCAGTAGTAAAATGTTCAACAAACGCTAGTGCGATCGTGCTGGTTCTTTTCAATTAGCAGAACATTTAACAGAACAGAGTGAGCAGAAAACTAAATGACATAGCTTAACAGTCACATTCTTGCTGAAATAAAAATGACTCACACAAATGCTTTACCTTGAATGAATCATTACTATTATTTGTGCTTACTATTCTTGTGGCGAGTCAGAGCCACACCACAAAAATGGCTATTGGAGGAGAAAAAAAAAAGTAAGCAAAAAAACAATGAGATGGTAATAAAATGACAGTTAGTACTAGTGTTGCAAAACTGAAGTGATCATCAGTATTCTGGTTTATAAGTGCTGGAACAGTTAAATAATGTGCCCCTTCTGTTGAGATGCACCGAAAAGAACAGTCTGTTATACAAAATTGGGCAATTTTGGCTTGATTGGTCCTGTCCAGTGACCAGCAGAAAAGAAACTGAATAAGATTAATAAAATCGCCATTCTGGCTCATGCTGATACAAACACTCTACGTCTACTGAAACAGAACATGACGTACTGAGGGAAGAGTGAAGTGTTACAGAATGAAGCGAGCGGAAAGACACAAGGTGTAAGAAGCTATTTAAAAGGAAACTGTGCTTTGATGACATCAAGATGCTTGTGGTTTATTGAAGATGCAGAAAAGCGAAACTTAAACTTAAAGCAGGACAAAACAAAAGTTTTTGAGCCTTTTGTGATTTTGTTAGTTTTTACAAATTCTAAAAGTATGGTAAATAATTAGTTAGCTGATAATACAAGATTTTAAAACTCAAAAATTGTGACATTGCCAATACCAATAATGCTCACAGGAGGAAGCAGACGAAAATGAAGTAGTGAAAGTGGTTTTTAATATCCATTTATAGAGAAACCAAAATATTGACAAATATTTACAAAACCAAATATTGAAAATTGGTCACAATTCTGTTCGGTGCATCTTTATAACTTGTTTTTACTAATCTTTGTGTATTAAAAAAAAAAAAAAAAAAAAAGTTTGAAAACCTGAATTGGTATGTTTTTTTTTTTGTTTGTTTATTTTTTTGGAAAACCTCGAACCCTTCAACATTTACCAAAGCAGACAGGAGACACGACTGGGATGGTCATGCAGAGCAGAAGAAGATAAGGAAGAACAAATCAAAAACTGACCAGGTTATGCCAGGCAGGCAGGCAAGCAAGCATGTAGCCTGTCAGAGCTTTAAGGAGCCCCCCCCACCTCGACCCTCACACCTCCAGGTAGGAGAGAAATTATTACTCCTCAATGCAAGGTTATTCTCTGGTGGCCATGGGAGTACTTTCTCAATTTCCTTTGAAGTACTTTAATATTTTGAGAATATTCAGCTTATCTAATATCTAGTTTTATAACAAGCGGCTTTGTTTCTTGGCAAAAATTGGGCTACTAGCAAGAGCGAGACAAAGGAACCAGAGAAGAACCCAAAAGCTGAGCAGGGGGAAAAGGAGAAGAGAAGGTTGGGTGGTAATGTGGACTGTGAGTAGGTGCTGTCTGTCTGGACCAGGTTGGCATGAGCAGTCATGTGGATAGGTCAAAGGAAAAACTGAAAGAATGAAGAGATGGTGAGGGAGGAAGGGAGAAAGGGGGGAGTAGCAGAATTAAGAGGAGAGAGGCAGAACCTGGTTGTGAGCCCGGGTGGAGGGGATGCTCTGCAGGCACCTGAGTGCACACAAACTCTCAGCCACCGAGGAGCAGCCCAGCCAGAGAGAGCGAGGCACAGAGCACTGTGTGAAAGAGAGAGAGGAAGGGAGGAAGGGAAGAGGAGAACGAAGTGGACAGGGTGAGGGAGGAAGAGAAAAAGAAGAGCAGGAAACCAGAGATGGGTCGTAAAGAAAACAGAAGAGGAAGGATGATGAGAGTTGATTGAAGGAAGCCAAATAATTTTAGTGGATGGATAAGTCAATGGATGAACAGATGGGTGAAGTGGTGGAGTTGGTGAACAACAGGACAAGTGAATTATGGTTTCAGTGCAAGAATATAAAACCAATGGGTAAATAAATAGGGTTTGGTTTGAAATTGAGAGAGGGCGAGTGTTTAACCATCAAAGGTGAGGAGAGAAAAAGGGGAAGAGGTGGGGGGGATAGTGAAGGGAAAAACCAGTATTAGAGCTACACACACATTTGGCACAGTGAGCGTAGGAACACACACTCATTCACACCAAAGATACAGACTGGTAAACACACACAAACCAAAGCATTAATAGACATGAATAAGGTGGAGATAGGTAGAGGAGAGGGAGGGGCAACGGGATTAATTGTAGAATATTTTCATTTTTATGTTGACAGAAACCCCACCCACTGTTCTGCCATCCCCACTCTCATGAGTGGTTAGTGGATAACACCGGGACAAACAAACAAATAAATGAATATAATCAAACCAATCACAAAGACACAAACTAGGCAGGATTCAAAATTGTTAACAGGCCTTAAAATCTTCTGTCTGCTTAACCTAAAGAGTTTTTCAGTTCCATGTGTAAATTTCTTGATACCTAATTTAAGAAAATAAGGAAGTGGAAAATCAAAGTCTATAAGCAACAAATGCGAATAAGAGCTTAAACAAGCAATTTTTTCTACACCTACAGGTTTAGGTTTAGAATATTTGTAGTTTTATGCATTAGACCTTGTCACAGGATTCTTGAAATGTCACAATTAGGTGTAGAGAACACAGAAACTAGTTTATGACTCAATACTTCTATTCATCAAGTTCACACGTAATTTGCTAAATTATATTTCTCTGAACTCGGGAGGGAAAGCTTCTCTGTTTTGGTATAAGGTAACAAAACACCTCTCGAATATTTACAAAGCAATCCATTATTATTAAAAAAATATATATATCGTTTAACATATTAGGCTAAGTCCGGCAGGTTTGGATTTTATTACAAGAGGAACCGAGAGTCGTTCGGTATTTCTAATGTGTAATATCTATCCAAAGAACTGTATATTAGTTATTTTATGTTTACGATTAATAAAAATAAAAACGTGTTTATGAATTATAAAAAAGCTTATGCATTTTGCTCCAACTAAGGCCCCTGTAAATGTTAATCTTCGCTAACATTTGTTAAGCTAATATAGGCTAGCAACCTAGCTCACAGAGAAGGCTCATAAAAAAATGCGTTAACGGTTACCTAAATATTACATTTTTCAAATAAAACGGATATTAAGGCAATAGCTTAAATAAATATTTGCCATAGCTACAAATATTCGCTTTTTAGTCTGGAGATATCTGTGAAGAACGCGAGGTATATTTAGCCCGCTAGCTCCGAAGCTAATGCTAGCTGACAGTGGGATAGCTATGTGAATGAAAAGGCAGTACACTTCCTTCTACGCACTTTAGAAATATAAACAGACGATGAGCATTTTGTTATGATAGTCGCTACCTGTAGTCGTGCTTTTCGTATATCTGGTTGATCGCCAAAAATGCTACAATGTGTGAAGTCTGACCATAAACAACATAGTATAAAAGCGTTAGGCTTATATTGACGTGGTTCGTCGCCTCTTAGCTAGTGTTAGCCGGGTAGCTAGATAAGTATCAGACAGGGCCCTGTTAAAGTGGCGCAGCGTCACCGCAGTGAACACTACACCAAGAATTCTCACCAGTCTTCCGCCGACGACCAGTTATAAGCCCCACTACTTCGTCATTAGTTATAACCTCGTCTCAAAACAACACACATTTAATATGTTTTAAATGACCGCCCGAAGCTCTTGTTTGACCATCGGTGTGTTAAACATTCGTAGCGAAATGTACCGATATGTTCAGGCCCTCCCTCTCTGATTTCTGGTCCCCCTCCTTTCTCCTCCACCTCTCTCGACAAGCCGCTTCAGTTCACTCCTACCGTCGAATCGAGCCTCGGCGCCTTCACCAAACAAAAGCCTGACAGCTACCTTGTCGGATGTGCGGTGTGCTAACACTGAATTTGATCTTACCATCAGTTCCACCGTTTTGTCTTCCATCTCCGGCTCCATGTTGATGAACCCCCCCGAAAGTCGCTGTGAAAATGGAAACCCAGCCCTGCGTCGGCGGCCCGCAAATTCAGAGACGTCATTCACTTCGCGCAACCACACAGCTTCGGTAGGGCAGCGTTAAAAGGGTGGGTGGGGGATGGGAACGCCCATCCAATAAAGAAACACGCTGATTGGATGGATTTTGACTAAGGAGGTGTGGCATATCTGCTTAGGCTTTTATTTATTGGCTTACTGCGCTACTAAGGCTTTCCTCGGTGACTCCCCCAAACAAAAAGGCAAATGGATGAAGATGCTGTTGCTATCCTGAAGAGGGATACACTAAGGCAAAATCAATCATCCGCATAGTGTTGCTATGAAATGATGCAGAATGTTGGCCCTTGAAACCAGTTGTATGTGACTTCAGGGATGTGTCATTACATAATGTACAGTGTTGAATATTGTTTGCAAATGCTTGGAAAGGTTTTGTTTCTTTGCTTTTTCATCGAAATGTCAAAAACACCATTGTTACAGCACTGTACATGCTGTAACTTAAGAAGGCATGAAGCATTTTCTTATATTCAGATAACACTAAATATAAGAAAATGGGACTACAAATGCACCAAGTTTGAAAATGTAACAGCTTTCCTTTAAAACGTACTTAATTATTTAATAATACGGTTGAATAGAATGCTGTCACTAAAATTTGTTAGACGCCCTTAAACTTTTTTAGGGATATTGGCTCAGAATTTTAAGACATGTTATTTCAGCCAATGGAAAAAACAATGCACAGGGATGATGAAAATATCAAATCAATAATTAGTTTTTTCCAGACATAAAGGGCAAAAAACTTAAGGTATATATATATATATAATTAACAATAATCTCTCCATATATTCACAACTAATTATTGATAGACACTTATTTAGCAAATAAAAGGAGCTTAACAGTCTTTTCACAAAATTTAGCTCTATTTAAACATTTTACCTGTATGATTACAGCAATATATTTAGATTGTCAATTTAGTCAAAAACAGTACATATTTTCATAATGCATGGAACCTGATAAGGACACTTGTGCAGTAAATTTGCATCAACAGATTATACCAAATGGATATTGAAACGTGTTGAAGAGATTTGAGGTTACTTTTTTAGGCAAGTTTGAATGTATAAAGCCAGCTTGCAACTGATCAAAATGTGCACACACTCAGCATGCATCTTTTAAATTTCACTGACACAGAACTGTCATGTACATTTCATATCATTCAGACCACAGTGGGAATAAAATGGAGATTGTGGCGTCTTCAAAAACAATTCATACATGGCACAGGATCAAGACCAGAGCACAAGGAGGTCGAAGTGGTTTTCAGCAGTTCAAATTTAATACTTTGTCCCCCTTTCTCTACAGAAACCCAGGTAAAAAAAATCCCCCACTCTCATAAAATACAACAGCAGCAGTTACCAGTAAAAAAATGAAATGCAAAAAAAGAGAGAAAGCAAAGAGGGGAGGGAGAAAGAGAGTAGGAAGATGAGGAGACAAAAAAGGAAAATATATATTTTCTATATCTGAGGAGCGAGTCCAAAGTCCATCATCAGACCATGTAAGGGGCAAGAAGGAATCTGGGAACTTGCTGTTGTGTGTGTTCAAAACTGAGGGCAGATGGGGCCAAAAAAAAAAAAAAAAAAAAAAAGAATCAAAGTGAGTCAAGTCCAATCCAACTAGGGGAAGGAACCAGCACTCTAAGGCAGGGATTTATTTCAGGAAGGGCTTTCTCCCCCTCTGGATGAAAGAAACTCTCACTCCTCTTCAGCCTCTGTGATGCATTTTGTCGTGTACAGATGTATTTTGCAAGTTTGTGTATGCAACAGGTAAATCGGAAGGTGTGTCTGTCATATATATGGTCAACACAGTTGCCCCTCTCACTTGCTGCAAGAGAGGTGGCATTTTTCTTTCCTTATTTCTTCATTCATTCCTTTCTTTTTTTTTCTCCCAATATCAGTCCAAGACTACCTAGTAGTCATCCAAATCAAAGAACTCGTCGTCCTCTCCTTGGTACTCCATGCCCTGGAAATCCACCCTGTACCGCAAGATACCTATGACACAAAAGTGAATGAGTAACTTTCAGAAAACTTTGTATTACTTTTGGCAGAATAACTGCACCATAAAGAAAGATTTCCATAACTCAACAAATTAGGAACGAATCTGTTGAGCCGTTACTCATTACAAACCAGACATTATCCTATAATTTGTAGCATATCTGGTTGTCTAATTTTTATAAGCTTTTGTATTCACGTGCAGGATTGAAGCTTTGCTCTTCTAAATACCAAAAAACATCCATCTTATTTGATCAAATATGGAAACTTTTACAGCTGCAAAGATGCTTTGTGTATTTCTCAAAAACTTGACTTTTTAAGTGAAGTTTATTTGCAACACATGTACTATTCCAGTGTCTTTAGTTTTACTAAAAATATCAGCATACTGACCCCCGATGCCTCCAAAGCCCTTGACAAATTGGGACCCTTCCTGACTTTTGTCCGTTACAATTTCCAGCGTTGCTCCAAACTTCTTGTAGTTGTTTGCGAACCACTCCAGCAGTGGCATACTCTCAATCAGCTCGTGTTCCTGCCCCGTCTTAAAAAAAAAAAGACGACAAAAAAGGAGTTGGGGAAACACTTTATCATGTGAAATAGGTTTTACTTAATGCAGATGTTTGCAATGCTCACCTCCTTGTCTGTAAAGTGTGACTTGTCTTTCTCTTGCTCAGGCGTCAAGTACAAAATCTTCTCATCTAATGAATGACGACATAAATATCAGAATTATATTAAAATAATAATCCCGTGGCTAGACTGGGGTTAAAGGTACATTATAGGATAACATTTTATGTACCATTCTCTGCCCCGTTGCTCTCTGCCCCATGCACACGTAGAACATAACGCATAGTGTCCAAGTTCTCATACACTATAAGGATCTCCACTGCTCCCATTTCCAGGGCTTTCAGCGTGTCCTCAACTCCAAAGCAGTACTTCCCCGTATCCTGACTGATCTCATCAAAGTACCGCCCTGCAGAAAGAAGAAAATAACAACAAAAAAGAAAGACATCAAACAACTGGTGAATACTTATTTCTCTAAATGAGAACAAAACAATACAGAAATCCTACCTATGAGTTTCTTCTCCTGGATGAACTTAACATTAGACAGGACTTCTGCCGACAGCTCGATAGCTTGGTTGAAACCGTTTTCTCCTCCATATGAGATGTCAACCAGCTTCAAAACCTTAGCCTGTAACCTCTGTGGTAAAATACATAGAAATGTGTTAAATATCTAAATAATTTTCTGGATTGAACTGAAATCTGATTGTTTTTAAATACTAAAAAATTATGGCTTTTTAGTCTTTAACGTAATAAGTTCTATGAATGATGTATTTGGTAAGAAAAACACACTTACAGGGTCAAACATGTCAGACTGGCTTAGTTCGGTCTTAAAATCTGCAGAGCCAGCCAAGACCATTCCCGCCACATTAACTTTGTCGTTGGAGACAAAGAGCTGGACAGCAGTCTCAGCAACTTTCCTCACGTAGTTATGTCTCTTTTCCATTCTTAGACGAGCAAATCGCAGAGCAGACTGCCCTCCTCTACCTGAAAAAGGGTGATACAAAAAATATATATTTTGAAACTCTGTAAAAGCAAGAGTAACAACATGAAACCAAAACAGGCCATTATTTAATAATCCGCACTGCCTTTAAAAAGAGAGAGAAAAAAAAGAACATGTTATCATTGAGGTGGCGCACCGTGTTTCTTGGGTAGGTCCACAGTGAACTTGTGCAACACCTCCCGGGTGTTGCCCTGCAGCGTGCCAAATAGTGCCCCGCTACCATCGATCACAATAAAGCCAAATTTGCTATCATCAGAGAGCAGGGCTGTCAATGCCTGAGAACAGCAAGAAAACAAATGTGTAACAATGTTGAACTAGTGAAAGATAAACACGTTCACACATGAAAAATGATCTCCAGAAGGAACATGAAGGAATGAATTTGAGTAAAATCTCTCACCTCGGTGTGGAATTTGTTATCACAGAGGTACAAAGAGGTGTTGATTGGTTTAAAAGGCTCAAAGTCGATATTGACTTTCTTCTCCTTGCCTTCCTCTGTCACAATTGTGCCACAATACACAACTAAACCATTTGGTGGCACTGACGAAAGAAGGCAGACATACAGGTTAGATACACGTTAGGCTCCAATACTGATACACAGTGTCTTTTTTGGGGGTGAGGGTTGGGCAGAAATTGACTATTGTATAATACAATATTTCAAGAGAATATACAACTAAAATAAATTTTTTTAGTGGGAAAAGAACTAGTGAAAATATAGTTCCAATCTAATGTTTTGTAATGTTGGGTTTGTGGGGATAAGCATGTTTTGCGTTATCATTTGGAAATTACTTTTCTTAATTTGTTGGTGTTGGTTACGATGAACTAATGGTGTTTGTAATTCTCAAAGACTGAGTATGACTGGGATTGTTACTTTTGGCATGTGAACTATTCCCACTACTGGTTTCATGAGCTCATTAATAATGCCATTTTAACACTGTAAAATAGGATTAGATGCAATGAAAGTGTACTGTTTAGCACTTTACTAAAATTGTGGTAGCTTAGCAGTTTTTGTTAGAGGGTGAAGTTTATTTTTAAAGCAGTATTTATTTTTCTGAAACTCTTACTCCAGGCAGTGATAGATTTACAGTGGAATAGACTGCCAAGTTACTTTAAATTACTTCTCACTGTCACTTATCTTTATCACACTACTATGACTATACAATATTTGAAAATCTTATGACTCTTAAAACTATAAATATTTTGATCACTATATTAGGTATGACATGTGCCTATTTTCTTCTTCCCTTTCTTTCCTCATTTGCCTTTACATCTCTCTGTGACCTTTAGCAATTCAGGCAATGTACTCTGGATTTGATGTGAGCATTTGCTGCCATAATACTCTGCCCAACCAGCTAAATATTACAGTAAGGTGCATATTAACAGTGAGTAACATTTAGAATGCAATTGTTAGGTTATAATTATTGCTCTCCAAACAGTCCTTTGATATATTGATATTGAACACACTGATGCACCTATTTATTTTAACACGTACCCTTGTTGTAGAGTTTTAGTCTTTGCTGTACAGAGGTGATGGCCCCGAGTACGGAGAGTCTGTTAACTCGACTCTTGATGTTGGAAGCAGTGCCAAACTCATCCGCCAACATCTTGGCTACTCTGGAAATCTGGTCCTTTGGGGGAATGATCAGTGAGATCATGCTGGTGCCATTGCTATGTAAGAGATGAGGATTTACAGTTAGTGCCTGAAAAAAAGTCAGAGAAGATATAATATACTATAATAATCTAGAATAACCTTCTAAATATACTATTGGTCAACTATTGTTGACACTGATATAATGAATATAACACATTAATACCAGGTTTCATTTAATTAACTTCTATATGACATTCTGTTACTCCAATAACTCCATTTTTATTTCTTTATTAGTGTATAAACACACAGTGTTCCTTACAAAACATCACAGATAAAAAGGTTTTAAAGTGAAGGGTCAACAAAGATGGCCTTTCATCTGTACACAACTAAATCACTGCCCTTGAAAGCAAAAACTGTGCATGGCATGTGTATCCTTTCACGACCTGTTGTGAAGACAAAGCATACTGGTACAGCCTGACACCGGACACAAACACTCAGCGGCAGGTAGCAAGGGCGGGATAAATGTAGGGCAAACAGTCAACTGTGTGTGATATGGTGGGCCCCAGAGCACAGCACTAAATGACAAGCTGTCACAGTACAGACAGTGAAACAGGACACAGGTTTCAGATGTGAATCCTGATCAGTACAGACAGTTAAAACGCTCATGTCACTTAATACTAGTCCTGGGGAAATTTATTTTCACCTTCCGTCCTAGTCAGGTCACTCTTCAGCGTAACACTCAGCTGATTGCTGGCCATGAGGTGACCAACATAATGAATCTTTAGGGGATTTTTTTTATTATTATTCTGTCATAGGAGACTTGTCAACATCAACGTAGCAAACCTGATCGCAAGCTGTAAAATATATCTTGGGGAGCACTTGGAAGCCAAACGGTACATATTCTTCCTTTCCATTAAACTGCGTTTTATTTAAAGCCACCCATAGCGGCCTCTTTCCAGAGATGACGTCTGCTAGCGGACTGTGCTAGCAAAAAAGCTAGTATCGCTGCTTCCACATTACTACACTTTTAATTTCAGGAAACATTAAAAAAATTCATAAAAATAGTCTGACGAAATACAATTTAAGCGAAAACATCCTCGCGTCGTAACACAAAGTTTAAAACTCTTTGACACATTGATAGCGACGGTAGTTAGCGCTTAGCAACCAGCTAACAAAATAGCAGCTAACGTAGCAATGCTAACCACTCCCAAATTCGGCCTCATTTACTCGATGTCCAGCTGTTGCGGCATCACACATTCACATCGTTACTCGTTGCCATAAAACTGAGGCGCAACGACCGCAGGCATCACATTGACACATAGCCTAAATTAATCGCTTACCCGCGGGCAGCTTCCAAACTTTTGATCAGCTTCTTAATTTTCCATATCTCCACGTTTCTGTCCGCCGCGCTGGGGTCGTCCGCCATCTTTCTGCTGTAATAGCTTCAGCACCTGAAAAGACGTTGAAATAACAGGAAAACACATGCAGTGAGTCATCCGGAAAGCTAACTGTCTAGTACACAAGACCCTGGTAGGCGGACATGTCTGCTGTAACTAACTGCACCTGGTGCCGCACCAAACTGCTAGTGCGTTCACCGTTATAGCACATGACCACTATTGGCAGTTGAGCTGACCGTGAGGGAAGGGCTCCGCTTGGTCTGCCGCTGTTAGCACAGAGCGCGGAGAATACCAGGCCTAAAGTTAACCAGGCCCTAGCGTTCTTATCTAATACGACCTACTTTCTTCGCGTTCCCCTGGAAACCATATGGAGACCATATGGTCGCTTTTAATATACCGATACTATGAATTGAAAAAGTGCCGGTATATTACCTGCCTCGGACAACGCCGCTCCACTCCGCTCTCGTTCTGCTGCGTTACGTCGAGTCGGTGGTGCGAAGAATGACGTTGCGTTCCTAACCGGTTTCTCTGCGCGTGGTGCTTTCGACAGGCGCTCACATGTGGGAGGTGGTTAGAATCATGGCGTTCACTTCCTGGAAACCGCATAGAAACCAATGAGATATCTTAAATGATCTGTCAGTTTAAACCAAACTGAAATACAATTGGATACAATTTAAGGACAACCCCCTAAATGGGTGGGGACCTTCAACTATCATTCATGGGACTTGTAGTACTTCAGATAATTTTCGAGCGGGTGTGCAACATCTTAAATAAATAAAAACGATTAATAGGACCCCTCCGGGGTTATTTATTTACATAACTATGAAGGGATATAAATAACTCAGAAATCTAAGCTGCAATATAACAGAACATAATTTGTCATGTTAAATAACACACAAAAAAAGACATTAAATTCGACTGCCGATTTAAGGCCAAGAAAATATTCAATTATGGCAGCAAACATATGAATCGACGTTTAAGACGACAATCCAGTGTAAGGTCTGTTTGCTCCATTTCTCAGTTGCCTTTAAGCTACTTGTCAAAGTTCACAAAAAAAAAGAAGCATAAACTACTATGTAAGTTTCAGATCATCAAATAAATTTTATTATCTTACAAAGAGAACCGGATTAGATACAAAATACAGTTTTTACATAATGATTTAATCTGTTAAGGGAAAAAAGCTATCCCGCCAGTTATCCAATGCAATTTCTGCCTGAACCTCATGGATGGCTGTACCGGTGATGGCATCCATTGCATTCACGTAGTTGTGATAAATGGTAGTCATTTTTACTTTTCTGTTAAATAATATTGTCCCATTTTGCTGAACTGATGTGTTGGATGTTTTTCAACAAGGAATGTACTATTTTATGTCATGCCACAATTGTATTTAATTCCATACTTCCTTCATTTTTTTGAGTCCTTGCTTTGAATTATTGTCTTGTTGCTTGACTCACAAGCTCTCAAACCTTAGGTCATGAACTGATGCCCACAATTTCTCCTTCACATTTTTAAATAAAGAACAGAATAATTTTTTTTTTACTGCAAGTTATACCTGATCTCTATGCCTATTTTTGGAAACCCCAAAGTGTTTTCAATAAATCTCAGGAACTGCAAGGGGCATTTGAATGGTTTGGTATAAAAATTAATTTAACACTCAAGAGGATACTCTGAAGCTCTAAAATGACAAGTTTTACAACTGAATGAGAGGAAACAAAAAATGGCTAAAAGAAAAAAGACAAAAATGAGTTAAAAAATTCTAATAGAATATATTTTGTGGATTTTCCTTGGAAGTATGCACAAATCCTCCCACAGTACAGGCTCTGCATTTACTGTACCAAATTTCCTCCCAAGAAATGATAAAAATTGTTACAAGCCTAGACGAACATTCCAAATGTTCAATTTTTGGACATTTTAGCACCATGCGCGCAATTACAAAATTTTCTCTTTTTTTTTATTATTCATTCATTTTTTTCCCCCCAACTTACACCTTGCTATAAATTTCCATTGAAATGAATAACAATGGTTTTTGAAACAATATAAGAGTTCTGTTAAAAAGTACTCTCCTGTGTACTCTGGTCATAGAAGTATTCAACATTAGAGTCTTAAAATCAAACACTGCAGGGCAGTTTATCTGTGACCCATCAATTGTTTTGGATGATTGACACATTCAATAGCCAATAGAATCAGTGGGAGTATACACCCTTATTCACCAACCCCAATGAGGGAAAAGGCACTTGTATTAATGAGGAAAAGGCTCACTTGCGCGAAAATGAAGGAAAGTCCGCCTGAGTTTTCTGCACAGAATCCAAGAAAAGTTGAAAATAGTGAGGAATGACAAAAGGACAATGGCTGAGTGGAAATATTCATTCAAACATGGTTTATGACAATGAAACAGCAAAGGTAGGACTCAAATTATGGTTTTGGCTTTGTGAAATGAACCTTGTTTTTCCTCTTCTTTGGCTGCTGGTTCAGTGACTTCTGCACATAGTGGTGAAGTTAGTGGAAAGAGCATAGCTTTGGTTTTAATCTCATAGATATGTTTGTAGGACCGTGATGCACTATTGCTGCTGTGTGTTTAACTGGGTATGCCTCTTTAGCTTCTATTTACTTTATTTATTTAGCTGCTTAGTGTTGAAGCTGGGTGGTGTCAAGGTAAAAAATATTGTTTCTATCATTTAGATGAGCTTTTGGCCATTATGTGGAGCAATATGCCCAGGGCCGTGCCGAGACCTTTGGAAGGGCAGGGGCTCAAAGTTAAAAAGGGCACATTGAAGAAGATTTTAAAACACTGTACAACAACGTAGCAATAACCCATATTAATCAAGAATTTAATTGGATCCTACTATATCATTGCCATCATGTGAGGACAATGCAAAGCAAATTTAGTCTATATTTTCTCCAACAGGTACAATGCTGGAGAAAATATAGACAGTCCTGGAGGGCTGAGTTGATCTGACACAGTAGTTTAGTAGGATGTTATGGTGAGGATGTTTTCGCTTAAATTGTATTTTGTCAAACTATTATTATTCCTCCTCCATTGTACCTTCAGGACAAATACCTGTTTCATGTCAAATTCTGATTCTGATGTTTTGGTTGATGATGCAAACCTAGATGATGTAATGAGTACTGTAATAATAACTCTTCTATAATAATACAAGTCTTGTGTGGTTAGTTGCATCACAGTACTGACTGTGATGCAAGCTGGTAATTTTCAAACATGACTGAAAAACTGCTCTATTAGTAAATAGCACAAGAAATAAAATAAATTGGAGGCAAATATTAACAGTTCACATTTCTTGTTCACATTACAATCATTTATTTGATAAAAATACATGGTAAAAGCTGATGATGTATTTTTCAAAATAATACAGGTTATTATTTAATGATGAATTGTTTCAAAAACCAAAAAAGCCTCCTCAAAACTTCATATTTTATCGATATTGACTGTCCTTGCTTCCACTAAAAGCAGAGATATTATCTAGCAAATAGAGCAGAAAATGAAATTAGTTGTAAATAGTTAGCTATTCATTTACAATTGTTGATTTAAATATAATTTAGTCTGGTTTGCTAAATACAAAACAGTGTTTAGCCTGAGAGGAGTTATGTGTTCATTTTGTCTTCATCAGCACTGAGGCAGCCTGCAGTTTTTCTTTGTTTTTTTTGTTTTTTTTACAGTGATTGAAAATTAAGGCCTTAGCAGATTTACACCACTAGATGACAGCATTGGTTAGTGGGAAAACGAATGGCTAAGTCTATGTCTGTCATTAAATAAATATTCTTGATGCTTCTGTCTCTTTGTGACACTCAATAAAACATTTAGAGCTGGGGCTTTTTTTGTTTCCATGTCTAAGTTTGGCACTCCGTTTGTTAGTTATTGTTAGGTTGCCATATGTTGTATACTAGTCAATGTCTTTGGTGTTTTGGAGCTGTCTGAGTATGGGGCAACAGGCTCAAAGAAGATCCCTGCAGTATTATGAGTCCCTGGTGAATAGAAAGGTTAGAGGGAGGTGCAGCAGAGATGGGAAATTTCTCTGGCACTGTCAGGAAGACTACATCATAGGGAAAATGTGATGAAGCAGTTTGTGAAACTCACCCCCTCTGAAAATCTCTAGCACTTTTATCAGTGCCAATTCATCACCATCTGTCGACCATCAGTGCTAGAGCGATCTGTCGGCTGGAAATGGATGGTGCTCACTGTGCTGTGAATGGGGCCTGCCCTGAGCAGCCTGGCTATTCCTCACTTCATCTGATTGTCCACATGAGCATAGCTATGCAGAGAAAGTTGACATGGAGTTAATTTTTTTTTTCCGCTTGACAATTCTCTCTCTTTCTGTCTTGCTTTCGCCTTCTTTATTTTTCTCTTTCTCTCTGGGGGAATAGCTTTACCTTCGCAAAATAACTAAAACTCCAACAGATTGGGTAATTTGTGAAAAACCATTTTTAACATGCTATTTATTGTCAATTGTATTGAAGGCTGGACTGAGCTTGACCGTACCATTCCAACAAATGAATATGCTTTCATAAACCATCCCCTCTTCATACTGGCTACGTTTAGGGTTTCTGTACTGCAGAGGTGAATTTCTGCTCGAGACTTTTAAATTTTGCAGCCTGCGACACATTTTTCTTGTGGATTGCCCTCTGTTAACTTGATTTTTCTTCTAATCGGCTCAGACCAGCTTCTCTATCCATTTTAGAGACAGGCATTCTACAGCATGATGCTGCCACTATTGTGTTTTAGCTTTGTGTGTTCAAGTTTATAAAATGTGTTAACTTGTCTTTTCTTCTATAGCATTTTACAAGTAGGAAAATTGCGTTTCAGTATTGTCTGACATGTTCCATGCTTTCTATGTCATCTCCCTTATATGTGGAGTTCATAACTAACAGCTGATATATCAATAGACTTGAAGCTATGGATCTTTGCAGCTCCCAGAGTGTTGCATATGGGCCTCTTGCATGGTTCTCTAATTAATACTACCCTTGTCCTGTCAAACTGATTAGTTGAATGTCTGTTTTTTTTGGTGATGAACTGAAGAGATAGCTATGTTTTTAATTATAGAAATTATGTAATAACCCAGTCATGTTTTAGCGTCTCCACAACTTTCTCCCTGAATACTACCGACCATTAAAAAAGTTTTCACTTCACAATTATGCAATATATTTATATTGATCTACCATATAAAACTGCAACAAAATATGTTAAACGTGGTGTGGAACATAAAGTTGTTATTGTGGTTACATTTTGACCTGTTATTGGTGTTGTAATGGGACAAAACGTGAAAAAGTTTTAGGTGTGAGTATTTCTGCAAGGAACTTGTATTTGTTGAAGAGATCTGTAAGAAAATGTGTGTCCCTCAATGTTAAATTATCTTACATTTGTTCAGAATACCATAGATTGGCCTTTTTGTTTTAAAGCTGAAATAAATACCAGAAAAATAGATCACTGCTTATTTTCCCCCCATGAGCTATTTTATTAACTAAAATTAATATCTAATTTAACTGTTGATATGTTTTTGTGCTGGGCTTCAATTTATAGATAAGATGGACGTTCATCACTCTGTGCTTTGAGCCAGGAGACCTTTTATTCCCCAGCTTGTAACAAGAGCGCATAGCAGTCAGTGTCACATCTGTGTGTATCATGACAGCCAATCCATAATGCAGAAGGGAGCCTCATGCGAGTGTCTGAGGTGTCTATATGCTTGAGAGTGAGAGAATTACTGTGTCTGCAGAGTGACCCAGAACAGATGCAACCAGGTTCATTGAGGCCCTATTTCCATTTTGCGGCCATCTGCTTAAGCTGAGTAGAGCGAAGAAAGAAATACGTTTAGGTGGGAAGAGGGATTCACAGGAGTATTCAAGGACACCGTCTTGCACATCATCGTCAGAAGTTGATACATCCGAAATACTTGAAGTAGTGACACAATTCTATCAGATGTTAAATGGAAAAAGAAGAGAAACTTCTTGAAACACCAGTTTCTATGACTTCAGTGCCTTTTCTTCCATTAAAAAAAATATCTGCCACTTTGTATGTACAGGGCTGGTAGTAACAAATAGACCAAATAAAACTCGTCAGAGGGATGAAGTATCTCTTACTCTCTGCTGACTAGCTAATCTGTGACACAGCCTGTGCTTGTCTCTCAAGCTTTCATTCTTGGTCTTTCCAACAAAAACAGAGGATCACAGTCATCAGCATTTCAATGGCATGCTGATGACTTAATCCAATCTTCTTAGGTTGTTTTGCATGAAAGCAAGCGTGTGCAAATGTTGATGTCTGGCTGCTATCCATATTTTCTTTGTCAAATTTTACTTTGGAGACAACAGCAGAGGAAGCAGAAGGGATGTATTTTGTGTATTTGCGAATCTCAGAGTTTGACATTCTTGTCACATCCCGGGCTCCCTTACTGCTTCCCACACAGGGAGAAGGAGATTTAAGGATCTGCACTGTAATATTAAGTGGATTAATCAGGAATTGAGAGCCGAGGTTGTCATAAATATAAATGAGTTCTTTTAAGGCATAGGGTGAAGCATGCATCAAGTTTCCACAGTGTAGGCTATTAGAAGTTTATTGGAGCAGCGGATTAAGACCAATAACCTCAATTTAGAGGCCAGGACATGATGTCAATCTTAATGATGCATTGGAAAGGGGTTAAACCCAAAGGTAATATTTACCAGCTGGCTCACATACACCACTGACTGACCCGGGGCATAAACCAATTGTCTTTCATGCCTCAGGGAGCAGAGGGTTTAATGTGTTTTGCAGTTTGATTTGAACTTTAAAAGTCTTAATGTCTTTTTTTCTGCTTGTTTAACATAGGCACATTTATATTTTACAATAAGCTGAACAGCTTGAGCAAACAATGTGGTACAAGTATTGAGATTATGAAAAACACATCACATGATGATTTACTCCCAGAGTTTTCCCTAAAGCAATCCATATGCTAGAAATATACAAAGATATTAAAATAACCCCTACATTAATGTGCGACAGCATAAATATTAACCAGCTAAATACATCTTGTCTTCTTTCACTGCTGGCATGGCTTATAGATATATGGATTCCACAAGACATAAGAAACCAAGACATTAGAAGCAGCTCTGTTCATTTGTGTATGTCATAGAATGAATAGTTCTTACAAGGAAGTTACATATATTTTTGTCTGATTTGAGACAAATCAAGACAAGAAAAAAAATGACAGCTGCTTCTTTTTTTTTTCAAATTCCTCCTGCCATGCCAGACCAACTTTGAAATCAGTTTATTTGCTATAAAAGACGGATTTTCAAAAGTGGCAAAAGTAACATGAGTAGGATTGACAGAGTCCAAGATTTATAAGCAGAACCAAAGCGTCCCAAGCCCTGCTTCCCATCAATGCCTCCTTCTGCAATCCAGATAAATGATGGGGTTCCACATATTGTTGAAGAAAACATGATTTATAATACCAAGTCACTTCATTTTATTGCTCCAAGGTCTCTTGACAATTTATTTCCTCTTCTCACAGGGACAAAGGTCAACACAACCATTCCGACTGCTCTGTCCGTTGCTGCCTGTGTGATCTAACATCTTCATAACATAAGGTGGAGCTAAAGACAGTTTTGCGGAAATGTTCTATCTGGTTCTAATCTGGTTTAACGCTACAAGTCTACTTTCTTATTAATTTAGACCACCGTCCTACAAGGTGACCTGAAAAGTTATTGGCAAATCTTTGAATTAACGCTGAAAAAGTTCAGACCACTAAATTCAAGGAAGATTTACCATGATGTGTTTTTTTTTTCAGACCTAATTGTCAGATTATAACTTACTTTGTCTATTGGTTGTTTGTGGACAATTCAATGGTGCATTACCAGTGGTAAGTGATAACCAGTAGGAAATGTGAAACAAGATTTTAATATCTAAAAAAAATATTTCTGACTAGGAGCTGATTAACTAGAAGATATATATATATACTTGAGAGTTGACTGCTGAACAAGGGCAAGTTGTTGATTAGAAAATTGGGTACAACAGTGAGAGAATCAAAGAAACTAAAGTTGAACAGAGAAAATGGGAAAGAAATGGCTCTAGATTACACAAGGAATATGGGAAACTAGTAAGCAATGTAAATATGCAGATGTATCCTAAACCCAAATACCTCAGAAGCATGGCACTGCCGTCATTCAGATTGTCTGTGTTGACCTTTCTGAACTGAACCAGAGCTTGCTACGATTGGTTTCTGCCCTTCTGGATTCCAGACAAGCTAAAGAACTGAATGTCTGAATGCTACTCTAAAAATATTTGGGACTGATTTACAATCATAGAAATCCTGATGTCTGTATGCATGGTCAGACAATAGTAGAGCGTTGTTTTGGAAGTTTATGTGTTTTTCCAATTTTACAAGTCAAGTTTATTTGCATAGCACACTTCAGCGACAAGGCAGATCAATATTTAGTTGATGTATATTCTCATATATTGTTGCAGATTTTGGTATTTAAATTTTTGAGTTACTGTTACAACAAACTAATTTCATTTTCTGTGTTCTGAGTAGATATCTTATGTACAGCTCCTGCATTTGCATTGAAATTGTCTGGTAACCTTGTTTTGGTATTTTTTCAAGTTATTGGTCCTAAAACATGTCCTATCTTTCCCTTAATCCCTGTGCCTCCTCCAGGCTTTCAGCTCAGTCCATCATGGAAAGGAAGGTCTTAGTTTGTTCTCCCCAAGAAAATCAAGTTTTTCTCAACCTTATCGGTAGATGCAGTAATCCATGCCATCACTCAGGCAGTGCTACTTTAAATCAGTCTGAAATCATTTTATTGAAGCCACTACCATGACAACCTGACAGATAGACTGAATTGGGAGGGAAGACTGGAGGAGGGGATGAAACAGAGGAGAAAGATGGTGGAAAATTGATTTTCTTTGAGCTGCATTAATCAAATTGACAACAGAGAGGGCATTATCTGTTCAATAGATTTAATATGGTGAATAAAATGAAGACAAAGGCAAAGTTCCTTTGAAGGATGAGGATAAGGGGAACGATCACTAGTTAGTGCCATCTGGAAACACAAATGCATCTATTCCATTATTTGCTTAAAATACCCATAACGTCATGATGAACATTATGTCAAAACACATGCACAATTTTTTTTAGGTCTTTTTAACTGCAGATAATTTTATGTTATGACATAAAGACATCTTCAAAATCTGAAACAATTTCCCTGTAGCTTCTACCTTCCAACAACAGAACCACATTTTGGTCAACAAAATAAAGATATGAACACAGGTAAGAACAGAAGCTGTTGCTATTGTAGCATTTGCTTTCTTTTCTAATTTACTTAATTGCATCTCAGGGATAATTCTGCAAATGAGTTGACGAGGTCATGAATTTGATACAGGTTTTTGTTTCTTAATTATATTCCTCTGTCGAATCAAGCAGTTGTCTAAATTGAGTTGGGTTGTTAAAACATATTTTTTTTAAATGAATGTCTTCTAAAGGAACGCTATTACCAAAGTATGTTTTTCTTATTTCTGTTTTTTTGCAGCAAAGGGGTGAGGAATGACCACTGTTCTTTCCAGAATTCTGATTTGGTAATAAAATTATATTAGTTGTGTTACCACCGCCACGCCACTAGAGGCAGTAGCAGGCCCGAAAAGATGCGACCCTGGAGCAGATTTGGAAGTAGCCTACATCAAAAGCTACAAAATTTGGTAAAAACTGTGAGCTGCATTCAAGTAAATAAAAGACACAAGTTCAAATACATGCTGAGAGTGGAACTCTTTAAACATGAAGCTATATCACAGATTTCAAAAGAAAATAATACTGTAGATAATATCAGAAATAGCACTCCCTTCACTTCCGGAGTGCAGTCGTCCCATTTCCAAATAAGGTGTGAGGCTGACTATGGTCTGTCCCTGCCCCTTATTGTTTGCTGCAGCAAAGTGTACTTGCTGTTACTCAGCCAAGAAAGCCAAATGGGAAGAGTTCAATAAAAGAACAAAACAGGAAGTCAAAAATCTAAAGGTAAAGAGTTCCTGACTGCAGCCGCTGTAAGCATTCATTACTATTGACAGAATGTCAGTTTGGTGCTTTTTAGGAAAGTATTGTGCTCATGCATATTTTCACCATTATTTGAATCCTTTGCTTTTCATAATTTACTGTTTGAGTGTTATGATGAAAATATGTTGGTAAGCATGAATATTAACAACCAAAAATCATATACTGAAAAGGTTTTAGTCACTTTGCATTAAGACCAAAACAATAAAAATGTTTATGCATTAATAGGGGGATGGTCTGGTTAAAAGAAAAAGTCAAATCAGAAAAAATGTACTTTTAAAAAAAAAATCACAGTTAAAGACTCACCCAGGCAATGAGATACAGTGTGCAGCATGGTTTTGCCACCAAATTCTAATGAGCAGATCAAGCACACTGGCAATGTGTAGTTCAGTATCTAATCCAAGGGCACATCAACATATTAATAGGGAAAGAAAATGTAAAGGGAAAGAAAATGAACAAACTACGATGACTTTCCAATGACTGGTTTTATCTCAAGGCATACATTTCTCTATAAAAATGTAATTACCTTTTGTTGACAGCCCAAAGTTGTTACACTGTTAAACTCTGATTGCGCTTTTTTTGTTTTGCTTCTTAACTCAGTAAACTCAGATGCATGCAATATCTAATAATGTATGTCACCACATTTATGCTTAAAAACAGCAAGTATTGTCAGTAGCCTCCTTTTGATAAGCACATTCAATGTCTAACTCTAATCTCAGGAATTAGATTTTCTATTAAGACAGTTTTAGCTGTCAATCAATCTTGTGTATGCACTGCTGACAACCTCCCCCTTGTTCTCTGCTGCACTGCAAATTCTTCCTGAGAAGTCTTCAGGAAATATTTCAGTAAGCAACAGAGACTAACTTGATATGAAATAATACAGGCGGACGTATTTTTCTGCCAACTCTGGTTTGTAATTGTGACAGCGAAATGATCAAATGTTTCATCTCCTCTCTGTCTCTGAATGCCACAGTTTGCAGCAACTCACCAACATTATTTGGAACAAACTCTAAAGCAGTGCATTTTGTGCATGTGTTCTCAAAAAGTTTCTCTCTGAGATCTGATTTCAAAAGTTGCAGAGAGTCTGCAATCACTGGTAAGATTTACTGGTACACATGTAAATGGATCACAGCTGGATCACAATGATTATGGTTTCACTGAAAACCAGCTTTGTGTAAAAGGGGGCTTAAGAGCCGAGCATGATCAGGACAAAGTCAAACAGTGGACGTCCAATCACGTAGTTGCAAGACATGAGGGAATGACATCACAACATTATATAAAGTTCAAAATGTTGATTTGGCACAATATATTTCTTGACCCCAGCATTAACGTTTATTATTAATATGAGGAAGGAAACTAAATGCACAAATTATAACTTTAAAAGTAATGGCAGAACATCTCCAAGCCTTGCAGTAAATTGTTCTTTTGATGACTCACAAACTTAAAAGCAGAAAGGTACCCTTTTGTTGGGTTGGAAAAGCAATTTTCTGATGAGAAATTAATAAAAATGTCCCTCTTTATGAAATCAGAACAAACAAAAGAAGATGCTCTAGTATAAAGGCACAGTTATGTGTGGTTTCCATGGAGACCACCTAGTTATCAAATTAATACCGCACTCCTAAAAGAACATTTTTGCCCAGGGAGAGACAAATAGCAGTTTTATTAAAAACGGGAATAATTGTTTCAGAAGCACAATGGCTTGATTGCATCCAATTGCTTCTAATATAAGAAAATATGGACATGTATTTTCCAAAAATGTACTTTTATTTGTTTTGTTTTGTTTTTTGAGTGAAACAACGATCTCTTCTGCCCTCTGCATCACTATCCACAATGAGTCTTTGGTTGTAGTTTGGTATGAGGGTTTTGAACTAATTTTTGTTTTAAAAAATATATCGGGATTTTATAATGTTCAGCCTAAATGTGATGTTCTTGTGGTAAGCTACATAAATGACAGCCATTTCAACATTTTCAGTGGAGATTTGTCAACAAGATGTTAATAAATATAATTATAAAGCATTGCAAGGAAACAACTAACTTTTTACAGCTCTCCTGAATCCATTTGTCTGAAAATGAAGATTGCATTCAGTTTGTGGTCTTTAATTCTCGCACCATATTGTTTTTGCAGACTTTTTTTTGTTTTGTTTGATTACTGTAATTAGTTCACATTGCCCCCTATCCTCTATCGCTTCATCCAGTTCCTCTTTCAGTCTTTGCCCTAATCTTCTCTTTAGGCTTTCCAGTCTGATCCTAAATTGATCTCGTATACAGCCCGTTTTCCAGTTTCACATGGTGTGACCCAAATTGCTTTGGACAGGCACAGCAGTGCAGCATGTGATGGAAGTCCTTTTGTTGTGAAGTGAGTCAGAAAGCTGAAACAGAAAAAAACACTTGCACCCGGCGAGGCACACAATGGAGCAAGATTTGTTGAAACAAAATGTTCTATTAGGGCTCTTTCAACAGCACAACGGGCTCAGGTCAGCTCAAATCTGTCAGAGCCACGACAAAATCAAAATGGCTCAAGTAAAAGTATAGAGGAGCGTTTCTACTTCTGCAACATGATGTTTAGTACTTCAGTGGTGGCAAAAGTAGGAATGAAACCTTTAACTCTGCTCAACTTATTGTCAATAAATAGGTTTCATCCCAAATTTAACAGCAGGTGAATGTACACTTGGGGCAGGAAGAAAGAGTTCAAACTAGTTCAAATTAGTGTTGGAGTTAAAAAAAAGTCTACTACTTTGTTGCAACAGCGCAATCATTGAAGATGACAATGAAAATCAAGGAGCAAATCAGTAAGTTAGCAAAGCTATAACAAAATCACAGTCCAGGTTACGTCAGATGTTAGCATCTGTGGAAAGTTGCAAAGCAATGGAGGAGGACAAGAATAACAAAGTTAAAGTCCGATACATCATTGTGCATTGTGCAGTATATTATGAAGCACATGACACAGATGCTTATGTTTCTCAGTTATGGTGAGAAACCATAATTGAGATACACTTTATTGAAAAGGATATAAAACTATTGGGTTTTTAGCGAAAAAAATCAGAACAGTGTTGAGTTGAGTTCACTAAGAATGTCTGATTGTTAAAAAAAAAAAAAAACTATTCTGGGACCTATTCCACCTATGCCTGCAGAGTGGGAGGGTTGTAGCTTTGCTAAGGTACAACAAAATCAAATTGAAGAACTGTACTATACATAAATTATATACCAAGAGTTAAAAGCAAAAATTTTAGATGATCTGGCATGTAAGGACACACTGATGCCAGCGGTGATCAAAGCCCCCAACAAACTGTGACCTCTGAGTGACTAGCTTCAGCAGGGTCCCTGGAATAATGCTTGACATCTGTGAAACTTCAGATGAGTGCATATTCTTTTCATTATGTATTGATGCTGAACAATAGAGTGTGTGTGAGTTTTTGTCTTCCTTTTTAAGAATGTCTGGTTCTATATTTAGACTTTAACTTTTTGGATAACACAGAAAGGCCGAATAGAAAGTCTTCTATGCAAGAGAGCTTTTAGGAGTTTAATTAAAAGAATTCCTCTGCTAATTCTTTCTGATGAGTGCTATAAAAAGCATCCACATGTTTTTACTGTTTTTGGATTTGTGCTGCTGAATATAGGATTAATATAGGTAAAAGAGAGATAAGAGACAAATAAAACAGTGGACAGAAAAAGGAAAGAGAAATTGGGACACAAACTAAAACAGCAACAAGCAAACATTTAGTTTTGCAAAAAATATTTACACATCCTTTATATGCAACGTCATAAAAATTTGAACTTTAGGTTAAAATTTGGATCAAACTCGATTAAGATAAATTTTAACATAGTGCTAGACTCGGATGTTAAAATATACAACCTAAAGTGTTTTAAATGTCTCAACCTCTGAAAAATACGGTACTGTACAACCTTCAGAAAGATTTTGTCCACTGTTCTGGCACCTGCAGCTACACTTTCAAGTAACTACAGAGGAAGAATTAGATGTGAGCCTCCTCTCACAAATTTCAGTTTAAGTTTCACTATCACCTATTTGATTATTGAGAGCCAAAGACACGCTGGGATTAGAGAGGGTGAAAAAGACTTTGTCGATATATAGACTGAGCCGAGAGGATGTCTGAAGATCTTTCTTTGTGTGTGTCTGGGCTTTAGTTGCACCCAGTAGGAAGCCGTAGTAAATGGTCAGGGAGGAAGCCAGTGTTATTCTCATCAAACACACTTTATTGATCTCAGCTACAATTCAGATGAAAAAAAACTTCTCATTGTTAGGAATAACCTTCTCTCTCTCTCTCTCTTGCTCTCTCCATCTTCCTTTTCTCTGTTTCCATCACACTTCTATTTATGCGGCATTTATTTGAAGAGATCAATAGGTAGTGACAACAAACAAAGAAAAGAAATACAAAATATCTCTTACTCAAACAGAATGACTGAAAGGATTTGGTCATCTTAGAGAGCACAGCATTGACTTAAAAGATGGAGGACAAACCCTAACTCTCCTACAGACCAAGAAGATGAAAAGTATTTGTTGTTTTAGCAAACATGAATAAAGAAAATGTTGAAATTTAAATAAACTCAACGTTGACGTGTCTAGATGTAGTATATGTAAAAGAAGAATGCAATGGTTCAATCCATTGCAATGGTTCAATCCATTGCATTCTTCAAACAAAAAATAGGTCTATATGTTTAAAAATATAGACCTATTTTTAAACATTTCTTTGTCTTAAGGAATGACATAAAGATTCCAACAAAAGGTATATCAGTGTTTACGGTTTACTTGCTACGTCAGATCACTTGAATTTTACCATTGTCCTTAGCTTTCCATTGAGGATTTCCCAGATACAGTTGTTCAAATTAAACATCTATTACCTTTGTTATTCTAAACATGCAGATTTTTATATTTACATGGCATTAGCTCCTTCATACAGGCACAGGAAAAGTATGTACACATGTTTCCCATTTAAATCTGCACAAGCAAGGGACGGAGAAATGTTGAGATAATCATTTATCCTCAGCAAACTGATGCATCCATTAGGCAGCTGTATAGACACCCCATTAGACACGGAGATCTTCAACGGCATGCTATTATTCAGCACAGGAAAAAGCCAACAGAGAGCAAAACACAGTGTTTCATGATGTCTTTTAACCAAATAAATCTCATTTAATAGAAAACAGAGCAAGTCATAGCTTGAATTACTTAAAAATTACAATTACACATCCCTTCTGAGAGGATTAGGGGCAAAAACTGTTCAAACAAGATGGTGACATGTCAATGTTATTGTAGATAACATAACATAAATGCAATAGCATTAAAAAAAAATCAAGAAAACATTCTCCACAGATATAAATTTTCAATACTTTGTCTTATTCATTGCTTAAATCCTACTTAATTCTATACAGATTGGCATGCAACACAGCTGAAGCCTTGAAATAGAAATTTTGCCTAATTATTATTATTTTTTCCGATTGAGGTGAGGTTGTGATTTGAAATATCAGCCTTCCAAGTCTTTTTCAACATACCTTATTTATTTGTTTATTTTTAAAATTTTGGTAGTATGAGCCAAAATGTACAACAAAGTTGTGAGCAGATTCTTTAATCTTTGTTTATGGATGAAGATGGCCCTTATTTGGCATCTCTGTGACAGTTAAAGAGTGAAAATCAGCGATAAAGCAACAATTGCCTTCTCACTACAAATAACCACCAGGGGGCAGAAATATACCAAGAATTAGACTGCTTGGCGCAGACTTGAAAGAAGGATCTATTGTTACAAAATACACAATACAAGCATCAATTGGCAGCACAACCACAAGCAAACACAGCTGGTTTGGAGCTTGCCTGTTTAAAACAATACTTCTATTTTAAGCAGAAGGAGTTTGTTTTTAATGAAGCATTTGAAATTTAGTTTCATAGCTCCTCATTACTTAACATAAATTAATTCAACCTTTTTTTTTTATTACAGTAAAACTGGAATTCTAAAGCACAACAGAATAACACTGCTTTTATAATACTGCATGTTTTTCTTTTCTCTTTCATGAAAATTATGCTTCGTCATTTTCTCATGATTGCTTCTGAAATGTTTACTTTTTATAGAGCTCTGCCCTTCATTACACAATTTATCATTTTCTGTCGTGGTACAGACCAGGTGAGATTCTGTTTTTAATCATCTTCATGGACAAACAAGCACGACAGCTGCATGTGTTAACTTGAAGGTGGGCCAAGCTATCACAATACAAGTCCTTGTGAAATGCTCATTAAAGGACAAACGGAATCATTACCAGTTTTTGCCACTTCAGCCTCCATGGAAATGATGCTCTTCTGGTAAAGTGAATCACCTGGCTCAAGGTGAAGGTGACAGAGGTCAAAGCAGCACTCTGTAAGAATTATCTCATTTCACACAAGACTAACAACACAGATTATTTGTAGGTGACAGGCCGTAGAACATGGGGGATAGCTCACCGGGGGAAGAACTTTTTAGAGGCAAAAAGAAGTGATAAAATAACAACAGGAGTCTGGAGGAAACAACTACTTGAAAATGTTCATAATATTACATATTTGGATGGTTTGGGGAGTCTGTTTTTAAAGACAAAAGGTCACCATGTTAACTATTTAAAGTCATTAGTAATAACGAAAGGCATACAAATTCTTGGCTGCTCAACTAAAATGATATCAGATGCATTACAATGAATGCTATAACCAGAAAGAGATTTGGAGGCAGCCAGGGGATTTAACGGATTGGGCAAACACAAATATGGCCGACTCATTCAATCATTGATTAAAGGAGGTCTAGCTTTACCGTCGAGTAAGGCCCAACTCACCTATGAGAAGACAAGTTGTTGAAAATAAGCTTTTTTTTTTAAAAAAAACAAAGTTTCTTGCTAAAATGATAATAGGTTGACAAATAACCTATTATCGCCAGGTCCTGTCTGCACATTTGCGGTTAACAATAGTCACCTCACTATTGCCAACTCAGTGGCTTTCATGCCATATTTAGCAACATGTAGTCAAGTCGGTAATCATACAGAAAATCGGCCTGGAAACTGCAATTGGCGCAACCCTACTTTTTATTATTTATTTTTATTATTATTATTGTAAACATGCAGGCTGCCAGCACTTACATGCAAGTCATCATTTGACCCTCTCTTTCACAGGTCAAGGCATTCTTGGAAAACCAAAGAATCATACAAGCCCCTATCCTAACTATAGCTAGACTTTTATAGTGGGTGGGAAACTTTGTTTGGTCTTTAATTCTAAAGATTTCTAATTAATTTAAGCTTTCATTTATTTATTTATTTTTTTACATAACTGTTTGTGCTGGTTTATCCGTTTGTGTAGTGAGCTTATTGTGCAATTTGTGAAAACCAAACTCATATGCAAGGAAGACATTTTATCAGTCAACTCGTGGCTCTTATTCACAGAAAGCCTATGGATATGTGAGGAGCTGTAACTTTAAATAGCATCCAATATTTTGGTCTTAGCGTAACATGCATTTATTCCTCTGAAGAAAAGGCAAAAGGAAGGGAATCATCATTTTCCTTGAAGAGGTGGGGTGGTGCACATATCTAGTGTTTACAGGAAACACTCATGTTTTTGTTATGAGGGATGAAGACAGACTATCCAGACATAATCTACCCATGTATGGGAAGATCAAGCTACCTTCATGCAATAAGATCGTTATGTAAACATTTACCATGTGGTCGCCTGGCGTTGTTGACTTTCATCTTTTAAACTAAGGACATGTAGAGAGATGATTTTGTTGTTCCTATTTTAACCCTTTTAACCTTGTATCTTCATATGGTATAGAAATGCAGGACGGAAATACAATTGGGTAAAAGCTTCAGGTTAATTTGATGACTTGCACTGAGGGTAAATAATTCACACAAATATTCAAAATCATTGAACACATATTCATAGTGGGATTAAAGATGAAGGACAAAATTCTTTTACATGTTTTATTTTCCAGACACACAAATTTATCTGGGACAATGAATATTCTATGCCAAAGCAAAACATTAAGAAAAATGTTTCAAAGGTTTTTTTGTTTTGTTTTGTTTTTTATACATGTACAGAAGCTGAGGAAAATGCAATATGCTGTTCCAAGAAATAACAGTTCTTGTATTTGTCTTTACAAAGTTCAGTTCTTAATGTCTAAATTAACCACTGAACTCATATTAGTTGTATAACCACTCAGTGCTTCTCATTTCTGTTGCATTAAGTTGAGCATCTTTTGTCACAAGCAAAAATCTTTAATAGATAGACAATACCACTTATCAGATTTAGGGAGGCAGACTTGAACAATGCATTTCAAATTAACTTGCTCTTAATGCTATTTTATATACACAACATGGATCTGATTGCCAACAAATAATAGTTAGATAGCTATTAACACTGTTGTTAACCTCTGCTGAACAGCATTGATAAAAGAGCCTCATATTCTAATTTATTGAACATGACTTTATGTGAATCATTGTTATATTTTCCATCGCTGATGGATCTATTATCCATCGAGGTTGTACAGTGCTTCTCTTGAAATGTTGAAGAATAAGAATGAAAAGATTGGCAATTTGATTGGTAGTCTACTGAACCAATCACAAGGCAATTGAATGTGGTGGTTGAAGCAGTTGACAAAGACATAATGCAAGATGAGAGAGTACAACTAAAGGAAAGGGCTGGATTTTGGCACTCTGCACTTCTTTGTAAACATGCAGGCTGCCAGCACTTACATGCAAGTCATCATTTGACCCTCTCTTTCACAGGTCAAGGCATTCTTGGAAAACCAAAGAATCATACAAGCCCCTATCCTAACTATAGCTAGACTTTTATAGTGGGTGGGAAACTTTGTTTGGTCTTTAATTCTAAAGATTTCTAATTAATTTAAGCTTTCATTTATTTATTTATTTTTTTACATAACTGTTTGTGCTGGTTTATCCGTTTGTGTAGTGAGCTTATTGTGCAATTTGTGAAAACCAAACTCATATGCATCAAAATGCAGATGGCATTGTTGGTACAATACGTTACTCCCTGTGGAATATTTCTACCCAAAACAGACAAAAGCAACCACATTTGACATATCTGTGATTTAAGTAGGAAGTTGTTCAAAGTCTGATAATAAGCAAAAATACATGGCGGCAGAAGTGGAAAATCCATTAAATGTACTTTTCTGGTGCAGCTCCACAAAATGCCAGTGTAAGCAAAAAGATCAGGAATACAGTAACTGTTATTTTTCATGTTTTTATTGCTTTTGGTGCATTTCTCCTGACATTAAAAAGCTCACAGCAGACCTTTTGCATTCTGTTATGATTGAATCTACCAGACCTGAAATTTTTGTACATGGTAGCACATTCCATGAAAAATATGAAGCTCTCCATGTTTTAGCTAAAATTCACCTGATTTACCATACTTTTTCAGAAGTTGAAAGCACAACCTCACTTTAAGTTTCCGATTGACCTTATTTTGTCGCCTCAGTTTTAATAATACATCAAAAGAGGCTTTTATGAGAAAAGGAAAATGTCATACTCCTGACGTTTTTCTAGTCAAGTCAAGTTTATGTGCATTGCACAATTCAACAATGAGGCAGTTCAAAGTGCATTTACATTTTTAAAAAAATATGCAAACCAATTATGAAACTAGAGAGTTGGAGTGTGAAAAGTCCTTGTCAAAATATTTTTATTTTTCACGTCATGTGTACGTTATGTGTATATCTGTGTGTATCTTTGCTTTTTAATTCTAAAGTTATCATTTGGTGAAGGTTTTATTTATTTATTTTTTTAGCTTCTTCATTCATCCAACTTCTAATAACGAATAAAGCCCTAGATTAGATGTGTCTGCATAGGGTTTTTGTCATCTGGTTTTGCATCTGGTTATCTGACATTTTGTCCGACAGCATCAAAAAACTCCAGCCATAATCTACTTTTCCCTGCTAAATTTGAAATGATAATAATGACATAATCATTTATTTAATTTTCATTTGACAAAATGAATATTCGGTCCAAACAAGCTGAGCAAAGAATCCATATCATCCTATCACACATAAAACTGATGTTTGCATGTAACTTTTTCTCCACAGTACAAAAGCCATTGACTTTATTCAAGTAACTACATATAAACAATTAAGTTAAATGATTGCACTTAAAATATAAATAGTTCACCTGGTGTGGTCTGAAAGCACAGGCTCACCACTTCCTCCTGTTTTGAATTGACCTGAATTCCTCATTTGTTTCTCTGAAATGACTCAAGGTTTTGATATTGCTTTCAAAGCTGTCACACTAGAGGCTGGAATTACAATTTCCACTTCAGCCAGAGCTTTGAAATCATGGATCATTTCTCTAATTGAAGTGGTCGGAAGTCAGCAAGACTCTCCAACGAAGGGATTTCCAGATCCTGAAAAGCCCTAATTTCTACAAGAGGAAATGCTGCAGCATTCATTTCCTCTGAACCAAACGGACGCCAAAGCTTCGTGTCTATAACTACTATATGCCTGGATAGAGAGATCCATTGAGTTAATTGTCCAGGTGAGACAGGATGCTCTGATAGGATTTAAAAAAAAAACCCTCAAAACATTAAGATACCTCTGCAATACTTTGGGCATAAAATTGAAAATGTCTGTGTGTCTGCACTGATGCGTGTGGATTGTAATCTTTCAAAGTGACAGATGGCCTTCAGATTTTTCTGTCACCATTTAAAGAATTTGTTCAAGACTGAAAATATTTGTTTAATGTGACCCCATCGTTAACCGTGGTCCACACAGATGCACCATTTTGGGAGACTGGTTGGATTAAGCAGGAAGACTGAGGCAAAGAAAAAGTGAAGACCCACTGAGAGTTTATTCACAAACAATAAACATTTACAGAAATGAGCTAAGAACCCTGTTCCCCAGGTTACATAGGGTCTCAGCAGCAGCAATCAAATTATGTGGCAGCCTTTTAGTTTTAAGCCTTCTTCCCCCTGCTGTTAAATAATATATACGCGTTACCAAACTTATACAAAATAGCTTAAACAATAAAATACTTTATCTAAGAAACATTATGTATCGCATCTCCAAAAACACATTTCTATGCTCAGATGTACATCTATAACATTAAACTCTAAAGTTCGTAGCACACTTCCCCTCCTTCAATCCATAATGGTCCCTTCTGGAATCTTTAAAAGGTGCTCAAGATGTGTATGAAGAAACAGTCTTGTTAGGTATACATATAATAATCACATTTGTAAAAGAAGTTCACATTTGAACCTAATATATTTAAGTGAGGAAAAATAATGAGGAGAATGTTGATATTATAATGAGGGAAAATAGACACTATAGCCATCTCTTAACCTACCATGCTTCGCAATACATGCTGTATTAACAAGACCTATACCAAAGGGGACATGAAGAGCACAAGTATATTTGTTGTGTACCGTATTGATTTAAGTAAACTCATAAAATAGCTTTACAGAAATGTGGTCTCTAATCAATAAATTATTTGTCTTTCAAGTCAAATGGATTAATCTAAAGCAAGGTCTTTATCAATAAAATGTCCTCTGCAAAGGCTGGGATCAGGTGGTGCTTCAAAGAGGCTCCTTCAAGCGTGGAATTAAACTTTGAACAGACAGTAAGAAATACATCCGACCTTAAGTCTAAACACCGAACCATTAGAGGCATGCAGAGGCTCCTGCACTTCTAAAGGAAATAAATGTACCCTGTTAAACTGTCTCCAGCAAAAGTGAAATAAAGAAAAATGTAAATTTTACATACAGATGTACAACGCCAAGGAAAGTAAGGGACTAACTTCATGGATTTCAGATGGCAAGATTTGTTTGCTTCACCTTAGAGCGTGAGATTCCTTTTATTCTTTTTATATAGTTATCCAGTGGATAAATCTTTTGCACAATCTAGCTTCTGAGTTATTTTAGTGCATCTTGGTATCATATTTTTATAGTAAACAAGAAGCTATATGTCTTTTAGGGGGGCAGATGCTTCTTGTCACAGTTCATCCATTGATGTTTTATGTGAGTTATCACAAACCACAGCAGGACAAGTAGAAAACAGAAAACAATAGAGCTATTTCTGGACCAACCATGCTTCACAATGCATACTTTTTAACATATGATACACCAAAGGGGACATGAATAGCACAAGTGTATTTGCTATGTACCATAGTATTTATGTAAGGAAACTTGTAAAACACTTTTTCAGAAAGAGGCTCTCTAATCAATAAATTACTTGGCTTTAAAGGCAACTGGACTAAATCTAAAGCAAGGCCTTTATCAATAGAATGTCCTCCACAATGGTTGGGATCAGGTGGTGCTTCAAAGAGGCTCCTTCAAGCGTGGAATTAAACTTTGAGCAGACATTAAAAAGCACGACCTTAAGTCTAAACACAGAACCATTAGATGCATGCAGAGCTTCCTCTGCACTGCTAAAGGAAATAAATATACCCTCTTAAACTGCCTCCAGCAAAAGTGAAATAAAGAAAATGTAAATTTTACATGCAGATGTGCAATGCAAAGGACAGTAAGAGACTCATTTTATGGATTTCACAAGGCGATCTTTGTTTGCCTCAAAGAGTGGGATTCCTTTTTAATCGATAAATCTTTTGCACAATCTACCTTCTGGGTTGTCTTAGTGCATCTTTGCATCATAGTTTTACATTTCAAAGGGTTATTTGTTCTTTTTCGTGGGCCAACTTTTTCTTGCCACATTTCCTCTATTGATGCTTTGTGAGTTATCACAAACCACAGCAGGACAAGTCAAGATGAAAGATGTGAACTTGTAGGGTTCATTTGTAAATTCTGTCTACAACTTGCAGTGCCTCACACAAGTACTAGCACCATGAGATCTTGTCGGGTTCAAATCACATGATCTCATAGTGTTACAAAATTCTACACACAACAGCTTTATTCATTTTTGCCTCCAGCTCTCCACTGCCTACATTGGGGGGATACACGTATGAACATTTTGAGCTCAATGGCCAAGTGAGAGGTTGCATCTTGAAAGAAAATCCTGGTACCCAAAGTAAAGCACAGTCTGCTGTTTTTGTATCTGACGATCTAGCCAAAAATAAGACTAGCCATCTGAAACTGGCTGGCTGAGCTTTGTTTTACAGAATTTGCAAAATTTTGTAAAACGAAGATTCTCCATGATTCTCCAAGAAGAGGCCTTGTTTCTGTGTAGATGTGATTTTTCCCTATTCCCTGAAGAAGACGGCATTGAGCCCACTGCCCAGTGGGCTGAGCAAGCATCATGACTTAGTTCATACAGATATTGACATTATGTTAATATTTATATTAGTGGGACCTAAAGGTGGCTGTAGGACTTGCAGGGGTTACTAAATAGTGCTGCATACACTCTTTTTGTTGATGTGTGATGAGCCGCTAAGTCTGGGAGTGACATTACCGTGCTGCCATTCCGCCATCTTGTTAGATCTATGTTAGTTTTTGTGTTGCTATCTTGCTTGTACTTAGCTTGATTCAAGTTGTCTCCATGATGGTTGATAAGATGACTGATAACATAAAGAATCAGGCATGTTTTAGTGAGATGAACACACCAATTCTTGTTCTCTGTTAGCTATAGTTAAGTTGGCCTTATTCTCTATTTCTCATAAAATATACTGATTTCTGAAAATATAAACATTAATGTTGAACTATGATAATATTGGGTTTTTTTTATTTATCAGTGTTGCAGTTTTATTCTTTTTTGCCCTGTTTTAATTTGATCAGTCTTTAGTTTTTAATATTAGTTTTTTTTTTCTTTCTACTAGGTATTTTATCTGAATGTTGCTATCTTAATTTAAGAGTTTATTGACTGAAGTTTAGTCAAAAATATGAACATTTTAACAAAACGTTTTAGTATTGCAGTCATAATTTTTCTTGTTTTCAGTGAAGGTCAATGCATAAATTCACTACAGTCAAGTCAGTCTGGTCAGGGGCAATGTGTTATAAATGTTTTATAAATTATGCATTTCAAATAACTGATTAAATTAAAATATGGATTTCAAAACATTTGATTACACTGCACTTCTGAAAGGAAATGTCAAAAGCCAAAGGCCTTATGGGTTCTTCTATAAAAACAGCTTGACAGTCATGCTTTATGCTGTTGCTTTGACCATTTAAACGATTTACGACGTGACATAGGTTAGAGCTGTGCAGTGTATGTTTACCAAACAGAAAATGCCAAAGGCAAGAAAGTCTTGGTGGATCTGAGACCTTGTGTATAAATGTGGTTATACTTCGCTGAAAGTGGTTTTCAAACACCCAGTCAGCTTTAATAAGAACACATGAAATTTTAAATAATGTTGGCTGAATTTTAGTTATTGAACCGATACTAATATGAATGCCAATATGTCATGCATCACTGCTAATGTTTTCCACAAGAATTAAAAAGACACCGGAACAATGCTTCACAACTTCCAAAACTGTAAAGTATTTCGCTTCCCAGTCAAAGAGGTTGGCCTTTGATGCAGTCAATTGGGGTCTACACTTCATTCTACATCACTTAGACCTCACCAGGACACCGGGACATTCTCCTGGAGACATAAACCCATATGCAAATGGTTAGGCATCTTGGGGGTTAAATGCATTTCCCATGGCCATATCACGATTTGACAGAAGGACGTTGGAATAAACTCTATGACCTCCTGAATGGAAGATGACTATTCTACCACTGAACCACAGTAAAAAACAAACAAAAATGAATCCTAGGTTTCTTCTTGGGCTGTTTCTTCTTGGGCTGTTTCTCCCTGTGCGCTTGTCAAGATAATCTGTCGGGATTTTCAAAATGCTAATCAGAGAAAGGGAAAAAAAAAAGCATAGCCATTCAGGTAAAATATTGATCTAGTGCCTTTTATTGCTGTAGTTTACCGCAGCTCAACATCATTCTTTTATTCAGCCTTGTGCTAATTAAAGCAGAGTAGTGAGATTTTAAAGACATACTAGCTGCAGGCTTTGTTTCTTATCCAATAACGATGCCTGCCTTAAGGGCTTGTTTCCGATTTCTGATTGAAAAACCCATTTTTCACAGCTTGAAATCTGCTTCTGCATCTTAAGAAATCTTCTATTTGTCTTATGCTTATAAATGTCTAGTGAACAATACGTTATATTTTTCCTCATATGTCCGATGTTTGTGTGCTGTGTTTTTGACTCTTTAAAGTGCCATTATTGTTTATTCAAAGGGGTCAGAGATCAATTGACTTGCAGCTTCGTGGTGCATAGCAATTACAATTTACATTAGCTTTTACTCTTTCCCTGCCTCTTGACCACACTCAGTACAGATGAACAGACACAAATGCCCCTTTCAAATGCATAGCATCCTTTTGTGTTGATAAGAATTTAATTGACTTTATCTCCCTTGAGCAGTCTGCTTCTGCTGTTCTCAATGCGTTGCGCTTTTGTCTTTGCTCTCGTCATTGTGTCAGAGGGTTTCTCGGCAGACTTTGTCTTACTGATTAAATGTATGAAGGAGTGATGTGGTTGAGCACTTGTGTCTGGGTCTTAATTTGTGCCGCAACAGAGATGTTGATCTCTCTAAGAGCACTCTTCCATGAAAGCAAGTAATCATAATAATCTGTGAGGTGGAGGTTTGATATTCACTCAGTGTCCATGAGCAAAATCAAGCATTTTAACAGGTGTAGTTCAACTAGCTGAACATGCTTTGTAGTTAATAAGAAATCAGCCAAGAGTGTTGAGGAGTGAGCAAATCTAACAAAAAAAATGCCAGATGGATTTTTATTAATTATGTTATTTATAGTTAATAGAGGGATGAGAGACGCAACTGGCATTATCAGTTGCATCAATGTAAATAACATGAAGTGTCAAATATGTTGATGCCAAATAAAAAAATGAATTTAATTTTGCAGAGTTTCATCATCATGAATTTAGAATCCATTCTAAATTCTACAGTTTTTTATTTATTTATTTTTTTTTTTAGTTTTTCTTGCATGTGTCTTAAATTGTTTGGTGCAGGTTATCAACTAGTCACAGTCAAAACTAAACCCTACCAGTTAATTTCAGACATTTCAGGCAGCATATGAGTTTTTTTTTTTTTTTTGTGACATTTGGTCAACACTTTTCACCAGTTGATGATGGTAATATTCCATCAAGTTGTTTGCCAACTGTCATTACAGAAGTAGAAGAATAGCTAAACACAGTCCCTAAAAGACACCTAGTAAATGGGTCAAACACCCCTCCTCATTAAGTTAGACATTTCTGTTGCCTCCTTGCTCAAAGGTTAACTTCACACAGCAGGTCTTAATGCTCAGTTCAGATTTTCTTTTTCTACTGATTTATTTGTTTTTTCTTTTTTTGTTTTTTTATACTGCTAACTGAATACAACATATGTGAATGGTTTACAATCCCAATGTGAACATATATTTCTCAAAATATGTCATACACAAAATAGTCAGTTTCTCCAGGCAATTCAATAACAATGTGATATGAGAAACATTGCCTAGGAAACCTGGAAACATGTATATAACAATATTATAATAAGGTAGTGTAGAATATACTCTTGTAAAAACAAAACAGTTCTCTTTTATTAAACATTAAGGTAACTTTCTTTAAACTTCCTAATGGCTACATTGTTTTTGACTGTAAAATACTTGCTTTGCTTGCACATGAGTTGTGGGATACATGTTTCAATATCAAATGGATCGAGGATGTAAGAATTTCAAAAAGAAGGGACAATAATCATGATCATAAAATCATTACTGCAGTCTACATTTTCAGACATGAGTATCATTTATTCCCACCACTCAAAGTAATAACTCCCCATTATGAGAGGATAGAAAGAATTTTGCCAATTAGAGAGAGAGGATATCAGAATTCATCTGTCAATGTCACTTTGCAAATAAAATGATTTGAAAGGATAATGAAATAGCCCATTTGTCAGATGACAAATTATGGTACTAACCGTTTCTGCACCTTAAAAAAAAAAAAAGGTTTAAAAATTTATTTTGCCACTGCACATTCACCATAAGTTTTGCTGTTATTGTCATCTCTTAAAATGAAAAGGTGCATTTTAACAGATGTTATAATTACTCTCAAAGCCTGGAAAAAACATTAAAGATAATTAAGGTTAATTACCTTGTAAAGTAATTATCCTTATACCGAATAAAGGTGTAAGGTTGAAAAGGTTTGCTACAGCAAGTAGAGTAAGAAAACAGTGCATCCACATTCCTTTAAATTATTCCAGAATATCACTTATTCTGTTAGACCTGTCACAACTTGATCCACACCTCAGTTTTGCTCAGGCTGGCAAGTAAACTTTACTGATGTATTGATACTGCATTCGGTAACTTATAAACAATTTATTTTTTTTAATATTTATCAAAACTGTGACCATGTCATGACAGTATAACAGGAAACAGATGATCAGTAAATAAATTAAACTCCTTAGCCTTTTCCTTTTGTTCCTACAGGCATCTGCAGAAATGCACCGCTTCCAATCAGAAACAGCCAATAAGGGACAGGGGAAGGGACTTTGTGGCAGATAACAAAATCGGTGACTATGCAAACAGCCTAAGTATTCACTGCAAGGTCCTGTGTGGTGAACCAGCCTAACAGAGAGCAAGACAGAGGGTGTGAGCAGTGTGTACGGGACGGTGACTGACAGTGTTAAGGCCCTTCTTCTGGCGGATTTCTGCAGATGACAGTAGGATCACGTGGAGCAGACAGAGGAGGTTGATTTTCTTTTTTAATTACAAATTATCTGGCTCAGATCATCCTGTCATGTCATAGTGACAGTTTTAACAAATATGTAAAAAACATTCATATTTATAAAAGTTACATATCAGCTTTAAAGCAGGTCATGAAATTCAGAAAATTTAGCAATTAATGCTGCACACATAAATATGCACTAAGGTTTATTATGACATCAAATGACGTGACCCTTTTTGTGTGGCTAGGAGCCAGGCAAATAACCAATTGTTTTTCATACTATTCAAAACATTTTATGTTTGCAATAATTGGCATATGGCAGCACTAACCCATCAAAGTCTTAACTTGTGTTTGCTGTTGCTGCGGATAAGACCATTCTAAATCTCCGGATTAGAATCATACATTAATCCACAAACACTCTTTAAACAACAAACTACATGTTGCTAAAAAAGTAATTTTGAAAATATTTACATATTCAGTATTATGACACATATTGAAAATTACTTTATTTAATTGTTTTAAGTCACCAAAGGACAATTTTGACCTTTTTTTTTTTTAACCAAGCAACCACCTAAGGCAACCAAGGATACAGAAAGATTGAGAAAAAGGGGCCTGTGGTTGAATTTGTGCGTGGACATTAAATTGGTTACCTGAGTGCTTTTGTGCAGTGCATGCATTATTGAGTTACGATGAAGGAACGTATGTTGGAGGTACATAAGATTTTCAAGCCACTAAAATGCAAATACTTAAAGGGTTTGAAAACACTACATCAGTTTACATAACATTACATTGTGAATAGAAGGCAGCATTTATCAAACGCGAATATCCTGCGCAGTGTATGGCGCTTCCCAGGGCATAATTAAAAAGGCAATGGTGCTGCTTGCAGTTGTTTTGTTCTACTTTCATCTGTGATCAGCACGGCTTATCAGGTCCACCAGTTCAGCAAGAATGTAGAGTCAGACTAGAGTGATTTGTTCACCCGATTATCTCCCTTCCCAGACCACTGATCTGTCCCACTGAGATGAGACAAATCACTGAGAATTATCCACCAATTACACTCTGAAAGCCTGCTAGCCTCGCCATCATCTGTCATTCTCAATTAGCTTTACAAGCAAATGTTTAAAGTTAAATACTGATTAGAGGACTGTGCTCAGCTAAATGATTCACACTCTCTATTCAAGTCTCAGTTTAATATGTCTTCAATATCCCTGTCTACTGAACCAGTTTATTTTCATAATTAATTTGATACTGTTGTAAGATTAAGATATGTATATCATGGATATTAAAATGAGTAAGGATTAGCAAAAAGAACAAAACATGAATTTTACTTAGATTTGCAGGTTGTAGTGCTGTTCCAAAAAAATTATGTAAAACTGCAGAGGAATCGATTTAAATTGCATGTTGACTTGAACAGTCCAAGTTAAAAGCTGTGAAACCAACCATAGACATGTGATTTTGATGCCTTCCTGTGCAGCTACATGTAGCGAATCAGATTACTTCATTGCTTGGCATTACTGTTACTAAATTAACTCCAACCCTCATTTCTTTTAATGGCCTTTCACGCCTTTTTGAAGTTGGTATATTTTTCAAGAAGTGAAAAATTTGTAACGAATTCTAAAAAAGATATATATTACAGTTATGTAGTTTTGCATTTTTTTTGGCTTGTGAAAGGAACTTTGTGCGAGGATATTTGGTTTTTCTGTATGTCAATTTAGTTCCATCCCATCTGTCCCTGATTGCTCCCAGCTGTGTCCCATGTTCCCTGGTTACCCCTTGGGTATTTAATTCCACCTGTGTTCCCTGCTCCTTGTTGGATCCTTGTCATTGTCTCAAGTTGTGCCACGAGTTGCTACTTGCCTCTACTCACCTGTGCTGCCTGGATTTTAGTACACTTCTTCATTAAACCATCATTTACTCTCCAGCCTGGGTCCACCATGTCTGTCACACCATCCTACAACCACAACTCATGACAATTTGCACTAAGCAAAATAATGTTTATATAAGAAGAGTTCAGTTTTACTTTCTGAAAAGCGGAGCGATTTTACAAGCTTTAAGCTGATACCGTCAAAATGCAAATTTCTGTTTCTTAACTAAGTTTGAAACATTTAATCAAAACTGCTCGGTCTGTGTGACTCCCAAAGAAAGAGCAAATGGTTCACAGGGATGCGTATTTTTAGACTATGCAGAGAAATATTCAAAACTTCTGAAAACTGTAAACATGGGTTATTTGTCAACTTATTTATCTGCTGACTTATTATTCAAGCATGACTATCTACAGTAGTGGTTCCCAAATCCAGGCCTCAAGGATCTGTGTCCTGCAACATTGGTCCAACACACCTGAATCAAATGGCTGAATTTCCTCCTCAGTATTCTGTGAAGTGATCCAGTCCTGCTAATGATTCCATTTTCCGAAAGGATGCTCATTTGTACGCAAGGGATTCTCATCTTTACAAAATCAGAGAATCTGCAGGAGAATCTGAATTTGAAACACCACCAGATTGAAAATAAGCAAATTTACCACACACTGACAAGGAGCTCCCGAGTTTCTAAGATAAATTACATTTTAATTCAATTTCTTACTCTCAATCCCATAATTTAATTCATAATATGTTGAAATTTGAGAGCATCAGAAAGAGAAATAATGTTACATCTAGCCTTTTTTACATTTCTTGTTTGGCTTACTCAAAAATTAAAGTTGTTTTTTTTTTACTCAGGTGATGTGCTCTTGTTCTTGCTCAGATTCTCTATTATTACATTGTGATTGTGAAGATATGGCCTAACCTCTGGTTCTGAAATTTGATTTCTATGTTTGGTTCTCTTTGAAGTGCAGTTGAAGATAAGCGAGGTCAACATGAACAATGTGTGCATTGGATCAGTCGTTCAGGATGCTCACATGCAAACATGCAGCTGTTGAGTAAGCCCTAGTGCTGGTTGTGCAACATCCGCTTTTCCTTTTTGCTTCCAGCTCAGAAGGCACTTTGACAGACTCTCGTGTCAAAATCCAAAACCAGTGCTTTGTTCTTGAAGACGCTGGCAGGCACATGCTTCAGCAGAGGAACTGCTTCATCACCCACACTGGATACAAATCATTACCCACAGCTAAAGGCGCCCTAATTCATCAAAGTGGCTCAGCTGGTTTGAAAATTGTGAAGAAAAAAAAAAAAGAACAACCCAAACTTCTCCCCCACTGGGACATAACACAACAGCTCATTCGGTCCCCTGTTCTGCCTTATCAGAGATTTCTATAGTGTTGCCTTTTCACCAAGCTTCTTTCTTTGCCTATTTCACTCTGTAAACGTTTGAATTTTGCCCCTGTGTTACCTTACCCACGCCACCTTGATTTCTATTCTACCGTTCATGTAGTTTAGAAACTTGATGTCTCTTTATCTTAGACTTCTTATCTCCTGCTGTGTCTAACAATGTTTGAGTGAGAGTTTTTAAAGTCATGCCAGGTTGTCGGTTTTAAAAGCAAAAAAGTGTGATTTTTTAAAAAAAAAGCCTTTTTAATTTCATTGCTAATTAGGCAAGATGATTTCATAAATCACTGGCTACGTTTTGGATCTATATCATCCATCTGAAGGAGAAACATTGCACATATTGCCCCAGCTGACGTGCTGAACTATTAATTAAGAAAGTTACCTAAAAAAGTTTTATATGTGTCACCAGGGAGCAATCCAACTTTAATGTACCAACTTTTCTTCCGACGATAATAGATCATTAAACAGTTAAGTTGCACAAAGCGGAGATAAAAGGTTCTCCTTAGGATTTGTTGTAAACGTTAGCACATCTTATGGTCCATAGATTATACTCCAAATATCTGGAGGGGCTTCTGTGCGGAGTTGAAAACAGAGGAGCATCATACTAATTCTGTGCTCCACCCGTTTATTTGATCATTTATGCTATCTATGTTTGCATCCAAAATAGCCGTGTTCATTTTGCAACCTGCAGAAGCCAGTAGCAATGGTGCTCGGGGAATTTCACGCATTCACACCAACAATTCATTATTACAAAGTAAATGAGAAAATGTCAATATTTCATCATTTACATTTACATGCATGACAAACATTACTTCTGAAAAAAAGTCCGGAAGTACAAATACATGGATTTCTAATTGTAACAGCACATTTTATGAGTCAATTATACTATATTCAACTTGCATTTTATTCAGAGCCATACCACTGTGATTGTTTGGTACAATTACATTTTTAACATTCTCTTGTAAAATTGGTTGAGATAAAAGAGGTGAACAAATTTATTGTTTATGTATCCTCTTCTGTAGTTTTCTTTGCTTTTGTCACCAAACAGAAAGCAAATGCAGACTCTTCCAAAAAAGGAAGGGAGGGGATTAAATATGAGGTTAACACTAAAAGAATAGTTTAAGTATGGCTTTATTCAATTTTAATTTCTTGTCTTTGAGAACAGGTATGTTGTCAAAGACATACAAGTTATTTAGAGAGACAAGCTCTTGTGTTGATTAAAACACGTCATTTATTTGTTTGCACAAATAGGTTACTATATTAAATTACCACTGGTTTGCAGAGCAGAGAGTATCTTAATACTTTAAAAAATGTGTTTAGACATAAATCAGTGCCTCAAAAATATAAATTTGTACATCTGCTGCAATTTTTATGTTAAGATATTATGCAGTTGTTTGAATCCTTTCCCACAGCAGGAGCGCTGTCATCTCCTGGAAGAAGAACAAGAAGCTGTGCAGCAGGTGGTACAATGCTCTGTGAGTCCTGATTTGACATCAATGAGATCACAAGAAGACACAGAAACCCCTAAAAGCATTCATATTTCTGAAAAACATTGGTTATATTCTTTGAGATGCCTTGAACAATTAGACTTTATTCTATATATATTTATGTAGCCCTTATTAATTAAGTTTAAATGATGATGTTTGAAAAAAAAGTTGAGGGAAATCTTCTTGCTCGAGAAGTTTGTTGGATATTCTTTGGTGTAATCCTATCTCATTTTTTTCTGAGTCTGGAATAATGTCATGGCTTCCTGATAAATCTGAATGCTATACGATTTGGATTCAGCACTCAGATGCTGAATGAGATGCTGGGTTTACTTATTGACTAAAATAAAAAAAAAAATGATGCAAAAACTAATCATTAAATAATCCACTGACAAAAGAGGCTCTAAAGAGAATTTTAAACCATTAACTCTCAAGCTGCTCTCAGTTATGGAAACAAGCCTTCTATACTGATAAACATTACTTTATTCTCTATGAAAATATGGGGCATCCATTTTTGGATGGAAACGGATTTGAGTGGGAAACATCAAATCAGTAATTAGCTTACATTTAATGCAGATTAACAATGGTTATGAAATATGTTGCAATTGCAAACCACACAGGGCAATACTCTAATAATAAAACATATTAACAACTGCTGAAATTTCACATGATAAAAACTAATGCTTCAAGAGAAACCTGTCAAGGAAAAGGAAGCTTTGCAGCCACCACTGAACAGAAACCACTGAAATACATCTGTGTATGAATGGAAGGAGGGTTATAAATAATCATATTTTTTATGTTTGTCAGAAATTTTTATAGCCCCCCCCCTGCTTTTTATTCTGAAAACTGAAGTCAACCAAGGAACACATTTATTAGGAATAAGGTGATTGCACTGCTCTGCTGGATACACAAGCACACAGAGGTGCACAACACTGTGGCTGCAGAATCCTGATAGCCTTATTTGATGTGGCACGTGATTCCAGACACTCTGAGGGCCAATTATATGGACAAAAAGAAGGTGGTGCAGAGAGGGAGGGATACAGCTCAGAAGGAAGAAGACACTGACTCCTTTATTCATGTGTTTCACTGGGTTATGCATCGTATGCCCCTGCTAATCATGCACTCCCATGAGCCTGGTGCATTATGCCATAGGAGCGGCTTTACTCAGGCACTGTATTTTCAATAACAGATTCTTTGTCTAAGAGCAAGGAGAATGGGCAAAATCTTCTTGACTGTTTTTCTGTCGATTATTTCACATTTGGAAGGTGATGGAGAAAATTTGCCCCAATATCAATAGTACATAGAGCTATTTTCTAAAGTTTTCATTAAGGTTATAAGGTGTAAATATGTAATCGTTTGAGAAAAAAATGTCACAAGGCAAAATTATTACAGACCACAAGTGAATGATCATGAGAGCAGGATAGTATACTTCCAGATTCATGTTGATCTGACATTGAGATCTGTGCAAGATCGAAAAAGATGTTTCTCTGCTTAGTCCTGCATGCTAAACTAAGTGAATACAAGATGATCAGTGAGCAGTTTGAACCTTCTTGAATTCTTAATAAAATCTCCTCTTCTTTTATTTTAAACAGCAGAATGTATTTCTTATTACACAGCCAGTCTGGTTATTGGTCATTTCAAATTACAGTCCAAACTATTCCTTAGAAATTTGAAATGAGAAAACATGTCCAAAAAATCTGTAGCATCCTAATTTACAACTGGCCAGAGACATTGTCAAAAGGACAGTGTCAAATGAACAGAAAGGCGGTGTGGGAGTTCAGAAGCAGTACTACTATAATTTGCAGTTATTGGACACCATTTTTTAAGCACATTGTAAAACATTTTAAGCGTACTTGCTTTTGCATCCTGAAGCCATGTTCTCATTGCAATCATGATTAAACTATCAGAACATAAACTTAAACTTATACAAAACAGAGTTTTCAAGAACTAAGAACCATTCTCCTTGTTAAAGTTGCCGATTACAGTTTCACTGCTTATGAGTCTTGCCTTGAAGAACAGTACTCACATTTATGAAGCTGTTTTTACTCTAGTACCTTGAAAGGGTCTTTATGGTCCTTTTTAGAAATTGTAATGTACAATGTAATATTGATATCCTTCAAACTTTGATTCTTTTTACTTAGCTTGATTGATTTGTTTTATAATTCAGTACTTCTTGTGTAGTTTCTGTGACAGACATTAACCAAGCTTCTGCAGTAAATAACAACTCTAGTATAAATAATTGAAAACAATGTGGAAATTAAGCAGACATTGGAAAGCAAAAAAAGAAAAAAAGAAAAAAAACGAAACATGACGCAGTTAACTGATCTTCAAACACAGAATCTGTTTGCCGCACATGTCTGATCACAGGATGCTATCATCATCACTGCTGCAGTTTAATGCTGCTGGTTTCTCAGCTGTGATCACAGCAGCGATGCCACCTTTCATTATTAATGTCTGAGATATGACCTTTCTTTAGTAAGAACCTCATTAAGATTTACATATCCTCATTTTTAAAACCATTAACACAGTCTCTTTTATCGTTACCTCAATGTCATTTACATCCTCTGAGAGATTTAAGGAATCTAAACTCTTTTGTGATCTTATCATCATTTTATTGCTCCTGTCTATTTCCTCTTTCAGAACATATAAGTAACAGAGTTATGAGGACCTATTTCATCTAGCTACTTTGAAAGCTTGCAGACAGGATTTAGAGCGCTATCAAAATGAATGATGCATTTGGCATCTGGTGTTGCCTTACAATGGTGAGAGGAGCCGGATAATAGTCCAAAGCTAGACACTAAGGTGAGTCACATATTTGCAGTTTTTAATATTTTTACAGGCTGAGTTGTAATTGTTATGGAAATGAATTCACAGATGATGAACTCTGAATGTACTTGTCAGAGAAAAGAGAATATATTAAATCTTAAAAACTAACAATTAACTTGCATATTCTGCTATCAATCTAGTGTGGCCCAGCTAGACTAAATTATATTTACTGAATCCTGAAGGTGGAAATTAAATTGTCACCAGGATGCCCTGCATTATAAAGAATGCACAAAATCCATGATGGGAGGAAGTTTTGCAACATGGTGTTATTTTCATATAGGGACATAACTTTAATCACTGAGTTATGCCACTGGTTTGTCTGAACCATATGGTTAGCGTCAGTGTTGTATAGTGACGAGTAAAAATACTTCACTACTTTACTTAAGTATATTTTGGAGTACTTCATACTTTCCTCAATAAGAAAATTTTTGATAACTTTCACTTTTACTTCACTACATTTCCGAACTTAATTGCATACTTTTACTCCGATACATTTTCAATGTGTGGTTTAGTTACTCGTTACAAAAAAGCGAGAGAGAAACGCAAATGTTTTGATCCCACCTACTGATTGACTGCAACAAAGTCGGTAGCCAGCTTGCCTGGGCTTGTTCATCACCACCAATAGGATGCACAGGTTTCGCACCTCCCCACTACGTCAGAAAGTCCAGCGAACGGTCTGATTGGTTAGTGCTCCGTAAGTGTAGGTTTGTGCCGTTAAAGTTTTCGTTTGTGCAGCTTTGGTTTCCCGAGATATTAGAAATGATTTTTTAGACCATCCAGAGTTTACCATCCCCGCATTTTGCTCCAAAACAAACCAAAGTGGGCTGGTTCGTTAATGCTCCGTTTGTGCAGGTCTGTGCCATTAAAACAAACGCAGCAAAGTTGTTTTCAATTTGGATTTTGGCTATTCCGATATCCGGTGTGAGCGGCGCCTAACTCGAGGTTGATCCGATTCATGAACGCTAATTTCGGCCAGCCGTTCCCTCGGTCTCCCCTTCCTCAAGCGCTTTGAGTTTCACTCAGGGAGAGTCAACAAATTTTACATCCAAACTCTCCTGAGAAACTAATAGAAATAGATTTCTTGCCTTCAAACTGACACAAAATTCATTTTACTTACTCTTTAAGTAAGTAATGGATGGCCTAAAAAAATAATTTTTAATATCTCGGAAACCAAAGCTGCACAAACGGAGCTCTAACCAATCATACTATTTGCTGGATTTTTTGAGTAGGTGGGTGTCAGCATCTTGAGGTCTGTTTCGCTTCTCCCATTAAACACCAAGTTAACAAAAAAGCTCTCCCTCTTCAGATGCCAATAAACTGCATTTCCCTCCCAATTCTTTTTTTCTTTTGCATAATGACCAGTTGTGTGCACCTATAGTGTGTGAAGTAGAGTAATCGTAACGGCTTTTTTTCTTCATGTTGGCCGCATTTTCTGTACTGACTATTTTTCTCATTTTCAGCACTGACCTTACGAAAGGGAAAACTTAAGGCTTACAAAAACTTTATTTTCTGTCCTGGAGGGTTTACTAAGAAGCTGGTTCAGTTGTAAAGCCGGTTAAGTTAACCTAGTGGTTTAGGTAAAGCACCTAATTTTCTTAACTAAATGATGCTGCAGGTTTATCTATTAGCAGGTTTCATTTTGCCTGCACTTGGTTGTGTACATTATTTTAAGTGTATTTAACAAGTTTACCAAAATATAAAAAATGTCATTCAAACTGTATTTACCTTGTTTTACTTTTTACTTATACTTTTCATTACATTACTTGAGTTCATCCATTTTTACAGTACTTTCCATACTTAAGTACAAGACGTTTCAGATACTTTAATACTTTAACTCAAGTAACATTTCAATCAGTGACTTTTACTTTTACCAAAGTTATATTTTGGAGCGTACCTATACTTTTACTTGACTCCAAGATTTCAGTACTTTATACAACACTGGTTAGTGTGACTTCCTTCAAGTGTTTCCACAGGTAGCTTGCATTTGTTATATACTTGCAACAGCTGCTGCATCAGCTGGACAGGATGTCCCGGGACACAGGGGAGGAATTTTTCAGCTCTCTGTATCTTTCACATAATAGACAGGCCTAAGCCATTTTGTAGAAGCTCATTTGCCGCCTTCATGGTAGAGTTATTAGGCAGATTTGATTTGCAGATATGACAGGATGGATTTGATCTTATAGATGAATTGATTTCACACTGCCTGGCTCGCACAGCTGCAGAGATTTTTGGGATAATTTATGATGTGTGGCAAAGAGAATATTTAATTAACCCTACAATCTACACAGCTTCACATCAGTTTTTCATAAAAATATTTGTAAATATGTATATACTATATTTTATTGGGCATGCTCTTACGCAAGATGAAGTGTTTGTTTCTTAGCAGCTGCAATATGTGATGACAAATATATCCCTAAATATTAACTATAATTTAGTGGGAGAATTCGATGGATAAAAGAGCTTAGGCTCCTTCTGCAGAATTGTAGAGACATGTTCGTTTGTGTTCAATGATGCACAAACAACCAGCTGTCTCCACTGTTCTGATGGAGTTCACCAGAACCCATGTTGTGCAGATTCCACAATGTGACAGGTCCAGCTGTACATTCACAGTTAAATTTCAGCCTGATGGTAAAGTCATGTCAAAGTACCTACTACTGATATTCCTATATGTCACAATGTAGCTCCTGAGTTAGGTAATATTAATACAACACAAGACAACTACTAAACCTCAAATACTCATGTCAAACTCGGAGAAAGGAAAAGAAGGAAAATGTGTCAAAGCATTGACCGGATAATGGTGCGAAGGTTTTTCCCTTAAAGTTATAGTTCCAAAACCACCTAAGCTTTCCATTGAGCTATTCCATTACATAAAAGTCCTTCTGAAGAGATATGACACTTTATACAGTTTTATATTTCCAACTTGGAAATTAATCTGGCTATTGTGAGATACAGGCCTGGGCACAAATAAAAAAGGGAACGTGCAAAAACCAGGAAATGTGACAATTAAAATATAAGCCCATATTTCTACACAATAAAATGCTGCTAGTATACCATAAAAAAGGCAGAATGCGCTCTACTTAAATTCCTAAAGCTCTGTTTGTTTCTGGACATTTCCTTTAGTTGCTGTTGGCATGTGAAAGTCTACAGTTTTTGTAATGATCATATGGTGACATGCTCTTTAAAAATATTACACAGCTCAGATGTTATTTTAATGTATCTGTTATACATTTTCCATTGAAAAGCTGAATATCTTTCTATACTTAATATTCTAGATTGTGCTCTCTCTGTATTCAAATGCATATCAGATGATACGCATTGGAATCTGTTTTTAGTCATATATCATTATTATTATCATTATTATTTACATGCATATAAAACATTAAAATCCAAGTATGTTTTTGGTTTTTGCCTGTTTAAGATATCTTTTTGTTTCTGTGCCAAACATCCAGAAGAAATTTGGATGTGGCTCTGTTGAAACTTTAATGACTTCTAGCTCCCATTGCCTCAGAGCTACATAATGATGGTAACACTCTCACACATACATATGCATACGAACACTGCTTAAGGAAGCCAAGAGGCAGTAAACTGTAACTCCCACTAAATAGGTTACTCACTGTGTGCTGTGCAGCTGCATAAATCAGGTCTCTGACAGGTGTTGTTAATCATACTGTCACATTCAGATATAAACACTGTAGTTTGAGAGCAAGGGATACATTTATGCAGAGTAGAAATATTTTCTTTTTTTTTTTTTTTTATAAAAATCTACAAATCCTTGTAGCAATAGTGCTGTAGCAGTGTTTTTAGCTGTGCTTTTTTTAGAAATTGTATGTGACGCTGGGTGGGTTTTTTCCTGGTGTTCCAAGTTTCCCCATGTTGTCTAAAAACCACAATACCAACATAAATGATGACTCTTAAAGGGTCATTTTCATATCTATCAATCTGTCTTTGTGGCATATTTCTCCCTGCTTTGGCTTGTTTTCTGAGAAAAGCTAGCAACTTGCCAGCTCTGTTTCTGTTATGGACTTGCGACCTGTTCTATGCATTTTCCTGTTACGTGCTCAAAGTACATTTTGCTTCGTAGCAATGCCAGAGGGCACTGTTGGTTAAGCGGCTGGTCTTTTAGTCATATGATGTCCATGGTATTATGAAAAGAAGAATTCCCATGAAAAGAAAGAATGGCAGCGATGTTGGTTCAGAAATGGAGATTGTCTCTCTTTTTCTGGGGAATATACGGTTCAGAGATTCCTTCAATGGAATTGTAACCCTTCCACGATTATAAGAAATGGGGTCATTTAGACCTCATGGGTTTTTTTAATCTTTTAGTCCAGGTACTGAAGCACTGACCCCGCGTGTGCTTTTTTTGTGTGTGGATTTGGAAGCTTATGGTCTGATGAGACAATCCCACGGTTTCCGCTGTCCGACTGTGATATTTGCCGTGTTTTTCCTGAGCATCGCGCTAAGACCGTGGGAGGGCTACGTAAACCAGGGTCAAGGTTAATTCCTTCAGCCAGAATACAGACATGAACATGTACATGAACATTATTATTTTGGATTCAGTGCTATTTGGTAGCATCAGTAACTTGTTCTGCCAGGAAACTCCCCTCCAAGGCAGAAAAAGGGTGGGAGGACGTCTTCTGTCAGGAGATGGCTTTTGTTCACATGTCACATATTCACACAGTGGGAATCCTTTTCTTGTTCCTACAACTAGTGAAGTGCATTGTAGGATTAATAGTGCTTGTATAGTTCCCTGCAGCTCAGTCCTTTATGGCTCAAGGTGCAACAACCATAAAAATTGAACGGAAATTCAAAAACACCTCCACATTATGGCAACGAATTATATACCATCTCTACGAAGCAGAGAATTCCATGGTTTATCCCAACACATACACACTGCGCAGGACAGAGGCACATCACAGCTGACACCTGTACCTCGGGAAAAAAATGAATTTTTGCCAACACGCATGACAAAATGGAAGACAGTTTAACTGGATGTATCTCAGAATTTGTGCAGCATATGATAAACTCAGCTCACATATTCCATACATTCCTCAACTGGCAGCTGCATCATTTGTGAAGGAAAACAGAAATGTATTTTATTCATGGGATAGCTGGCCTGTCAACATCTACTTCCCTCTTGCTTCCCTTTGTCTCTGAGCTGTGTTGATAGGGACTGAGACAGGGTCAGATCCATCCATTGGGCTAAAGGAATGAGACTGAGATATGAAAATGGATTTGGGCGTGGAGGAAAAACACCCCAGTTTGGAAAATAGAAGAAAAAGGAACATGCACAGAATGTGAGATACTTTTGAAAAAGGAAAAATTGAAAGATAAGCAGGACAAGAAATTATATGTTCATGGAATGAAGAAAAACTGTCTAAGAAGACCAACTCTGATTAATGGCAAAAGATAAAAGCCTACTAATAGTATACTTGTGCTACAGTTGGAGCTTTTTAAAATCAAGTAACAAAAGGTTTCTTTTTTGCACATTTGATTTGATTTGATGGGGACAACTCCATGTGGGAACAGCTGCATGGCTTTATTTCTCTCCTCTCCTTCCCTCCGCAACACACACACACACGCACACGCAACACACACACACTTACACTCCAGGAAAAAAATCAAAGAATGCCTTTAATGGGAGTATCACTCCACTGGATACATTTAACAGATACAGAAAATATAGTTCCTAAAAAAAAATAAAACATGCACCTTGTATGAATAAAATTTTCAAATCATTTATGTGATATTTAAGAAACAATTAAATCTTAAAATCCACATTCCCAGAACTCACTTTATTTAATTCTGGTTCCACACCATGCAGCTTTACGGCTACTTTTAAAGAACACCAGGTTCCATAAATGAGGTCGAGCTTAATGCAACAAATTAGGCCAGCAGTCCATCAATTAGCCACACAGAAAATATCTGCACTGCCAGAGGGTTACAATGCATTAGGTGGGATATTATACGGATATGGACAAAGTGTGTGAGAAAGCAGAAGAGGAAGACAACTTTTAACCTTTTAGAGGACAGAGATTTACATGACACATAATGAGGAAAAGTAATAGAAGAAACAGAGCACATTTGCTGCACCTCATGGCCAACTGAGAGCTAAAGTGTAATTTGCACCATTATTACAAAAAACTGATCATGTGTATTTATCTTTTGTTTGATATTAACCTTATCTTAATTGGCATTTTAGAAGTATTGAATATCAAAGACTGACTTCATGATATAAACTATTTCCTCCATTTTCTTAGTCTTCATTTGTTCAAGTAGGGTCAATTTTATTAAGTCTTTTGTACCACAAACAACCCATTATGACCAAATAATGACCAAAAGGTAACCAAGCTTTTATGATGTACAGCTTTGAACTGCCCTGTTGCTGAAATTTGTTATACAAATAAATTTGATTGACTGATTATGTGTAGTCCCACATCTACAGGTATGTTTACTGTTAAAAAAGTCTTTTTTTTTGTTACTTTGGACTTATAAATTGCCTCATCAAGGAAAACATAACAATTTACTTAAGATCTCGTCAAGCTAAAATATTGTTTTTACATCTGTACTTCAAATAAATTAAAAGAACGTTAATTGATTAAATGCATGTGGCTGCCTGTATAGCAGAACATAAAAACTCTTTTCATCCACCTTTTCCAGCAGCTCTGCTGGTCCTATTGTCGCCGTCTCTGTAAAAAAAATCTGTTGACAGACTAATGAGTCCTTTTAGAATCCAACCTTCCCAAAGGGAGGTCTGAACTGAGTGAAATCTTGTTTCACTACAGAATGGGAAAAAAATGAGTTGAGCAGCTCAACTATCTTCAGAAACTGTTACTATGGAAACAACAACTCAACAATCAGATGTGTTTTCTACTCTTCAATCGTGTAAGGTTGTATGTAGGATGTTTGGAATGAATCAGAAATATTTTTGGCTCACAAATATTTATCCTACGCTTTTTCAGTTTGACGGCTGTAACCGCTATTAAAGAACTGCAGGTCGGATGTGATTCTGCTGCTTCACTTGAACTCATAATTTTTGGGTCTCAAACTGCTGTCCCTGTTGAGCAGTGACCCTGTAACCTTTACATGTGTTTCTGCTTCAACACCTGCAAATGAAATAATTAGGTCATTAGCAGGACTTTGTGGATCTTGATTGAATGCTGAAGAAGTAATTCATCCATTTGGTTCCAGTTGCTGTACGACCCTGTTTGGATCCTGGTGTGTGGCTGTGCATCTCTGTGAGGTGTCTTTTTGTAGAATACTGCATCAATGTGCATAACAAATATATTGAGCTACTAAACTAAATAGGTTATTTAGAATTATTTATGTGAAAATTCAACTTTTTTTTTTTTTTTTTTTTTTTAGGAAATTTGTTTTATTCAATATTTTGTCTAAAGCTGTCTCAGTGCTGGCCTCCATAGGGTAATGCTAAGCAGTTGCATTAGAGTATAAAAGCTTCTCACTCAGACACTCGGCCACAGTGCCGAATCGGGAGTTGAAAAACATGTCCTTTGCCCACTTTAATGGAATTTAAAAAATAAATGTTTGAATGGGGTTATGCCTCCACAGGGATATTAGTTAAACTTTAAGTATTGTCAATATTGTCTACAATAACACATATTTACTTAATCATATTTTAAAAGTTCTTTTCAATTTTTACAAATTTTTAACACAAAAACACAGTGGATGCTAAGCCCCCTCCTTCTGGGCTTAGCAAATGTTCATGGGGAAACCCTGCATTATTAGGTTGCATCATAACATCAAGACTTCATGCTGTTGTTTGTTGATGCGTGCCTCTCTGTTATGGAGGGGCCACTTGTGAAAGGTACTCTCATCTTCCGCCTGATGTGTTTTACTGTTGATGATATCCATACGAAGGCAGGATAAAGCCACAATAATGTTCAGACTATTTTTATTAAATAAATTAAGTGACAGGATTTGATGGACTCACAAAGAAGACCGACAGAGATGCCAGAAATCCTGGCAGTGTAATAACAAGAATAAACCAGCTAGAAGTAAATAAAGACCAGAGGACTGAAAACTGAGACGCAATGGTTAATTGAGCAAAGACTTTGTGAGTCAAATTACCCAAATTCATGAAGCTGAGGGAAAAATGATTGGCAGGAAGCTGACATGAAATGAAAACACAAGAGATTACTGGGATTAAGAAACTAATCAAACACTGGAAACAGAATAAACATCAATAGATAGATAGATAGATAGATAGATAGATAGATAGATAGATAGATAGATAGATAGATAGATAATGTGTTATCTATTTACAAAATAACAGATAATCCATCATTTGTAGAATATGACAAGTAGGATTTAAGTTTCAAGGGGTTTATTTGAAGTGTTTAACAGTTAACAGCTTAATATTTAATAAAGTTTACATAAGTTTAAGTGCTGCCATTATTGTATGAAGATTAAAATGTAGTTGAGAGTCTTCAGAAAATACTGTAATCAAGCATTTCCGTAATTTTGGAGACTGTCATACAGTTTGTCATAGTCTTATTGTAAGACCTTGAATGTATAATTTTGAGGTTCACCAACCATTTGTTGTTATTACATGTTCAAAGCAGACTGTATTTCTATAAAAGTGTGTCCCCAGCCAGGGCAGCAAATAAGTCATTTATATATAAAGAAAAAAACTGCATGGGGTCATATTTCCTTTGAATTTAAAGATAAACAGAAGTCTAGCTGCTCCATTCTTCAGGCTTTCATTTCTTTAACAATCTAATACCCTTTCTGAGTCTTTTGTCCCTTTTGCTGTCGTTCCTTTATGTTGTAAGATAATGGCACAAAATTACATGAAGCTACTAAAGCCTTTATTTAAGCACTGAGTTGAAACTACAACTCTTTCTGTGAACTTAAAAAAAAAGACAAAACATAGTGCTGTTGGAGGTGCTGTTCAAAACAAATAAATGGTGATTCAAAGAAGGCTAGAAAAATGTTAAAGTCTATAATGAGGATTTTTCAAATCAGAACATTATTAGGCTTGCAGACATTTGACACACCATCCCTCCAATTCTGTTATAAAATATAGAATTGTATTTGAATTACCGGATTGATTCTCCACATTTCCAGAGACACTGGCTTTTAAAAAAAAAAAAAAAAAACAAAAAAGCTCTTTGATTGTGCTACCTACCTGCCTTTTGTTTGAACCTGTCCTTTACCTTGCAATGCAACATGAATGAAAACTGAAACTAGCTCTTACTGGCATGGAGCTGTTTCAGAAACACGCATCACACTGAATTCTGAAAGCTGGAGTGATGTAAAATAAAAAGAAGAAAAAAGAAACACCTTCTGTACACTGTCAACTGAAGTGCCAGTCAGTTTAAAGCATAAAGCTTATGGCGAAAGGTTTACAGGGATCTATACCTACACAAAGAATTGTTGTGTAGGTATAGATCCGCAGTTTGTCCGCAGTTAAGCAGCCAGACAAGTGAGCTGTAGTAGCACTGGTGTGAAACACTGGGAACTGATTCCTGCACTAAGTATTGTCTTAGCCTGGTAAAAAGTAGCCCCTTTTCAACGCTTCGCTTTGTACAGAGAAAGAACAACTGCTAACTCTAACCCGAGCAATCAGTTTTGAAAAATGACTTCTTCCCAGAGGCGTGGACTCTATTAAAGTTTTCGGTGTTACCCAATCGCTAAAAGATGTCCGCGATGCATGTAATGAGTTAGTTTGATACCGTGAAGCTTATCCAATCTGACTGAGCTGGAGCTACGTTGCAATGAAGAATGGACATAAAATTCACTCTGTGGGAGAAAACTAAGAGACTTGTAGCTGTAATTTCATTGAAAGGAAGTACTTGAGAGGATTTAAATACACATGGCCTACATTTTTATAATATGATAAAATGTAAAAATTGCAAGGGATTTTAATTGTTTATTATTATTATTATTTGAGAGAAATATTAGATAAAACAAATGGGAAAAACTCTGAAATTACAGTTCAACAAATTTGACCAGTGACATCGCTAATATGTCTGGATGTTTTGCTTAGAGGTTTAAACGCAAGTGAAATAACACTTAACTGACCTGCATAGCAAACTCTCTTATTTCTCAAAACATATTTCTACGACATTCATCAGCTCGAAAGCATCGACTGACAAGTGCATTGCGATTATGCTGCTCTAAAAGTACATAAAAACAATGTTTAAATGTCACTTTAAACTTTCCCAAGAATCCCCATACTTCTTTTTTTTATTAAAGCTTTAAACTGCTTTTTTAAACAAATGGAGTAAACAGTAAATATCCAGTGCATTCCTGTGAACCCCAAAACAATGGCTGACCAGGGAGTAAAAAAGTTATATTCAGCAGAAACACTGAGGCTATAGGCCAACGACTAATAGGCTTTACCATCCTTATCAGTACGGTGCACTCTCCCCCCTTCCACACCACACACATACAGACACACAACTAACTGCATTCTCTGCCTATTTCCTTGCTTCCTACCAGTCCCAGATGGCCTCTTCCTGTGCCTCCTTAGAGTTCAGAGCTGAACAATTTAAACCCGTTAAGTGCTATATGGCTGCTGATAAGGAGGGAGATGAAGGAGTGAGAGTAAAGGTCTGCAGATTAAGTGAAATCAAATTGAGGATTAACTCATAAATGTATATGCTTGGCCACATTTTCTGACTGCGGTCTCAAATGTATGGGTGAGCTACTATGAAGAATCTAAAAAATATGCAAATACTGCACATATATCTGAGCCAGTGAGATGCAAATGTCTTCACTCCTGATGGGGAATTTTCAGAGCTATTGAAGTCGACATATGACCTTTATTTCTTTTTAATTGCGGACAGTTCACAGAAGTATCCATGTATTTTGTATACAGTTCACACTGCTTCCATTCTGTCTCGTCTGAAATGTTTTCACCACTTTACTTGAATCCGCCTTCCAGTAAATTGAATTTCTTGGAGATATTCAAGAGGGTGCACATCTGTCTAAATAGGGTTTCAAGCTTGATGGTGTGTGTCAGAGCGAAAACGAAGCCACGGGGTGAAAAGAATTATCAGTCAATCTGCGAGGCAGGAAAGTGTTAGGTACATATCAGGATAAGAACATCTCTGCAGGATTGAAAAGCTAAAGAGGACAGTAGCCCTCATTCTATTGCTGAAAAAGGTTTGTATTTCCCTAACAATGGCAGGTTTTTAAGGAAATGCAATGTAAGAAAATGCAGTACAATCAAAATGGTTTAATAATCTTGCTCCATAAGTGTGCACCTGCCCTTAAATAAAGGTATCAGCTGTGATAGGTGTACAAAAAGTCCCATTGCATTATTTATTTAACATGGCATAATGGAAATGGGCCAAAATAGCTGGAAAAAATATAGGATGATAGTGAAATTAAACTTCATTTGGACAGTGAAATGATGACGGTAGAATCATGCTAGTGATTTTTTTTGTTTTTCCATTTGGAACTCAGGATTTTACCAAAGAGAAGAAAATTATGAACAGCGATAAATACCAGTCAGCTTTGTCCCAAAAATTTTAAGTGTCTGCTCGAAAGCCAATGAAGATAGATATTTTACCTGGATATCTGGAGTTTCTTCACTTTGAACTCAGAAGCAGGTTATTCATGGCTCACTCAAAAGTTTGACTGAGGCAATGCGGACATCAAAAATAAGTGAAAAATGCAAGTGTGGTGTCTCTCAAAGTTTTTCTCCAAAAAATAAAAATAAAAAAAGAACACCTCAGTGTCTAATGCAAGATAAACTTCTGCAGCAACTGCATTCAAACAGGGTGAAACATCAGCGTCTTTGATGGTGAAAAGCTTTTTGAGAGTTTAGTTCCGAGTACTGCACTCATCAACAAATCAAAAGTAGATTTTTGGGCATAATGGTAGCTCTCGCACGCTATCCAGCCTCTGAGAAAAATACATTCTAATATCATTCAATTACAAGAGCTCTCTGTCTATGTTTTCCATTAGCTTCAGTGATGTAAGTCTTAAGTTCCCACTATTTTTCAACTGAAAAATAGAAATATAGAATTTCTCCTGGATAAATCTGTTCTACATACAGAATCTGCAAAGTAAACACTGTTGAAATTTACAACATTAAGTCTTTAATTATTTTAATTAAAATTAAATAAAATGCTGAACCTTAATGACTTCTTGCTTGGCTTAATAAAAGAGAATCCAGTGCAGCTGTAGATGGCTTGGAAAGTCATTTAAATGTCAAGAAAACTCATTATTTTGAGGACCACTTTATTATATAACATTTTTAATTTGGGTAACCTAAGAGTTCACTAGGATGAAATAAAAAAAAAAATTAGCTAACCAAATGAACTTTACATTGCACTGAGCATGAGTGCTGAGTGAAAGTAAGGGGACATCTGGCACACCACAGGGAGTCTGACTGCCGCTAAATGATTTATGAGAGACATTGCACATTATGGCAATCAGATCAGAAACAGTCAGCCTCATTGTTAAATTAATTGAAAACACTGCTTGATTTTTATCAGTGTAATTTATTGAATTTATTTATATAACAAGAAACAAAGGCGACAACCCTACTGCCTTAGAGGAGGTATAACAGGTCAGCTGGTCTGTTAGTGCAATATTTCCCCACCCTGGTCCTCAAGGCACACTGACCTGTATGTTTTAGATGTTCCCTTCCTTCAGCGCGGCCCACTCAGATGACTGAAATTTAGCAAAACTTTGTTAATCAGCCATCAATTGAAATCATGTGTATTTAAGCAGGAGAATGCCTGAAACTTGCAGGGCAATGTGCCTTGAGGACCAGGGTTGAAAAACATTTCTTTAGTGGATCTGAGGACGGATTACTTTTCAGATTGCTAACTAATGCAGATAAGGGTGCTTTTGACAGAGTGGTTCAAGTTTGGTCACATTCAGTGTTTTTAGTGCTATATGGGTGTGAGCAGTCTACCTTGGATATGTTAAGGGAAAGTCTGAAAGGAGCTGCAGAGAGTTTGTGCGGTCAGTGAGTTTAATATTGAACTAACTCAGTGCACATGACTGAGTTTCATATTTATTTTAATGCCCTCTGGATGAAAAAAAAATAAGGAAAAGAAGGTAATGCATTAAGGACTGAGTATACTAGTGCTATACAGGGTTATACCTACTGTGGATTTTTTTGTGACAGAAAAGTTAGTCAAAACTGAAACTTTTTTCTGTTTGACAAAACTGTGTTTAAACATTTCAGTTACAGCTGTAGTTATCCTTGCATCAGCTTCATGAACCTGCCACCTTGTTGTTGTCATTGTGCTTTGTTTTGTTTCTTTTATCCTTCTCTGATCTGACAGAAAATCACCAGTCTGCTCCCACTCTGATGGACACAACGGTTCTTTGTATTCTGAACTCCCTTCTGTAGTGTTCTATACAATTTTTCTAACTCAAAATCTTAGAACATCTGATGTTATATTTGTTTGTCATCTACATTGTTATTTTTTTCTAAATGTTTTTTTTTTTTTTTTTTTTTTTTTGACATTGACTTTAACTGCCAAGACATACAAGTAATGATTGAAATTAGTTTGGGTATAACCTGTTTCTAGCAACATGAAACCCACTAAATGCTCCTTAAATGATTCAATTAATTTCCCTCTAAAATGTGTTTTAGAGAAAAATTGATGATCAATTAATAAAAATTAAAGACACCAATGATCTGATTATCAGTTAGTAGACAGATAAAAAATCTGCATGACGGCACAGTAAAGGCAGTGATGAATATTTGGAGAAAATATGTAACAACAAACACATTATGAAAAATAGAAACTTGTTTATAAATGATTAAAACACAAGACTGAAACTCAAGGAGGCTGCAGTGAGAACAAGAGGTGCAGCAATTTCCAAGAAGTATTGATTATTTTTGCTACATGTGACAACAAGCTGCAAGCTTCTTCATGGCTCTGGACGAAGGAACAGAGTTGAGAACAATTCCTTCCTTTCAAACCAAACATCCATGTCTGGATAAAATATTCCACAAAGTTTTGGGAAAATGTGTTGTTGTCTGATGAAACCAAACAGATCGTTTTGGTTCATAGCAAATCGGGGTATCTTTGGAAACAAAAAATACACTAAACATTACCAAATGAACACCACACCCCCTGTGGAATGTGGTGATGGCATCATCATGCTCTAGGACCCTGAGCAAGATGAAGAAACCTCAAAGTCTAGAGGTTCTTTTCGCCAGAGTTCAATCAAAATAAATAAAGTGAATAGCAAGAAATACCTCTCATTTCTGGCTCCATACAAACTGAAGCAAAGTTACATAGGAAGAAAGATTTTATTTTTCTGTGTTACAGTAAGTCCAAGCAAGCATCCAAATTCAACAGAAGAATGTGTCGAAAAAGGAAAGTCCATAATTGAAAAACCTGCAGAGTCCCTCAAGGAGTGATGACAGATGTCCTTAGTTATGCTGAACTTTTGCTAGGAGGAGCAGGCAATAATTTGTCTAGTCACAACGCAGTATTTAAAATACTTAACATTGAAACTGAATCAAAAAGTGCTTTAACAAATTGTTAGATCAAGGCCATGCACTCTTATGCAACACAGTAATTTATTGATTTTTGAAATTTTTCTTATAACAGAAAAATGTAATTATACAAGATGGATTTTACGTTGTACATGGATACAATTTTGAAATAGACAGTTACAGTTTTATGATTTTTCATCTGAAGGTCCTGATATTTTTGCCTTAGACTTTTGATGGCTACAGTGTACACCAGACTGGCAGATTTAGATTTATTAATTATTTTCATGCACCAAGAAGATTGTGTTTAATAGAAAAGTACATAGCTACGTATCTCCTGAAAAATAAAAAGAGAATTTGCAAGGGGTGTCATTTAAAAACAATAACAATTAATTTGGTTTCATTTACATTTTATTCAAAAAGGGCATTACTAAAATAATGTATGCCCTTCTTGATAATAAATGGAAAAAAAAAATTACTGACATCTTTGAGTTTGGAGGTGCTCCTTGCAATCATTCTCATCTATAGTTATCGCCATAAATTATCTATCAGATTAAAGTGGGAACTCCACCTTAGCTTTTCCAAAATGTTAATAGTACAGCCAGTTGAGAGAAACTATTATGTAAAAAAAGAATATTTATGAGAAGTTGCAGAGATGTTAAATACTTTAACCACTGTTAGCCTTCAAATTCTCAAATGACCATTTTTTTTTACTCTCCATTTATTTCTTTCATGCTTTATTATTGTATGTGTCAAACTCAACTTGAGGGCTGAATAAAATCCTCTTAGAGAGGGGCATTTGGCTGAGGTAAGGTGCGCGAAGTATCCGCCTCAAGTGCCTCCAGGGCGGCTCATAGGTGATGGTCCGAAAAAAACATGTCTGACCAGGAGGACACCCTGGGGCAGATCCTGGAGAGGTGGGAGAGATTAAATTTCACAGCTATCTTTGAAAAGTCTCTCTATCCCTCTGGGAAAATCTGGTGGAGGTGACGAGGTGAGAGAAGTCTGGGATGCCAGGGCGGTAAGATGTTGATTGTAACATCTGTCTACATCAGAAAAATTATATGGATGTTTTTTCACGTTTGACTTACATTTTGAATCAGTTACACTGAAAATTGATAGGTGTCAATCAATAAGATCAATTTTATTCTCAATGTGATGAATTTGTGTCACTCAATGAATAACTCATTCGATAGGTCTGAAGTAAAGACAATGCATGTCAGAAATAAAAGGTCTTTCCTGTTTTCAGATGATCAAGAAATACAATTGTATACAACATTAAACATTATCAAAAAAAAAAAAAATCCAACTAAGCAAGTGATGCAAAATGCATATGTGCGCTGGCAAACGCCTTTAAACGTGAGTCCAGAAAATAACAACCTTGACTAAAAGAATGAGGTAATAATAAAAAAGTTATGAAAGTAAATTATTCATCCATCTGCAATAGCAACCCTGCCTGTCAATCCAGCCCCTGCACAGCTGTCTAGTCAGATGGAGGGGAGCAGGGATGACCCTGTCTGCGTTGTCCAACCAGGAAGTGTGAGTTGTTGCAAAAGCTTATGCTGCAGGAAGCGGAACAATTTTGTTATAGGCTGTAGTTAGACTGATAGTTTTGCATGCCACTACGTATCACACATTTGTAAATGTACATGTATTTTTTGATATTCTGTAATTAGTATAATAATGGATGAACATATTTGATTTGGCATTTTATGGAGTGACCAGTCATTTTTCTTATTTAGCTCACAAATATGGGTTAAAAATAATATTTTAACCTATTTGTGGACGTCTCCCACAGTCCTGGGAGATGTCGAATCAATATTTAAAATGTAAAATTTTTATTTTTTAGTGGTTTCGGGAGCTGAGGGAACACCACCGACCGAGTGTCAAGCTAGGACTGCAGGAGGGATAAGGAAATACGTGTTATAGTCATGGAGTTTAGCTAAAAGGGAAAGATGCTGGAGCAAACTGAGAACCAGACAAGGGCTGAGAAGTGCCAGGTTCAATGCACCTGTCTCTTCTCAGAACTCCCTACAGTTTAAACCACATGCTGTTTATACACAAGACTGTTATTTTTGTGACTTTTTCACAAAATTGGGGGTTAGTTTACATTAATTATTGTATAGCATGTCATTAATGACATTAGTGATATTTTGCTTACTTTGTTTATAATACCGATTAATATGACATATAAGAGTTGATTTGCTTGAGGTTGGCTCATGCTCTTGTGTTACACAGTTACAGTCTGTTGCACTGACAGGATCACAAAAGGAAAAGTAAATAAATTAATAACAACAAAAACAAGGAGAGCATACGTTTTGTCATTAAATATTTCATCATAAGGACCAACTTGCATTCATCAGGACAATAGACATTCAAGCACTGCTCGTGAAACATACAGAAACAGAATCTGCAGTGTGTGGTTTCTGCGGTCTCCACTTTGCTTGGCAGGAGGTGTCTTTTCTTGCCTCATCATTTATTTTCTGAGCATAAGTCTTTCATTTTCACCAATAGTTTTGTGCTTTTACGAAGTTTTCCTCAAAAAGTTTGCCAGATATGTTTCTTCAAGAAATTTGCATCTTGTCCTTTTGTGGTTTTGTAGAGACAAGCAGGGAATAAAATTGCCTGACCAGAACCATTAAACCATTTTTTCTTTTGTTTTTATTGTGTGCTTTGACTACTGAGCAAACGAGAAACACTATCATGACTATCAGAGTCAAACAAGAAAGACCAATTCCCATCGTGAGCATAAATAGATCCAAATGTTTATTTGATAACAGCAGGAAACTTATTCAAATCCAGACTAATTTAAAATCACTATCTGTGTTATTGCAACTTTCTGCTCATTAAGGAAAGATTGTGCATGCGACAAAAGAAAATTTACACTATAAATATGGGGAGATTTCAGTATGATTTGACAAGTAAGACTGTTGAAGCTTGTTACTGCCATCAGAAAAACAGCAAGAATCCATTCTAGTCAAAGGGTTATTATGATGAATCATTGTCACCATGGTTTTTTTATATTTTTTGAAATATAGTTCTTTTTTTATTGTTAATATTTTACATATTAAATGGATGGAACATTTTGAAGGTAAATTACTGTATTTCACATAGATTATTGTTTGCCTGTTAATCTGAAATCAATAAATATTAGTTTTGTTTTGTTTTTTTTGTTGCACAAAATCAAATGTTTACAGTTTCAAATAGCAAGATTGCAAAAAAGGAAATTATTGTCACTGTTCAGGGTCTGATTATTGGGCAGAAACTTGACCAACTCCTGTTAGCCACTATACTGGCCTTCTTTATGCCTACACTAAAAGGTTAGTACTGCTACCTTTTGAATATGAAATGATCATGTTTATACAAGGTAAATATGATGTTTATACAAGATGAGTATCACATTTATGCGCTATATTATCGTGTTTGTATGTATTATCAGGTTTGTACAATATAACTATCACGCTATCTTGTGATAGCTCTCGAAAATTAATTTTTCTCCCTGACAGCAATACACTTTATTTCTCTCAATTTGAAACAATTTCTGAAAAAGTTGAACGTCATCATGAGAAAGTAGAAGTCTGAGCCACGCGTTCTGTTTTAGACTTTCACCCACACAGCTTTGGCAATCTGACAGGCAGCATTATAAAAACTAGTATAAACTACAAAACAAATGATTTGTTTTTCTCTCTCTCGCTCCTATATAGCTTATTATCTACGTTGATGGTGTGTTGTGTGTCTTTCTTATCTTCTGTACTAAAATTACATTTGACATTTATGTAAAAACATCTACATGGTACAAGATGGAAAATCCCATCAGCTGGCTTATTTTTTTTAAACCTTTTTTGCTTTTCTATGACGCTTGCACTTAGAAGATTGAACTAGCTTTAGTGTACTTCTTAATAAATAGTTGAAATAAATGACTTCTTCATCATTATCAACCAGTCATAAAGTGCTCTGGATTCAGCAGTTACAAGAGCAAAACCCTTCAATGTTTTCAATATCATCGTCACAATGTCATGCAACCATTTTCATTCACATCAAACGCAAACACATTCAGAAATTACTTTAAAGATGACAAAGTGTATTTTTAATTTGTTAGCACAAAATATATTCTGTTCCATCAGGAAGCCAGGATGGGTTGCAGAGGGTCTAAGTATACCTATTATATTATTATAGCTTTAAAACTTATCAATTCTTCAAATCACTCTGATCAATGTGGAAGGGAGAAAGATATCTCAGGAGAATCAGGAGAATAGCAACAGAATCTACAGAACATTAACAAAACGTGTCGCCCCACCGTATAGTTTAGAAACATAAAATGTACCTGAAGATTATTAAACTGTATGAAGCAATGTATTTATTAGCTTAAAAATAAAAAGCCATATCTGTAAGTTAGCAAAACCAGACTCTTGAATTGCCAGAGTGAAAAAAGTATAGTTTAACAAAGGAAAACAAAGACAAAATACCAATGTAACTGAATCTGTTCATTTGAAGGTCATCATAAGATGTTAATTGTTTTGTCAACACAACAGCTATGTTTAAAAATGAAATGAAATGACATCAGATTTATAAAGCACTTTTCAGGACCCTCAAAAATGCTTTGCAGTGAAATCAGTCATTACCATTTACACACATTCACACTTTTAGTGGTAGTTGCCCTGAGGCAGTCTGGCAAAATGTACATATTTGTGTGTTTGTAAATGCGAAGCTTACATGTGCACGCACACACACACGCAAACAGACTCGAGGCTTTTATTGAGGTCTAGGGGTATGCAATTTGACTTTCAAAAAGTCCTCATGTGTGACTGCATATTCACACCTTAGAGATCTCAAGGTAACTAGCTGGTTGTTTATGTGTGCTGGTGGTGTGTCCTGAGGTAAAGGTGTTTTACATCAGAATGCAGGAAGCAAAGAAACAAACAGCAGAAAAGGATCAAAGGAAATGTAAAAATAATAACACAGAAAGGGTCTAAAATGCAATATATGAGACATGTTTAGCCAATAAGTCTTTATCAGTACAGATTTAGATAAGAGAAGATGAAAGATAAGAAAAACAAATATGGAAAAAAACAGAATGCTGTATGTTCAGTCTGTCTATGAATAAACAACTCAAGGGAAAAAAAATAGGCCGTCACATAAATCATGGGAATCTGCGGTACTTTTAAATTATACTGAGATTCAGCACCAGCTCAGACTTTGCAGAACAGTCCCTTTGTTTACAAATGCTATACCAGGACATGTTGACTGACAAAGTTGGTAATCAAACACATTTCCACCAGGACAGAAGAGCACAGCAAGAATACACAGAAAAACAAAACCCTTCAGAAAAAAACCTTGTGTTCATTTCCACAAAGAGAAGACAGGCAGAAATTCCACCAAATCAGAGTCAGGATAAAACTTAAAACAAAACAACGTATAAAATGAGCAGACTTGACAGCAAAGGTGTTTGCAGCCAACTTCATGAAACATCAGATGAAATTGAGCACTGAGTACTGGTGCTCTGTTGCATTAACAGAGATCTTGTCCGGTAGTTCACTAACTCGTCTTCTGTAAGATTCTGAAAGCAACAATTAACATTTTGAACCACTGAGCTTTAAACTGATACATTGTACATTCTGAACGTGGTACTGCATATTATGTGAAACCTAAGAAGGCTTCAAACAATTTACGGAGATTTTGAGTTGAAATTTCAGAAAGGAAATTAACACATATTCATCCAGATTTACAGGACAGGACTCAAAGCATAAAGCGGAACCTCCTAAGAGCAAAATCTGTGACTGACTGAGTCATGAAACTTGTAACACAAATTGAGAAGTTCTCAAATAAATGTCTTTTCTGCTTGGAGCGTCTATGTTCTCCCAGTGCATGTGTGAATTTCCTATGGCTACTTCAGCTTCTTCTCAAAGAAGTTCTTGAATAGAAGTAACAGGGTAATTGTTTTGTACATCAATACAAAGATGGAAAAAAGGTGACTGTCTGAAGAGAAGTTCTTGAAGTAAGGACAGTTTGTGCTTTTTCACCAGCCTGATGCATCAGACTTGTTTTTAGTTCTGTAATATAAAAAGAAACGGCTTTAACTCAACATAAATTACGGACTAAATTACTCTAAAAGCTTCCCCTATGTGATGAATCATTGCTTTAGTTGAACTAGATTTTATTATTCAGAAGAATGGAAGTGCTTATTCTCCAAGAGATGCAGTTAGAGCATGTTTAAAATAGTTTCAGTATTTCACCAGTGTAGAGTTGGTCAGCCGGTTCATTCATAATTCAGCTCACCTGTTTCAACAAAGGTCGACTAGAGGATTTTCCCCTGTCTTTTTTTTTTTTTTTTAAACCACAAAGGCATAGAATTTAATGAAAGTTGTACTCAGGTATCCCATTTGGTGCAATGTACTACGTGCACTTCTGTATGTAATGGAGCAGTGCAGCAATGCTTGTAAGAAGAAATTAAAGTTATGGAAGGAGGAAAAGACTGAAATCAAAAAACAACAAATAGTGTCTCTAAACACAGTTCAGAATGTTCAAAGTGCAACACAGTTTTAACACTGTTCCATGCATTAAGAAAACCATTAAACATAGCAAATTAGCATTTATATACTTTTGATTAACTGTTTAGTTAGCAATTCTTAGTAAAATATAAAAACAAAAAATACTGTGATTAAATGCTTCTTTACTGTGACAATAAAATAAGTTGGATGGATGGATGGATGGATGGATGGATGGATGGATGGATGGATGGATGGATGGATGGATGGATGGATGGATGGATGGATGGATGGATGGATGGATGGATGGATGGATGGATGGACATTTTTGAGGTATCAGTTGCATCTAGGAGAGCCAAAGTGAGCTAATTCCTTATTTTTGCTCGCGCATCTTTTCTGTTTGTGTCTTACCATGGAAGATAGCAGTCACTGTAGTGACTTGTTAAAATTTAGTGGTAAACATTCAAAATAAATTGTAAAAAAGGGCTATTTGGGCAGATTTGATCTGTTAGACATTGACTGAATCAGTTGTTCCAATTAGATACTAAACTTTGTGAACACAAGAAATGTTGTGTTTAACCTTAAGAAATGGGAGGAGGTAAGATGATGGTTAAATTTAAATGCATTGAATGATTCTTGTCTCACTGACTCCTTTCAAACTATGAGCCAAAAGTAGAACTTCATTAAATAGGAGACTCCATGTATTTGACAGCTGAGCTTTCTTGGCCATCTTTCATTTCTTCATCAAATAAGAGGTAGTCTCAAAGGAAGTGCTTTATTAAAAATAATAATAGCACAATAAAAAAAATGCTTTTGACTGGACTTCTTCTTTTCCCTCTGTTTCTAAGATACCTTTTTGTTTGAGTTAGACTTTCTACATAGAGAAAAATAAAAAGTACAGGAAATGTAGGCACTTCAACAGCGTTTAAAATCAAAACTGAATGATCAGTGTTTTGATGTATTATTAATGATCATTAATGACTCTAATAAACAATTTTTGACCCAAAAAGATGTCAAATTGAGCCTCAGTAATTTCATTTGTGCACATTTTCTATGTCATCATTGTTCCCCTTCCAACATATGGAGGAGCATAGCAAAGTCATAAGCAGAGACCAATTATTAAGTGATATTTTACTAGTATTAATGGATGCCTTCGGTTGATTTTTAGTGCTGTTCTGTTGATGTTTTACATTTCACTGTCTCATCTTTATCAATGTATTTCTTCATATAACAGAACCAAAGAACACCAAATATGAACGATGTTTTACTCCTTTAACAAAATATAAACTAAAATGTGTACTATAACTGGCAACAACTTTAGGAAAAACTGCCACCCACAAGCCAGTTCTGATCTGTTTCTGTAATTCTATGTTTTCTTGAATCCAACCATGTCCTCTGGTCATTTTTCAACTCCTCTGTTCAATGACTATTATTTAAGAAGTGTTCTCTCTGGCAAATTTTTATTTGGCCCTCATATTTTTCTGAGAAAACAAAGGTTTCCTCCTTGCACGACTCCCATTAAAGTCACATTTGAGCAGTCTTTTCTTACTAATTCAACAGTAGCAAGAACCTGTTGTATGATGAATCTTTTGAGGTTTTTAAATACTTCTTTTTGCACCTTGTGTGATCTTCTCCGAGGGTGAACTTGCTTTGGCGGCCCATCCGTGGCATATTGCAGTTGTTTTAAATGTGTTGCACTTAACACACTGTTTTCTATATATTGAAATGGCTGGTTTGACTTCATATTTGCCATGTGCCTCTTTTAATCCCGTGCCTGACTCATAAACTGTGACAATCTTCTAAATGGCCTCAGACAGCTCTTTTGATCTCATCCTGGTACTCTCCCACCAAGGGTGAGGAGCACACCACTTTGAATGTTTGAGGTTCAAAGAGGACGAACCTTTCTTTAAACTGTGTTTTAAATGTGCGGGTGTCCTCATTTATTTCTCAACAGTAACTTTTTTCATTACATTTTCCAGATTGGCATTTCCTTCAGCTTTTGTTTTCTATTCATAGAATAACTCCACTTTGTAAGAGTTTGTAAAATTGATAGTAAATATCTGTTTGCAAGCACACAAGCTGTGTTAGGTTGTTCTAACTTTCAATGGCTACATATGATCAACAATCTTTTTTTATCCTTTTTGTTCAATTTTTTCATACACAATCAAAGTAGTTTACTTACATCCTATATGATACAGCAAAATGTTTAAACAGAAGTATTTCATATTCGCTCTTTGACTGATTTAGATATCTGACATGAAGGTTGCTAGTTTCAGCAAACCTTGCAGCGCTCAGACTCTACAATATTTTGCGTGTCTTAATAGAATTTTATGGTGGCTTTATGTGAGCAATCTTCACACAACTTTCAAAAACACCTAAATAAATTAAATTGGAAGCAGTATAGTCTAAAGCTTTGGTACTGATGAGGTAACTCTGCTGTATGGTGAACATCCACACCAAGCAAGAGAAAAAAAAAGAAAAAACTTCATTGGATCAGAGTCCTAAATCAAAGTGTAAGTTACATAACGGGTCACTAAGTGCAGCTAAGGGCACAGATACCAACTCTTACACAAACAACCCTCATTAAAGTTTTATGTCATCTCTGGCAGTCAGCTGCTGCTCCTGCTGCTGCTTTCATGTGCTCATTACTCAAAAGCTAAAAGATGAGAGCATTTCCTGCTGCCTGTCTTTATGCATGTGTTTCCCTTATAAAATGTACAGCTTTGGAAAATATATATTTTTTAAAATGCATTTGAATATTTTTGAGCTTTGCAGTCGATTGGAGAATATTGATTTCACTAATGGGATTGATTGTTTCTATTACCTCAACTATTCATGACCTTGAAAACACTGCATAAAGGCTTCTACACAAATATAGAAGCTGTAGAAAAAAAATATGGATGCTTACTGTTGCTTCCTTCAATTCTTTTCAGTCTGAGCATAATTTGTTTGGATTATGTAGAGATGATGCTATACAATTACTTTTATATATTGCTGTTTGTTTCTCCACATACAGTGAGACAAAACTGGTGAATGAGATCAAAATGTTTTGAACGAAAAAAAAAGTTCTACCTAATAATTCCCAATAGATAAAATATTGCTAGAATCTTGCAAACACCCTGGTTGTTTTCAGAGAGTACTTTTGTATGATTTTATTATAACAAAGAAAAAACAACCACACAGAAGAAATTCAGAAGTCATTGCAAGGATCAAGTGGTACAGCATAGCTCGGTGCTGTTCTGTCTGCTTCCCATACAACAGACCGGTGCTACACCATTCCTGGTTCCCCTTTGGGGTAGGTCAGTATTACTATGGTATTGCACAGTTAGGGAGGAGTCAATGGTGTCACACAACACAGTTCATTGACTGGAGGGATAAACATGTCACTGATTGTGAAAAGCAATGAGACATTCTACTTTATAATCATATATACATCTTGATATATGGTATTACTATAAGGTGATCAATAAGACAGAACTTTAAAATTTCATGGTTTATATTTTTCCTATTACTAAGAACTGTTGACTAATCCTAAAACCTAAATGAGTCTAATTTTTCATTTCCTATTTTTCTTCTTGAGACTCCTTCCTCTAGGAAGGATCACACTTATATCCTCTCTCTCTTTAACCTTGCCACTATTTTTAATAACATTATTCAGCAAACTTTAGCGACATTTGCATTTTCATGGGTCTGACCTATGCAGACGTCAACCCTCCGGCCTTAATGTTTATATATGCCCTCCGTCACCTGCAAACTGCTGCAGGCAGTAACACATGTCTGGGTTTTAGTTACCTCTCCCATCTTTCCAATTTTCTGTCCTTGATCTGCGCTTTCCTTCAATAGCCGGAGGCTTGTGGATGCAGAAGCACCACGTTTAACAGCTTGCCATCATTTTAGCCGTAAGTGAATGGAGTGACAGCTGGCTAAAGTTCACAGTTACCCTGTTCAACCTGCTGATTCCTGCTGTCTAACTTCCATAAAAATTTAACAGAAAATACAATAACTTAAAAGTACTTTACTTATATTTGAACTTAGTTATTTACTTTATATAATATTTAAAATGTAAAGAGTATATTTTGTGGTGTAGGGGTAAAGCCTCTATCTGGCCATCACAGGTTTGAGTCCTGGACTATTTATGTTTGCCCACATTCCTGTCAATGCTGTTGCTTTAATACATGCATGTTTGTCTGACGGCAGCCATTTGGGGGCGCCTAAATGCTTGCTTTCACAAAGTGCTGCTAATCTCCACAAAGCTCCTCCTTGCAGCAGTAGTTTCCTGCTGAGCTTCTACTTCACAAAGCTGGCCTTCCCCACGTCTTCCCCAGATATCTCCAACAGACTAGCAGCAGCAGCAATTAGCAAATAAAGAATCTGCACATCTGCTGAGATTATAATATGAACTAGTTCTAAATTCATCACTCCTAAAAATGGGTGTCATGATCAGAACATGACATGTTGAAGGTGGAGTCTTCAGGAGCTTCATCAAGAGACAGAGCTCAATTTCAAGGTGTCAAACTGTGAAGTCAGTAGATTCCAAAGAATAGATCATTTCTGTTTCCCATATTGTTTGAAACCTGTGGCCTGCCTAATAATGTGGAACATCCTTCTTAGATTTCTTTCAAACAAAGATGCTGCTTTCAAAATATCTCAGAAAAACATAACCAAATGTTTACCAGCGTGAACTGAATCTTTGATGAGAATAGCTTGTCAGGCTCATCAACTATTGTGGGATGAAATCCACGTAATGACCGGATTGGAAATAACAAAAATAACTTTGTTATTGAATGAACATGAATGAGCATGAACACTTCCTCCTAAATCACAAGCCAGTCTAAGAGTGCGTGTGCGTGCGTGTGTAAAAATGTTTTTTGGCATGAGTGGAACGATAACATTTCAAAGTTCTTCATTTTCCCCAGCTCTGGCACAGAGAAAGTCGGAGCAGAATGCCAACAGCTAGGCATTATCTGTCTTCACTGCGGTATATCGGTCTTCCTCAGGGCAGAACAAGATCTGTAACATGCTGCTCTTTTGCAAATATTAGCATCGTGAGGCCCCATCATTTTCCTTCGACTATCTGGATATGATTTCTTTTTCTCACTGACTGCGTTTCTTTTTCTTATAATCAACTCTGTGTGATACTTTCTCATCCCACTGATGGATGTGGATATATACATATGGTACTATTACTTTGTTCTTCAATGCCTGTGATGTATACATCTAGCTAAATTCATTCACAGTGCACTATATAATTTTCAAGACTTATGACAATATGAACAATAAGAAATTCTAACAAAATTCCTGGCAGGAGGTTTATTTCGGCTTTTATTACACCAGAGCTTTGAAGCACTGAAGAAAAACTTGAAAATAAAATTATTTGAATTTTATGCAATAATGGCTTTGTCAGAGGTAAACCAGCAGAAAACAATCTTCATGGTGACAGCACACAGGTGCCTGTGAATTCAGTGAAAAATCTCTCAGAAGAGACCTTCACATGTTTACAATGGGATTTGGACAGACAGCGAGGGAGAAGCGAGCAAACACAATGTCAGAATGTGTTATGTGCTCCAAGTCTCTTGAATGCCAGTCAGTCAGAGATGAAGATAAACTTGGGCACTGAATAGGATTATCTGCAGTCTCCTATCAAACATAGAAAAGGGTTTTCTGCAGAAATACTAGTAAACATGCTCCCACCAACATGAGTTGTTTCAGCAAAAAGGTTTACAGTTGAAGAGAGATTTTAGACATTTACACTGACTAATCGATTGGGAAAAGTCTGTCATCCGCAAGACATCTTTTGGGAACTATAAGAAAAAGATGTTATGGTAATACATTCTGCTGCATTGAATTCAATAAGGATGTTGATTATTCTGTTTTCTCAGATGCCATCAATTATTAGGTTTTAATAATAACAAAAAAGGCTTCAGAATGGTAGAACTTCAATAAATTCATACTACTACTCATTGTCATTGATTTGAAAACTACACAGTGCACACCAAACACAGTTTGGTCAGATCTGTTGTCATGAATCATCTGTTTTATGTGACCCCCGCCATGTTGCTCTCCTGGTCCTTCTAATTAGCTCATTCCTCTCACTTTTACCTCTGCTTTTCTGCTTTCACTCAGTATGGGATCAGTTGTTGTCATTCTTGTCACAGCCTTTGAAGGTTCATGTCTCTTTTTCCATTCATGTACCTGGCCTGTTTTATGCCCCCTGACCAGTGCCTCAGCTTTCTTCTTGCCCATTTTTGAGTGAGTTAATTCATTTAAAACTTTAATGTCGTCTGGATTACCTTGTGTGTGAAAGGTGCTATATTCATAAACATGCCTTGACGCAAACTTATGTCCATAATTAGCCTAGTTTAAGTTATTAGACACATGATGAAAGCTGTGAGGAATATGTCTCCTGACACACAAAGTCTCTTAAGAGCAGTAAGCAGCTTGCTTCTCTCAGGAAAGTCTGCTGACAGGTTCTACAAATCTGGTTTATACTGGAAATCACATTTTTCCTCCTTTCTGCTTCCTGTCTCACTGTTTCCAGCTGTCTCCGCCATTCTTTAAGGCTTTTATTTCTGATGGCTCAAATCGATTCAAACTACAAGGGAACAACAAATGAAAACCAGCAGCTTTCTCTTTCCCTTTCAACACACAAAACATGCACAAACACCTAAATACACACACGCTTTCATTGAATGCCTCCTCCTGTTAAGCTAGCGGAGACACTATCATACAGTACAGACTGGGTGTACAGCGAGGCACAAAATACAAACCACAGGGACCCATAATTTAGTTCATTTAATCCTTTCCTGTTCCTTTAGATTGTTCTCTGTTTCTCATCTAGCAGGAGGCAGTGCCCCCGCAACGTCAATCAACATATTATGGCTTTTACTTTGTGGCACAAGGCTCTCTTTACAAGCAGGCATTTTGATTAATTTGGTGAAACATAACTTTTATTTTTTCATAAAAAACACAGAAAAATGACAATAAAAATTGGTATGTTCTGTTTTTTCAATCAGTTTCCGTCCTTTCCAGAACTGAGAGTGCTGGATGTGTTTGCAGTATCAGTCAACCGGATCAATGATTCCACTTGCCTTGTTTTAAAGCGACTGCATGGCGGCAGGAGTGAGTTGTCGTGAGAACGCAGATGAGTTGCATATTTTGTTGGTGATAAGAGGATATCTGTAAGAGGCAGATTAAACAGAGGAAGCACAATAGAATAGAGAGATAAGAGAGTGTAGGACAATGCAGGAGTGAAGACTTGATAGAGAAAATGACGTACCAGACGTTGCACATGTGATAACTGGCTCCTGATACCACTGCATACCAAATCCTATTTCTTCTCTGCATGTAAAGTGACATGATTTTTGTAGTCCATGAGCTTGGGAATACCAGTACTTCTCATTTAATCTGCATTTCTCCAAATGGGAGTAGGCAGACTTCATTTATGTTAGGAAGTGATTTTATTCATCGTTTTAAATGTGATGATTACCAACGTATCTGTGTTAACGTTTATTCAGGTGTCCAATTTGTAATGTTGAGAATTTCCCCATGGACATTTCTAAAGTATTTCTACTCTAATCTAATAATCTAAACTAATATAGTGCTTCTCCTACCAACCACTCTAAGCAATTGGCTATCTCCAGCAGTTAAAGGCAGGGTACACCCTGGCTCCATCGCCAAGGGTGTAACAGGTCAACAAATACACACAGGACAAACAAGCATTAACATTAATTTTTTACCTAAATTTCCAGTCTGTGGCAGTCTGTGACAGTCTACGTCAGTCTGCGTAAGTTGTGGTCAATTGGCAGAGCAGGTCAACATGTCATTGCAGCAGCTTAAAGGAATGTTTGTTACGTAAGTTCAATGACGTCCTCCTACAGGAGAGAAGAAAAACCTGAGAGGCGACGAAGAGGGGAGCAGGAGAGTAATCTGTTCTCCTGTGAGCTCTGTGAGCCTGTCAGACAATGTTGCAAGGACAAATTTAATTTAGTCGGGGGATTAAACCCCTTTCTGTGGCTCAATTTGCTTTGTGAATTTGGAGTTTTTCTGCAGCTGCTGCATGCTGACGAAGAAGCCCATTCACCTTTTGAGCTTCAGTTTGAAAATCTAATTAACTCTAAAAGCAGAAAAAGACTTTCATGGTATAATTAGTTCATATTAGCTCTACTGACAGATTGGTTATTGAAAAACGCACATTTCAGCCCAGCACTTACATTTATTTCTGGAAAAACTGAAACCAATTTTGTGCTATAAAACAGTGTTGTTTTTTTTTCCAGTGCAGAAGGAGCTTACAGCCTTTTATTGCTGTATTAAGCAAAAAAAAAGGAAAAAAAAAAAGACATTCTCAAGTGACTGTGAGATTTTCACTTAACGGATAAAACTGCAATACTTTCTTTCCCACAAAGTAAATATAGTAAAAGGTTTTTCCCTGAAGATATTTGCTGGGGAGAAGTGTATCCCTTCATAAGCCTGTCCATCTCTTTCCCTCCACCCTGGCAGCAGAGTAAGTGCCATTGACCTGAGAACAGAAGTTAAATGTTTTTAGAGTTTAACTATATATCTGTATTTACAGGTCTCAAAAGTGAGCAGAAGAATTAAGAAATTAGTCTAAGCCAAAGTTCTTCATAAGACAAAGTGGGCATAAGTTTGTATAGCAAAATAACATTCTTTCTTTCCTGAAATCTTTTAATCTTGGACGAATTTAATATAGCTGGAAGATTAGAATACAGAAGAATAGACATGCAGAATATTGCCCTCCATGCTTTATTTCTATTAAAAAATGTCAAAGTAGGTTGGTGAAAAACAAGAAAAGTAAAACTCTGAAGTTTGTTCAGTTAAGAACAGAATAAGTGAGAAGTCAATCGTTCATTTCATAAATTATTCACAGGTAAAAATACGAAAAAGAAAACGAAAAGCTTTGAAACAAATAGTCATTGGAAGGATTCTGAGAATTTTCAGTTAAACAAATCAAAAGCTCTTCTCTCTATATAAACAGACACTTGCGTCTGACGTGTTGACACAGCAGAAAGTGGCTAAACAGACACAAAATAATTCCAATAATGAAATTTGCTGTCAGTATGAGTAAAAATTTTGTTTTAAGAAAAAGAAGAAAAAAGAATCTAATGCTCAGGTGAACTTCACATCTTGAAAATCTGAGATCATATTTGCAAAATATATCAATAGGATGTTCACTATTTATTCTAGTTAGGGTCAGATAATTTCTCTTCATGTCGAAACCCCAGTTTGCTCTTTTTTCCCCTTGTTTATTAGACCAGAAAATCTATTTTATTAAGCATTGATAAAAACAACCTCCTTCTCTTTGCAGGGAAGTGCATTTTTTTCAGGCGAAACCCTTAATATACTGCTATCATATGTTTTGAAAAATAATTTTATTTCACAAATTGGTTGCAATTTGAATAAAACGATTTTCTGACCTGACCTCTCTCTCCCATCACAGAGATTTACGCAATCAGGGGCTGTTCCTTATAGCCCCTGTTAGGGCATCATGCACTTGTTAAAGTCTGTTCTTTTCTCAGGAGAGAGTCAGTGCGTCATCCAGCTACGGCCCAGGGCTGAGCTCACTCAGAGCTTTTCAGCTGGAATCACCTGGAGGAGATTCGCCTGGGTCTATCAACTTTCTTCCAGATGTTCCTCCTCTTCCTCCTGTGGATCAGTCTACTAGCCAACCAAGTCCTTCAGGTGACACCTGTTAGCGGTTGTTCTCCTCATTTTCAAAACTTGTTCTTAACGTTTTCCCAGGTTAGGTTTTTGTATCTTGAGTTTTAAGTTGCAGGGAAGGTATATTCTCTGCGACTGTATGAGTAAAAAACTCTTCTGAGGTACACCTTATATCGGTTATGTCATATGAACACTGTGATTAATTACACCTATCGGAGAACTCCATCTCAACAATTTGTGAGATGGAGAACTGCACCACAAGCTCCAGCAAAGTCCGTTGGTATAGGATAAGTCCCGATGGAGAAAGAGGGACTCGGTTCCCGGGCAGAGCTGTGTCTCAGTGGGCTTTAAGGATGCCAGAGGGGGCTTAATCCAAAGCTGCAGGTGTTGGCAAGTGAGGAATTTCCTCATTCACGTACAGGTGCTCTGCAGCAGTCCCACAGTTCAGAGGACCCCCTCTGCGTAGATCCAAGAAGTCGTTGATCCATCGAGATGACAGAGTGATCCTTACTGAAGGAAAAACCACGTTTCTCCTTGTGTGACAGACTTTTAAGCATCCTGACCGGATGCTCAAAGGTCACACTCACATCACAGTCTGCCTCATTCCATTGTTGCGCTGGTCTCAGTTCCTTTTTTAGGCTGAGGTACACCTGCTCAGTGTTTGTTTCTGTGCAGATCACTTCAGTCTCACTTTCCTTTCTCCCCAGACTCTTTGCCGGCATTACCCCTTCTGAACTCTTAAACTGTGCTCTATGATCAACTGCTATCAGCTCTTTAACCAACAACAATCATTACAACATACAGATTACACAAGACAAAGTTAATCACAAAATACTGATTATACGTTAAAAAAATGTATCCTTACTGATTACTGATTACACATCTCAAAGTTAGATATTTCAGAATACTGGTTACATATGTCAAGCATTTCATTACGGTTAAAATAATCAGTATAATATATGTTTTTAAGCCAACAACATTCATTTCCCCGGGACCCAACAGATCTCAAAAGACCTCATGAGAGGAAGGTCGACTCCGACTCCAGCTCCTTCGACAGTCAGCAAACTCAACTGTAATTCTGTTATCCACATAATGGGACTGTGACCCAGATATGAGGTCAACATGTGCTGTCACAACACTATTGTCCTGGAACATCAAAGTAAGCCACAGCTCGGGCTGCTGGAGTGATCACACAACAATCGGTGAAGTTGCTTAGAGACACAATTCACCCGCTCTCATCACAAATGCGGATGATCACTTCTGTACAGTATCAGTCAGTTCAGCATCTGTACAACCGTCTGACTGTAAAATAACAACACGAGTGTTGTTGACAAAATCCTATCTATTGATGCCATAAAAAATAGTTGTACTTGACAAGGAATGTGCCACTAGATCTAGTTTTACGTCATTATTTATGCTCCACAAAGCATTTCAGTCTAAAAAAGGGTTCAAATTAACATGACTACCCAAACAGAAGTCAAATATGAGAACCATTAAAAAAAAATACGAATAAAGTCTACTGTCTCCTAGAGGAGGCTAAGTAATATAAAAAAACATAAATAAATAAAGATTTTTTTTTTCTTTTGCAGTGAAATCACAATCCTGCTCATATCACAATTTCCAAAGATAAAATGATTGGTCTTGAAGAAAAGGAAGTATTATAGACAATTTAAAGGCCACAGCCAAAACTGATTCCAGTGAGCTTGAACAATTTTGCCATAATACAGCTATAAGCAACAGTTATCAGTCAGGTTAACGTGGTAGTAGCAGTAGCAATAATACTTTTACAATGTCAAGGAAAAATTACAGAGCGCTACTAAATATATGCACTATGAGTGAATAGGTTACTGACAGTTTTATGTAGCCTTAAAATATGCTATTTGAAATTCAGAGCACTTGATACGTGGCTAAAGCTATAACTGTGAAAGTTTATCTTACTGACACTACAAAGAAAAGAGGCACAAATCCTTGAGTTGCTTTTCTGATAGTCCTGGCTATCTGAAAGCAGATCCCTGGATACAGTTTTGTTTGTCCAATGAATCTTAAAAACTGGTGACAAGTTAAAACAAATTAGACCATTTTGAAGTGTGATCTGAGATCCAGACCAGGTAAATGTTTCCTTACTCAGCATTAATCATTCTCCAGCTGGTAGCTTTTGTAGAAGAGTCCTGCTCTTTTCATTTCCATCTGCATGGGGTATTGACTAAATATCCTGAGAAGCCTTTCATATGTGATCATCAAGCTCTAGGTTCAGGTAACAGTTGCTACTCTTTAGGGGTTTATATATCGCTAAAATGTTTTCACTGCTTTTTGCTCACACTCACACTGAGGAATGTGAGATGCTGCATTTGATATTCTAAGATCTCTGGGTTTTTAATAGTTCAATAACTTTGCTTTGAATTTTATTCTTTAATTTCAAGCAGTAATACTAACTTTAGCAAAGATGCTAAAAGAAGCAAAAAAGAAGATGAAACTGATGTGTTGGAGCAGCAGCATATAACTGCAGTGCATATGTAAGGTGATTTATAGACCGCTCCTCTCTATGATCTCTCTCTGTTTAGCAGATCGTCAACATGTTCGAATTCATCATGAACTGAGAAAGTACCTAAACCTTTGCTAGCTATTTCATTGTCCTTATTTACTCAGAAGCTGGCAATTTATTGATGTTTGTCAAAGAGGAACCATTTAACCAGATATCTTAATAAGCTGAAATGCAAACTAAACCTTTGCAAGATGTGACAGTGCTACAGAAGAGGACATAAAATAGCACATTACTATCCATAGAAACCATATATTATGGCAAGGGTATGAAATAGTGTAGCAGTACACACTGAAGCAGAGAAGGAAGATTGTCCCAATGTCTGCTGTACAGAACATTGATTTGCTGTTTAGCATCAGCGCCCAACAAAAATCATCTTCAGCTGTTGTATTATTTAATATTCCAAATGCCATTTATGATTGAGACCAGAAAGGCATTATAGTTTTATGGCCCCATCACACACACAAGAGGCTATTTTAGATAAGTGGTGCATCTTGGCCTCTTTCAGTGTTTACGCTGGTGCTACTGTGTCCACTAAAACAGTAGACCTATTGATGAAGTTACAGGACTTATAGAACAAAACTGACATTTTCATAAATGCCCAAACTGTTTTTTTAAGGAAATGGTGGATCTGTCTCTTTCCATTAAAGTACTTTTGACTGACTGTTTCAGCATTTCATGAACAGAAAATTCAGCAGGGAGCAAGTAAAAGATGACAGTTTCTTGGGGTTCAGTCTGCAGCAGTTTCACTTTCCTGAACGGTGAATACAAGAGACAGATGAGCAGAAATGATAATTTAAGAGAGATCAGGAGTAATGGACCATATCACAACCTCTTTTGTGATGAGAGGATTGTCATAATGGTAGGAGCTTTTCTGCTGGTACTTGTACAAAGACGTTGGTTAAGTCAATACTGCCATCACATGATAGATAGCAGACACAAGAAAGAAGTCAAGGAAAAAGAAGATATAAAATGAAGATGTTGAAATTTAGCAAATGGTAAGGAGAGGAAAATGACAATAACAAGTCTGCTTAATAGACACAAACTTGTTTATGAGAGGTCCAGATCCTATAATAGATTTCAAATTAGATCTATTTATTAAAATGACCAGGAGATCAACAGTGCAACAGTGATGGAGTCTATTTCACTGAATAAACAAACAGTCGAGATAAAAATCCAAGTGAAACATTCTTCATGTTTTTAAAAACTGTAATGTTCTCAGTGAGCTAATTGCAAAGTGCTCAATCACAATCTCTTAACTAAAAAAACAATACTCATCCAAAACCCTCTTCTTTTATAAAACTAGATCAGAAAAGAGCTCAGCAGACCTACAAGAGTCAAGGAAACTGCACTCAATTGCTCTCCTTTTGGCCTTTGTGCATTGGGCCTCAGGCAAAATATCTGTCTGCAGCACATTGTTAGTATTCCTTTGCTCCAAAGTGTGCTGCAAAGGAAAGAGGTGATACATATTAACACTTTATTCTCAGCAGGCCCATGCACCAAATACATATTTCTGCATGTTTTGTAAAGTGGCAAGTGAGCACTGGTTTGACTAAAATGAATGTGGACGTAGTTTTGATTTTCGGTACTTATGATCCAGCATCATATTTAGTGAACCTGCAGTATAAGGTTCAGGAAAAGGATAATTTTTTCGTGCATTGAGGCAAGAAGTTCAGAAAACCTGCTGGAGGTACATTCAAGGCATTTTTTTTTTGTAGTTAGTTGCTAACACGTGTTGCTAATATCTTAACTGCTTTAGGTTTATTTTTTTCATGATGCACCTTGGGAGAAGGTCAACAGAAACAGAGTAATAAGAGTGATGTTTAAAAAAGGTATTCAACTACTACAATTTTTCTATATTTTGTAAAACTAATATAAATGCCAAGGCATGGTAACAAATTAGCTGCACAAAAGCAAAACCTTCCTTTAATGCTGCAAATGTTTGATAGAGAAATATGAGGTGCTTAATGTTTACAGTGTTGACTTGTCCTTTTCAAGACTTCTGCATTTCTTGACTCAATCTCAGCTTCAGGGCCAAATTCTGACTTATCGAAACCCATTAATGCATTTATCTGTTTGGAGACCTTTACATTTTTTCACAGTCGCTTTTTGAAATTGGAGGACAGGTTCCTGATGTGCTTCAGCTCTGAGGGCTCTCTTTAACATGGATCCATACTTTGATCCTTGATTCTCTCAGTCATCACTTCCTCATTGTGAGAGAGTGCTTCCCTGTGCTGGAAAAAAAAGCCTTGTTCAGCACCAGAATTATTCTGGTTAGTTGTTTTTTCTCAGAGGATATTTTGGTCCAACTCTTTGAACAGAGCAGTGACTTTAAACAAAATAGCGACTGACGCCACGCTTTTGGATGAAAGGAGGCGCACATAAGCGGCATGAAAGAGGATTCATAGTAGCATTCCTCTTTCTTTTCCTCTACAATTTTATTTTTATTTTTTTTACTAGACTGTCTAAAGGAAAGCTTTATTTGAGAAAACAATAGATTTTTGGGGGGGGAGCCCAGCAGTCACAAATGGGCGGACATGCAGCAAATGTCTCAGGTTTCCCAGGATGACTGCGTTGACGACCATATCCTCTGTATATGGGGACACCTGCTCTACCTTTACACCACACAGCACCATAAGAAGAAACAATATTACTCCAGTCTTCTGCAGTTCAACCCTGGTATTTCCTACAGATGACGATCCATCCTTTAAATTTTTCTTAATCAGTAGGGACTTCTTCGCAGCCCGTTTTGATATTAAAAAGTACTGAAAAATCGCTGCCCAAGTGTGAGCAGGGAAACAATCATATGTGCTTGCTGCCATCTCTGCACTGCAGCCAGCCTGACTCCAGAGCTGAGTCACATTATGAAGCTGGTCCTGGCACTTGCTGGACCTTCTGTGACTAATTTAAGTGGAATGTTATTAGCAGTCATTTCCTTTGAAGGATATTAGAAAAAAATATGGTTAGCATTGGGGGTTTTTTTGCTAACCAATGCTAGCAAAAAAAAGGATGAAGAGCCACTCCCTTAAAAAACAAAACAATAGTCATCTCCTTTATTAGCTGTCCAATCATTAACACCTTAATCTAACCATAAAATCACTTTACTGATACTCACAGCTCATTTTAGTACATTATTAAAGCGCAATGCAAATGAGGATTTCATGATTAAGTTCATTATCAGCTTTCCAATTAATTGAGTTTCATTGGACGACTCTTTATGTCCACCCAGGTTCAATGCAAATTGCAGCCATAAAATCTGAAACTATAAAGATTGTTGGAAACAAAAGATTATTATTCTCAAAACTTTTGTCTGTGACTGTCATTCAAATTTTTTTGCCAAATGTTTGAATGATTCCACTTTTGCTGTGTGACAGCACGATAAAAGCATGAACCTCCATCTGACAATAATTTCTCTGAATTATGGCTCATCTACTTTAATTGAATTAAACACTTGATTGCTCAAAGCCTCAATAAATTAGAGAGAATAATAGCACTTGTCATTTTATGGATACATTTCAGAGCTCATAGGGAACAGAATTAATTTAGATAAACTACAACATTTTATATTAAGACATTCTTACTGTAAAGCAACATGTGTCAAAATAGTTTTATCTGACAGGAACTTTTGCTTAAAATGATTAAAAAGTCATAAAAGAGCAATTTATAATCTCATCAGAAAGTTGGTGGCATTTATCTCAAAATAGGTAATAAGCATTGTCTATAGTGGAAACGTCATAAAGTGGGGAGATTTTTTTTCTCAGGGACATGACAGCAGCTCAGAGCAGATAGAAAGATGAACAGAGCTAAGTACAGGGTAATCCTGGAAGTAAAACGAAGCTGTTAGAGGACGGATAAAAGGTTGACTAAAACATAAGATCCTATCAAAGTACATTGACATTGTTGGTTGGAACAGAGCAAAAATGTTTACTAAGCATGCAGACTTTTTTATGTATGTTTGATTTTCCTCACAAGTGATAAAATACAAAGGAAAGAACCTTCCTTTATTAAGCTATTAATTTGAGGAAGCTGAGATTGACCATCCTATTGATTATTATAAGACAACTGAAACCTCAAAACATAGATTAAAAACCTAAGAAAAATGTTTTATATGTGTTTATTCTGGTAGGCTCATTTCTTTTTCAGTCTTTTCCTTTGTTTTTGTTGTTAAACTTTTAGCTCTCTCCTCTCAACTGACCCAATGACATTTCTGAGTAGCACATCTGCTTTTGTTTCTGCTCTTTTCCACTCTGTGGTTTTACCACCTTGAAGGTTCCTCTTGTGTCTTGTAACATTTTTCTTACGATTTCCTGCCCCCATCTCTGGCACACTATGTTTCTGTCCTGGTCTAGTTTTGTGTTTTCTTTATTTCCTTTCTTATAGCTTCAAAAGTACCATGATGCTTTTTCTTCCCAGAATAAATCATTTGTGATTCTTTGATCCAGTTTCTGCTTTCATAATGCATTGTGTTTATTTTTTTATCTTTTTTTTTTTTTATTACTGTAGTTCTGGACAAAGATCTGGACAGACACAGTGGTCAGGACGAGTTTCATGTCACATCTAAATCCAGCCCAGTCTTGCAGCCCTCTGGCATTCTTCCAGTCAGAACAAGAGGTCTGTGATGTCAGGGTGTGTGCATCATGACCACGTCGATGTCTGGCTGCACCAAATGTTGTTAGTTCAGGGATCATCGCAGATTCCGGTTTTACCACTCTCTTCTGCTTTTGATTTAATTCCTTGCTTTATGTGTCTGCCTCTGGTCTACCTCTAAAGAGATTTTAGTGGTGCCATCCAAATTGCCTCTCTGCCTTGCATTGCTTTTCCACCTGCTTAGTATTGGCCTCTTGGCATTAGCAGTGCCCTTGACATTTATTTATGTCATAGCTGATTTGCAGTGACATGCAGTCAGGGGACTCATCATGACAAGTAAAACAGATACTAACAATTGTAAGAGAAAATCAATTTGTCCACTTCACTGTTTTCACTGATTCTCTTTCACACTGCACTGTGTGAAACAAACTGAACCCTTTGAACAAATGGTTTACCCTCCCGCCTGTGGGGGCGCTACAGCCAGAACCACTGAATGACATTGAGCTCAACTTCCTTCTTCACAAAATGTAAATAAAAATGGAGTAGTGTCAGTTTGTTGCAGTTTCATGTTTGTTTTGGTTGTGTTTACCGATAGTAATAGTCTACATCCTACTGTTGGGTTGGTCTCTGTTTGACATATGCATTCAACCGGCTTCAGGTTTATTTCTTTTAAGTTAAGGTTAAAATCAATGTGTATGAGTTTTTATTTTGCATTTGTACATCTGGCTTCAAAGGAGTCTGTGCCTTCCAGTCCTGAACATAAAATTTCATCACCTTTCGTTAGTGATTTTTTCTTGTGCCATCTTATTGAATACTTTCTGCTTTAATCTGGGCTTTTGGTCCAGGAGTCTTTGCATTCAATTCCTGTCAATATTTTAAATATTTTTGGCAAACATAATTTAGGAATCAAACCTTATATATATACATAATACATTCCTCTTTGACTCCATTTAGGAACTCCACTTTGACCAAAGATTTATGCAGAATAAAAATAGCAAAAAAAAAAAAAAAAACCAGCCATGTGTGTAAGGCAATATAAGAACTGTACAACTTTGCACACAATGTAGCCTAAGGCAAAGACTTTGAAGCTCATAGAACATATCATTGGCTCTGGGCTAGAGATTTTTATGATGAAAACTACGGCAGTCGAGGTTATCCTGCATTTAAGGACAGAGGAACAAAAATAAGGAATTAAACTTCTTCCCACACTGTGGTGATAAAAGATTCAGAGAAAAGTGGAAGAAAAGTTTCTTTATTCTGTATTAAAGTATTTTCCATCCATCCATCCATTTTCTGTCACCCTTCTCCCTAACGGGGTCGGGAGTTGCTGGTGCCTATCTCCAGCTGCGTTCCGGGCGAGAGGCGGGGTACACCCTGGACAGGTCGCCAGTCTGTCGCAGGGCAATTAAAGTATTTTATGTTTCATTAAAAAAATATTTTCTGGTATAATGTAATGTTGAGTTTAAATCATCATAGGTATTGGAAAATTCTTTAACTACAGTGACTTTTCGTCTCTGAAATTATGATTGCTCATTGGTGGAACAGTCTATATTTGTGAGTGTGCTCACATTGGTCAGGTATCATTTTTTGTTTTAATTCCTATCTAATTTCTCTCCGGGGTTTTATATAGGTTCTAAAAGCATCAGAATTTAAAAGAGTACAAGCACATATTCAAAAACACTTTAAGCCGTGTCAGTGATCTCTAGTAATTAGTTTTTAGGTCTGCTGGCTGTAATTGGTCAATCAGCAGTGAGACTCTGCAGCTTTGAGCAAGGATGTATTTCCATCCACTCTGCTGTGCTGTACATTAATTAACAACAGACCACAGCAGACTCTCACAATCTCCTGGTAACCCTCAACAGGAAATTCACAAACAAGCCTGTCCCCCTTTGGCATGAATCCATTGACCCTCTGGCATGTTGTCTTTGTGCTTCTTATTCGTATTTCACAACTTCTTTACTTTGTAGGAAAGAGATGGTTCACAGAGAGGCTAAGGATGTTTGAATGAATCAAATCAATTATTCTCTTTAGTAAACATGAAAATACAGCTGGACATGTATCCTGTAGTGATTTATCTGAAGATAGCAAATCTAGTTTGCATACATAAAAAGGTTCTTGGGATTTGCTGATGATTAATTAACTTTCTGAGGTCCAGTAAAAATGGAGTTAAGTCAAGACTGAATATTATGTAAGTTATTTACAATCACTTTTCTTTCTGATTCACCTAAAAATTTTACATGTTCAGTGTTGGATGTTGCATTCTGTTGAATGGAACAAGATTCCATTGTATTGTATTGTATTACTCTGAATTATACTACTTTACATTGCATTGCATTTCCTTGCCTTATGCTGCTGTTTTGTGAAGGATTGCAAAGCATTATAGTCACAATGTGCTTGTTGTACACTTAACTCTTGATCCATGTTAATTGTGATATATAGTGATGTCTTTTACAAAGGATGTGAACTGTATTGCTTCTTTGCAAAACTTAATAATGAGCTTAAATTAGAAACACATTTCATTAATCAATCTAATTGCAATGTTTGTTTAAAAGAATATAGTTCTTTCTCAATATTTCTACAGTCTATCTCTGGTTTAAATTATCTCTGCTATTAGAAAGTTTTATCAAGGTTACTGAAGTAAAATCCTGGCAGCTAATGGATGTTGTAAAGAAGGATCAAATGAAAAACTTGTCTGGGTGGAGAGAGAATGTTTTTCTCTTTTAAATGTTGTGATATTTAAAGATGCCACTCTCTGACTCCCACACATGCTGCCAGCAGTTTCCAGTTGTTATTGCTAAAACCTGCAATCAGTGCTAAAACGCTGCCCCTCTCTGACCCCTTTGTAAAGGGTGACCTCGACAACCCATTCAAAGAAGCTGCATAATAGCAAGAAAATTAAACAGTATGAAATACACAGTATTACTCTCTTTCCCAATCACCGTAGCAACATTAAATAATTTAGTTTACATGCTTCTTGATGTTGCTCATGGAGAGTCAGAGCTGGTGAAAATTAAGTTTTGAAAAACATTCTGTTTTCAAAAGCAATTTGTTATTTATTCTCCTATTAATGCCAAAATCTCACTAATCTCCCCAATCAAATGAAGGGAACATAAGTGATGTTAATGTCAAGTCATGTAAGCTTTCCATTTCATGGCTGAATTGTGATGTTTTGTCTTAGAACAAAATTCTGTTACTTGTATTTGTCTTCGATTTACTGCCCCACTAGGCATATAAATGAAGCACTTATGAACACACGCGCACACACACACACACACACACACACAGCCAGAATGTAAAGCCAGCGGTGACCCGAATTTATCCCATTTGTATCTTATCTGTCCACTGAATCATAATATCCACAGAGAAACAAAGGCACTGCAGGTAAACAGATAGTAGTATATGCCGGACCATTTGGCCAAATTAAATAAGTTGCATGTAGGAGAGGGCAGCTGGTGTTTTCTAATCAACTTTTTCATTCCGGGCTCAGTGCCAAAGACCACAATATATTAGACAGACAAATAATTCCCTTTTTGTCCTTTGGGGAGTTTTTGAGGTTTCTCTAAAAAATGTTTTCGCATACCAACTAGGTTTAGGAATTCCCTATTTGTTTTTTGGGTGTAGCTTTTATTAATTTTCATAAGTACAAAGCATCAGATGAACCTAGTGAAGTATAATTAATTTGATATTTCTGCAAGTTATTATGGTTATCTTGGCCAATAGAGACAATTGCAGACTGCAAATAAACCCATGCATTTCCACCATATTAAGAGGAATGTCAACCTTAAATGAAACTAATTTTATGAAACTTTTACTCATGAACTGGACACAAAGTTTTGCAAAGATGGAGGAGGGTACAGTTTCACTGGTAAGACTGAAGTTGACGACAAATGTACTACAGTTGATCTTTTTATTGTAAGTCAGTTACGCAATCATTTCTATTTAAATGGCTGTTATTTCAGATTTTGAAGTCACAAAAAATTCAGTCTATTTGACAGCATAGATCACATCTTGTGGAACAAAATCTTGTCAAAGTGTTATCTGTCACGCAAAGTGTTATGCAGTTTCTGTCTCCATGTGACATTTATGATGATGTGTTATTATGTACCTCGGATATAAATACTGCTGTAAGAGTGGCATGCCTTGTGTGTGGAGAAGACTTTCTTTTGAAGTACAAAAGAAGGAAAGTCATTCTTGAAGTTGAACTACTTTCAGAAGAAAATTTCAACAATGAAGTTGGAATTTCGTTGTTGTACGTTCATTGTGTGGATGGTACAATAATTTTTTTGGGACCATTGCACGGTCCAAAAATTCAATTAAAAAAGCATGTCAGCAACTTCAATATTAATTTACCTGATGTACAAAAAATAGTATTCATTGGTTGTCTGAATAAGTGATTTAAATGAACATTTGATATGTATGTGATTTGATATACACAAAATGTAAATATTTTGTATGTATCAAAATATATACATTTAAATCATATATAATGAGATGTGATAATTACTGTTCTGCTTTCCTTATTTCTGGTAAACTGTGTGATTTGTCCAGTTTGGAAAAAGTCCTGATTTCTTTTAAGCTATATTATTTGTTAAAACTGTCACTATGTTAGTTATAACATGAGAGATAATCTGTGACAAAGATTGCGCTTCTCTGCCTTCCACCGGTGGTCCTACTGCCATCTTCAGAAATACGCTGCTCAGTCAGAAACAACTAATCAGAGCCAGGATGAGGGTCTTAGTGTTGTCAATCAATTTCATGTAAGTGCTGCTCAATATGCAAAAGGTAACTTCTTGTCACAGAAAAACTGTTTATCTACTGTTAACACTGCCTATGCTAACTGGACTTCACAATCACGACAGTCTCTCTTGTGGGGAACTAGCCACAGCACAGTAGAGAGTAAGGAGGAGGGTATGAGGAGTAGATACATGAAAGTGATTGACATTCTTCCTAGCTCTGATTGGTTTATTCTAACTGAGAGTGATATATTTCTGCAGTTGGCTAAAGGACTTCTGAGAGGAATCGGAGGAGCTCAGTTTTTTTCCACAGATTGTCTTTCTCAAATTATACTGTCAGGATATGGTGACAATTTTAGCAAATATGTAAAAAATCATTTTGATTTTAGGGCTTCCATACTGCAACTTTAATGACTCATCAATCATTCAGAAAAGATCGTGGTCTGTTTTTTGACAACAAACACAGGACTCTGTTGGCTCCCTAATCCATGTAGAAAATGGTTCATGCTTTTTAAAGAGATGAATATTTTCTGAAACATCATTATTGATTGAATAAATAATCAAAAGTCTTGCTTGGTAAAGGAGATTAGACTCAAAAAACTACTAATGTGTACAATATGACACAGCAGGAATCATGTTATACTTTATGCATGAATGCAGATGTGAATTTCTTCATTCTCTTTTACAGTTATTAATCATTTAATGATTGCTTAAGAATTGCATAATGTTCCTTGCTATTGCTACTTGTCTCCCTGCAATGACAGACAATTAGGTTCAGTTTGCAGCTAAATCTGCAAATGGCTCCATGTTACTGAAGGGCATGGCTTTGATCTGTCTGAGCATTAGCCACAGCTGCATCTGTTTTAGGTGACATCCTCAAGGCTTGGTTATTTCACTTTACAAAGTGGCATTTTGCTCATTTCGAAAATACAAAGTGCTCTTACGGAACAACATGTTCGATTGTTAAGATCAATTTGGTCACCTTCACATCTTTAGAGCTAATTTCACACAAGAAATAACTAAAAGATGCAAACCATGCATCATTTTATCCTGCCATCATAGGACGTCATAATTGTGGATATTGAAATAGGTGTTATAATTGGGGACCTTATTGTAAAACTAAACCTATCTTCCTGTTAAGAGGGATTTGCCAGCCTCTGCATCCAAGGTGAAGAGGGTCTCATTATAGATATCTAAATACCTGCAATTACAAAGGGCAAAATATTTAAAGGAGTTACTTGTTCTCACTTAGTCATGAACTCTCCACTAAATGCAAAGCAATCTCCAATAAAGGTCATGCAAATAAGGTTGAAAATGTTAATACAATTTCAGAACAAATACAGCATGCTGCAAAGGGCAGAGAATAATATGTACCAGCACTTACATTTTGTAAAGTTCAGAGTGGAGTTTTTCATTTTTTCATGGCTCACTTGTCTAAATACATATAACACATTGACTGGCCATCAGATGGTGAAGTGCTGGCAGGGCCCCAGGAGAGAGGCGAAACGGCCGAACACTCAGTGTATTTCATGTCTGTCTGTAGGCAGTGACATTAACAACTGAAAGTGATTTAATTTCCTAATTCCTCCACCTGCGTTATTTACGAGCCATCAAAGCGTTTTAGCAGGAAGTGATGGATCTCTCCGTCTAGCTTTTCTTTTTTTCTTCCTTTTTGCCCTCAGGACTTGCTGGCTGTGCAAAACCTAAGAAGGGAAAAGAAAGAAAATAAAAGTGGGTAGCAAAATAGTGTTGCTCCAGTGTGACAGGGTCACGGTTTGTTGCTAAGCCACCCCACACAATAAATTTCATTTTCCAGATGCCCTTCTACGTTTTTTTCTTGTTCTGAGCCTGTTCTCGATATTTCTTTTACCCTCTCACTGTGTCCGTTCTCAAAGCGCATTTTTCTCATCATGAAGCGGTCTCTCTTATCTCAAAGATATCCGCTCCACAAGTAATCTGTCTCTGTATACGACGTTTCCTCTCAGTGTATGCTGCACATATGAAAGCAAACAGACTGACTCAGGCAGATTGTGTCTGAACAGTATTTGGCTTTGCCTGATTTTCCCCTTTAATTTGCTGTTCAAGTTACAAGGACAGACAAGTCAACTTACAAGCACTCAGATATGTAATAATCTTGTTCAAGTATCTGTACATCGATTCAAAGTTAAATAATTATTAGCAATTTGATTATATTCTGTGCATTCATGCTTTTGGAGTTTTCTATGAGGGTTGAGAGAAAGTAAGGCAGGAATAATAACCTTACAGATCTGCCCCCTAATAAAACAGTATTGGTCACAGTAACACATGAAAAGGATTTGACTTAAATTATTCCACTGCAGCTTTGACTGTGTTTTTTGGGTTGATGTTGTACTAGTGCTTCAGGAAGGATAATAAGAGCGACTTAATGCCTTTTTTCTGACTGCAGAGATTTATTTGGGAATCAAAAAAATTATTTGTTCTCCCACACCTTAAAAATTGAGGAGTTGTTGCTCAACTTTACAGGCATCTATGCTCTAATTAGTTAATTTAGTATCTTAGTTTCTGCTCCCTCTCACTGATTTTCCACCCTGGACAGGTTGGTTTCTGTTTCTCAATGTCAAAATTTAATGCCAGTATTCTTGCAAGCTCGGTTTCTCTCAGTGTGCTAGACTTTGGTGGATTTTGGATGATGCTTGGAGTAGGATTCTGTAAATCCAGCTAAAAATATATTTTTTAAGTGAAGAAGGACCTTCCCTTATTTTAAATCCAAAAGGTAGCTTTGTTGTCACACATGATTTTTACACACACAATAATAATAATAATAATAAATGACCATCTTACTTAAACTTTTAAAAGTTGATATAAAATCACCTTGTGGAAGGAAAGCTGTACATCTTATTCCTTTGAAAATATGTAAATCCTTCTGCTGATCTGAGGTCAGCTGACAGGAGTGGTGGCAGATGCAAGGCCCTGCAGGATCTAATGCAAGTTCACCAGATGTCTGGTTCGACTGCCCATGGGGCAAATGGAGCCGTCTGCAAGATATGGCGAAATGACCTCTGAGCTGGGTGTCACCTTATCGCTTTCAACAGACACACACAACTGGGAGCTTCTCCACTTACATTTTGTATGCTGCTTTCATCAAACTGTCCCAATGTATTAAAGAGCAGGGGTTGAAAAAAGGAATCAAAACAATGAAAACAAATATTCAACGTAGGATTATATTGAATAATATCGTTTTTCGTGGGCTGTATTTCAGCAGATGAGTATGAATGAAAGAGAGACAAAGAATAAGACGGTACATCTACATGTCTTGTAATATTGATTTTTCACGTAAGTTATGTTAAGAGATCTGTGGTTTTACAAAATTGACAGAACAGTGTTGTGAGATAAAAACACCCTGAAATTTTAATGGAAGATTTTAGATTAGATCTGTTCTTAAAGAATTAATTTCATTTCAGCTAAATTTAGTCTGGCATAAAAATTTAAATGGAGCTGAAGATGCTTTTATATGAGCAGTAGAAATAAGAAGAGCATAGATGTAAGATAAGATAAAAATCGCAGAACAAAGCAATAAACGGACATAGCAAAGGAAAAATTTTACATAGAAAAGTAGAAAAAAAAATTTAAATGTTGAATTAAACATAAGGGTATGTGAGAAGATTTACAAAAGTACAAGAACATTAAGAAGCAGCGCACAGAGTTCCTCTAAATTGGCCTGTGTTGAGGAAGAAGACAAAGTGACTGAGAAAATGAAAAATATGGAAAAAAGCCAAAAGCACGAAAATGTATACAACCAGAAAAAAAGCCAGCATGATGAATTGGAGATGACAGAGAACAAAGAAAGCAGGACCACGTAGAGAACAAACAGAAATAGGAGCAAACTAGAGCTAAATGCAGTGTCCTCTCTCTGTAGCAGCAAACTAAACAAGCTCTTGTAACTCAGGCAATGGCTATTTAATAAATTACCCAACCTGAAACAAACATGGTACAGTGGAAACTTTGCTTTTCCCATTACATTAACTAAACACAAGCAGAGAGAAAAGGTAATTAAACAGCAAACAGAAACAGGACAAAGACTAATTCTTCAAGAATGTTTCTCCAATTTATTCATGCTGTTGTTTAAAGTTTACTGTCTGTTCAGGATCATCACAATTGCAAAATCTGAGCAAAAGCTAATTATTTTCTATTTAAATACATTTTGATTTCTCTTTTTTTTTAATAAAAATTACATCAGTGCATTAACATTATTGTGATATGATAATATGAAGTTATTAGACATTCTTCTGTTATATCATCAGCTGCTTTTGGTTGGTTTCATGTTAGGCTATGGTTCACAAAAGCCGGCAATTTCAAAGTACTTGATAAGACAATCATGTGAATTACAGTCATTACAATCACAGAGGTGTTTTACAGGAACGTAGCAATTATCCCCAGTAAATTGTGTCAGTGTTTGAACGAGGTCAAGAGAGGTCGCAGTCATCATGTACTTACTGCTGATATTACGGGATCTTTCACTGTTGCAAGTGAAAACAGATTAAAATCTCAGAAAAATCCATTCTCCTCTGAATACACAAGGTAACGAGGAATGATGATATTGTGGTGTTCTTTTTCAACAAGCATCTTAGTATGTAAAATCTGAACCAGGTGTGGTTATCGATGACAGTCCAAATTGCGCAAATGGCCAAATATATCGATTGCATCCAAAGCACCCATACCTGGCACTTTAAATTTGATATCTTTTCAAATATTGCTCTTAAGATGTCTTTTGACATTTTTCAATTACACACAATCAGAACGCAATATTGTATTTCTTGCCCTAAAATACATGTCCACTTTATACCCATTGTGACATGAACGATTAATTTGCAAAAATAATATTTCTCACTCAGTCAGTTCATCTTTGTTTTCTCACTGTTGTCATTTTTTCTCATTATTTCTCCATTGTTTTCTTTCTCCATCTTCTGCACACCACTGTTTTTTGTCCTAAATTTCAAGAAGACGTAGTGTGCCTAAACTTCAAAGTGGAGACAGCCACCACAAGGGAATCAGTAAAAATGCTGTCTGTTTCCTGTCTGCTCTTTCCCTGTTTCCCTGTGTCTGTGTGTGAAGAAAGAGGAAGCCAGTAACAGCGTGATGGACTGTGAGACCCAGAAAAAACTGGTAAGGAGAAAAATACGGTGACCTGGACATCAGGCTTGACTGAGCAGCAGCTGAAAAAAAGAGACAAAAAAATAAATGAACCAGGAAAAAGAGACAAAGTTCTACCTCAAACACATTCGCAAAGCTTCAACTCTTTCACTTCAGAAACAAAATTGGCAAACCAAATTAACTTTACTTTGCATCTCTTTCTTCCCTTTGTATCTTTATCTGTCCCTTTAAACTTTTGGCTTCTCAGAGCTTCTCTCTGTCTCATTTAACTCCCCTCTGACAGTATAAGACTTAATTAACCTTCATGAAAGAGAAGTGTGCAATGTCACCAAGGCATTAAAGTCCGATACTATCGGAGCTCAGTCTACAATTTGACTGAGGCAAAAGAATTACCATTTATGCAAAGTCATTAGCTCTGGAAACACTAAAGACCATTTTAGTTTTTTGTGTCAGTCATTCTAAAATCTGAAATGAAAACTGCCCAATCACTCTGTAATTAGCCCTTTTGCCTCCCAACAGATGTTTCAATATGTATCACAAAATAAACGCCGGTAAACATTTGAAATGTCTTTATACAATTAGGAACAGAAAAGAATAAAAGAAAAGCGACAAGAAGGAACAGAGAGAATATTCTTTAATGACGGCATATGCAGTGAACATTCAGACTGATTAAGGTTAAGCTTTTCCTTCGGGGCATTTATTGGCTAATTTACTATCGAGTGACACACACTGATGGAAATGGAATAGATACGGGAAAAGCCATCCTTTCAGATTATTGCATTCCATACTGCGGCAAGAATGACAGGTCTGTATTAAAAACTTTACAATACAACAGTGATACATGACCTGAGAGAATAAAGAGAGTTAGATTGAAGGAACAAAGGAGACCAGATGAATAATGAATTTATGACTTATTTATCAGTTTCTTCCCTGGATAAAATTTGACGCTAAATTAAAGGGTAAAAGTTATAGAAATCAACTTTGGAAACATATGAGATGCTGCGTTTCAGTTTACTTTTGTAAATAAATAGTAAACAATCACATGAATTTGCACAAAGCTAAAAAAATAAATCTTACTTGACTCTTTAAATGTTCATTTATACTTTTTTCTTGAAATAGTGAACAAGTTTGACAAGTGATGATTATACATCTGCAATTCTATAAAATCTGATCTCATCTGAAGGGGGTTGGACTTTAGGGATAAGCATGACTTAGTTGAATTATTGTTTCCATATTACCTCGCAATGCACTTCTTTACTACAAATTTCAAAAAATCTGAGAAATAAAACAACAAAAAAATGCAACTTCCAAGCTAAATTGTAGTCTAACTATTCTAACTATTTTAATTTACTAATAATTTTTTTGCAGATGACAATGTGATGCCAGCGCAGATATCATGATTTGTTAAAAATCCATAAAATGTTTATGTCTAATCTTTATAAACTAGACCTCCAGTGATATTTGAATGTTTAAGACTGTATTTCATATTGTTTTTTCTCAAACTGCAGAATTAATATAACAATCGTGCTAAGTCATACAAAATTAATAACCCATAGATACAAAAGAATGAAATTTTTTTCTGAATGATTGTTAGTAAGAAGCTGCAGACATAGTATAAGTTACTATTAAATGTAGCTGTTTATTGGATAATCCATCCATCCATTTTCCATCACCCTTCTCCCTAACGGGGTCGGGAGTTGCTAGTGCCTATTTCCAGCTGCGTTCCGGGCGAGAGGCGGAGTACACCCTGGACAGGTCGCCAGTCTGTCGCATTTATTGGATAATATGTTTCTAAAGTTCTTTGAGCACCACATGCTAGTGCATTCTTTCTCACAGTGAGGAGCATCAACATGCCTATTTCTCAGAGTGTTTTCATATGTCTGACCAAAACAAAGATCTTCAGCAGTACTTTAATGAAACAGTATCCTGTCTGTAATTTCAAATGCAATCAGTGGAATTTATTATGTCATGGAGTCACTTTAATGTAATTATTTTAAATTGCCAGAGGTTATCAACTTTCTTTTTCTTTTTTAAACAATTTAGCTGCAATTAGAAACATTCACAAAGACTGCTGCACATGTCACATGTGTGCAAACCTGGGCTTCTGATTCAAATCTGGAAATGCTCCTGAAAAAAATTTCACCAAGCATGTCTCCAGGCACATTTTCCCTACATTTAAATTATGTATTTTGTATGCTTAGTAGAAATACTGCTCATAGTTATAAAGATCCATGTAAATTATAGTGAGAACAAAAATCATGACTATCCCAAAGACTAGAGCTTTGGGAAACAAAAATACTGTTTGTTATAATATTGGCATAGGAGACAAAAATATAAAATAATGACCTTCATTGTGGTTAAATTCCACAAAGTTAGTCAGGAATGTCACAAGAATTAGACTCAAATGTCTCATGTAGTCAGGATCCTGATAATTGACTTGCATTCAGGTGTTGCTCCTCCATTCAGATGTTTTAAGGAAAACATTATGAGCCAGGACATTGAGTTCTCATTGAAATAAAATAACTGGAAAAAGTCATTCAATCTAGTGTTTTATGGTGAAATAATTGTAAAAATATGTACAAACTGCTCGACTCTGATTGACTTTGGGTTCATTTTTGCATCTGCTTGTATTTAGTGCAATGAGCTTTCTAAATCAAATAAATAAAAAAGAAAGAAAGAAAAAGAACATGCAATGTGCAATTTAGGAATTTAGGAATTATATAATTCCTACAATTATTGCTTCAGTCTGTCTAAAATACTTTCCATTTTTTAACATCATGCATGCCCTACAATATTCAGAAAGGCATTGAAATGCTGCTCAAGGCAATGAAGAGCCAGGGGATGGATATGTAGACCTTGGGTCAAACCTTGAATCAAGTAGGTTGAGATGAACCACAGACTGGGAATTTACAAATTAAAATGAATTCTTATGAGAAACCAATTTTAACAGGAATATTCATCTTTCCATTTAAACATTTAGACCCAATACTGCTTTCAAATAACTTGTGCAAATTAGGTTAACTATTTTTGGTTAATCCAAATTTGAAAATACAAAACTTAGTTGCTGTTTTACCAATCTTCCTCTAGTTACCCCATTTAGCAGTTGATATTCATCAGAAAATAGAGTTTTGTGAAGCACACTTGAGTATAGATTTGTGTGAAACACGAGGAGAAATTACTTGAATAACAATGAACGATAAAAAGGAGAAAACAGTTTGGAGGACTTATGAGAAAGAGAGAAGGAAAATGAATACGCAGCAGAGACATAACAGACTGACACACAGGAGAGGATGTTGAGAAGAAGAGAGAACATATGTTGGGATGGAAGAGGAGGGGAGGAAGTTAATAAGAGATGGAGTTAGGTCTCCTGCAGAAGAGCTCATCTGGATTCCATCCAGTATTCATGTCTATGGCTTTGGCAGGTGCTGTCTGATTTATCTGAATTCGTAGACTGAGAGCTAAATATTCAATGTACTGCTCAGAGGACGGTGAAGCCACATACAAGTTTGCACACATAGCTTTGCATTTAATAGGGATGATGTCTCTGTCACAGTATTCAACATTTTCACAAACATGGACAAATGGTCAGAGTGGGGCGTCAGTCCGAACTGTGCCACAGAAATTCAGCATTTTACATGCTGAACTTGTAAAATTACAGCAGGATAATGTTTACATGGGAAGACTGAAACTTTAGCTGAAAAAAAAGATGAGAACAAGACAGACCCTTAACTCATAATTTCATTATTTTATCAGGTTTTGCACAAGATCACTGTTGTCTTAGCTTTCTGCTAAGGGGAAGATATATTGTACTTCCATTGCGACACATGATGCAGAGTCCCAGCTGCTTTCCTCCATTAGTTCTTCCCCCACTGGTCATATAATTTTGTTTACAGAAAAGTATAATTTGGAAAGATGGAAACGAAACTGAATTAAAATGCTAATTCTAATAAAACATTTTTTTTTTTTTTTGACTTGGTGAAGATGAAAAACGCAGTGCTCTTTGTGTGGCTCAGTGAAATTTAATTAAAGTACAAACATAAGTAAATGCACATGGAAAGATTGGTGGTGTGTGTGGGTGACTGTGTGTGTGTGAATCAATGGCCTTGTTTGCTTTAAACCTGAGAACAACAAACAAATCAAGCATTCTGTTCTTCTTGTCCCAGAGGGAGAGGAGTAGCTTCTTTGCACAGAAGGAGACAGAAGGCAAAAGAAGATCCAAGCAACATGAAACATGCTTAAAATTCATGTTTCAAAGCTGCACCAGCAAGTGACAACGTATATCATATTCCCAGGGTTGATTCATCAAAGCTTGGCATGAACTATTGGTGTTGGGACTTCTTTCAATTGATTAAAGCAATTGATCACCTTTCAATTGATCACCTTGAAGTATTTACACACGACCATAAAACTAACAGATTCCTGCCTGACTCCAGAGGTAAGAAGTAAAACTTTAGGCATTATGACTGAAACTAGTTTTTGCCAATACCAGGAGCATTTTTTTTTTTACTTGTTTGATCCTTTCATTAAAGTTTTGGTGTAATATTACGGTTAGAAAATGTTAAAGATGCAGTTTGTTGTTGACTGAACATTGTGTAAACATCAAGCCATCATTAGCAAGAGCTCAGCAGACCCACTAACACTGATCAAAGAGTGACGGATTTATTTTTGACATGTTCAGAAGCTCAAGTCTAAGACACACAACAGATGTGAACACATTACACATTTAACTGCAAGTCTTAGTTTAAAAAAAATGAATATTTATTTTCAATGAAAATGAAAGAAAGCTTAAAATTAGGATTTTTAACCCTGTTCTTTCAACATCTTTCGTTGTAAAATGTCTGTAAGTCAGATTTCACATTAAACCCTCTGGTTATGCTGCTGGTCAAATTGACCCGTTTTAAAATTAAAAATTTTTTTTTAAAATAGTTGAAAGTATTTTTTTGCATGAAACTTTTTCTATTTGTCTTAATAGGTGCACTCTACATATAAACTGAAAATGTATTAATTTTACACATTTGCAGATATGCCTGAGTATGTATTTTGTAAATACATTTCATTAGTGCTTTAAATGTGATGTTTAAAATATTTCAGGATTACACAAATTACATGTAGTAGTGTGTATCGTACAAAGAGTACAACCATTTTGCAATAAATTTGGGAATGCAATTTACAATATTGCTTTAAGCTTTTTTACAGTTTGAAAATATTTGAACCTTTTTTCCTATTAAAACAAACAAATGCTTCTTCTTAATTCTCTGGAGTCACTCAAAAGAATAGAATGTCAAATCCCACAGTGTTTGTTTGATTTTTCTTTATCTTTTTCTTTTCTTAATGTCTCTCACCCCACTGAATGAGAAGAAAACTAATGAGTTCTCCTGAGATTTCAAGCCCTGTTTTCCCAGTTCAGTTATTTTTAGTCTGATCAGCTGTGAGAGGCATGGTCTCATCTCACATGGTTTATACATCCATTGCATTGCATGATTAAGGATCACGGTGAAGAAATCAGCACGGGTTCGTGAACTTCAGCTTGTTCTCAGATAGTCTGCATTTTATTTGACATTAATTATCTCATCTATTCTTGCACCTCCTACTTAGCTTTGACCCCTGTCTTATGAGATGTTTACACATGTTTTGTCTTCTTATCGTCCCATAATTGTGTATACCAGATTACCATACTGTGGTTGAACCAACTTCAATATCACTCAAAAACACAAAAAAGTTGAATTTCTACTTTATTGTTCTGATTTATATGTTACATTGAAGTTAACGTTTTTTGACACATTGAGAACCTGTGTGGGTGTCATTCAAAATCACAGGTAATGCTGCAAAGATATTCAAAAACTTCTCCTGGAATAAAAAAAAGATTATTTTATTCCAGGAGATAAAATCTTTTTTTTTTTTTGTTTTTGCTAAGGTAAAAAATAACAAATTCAATTGGAGTGAAAGGTCAAAGAGAGACTGATTCAGTAATCAGGTTTCTTTATTTAAAGTATAAATGTAGATTATCCTGGGCTGAGGTTTGCTAACCATTGATCATGTGCATCACTGTCCTGAATGCCTGTTACAGAAGATGCACTAGTTTTAGCCAATTTTTAGTTAATTGGAGGCAGCATTGATCTCATTGGCCTGCTGATTTGTAGTTGACCAACAACTGAGCTAAAGAGATGCTATTATGGATCAAGTTTTCACTGTACAGACAAAAACTATATGAGTGCTTCACAGGAAATATCTAAGAAAAGCAAGCTTATGATCTCATGAATTGGGCATAAAAGAAATGTTGAAAATAATAACACCCAGAATAAAGTAGTGAAGTGGAAAAATCCTCAAATTAAACTCAGAAAAGCACAGACAACAAAATCCAGTTGTATGAAGCCAAAGAGAACAGAGATTCTCTTTGGTGTTAACCAGTCCGAGAAACAAACAGGGAGATCAACAACAGTCTCCAACTCATTTCACTGAGACATCAAGCCAACATTGTTCTACTCAGTGACTTTACTTGGATGTTAGGAGTTAAAAGTAAAATGGTTCCCAAAGCAAAGAGAAACAATCACCAGCAGAAAGCTTATCTCACTGTCTGCCTGTATTTGAGCGCTGGAGTTATGGAAAACAATGTCAAATAGACCAAAGAAAATTTATGTATTATTTTTCTTCTATTTTTGGGTTGATTAGAATTGCTTGAAAATGGTAGCACATAGATTAATAATAGTTGAAGAAATATTATTGGTATTGAAAGCAGTGCAGCCCTGGAGTCATCGTAGTTGTGGCAACCTTATTTTCATGTTTCTCAATGTTCTGAGTTAATAAAATATCCCATCGTGGATTTACAATTTCCATCAGCTTAGGTTTGTGCCATGAGTAACATTGCTTGAATTTTGCCAAACATACACAGCTATTGAAATGTTTACTGGTAGGTGGACAGGTGCAGTCTTGATAAGCTCATATCTCTGGACTCCATGGTTAATCACCGACAGAATGAGAGTCTTTGTGCCAGCTCCCCGGCTGATACAATGAATCAGAGGAGGTGTGCGATGAGTAAGCAGAGTAATTACAAAGGAACCATCATCATCACAGCAGTTATGATCCAGATGATTATGAAGCAGACGCGGGAGGCAATTTAGTAAGACAGATTCCTCAGTTTTACTTCTTTTGGGGGGTATTTGTCTTTTCTGTCGTTGCTTTACTGACTACAATACAGACTAACCATTTGTAACATCCTGGCTTCTTTCCATGTGATGATGAAACAATATAATCAGAGAACAAATAATTAAAGCACTTTTTAAAACTAACAGCTCAAATCCTTTATGAGAGAATTAACGTATTAAATAGGCTCAGTTATGCTTGCTGGATCACAACATCACATTTGCTCCTGCTACATAAGTCATAATGCCCACACTTAAATAGATTAAATCAAAGGGAAATCTCAAGACTGAACTGATGTTTTTGAAGGGACATAAGTAATAAAAACAATAATAATCCCTATTTTGTTAGTGACAAATATAGAAGCTTTGACTGCTGGGAGTTTTACACAAAGACAGAAAATGAGAACAAAAAAAAGTAGGTACAGATATAAAGAACAATAATCTCCCCACAGCTGGTTTTAAAAAGCATATTAAGGGACTGAGTGCTTCATTTCCCCACCAGATGACAAAAGTCCTGTTGGCAATCTATTTGAGTTGAACACAAACACACAGCAAGATCAAAAAGGACAAGACGACAACAGACAATAATAAGAAAGAAGGTTGAACTGCACAGATTGAGGTTAATGAACTAACAAAAAGACACATAATGGGATTTCACCCCACATCTCACTGGCTCTCATGATAACTGTAGATGTGGTTTGTGACTGGAATCACAAAAACCGCAGTGACATTCAGCCTACAGGCCAAATTGGCTAATAGGCTCTACCCTGCCTATCAGTTCACTTCACTGTCAACCAGCCCAGAGGATACACACACACACACACGCACACGCACACACACACACACACACACACACACACACACACACAGAAAGACACACAAAAGCTTAAGGGAAAAGAGTAAGAGTATAGAGTAAGTAAATAATTACATTAATGAGTAAGGATGTTTACTGACCTATGATCTGACCTCTCCTAAATGTGGTCAAAATTTTGTTTTTGGAAACTCATCTTGTGCTCAACGTGTGTCCCTTGGAAACAAAATGTGTTCTGTTATAGCTTGCATTAAAATAACATGCATTAACACACTTCATCCAAACCTGAAAATGAAAAAGAAAAATGTCAGAAGCACTGATCTTTTTGCACAGCCATTAAAAAGTTCTCAAATAGATTTTATTGCCATCTAATATATGCTAATTGGTAGTGAAGTGTATTAATCAGGATCTAGTCACTTTTACAAATGTCAATATGAGAATGATCTTGAGGAAACTCTGCTGACAAAAGCTTATTTTAAACTGGTCAATTATACGGATCTGTGCATGATCCTGGAAGAATCTGAAAGTTAAATTTCAAAATGAATCTACAAGCAACTACAGAAACACAACTGCTCTCTGCTATTTATAGCATAGACAGAGTTTTAGATATTTGTTTTTTTCCCCTATAAACACACACCAGCAGCTATGTATAAGCACAATTTTCTTGACAGGCACACGCTTTCCATATTTGGCAAGCCTCAGTCTATACCTTCTACTGTCTTTAAGCAGTTCAGACATTCATGTCTTGTATGTTTTTTGCTTGCTCTCAGCGAAAAGCTCTAGCTTCGATATATGCTCTTGAGGGCTCAAGATCTAATATGTTATTAGACTCTATAGTGGATGAAAAAAGTTGTTCAGCTAGTGTGCTATAAAATATAAAAAAAACTGAAGGGTTTCCCCACTTGGGAATGAAAACAATAAAAGTAGAAATCCAGTAGCAATGCAGAGTATTAAAAAATCCCTTTAAACTAGAGTCAATGGGATAACATTTTGAAGAGACACAAATTAGCCTTTTTAGTTGTAAAGCCATGGGAAATATTTGAAAGGGGAATATGCTGATGAATAATAATTTACCCCGAAGAACAAAACCTGTGAAGGTGTATGCTATTTGCATAAACCCTGCCAAAACTATGAAAAAAAGAAAGAAAGAAAAAAACAATGTTCAGGAATTCAGGATGTTTAAACTTTTTAAAATGTATTTGTTTAACAACTTTAGCAAACTTTGCCTGGATAGGTTGCCAGTCCCATCACAGGGCTTATTTGAACTTAGAACATTTGCAGGAAGTGGTTGAAATAAAAGAGGAAACAAAAAAGAAAAAAAGGGTTTACAGAGAGGAAGATAGAAAAAAGCAAAAGGAAAAGACAGGAAATTAAAGCTAATTTAAAAGGGAAAAAACATGAGTTTCATGCTCTTATTTTATTTTATTTCTTTGCTATGCAATTAGCAAAAGTATTTGAGGATTAAACATGAGCACCCAGCTGGTTTTGAACAATGCAGAAGCTTCAGAGCTCATTACCAAACAACATTTGTCATAGTAGAAAAACACTAATCATTAGTAAAACAAGATCATTTACTATATGAAAATGGCATGACATGACTGTAAGAGATCTTTGTGTGCAGAACAATATTGCTTGCTCCTATAAATGATCAAAATTAGAAACCTTTTGTCCTTTTTCACAAGTGCAGTCTTTCTCTGATATGCAAAACATATTTACACATCTTAAAGGGAAGAACAATCACAACATAAGCTGTTTGCACTGTATGCATAATGTGACAGAATATGTCTTTTGCTACATTATTTGATTTAATCAGGAAAAAAAAAACATCAAAATTTCTGGCTACATACAGATAATTTCTCTGTAGAATATCAACATAAACACGTTGCCGTATCGGTTCATTCCTTTGTTTCTGGGTTCTTAGTGTTTTTTTCTTGTGCTCTGTTATTTGTGAATTTAGAAATGTGCTCTTAGATCTGTGGTAGTCTTTCCCCCTTGGGTTCTAGTTCCTTTTGAGTATTTGTTCAGAAATACAAACATTGCATGACTAAATCAAGTCTCTGCAAGACTGCCTTAAGATGAATATTTGAAACAATTTGTTCAGCACTGCTGAAATTTACAGCCTACCTTGCCTTAGACAATTGTAAAAGGTAATAAATAATGTCTAATGTCAGAATTGCTGCACCTGTTAAAGAGAACTACCTATGATTCACGATTCTTACCTATAATTCGGAAACAGAATGCTAAAGAGAATTTGATCTAGAATCTTAGGTAGAATTCAAGCAATACCTTATGCCAAGGTTTTGGATAAGGGATAAGTGCTGTTCATTGTGAGCAACTACACTTTCCAAATAATTGTATTTTTGAAGGAACCTCTTTAAAAGTGAGTGAAACAGAGAGAACATAAGTGCAGAACTCAGGGGAATGGACAGAAAGGTTCATAGAAATTGCATTTTGATTTACAGCTTTAATTACTGCCTCATGCCTGTTGCATGGTGAGGGGATTCCAATAAAATATTCAGCAATCCAATCAGAACCCTTGATTTCTCTTTTGGATTTTCACTAATGAAGAGATTCATAAGTCAGGCACAGTCAGGATTTGTCTGACATTTTGTATGTGTGTGTGTGTGTCTATCTGATGTTTCAGAAGTTAAAATTAAAGTAGTTGTCTCAGAGTTTCTTTCAACAGCTATTCTCAAATGACCAAAGCAATGTGTGCTGCATAGAGGCACATACACACAGAACGAAAGTCCAAGATTTTTAAAGAGTCCTGAGGAAGCAGAGTCAGCAACTCATAGATGCACACACAAGCAGATTGTTTATTGCTCTACTTCTATGGCCCCATAAGAGATAAACAGCATAAAAGCAAAAGAGAACAGATGTACAGAAGATCAACAATTCTGTAAAACAAAACACACATAAACACAGACAGGTTAAACCTTTCCTTTCCTGTCCTGGGTTCAAACCTGGGACGTGGGACCAGGCCTGGCCGACTTGAAGTAAGCTACTGATTATTTCATTGGCCTTAGGAGTGGGTATATTAGCTTAGCATTCATGTCATCTTGCCCTGGCCTCTTCAGAATTGTACTTCTGGATGATCCGGTACAGTCTTCCACAGATTTTTGTTGTATTTCACCTGGCAGTATGTACTCTTCGTTCAGCATGCTGCCCTCTATCTCCCAATTGCTGCCATAACTCAGTAACTTTGATGACGATAAGCAGCAATATGAGCTCAATGTTGTCCATCGTTGTGACATAAAGTAAATGAAATCACATACACTTTTTTGATGTGACAATCCCCCACTCTCTGTTGATTCGGCACTCTGCTCAGAGCAAGCACTAGTTGTGCTTGCATTAGTTGTGCTTGCTCGGACGGGTATTTCAATATTGATTTGTGAAATAAAACAACACAAAGGTTTCTCGATATTATTGAACCACACACAAACAAATATAGATTCATTCACACGTAGAAGTTCAAGAAACCATAATGCCTACCCTTGAAGGATGAAAGAAGATTATGACCAATTTAAGCAGACACAGCTGTATAGAACCTCACAGGCTGAAAATAAGATAGACAGGAAGCAGGTGAAAGAGCCGCGAAACAAATGAAAGATTCGGTGGAAGAAAATGTAAAGGGAGCAATTTAAATCAAGAGTAAAGCAGCAAAGACGAGTGTGAAACTGGTATTTTAGCCACTATAACGTTAGACGTTGATTTCTGTTATAAAATGTTAAACATAGTATTTTAAACTATGACCAGTAACAAGTATCCCATTTCTTCCAAACTCTAGCTAAGAATTGGGGCAGAGCCAGGGAGCGATTGTTTCACTGACTTTGCCAGTTTTTTACCCTCTTCCTGTTGTAATTATTATTAGTTAGACAATTTTCTTATAATTTTCCCACATTTTTAGCTTGAGGAGTTAGCTTCTGAATAAAATATACACCAGTACATGGAGAACATGGAGATTCTGTCTATACTTCAAGCTGTGTGACATATTTCTACTCAGAATACATTGATTATGATCTTTTTGGGAAGTTAGTTGTTTGCTGCACAGCATAAACTATCTATATCACATACAATGTGTGTCTACTGTTTGGGTAATCCAAATATCTCTCTGCCTTTGCATCTATACACATCTACTGGAATTTCTCATTGCTTCACGGTGTGCACATTAATTAATTAGCATGGAATTGTTTTTTGTGTTTGCATCATCAAATTATGCATCTGTTAATTTCTTAGACATTCAAAGTGTGACATTTTGCTCTGCTGATGCAAAACACGAGCGCAGGGAACGACAAATACATGCCACAAACCATTAAGTCAAAGTAAAACTCTACCTATGGGAAATATCATCTTCAATTTGTGTACAAATCCAGTTTTGAGTTTGAAAAGAAATCCACATGGGACAATATGTAAATAGGCAAATGAGTATTTTCTTACAAATGACATGCAAAAGCATTACAGGTGAAAAAAGGCAAGAGATTTGGGTTCATTTACCATAGGCGCACTAGAGCTTTAAAGCAGGAAGGTTCTGTGAAATTTGGCAGATTTTCAAAACACTGATCACACAGGTGTATGCAAATATGGCAAATATCATGACTGTTTGGAGAATACAAATGACTTTAAATAAGAAAACAGGTAAAACAGCTTTGAGTATAAATAAGTGGTCTGTAAAGTCATCAGAAAGCTGCATTTATACAGCTCAGTTATTATTCATGTATATTTTTTCTTATTTTCTTTCATATTAAACTTAATTAATAATTTACATAACTAGTAAATGTTCAATTATGGTTTTTTTTTTTTATTTTGGTTTAATATTTTTTGAAGTTACTAAACTTGCTGTGAATAAAGATCTCAGTCAAATATTGTAGAAATGCACAGTACTGTTTTCTCTGTGTAAATTTTAATACAAGTGAATTATCTTTTATAACATCCTTTAATTTCTAAAGAGCACAGTAAATCAGTTCAACTTCATGAAGCAATATCACTGTTCAGGCTGATGAGCAAATATAAATAAATTGAAATATGTTTTTTCAGTCTAGGCAAGCAGGATTATGACTTTTCTTCTTGGAAGCCAAGGTTTAATTAAAGCAATTATTGTTCCCACTACTTCTACATATGCTATTCTTACTCACGCCCTTGCCAAATGTTAATGAAGTTGATAACCATTTGACAGATGGCCCATTAAGTAAACAATGGCAGCATATGCCTTGCCCCAGAAATTTTTGTAATAGCCACAATTTGGCTAAATATTGACTACAACCCAATATTTGCAAAAGACAAAAAACACATCGAAGAAGCAGATTCTAAGCAAAACATTTCTGCCCAGTAATGGCCTTAGGTAAAGATCTATAAACTCGAGAAAACAAGTAGGTATCTGCAAGGACTGGGGAGTTTTAAACTGCTACACTTTAATGTTCTGGAGATGATATCTATGCTGCAGTTTCATTGCTGAGTTATGTGTAAAAAAAACAGAAAGCAGTATTTTAGTTTAAACTGTTACTTGTATTCTTAGCTCAGCAGTTTTGTTAGCATTGCTGTCAATGGAAATACACACTGTTCTATGTCAGTTGTTTGAGTGTGTTTCTGTAAAGTTTTCATATTTAGAATATTTTTGATAAGGAAGCTCATCAAGACAAAAGTTTGTTTATCAAAAATGTATCTCTGTTTCACTAGATTTTCAATTCATCTGTGAAAAATAATCTTTTTTGATCAGCCCACACTTGCAGTCTTAGGCACTGGCTTCCACTTAAACCAATTGCATGCCTCATAGTCAATCAGTAACTTTATGTAAATAAAACTTCACACACTGACTTCTGGAATGGAAGTGCTGATACTATAGGTCCCAAAACTTATATAATACAACAGATAGAACATCTTTTTTAATATTCTTACTATAAGATTAAACCAAATTTTCACAGCAAGGGAATGAATTAACTACTTTTACTTATTAATGCAGTGGGCCTTTTCAGACTGGGTGATTATGTTTTGTTATTCCTTTGTGTAAAACCTGTTTCTTGGTATTCAAAAGATTCAGTTGGTTATTTATATCTGACTGAGTCCTGCAATCAATCTGTCCTTTTCAGGGACACAACCTTGTCTTTCAGATAAAACCATGACCGTTAAGGTGAAGTGGGTTACAGATGGTCGATACTCAGAGCACGCTGAAAACTCAAATTGATGTGGTCTTTGATTTTTCTCAACTCCTCCGTCACTTTGGCAGCCGGCCATTGTAGTAAAATGCTTGTAGACATAGATTTTCGCAAGGCAAAGTTGACAGCCAGAACTCCTACTGCATTTAGTCCTTCAAACACTTCGTTACTCATATGTGTGTATCGTATTGATTCATTTAGAAATGCGTTGCTTGCAAAAATATATGTTGCTTTCTCTTTTGTTTTCTTTGTTTTACATGTGTAGTGGTGCGCTTGAAAATACAAAAGTGACATGAGTTTGGAAAATGTCTTACTTTCTACCTGCAATTACCTTAAGTTAATTTGATTACTGCAACAGTTCCTTCATATGTCTGCCTAAAAAGTCAAACAGCTGCAGTGCCATGTTGCTTGCGTTCTCAAGAAAACTAGAAAAGTCGACCCTCGCCCTAAAGTTCTTACACGGTCTCACTGCAGCTCATAGAAAAGACTTTAAAATACTTCTGTTAGTTTGAAAACCATAATCAAACATGGAGAAGAGCATTCAGTGTTTCTGTTCCTCTAATCTGGAAAAAACTTCCTGAATACTGCAAACATGCTGAAACGGTTTGTTAAAATCAATGCTAAAACCCCTTTTGTATATAGTATTAAAAAGTGAACATACAATAATTCTCGACATAATTTCAACTTTGCATTATTTTACCACTGTCATATAATGTTTTTTTTGTTTGTTTGTTTGTTCATTATTTTTTGGTTATACTAATGAACTTGACAACTTACATATTGCTTGCTGGTTCTGGAAAACCATTTTAGACTAATCCCTGCATGCACACTTCATTTACTCTAACACCGCTTGATCATAAGTGGTCAAATGTTGTCTATGCTTTCACTCTGGATACTTTATTATTTTATCTGGTTTGAGAGTTTGGTGTCATACTAGGATTTATTACTGGGAGATGCTACAGCAAAAAAAAAAAAAAAAACAACGCAAGGACAGACGGGAGAAACAAAATGTGATTGATACTGTTTGACTTGCAAACATTTGTGCCAAATATTGCTGTTCTCCCTTCACGTCTCATTACATTACTTGGTATGATGCTTGTCATAATGACAAAATGGCTGTCACCCTGATATAATGACTCCTGCTATGACAGAAAAAAAGAAGAAAAAAAAAAGAAAGAAAGAAAGAAAGAAAGTGTTCTTCTCCAGGCATTTTGGTGGTTGAGAAAAAAGTCATTAACCTGAGATTTGCTTCCTGGCATTTGCATTACAGAACACACACACACACGTGTACGCGCACACACACACACAATAAATTACGTTGTTAGAAGCCCTGAGTCAGAACCCCATGTTTATAGGCTGAGCTTTTATACAAAACCCTTGAATAAAGTCATGCATGTGCTCATTATATCTGGCAAGCTGTCTGTATTAAATCTGTTGTTATGACGTTTATTTAAATTAATTGCTGGAGAGAGAGTGTATAAATTACATATAGATTTATATAACCAATAAAATTTGAAAAATCAATTAAAGCAGCATTCGTTTTTATTATTATATTTTTGTTTTCTATCTACATGTAAACAAACATCCATATTGTTTTTTCGTTGCTGTTTTTTTTTTTGACAGAAGATTAGATGCCTCAACTGGTTTGTGGCAAACTTTAGCAGACAGCTTATGTCAGCCAGTTAAACACTTTGTTTATTTGAGCAAATTTCCAGAACACGCATGCCTAATGCAAGTGTGGTGATCGTTTGGTAAATTATAAAATCTAACAAAGGATTTACTTCCTTACAGTAGTCAATAGCTTTAGTTGAGCTATTTTCACATTCTCCAACTATTTCCAAGTATGCTGCATATTGTTCAAAATGTTTATGAATAAAAAGTAGAAAAAGGCAACTTCACTCTTTGGAGAATGTTGTACTAATGCAAATAACCCTAGATTTAATTATGAAAGAGAGACCTATTCACACAGACAACATGCAAAGATATGCAGAGTCCTGATGTAGAGGTAAAGAGAAAGTGAAAGTGATTTTAAAAACTGCTGCAAAGAACACAATGCAAGAGAGAAAGCGAGCAAGAGAGAGAGAGAGAGAAAGAGAGAGGGAGTGAAAACAAGAACATTTACAACAGTCATCTTCAGTGTCAGCGGATAACGTTCGTCAGGTAAGAAATAACTAAAATTGTTTGATGGAAAGAGAAAAATTGGTGGTGTCACTACAAATTATGCATCACAAAGTCTACTTTTTGAGTTTGCTTTGATTTAGTTGAAAAAGACTTCTGTCGCCTGTATCTTTTTTTGTTTGATCAAATCCAGCTGATCGTAATTCTGATCAAGAACAGAAGTAATTAGAGTCTTAGTGGTTAGTTGGTTCGAGGAGGAAACTTTTAAAGTGTAAACTTTAAAAAGTGCTTCACATATTAGTTCTTCTCATGAAACTGCCAAAACAAACTGAAGTTCATGTCACACAACTTAAGTGGTGCAATAGGTATCAAAACAACTACAGACAAAGTTTAAAATGTGCAGATAGTTTATTTAAACAAAACAAATAAAATTAAGCTACGTTTTAGTACATTTCAGTGGTGAAATAATTTATTGATGACTTTAAAAGTATGTACAATATGCTGTAAAAATAAAGATGCAAAAAAAAAAAAAAAAAAAAAGACCTATATTGTCAGGCAGGTTCAGAGAGAGAGAACCAGACCAGAGTGATAACATCAAGGAAGTAACTTTATGGACTCCTATAAAAAGCCATTACAATTCCTCCATAAAGATATGACTACCTGAGCTGCTTTAAAGATTTGAACTTTTGCTCAATAGGTACCTATGGGTACCTAAAGTAGAACAATGGGAAACTTACAAATATATATCCAAAGTCTGATTTAGTTTTCATAGAAGCATGGAAGAAGGTTGAAGGTATGTAAAATTGTAACTCAACACCTACGTCAGGTTCCAGTTATTCCTGTTTCTTTGTTAATGTGTGCCAAACAGGTTCATCATCTACCAAAGAAAACAAAACATTTAAGTCACTGAGTAACTCAAGAGTTTCTCAGTTTTGTAAAATGACGCTACCAGGTGAACACCCCAGTTTATATGTTAGAGCTACACAACTCCACTTGGTCGCTGTCCAGCTCTGTAAAATAATAACACAACAAGAACAGTATGGTCTGATGGAACCTTCCAGTGGCTTCCTGTGTTTTCTTACGAGTCGCACAGAGGGCGAGGGAGCGTACACAAGACTCTCGGAAATTAATTGACACTAAAGGATAAATAGATTTAAGAAACATAATTAAACTAGAGACACAAGGAATAATTAGACACAAAAAATAAACATGCTAAACTAGAAAATCTAAGAAAGGACTAAACCAAAGTCAAACAGAAACATGCCTGATGTTATCAACAAAACCCAAAACCAGCTCAAAGAACCCAAAATCCTGATAACAACCCTGTTTTGCTTGTTTTTTCAACTTTAGTCACCAGTAGTTAACAAAGATGGGGAAGGAACAAAGTAAACTGGAACGGGAAGGCTACGTGTTATCAAAAGAAACGGAAAGTGGCATCACTGCGACTAAAGATGACGAACATATTTTATAAAGACGATTCATCTGACAAAGGTAAGACTTCAACTGTATGTACACTAAATTAAGTAATAAATCATTCGATGGAAGGAAGCTGCAGATTAAACATAATTTACCATTCTGAAGCTGCTTGATGGTTGATGCAATAAACTTCACTTCTAATTCGGTTGAACAGTTGAGTCATTATATCTGTTAACTAGGATGATTTTCTGCTTGCAGATAGCTAAAACACAACATTTAAGATCGGAATATTACATCAGAACATAAATGAAGGAAAACTTGTTTAATGTAGAAATTGATAGTTTCAAAAGTTTCTTTTAATCTGACCAACAAGCCTCATCAAAATGCATGATGTAATTTATATGACTTTATGTTTTTATTTGATGGATGGAGAATATTGTTAGATCAAATCACTATCTTGCAACCATGCTTTGCCTTGCAGCTTACCAGACAAGCTCTTGCTGCACTAATGTCAGATATCGATGTTCTTCGGCAAACAAATCACCCTCATCTCATAAATATAAGAAATTCGTTGAAAGGTATGTTGTTTTATATGTTTAAACCATGTTTTAATGAACATTATATATTTTTTTAGTTAGAAATGTTGAAATATGAAAAAGTAGCAACACAACAACAAATTGCAAATAGGTTCATGGTTATGGGATATAATTTTCAACTATATGCATGAGTTGATTCTCTGCGGGTTCATCGGCTTTCTCACACAGTCGAAACACGACTAATCTCTCTACACTTCCCTTGTGCATGGCTGTGTGTGTCTGCATGGTTGTTTGTCCTGGATGACGTTGTGTTTTCTTGTGATGAATTGTCAAACTGTCCAGGGTGTACCCCATCTCTCACTAAATGACTGCAAGAGAATGGCACCAGCAAAAGGGCAAGAACAAGAGGGTTTATGGAGGGATGGATATAGTAAATTCTTAGAGGAAACTATATGAAATTCAAAAATGTATATTTACATGAGCTCTGTAAGCTTTTTGACTGTCTTAGACCTAATACATTTCAAAAACAAAAAACCTGTAACTCAAAACAGGCTTTGTGAATGGCATCATTTTCTGTTAAACTTTCAAGGTTCTTGCTATTTCAACTGTATTTTCTTTGAAAGTATATAATTCCACAGACTGGTTTGTATTTTGTGCACATTTGAACTTCCTTATATAGCAGCCTTGTACAGAAGACTAAGGAATGTTTTTTGCAAACATTTTCAATCAGAGCTCACAATACAACAGAATATGACTTTTTCATAGTTTAACATTTCTTGGACACTAACTAAACCATCTTGCAATTACCCAGCAAGATTTTAAGGAAAGAAGCTATACAACAACCTATTGTGGCATCCTTGATGATGAAAAATAGCTAAACTAAAAATACTTGTGTGTGTCATAAAGATGAAAATCAAAACATCTACTACATAATAATGAAGGAGTGCCAGGGTGGGAGTCTTGCTGATGTTGTTGGAAAGAATCCAGAAGAGTTGCCACAAGAGCATGAGGTATACTAAATACATTTTAAGACACCTTTTATTGAGATTCTGACACAGATTTTTGATGCCAAGAAAAAGGGAATTCATGGCTTTTTTATTTGCTGTCTGTTACTTAGGTACTCAGCTGGATAGTTGAGATCTGTATGGCTCTCAAAGCCATTCATGAGGCGCATTTGCTTCACAAAGATCTGATTCCAAAGGTACTGCACATTTTACACAAGCAAAGGCTATTACACAAAGCGTGCATTTTAATTTTACATTTTAACATGAAAAGAATAGCTCACAAGTTATCTTATATTATCAATATAATGATGTTGTAATGGAGTGATTGGCAAGACATTCAACATAATCTTTTGAAATACTTAAAATGTTTGCCCTTCTTTAACTATTTCTTATAGACAACTTTTTCCGTTTTCTATAGAACATATTATTGTCAGAGTTTGGACTGGTGCGTTTGGGTGGATTTGGAAATATTAATGAAAGGTAATATTATTCTCAAAATCTACAGTCTGCCAACACCTACCTCTGGTTTTACAAAAATTGTAGCAATCCTTGGATGTTTTTATTGAACATACGACTGTTCATGTTTATACTACCTCTATGGAGTCACAAAGTACTGATGACACGTCACACTGCTAGATAGGAATCTTTAATTTTTTGTCAGCTTGTTTTCAAAGAAGAAATTTCAAATGTGAATTATATATTTTATATGTTTTTCTCACAGTTCAAAAGGCCAATCTGCCATAAACTCAAATCCAACGATAAATTACCTAGCTCCTGAAGTCTTCACGGGGGGAACTTATGATGCAAAAAGGTACTTTATTTTTTTTTTTACAGCAATATTAAATTTGTTAAGGTTGCATTTTGGTGTTATATAGAGTTTGCAAACATCATGTTTTATTTTTTTTAAAAATAACCATTTTGGCTTGTAGGTTTTATTATTAATTTTCCCTTAATATACCTTGTTGTAGATTATGCATTTCTTTTGTTCAGCCTGTAAGAATAAGAGTTGTTGGCTAATTTCATTCAAGTAGGCCTGTTACTACAAGAAATAGAAGCTGAAAAGTACATTATATAGATCATAAATATGTCACTAACACAACTGGAAATAAAAAAAAAACAAAGGATAATGATCTTATGAAACTTTGGGAGTTTGGTCCATTATGGTAAATGGTAAAATGATCTGTACTTGTAAAGCACTTTATCAAGTCCAGAAAACGCCAAAGCTCTTCACACTAGATTCATGCAAACGATCACACACTAGTGCTGGTAAGCTACTACATTGTGGCCACAGCTATCATATGCAGCAATCCCATTTGCTATTGGTAATTGTATTTGTATTGAATTGTATTTGAAACGTAATCAATTAAAAATTTAATGATGGAACAATGTAATTGTTCATTCTATGTTGCATGACTTTGTGTTTTTGTGTTTATGATGTAAAGCACTTTGAAATGCCTTGCTGCTGAAATGTGCTATACAAATAAAATTTGATTGATTGATTGATTGATTGATTGATTGATAATATGTGTTAATATGTGAAAAGCTGAAAAAAATAAACTCTTTTTTCTTTTAATTTTCTTTAGTTTGAGTTAACTTGAAAACATAAAAGAAAATGCCTTTTCTTCAAACCATTGAAAGCATAAGTGATGTAAAATTGACTGCATCCCATTTTCATATGAATACATAAATAATCTGCATTAAATATTTTTTTTTCTTTTAATAAACCAATCAGAAGAAAAACAGAACATATTACACAATCTCCACTCATATTTTACAAACCATAAAGTCAGATGTGTCGTCACCTCAACAGTAGATTCATGATATTACATATTTTGAGATTTTTTTTCTCATATTTGTCCTGTTTTTTTAGTGACATCTGGTCGCTGGGATGCATACTCTATGAGCTCTGCACAAAACAGAAAGCGGTAAGTTAACAACACTGATTTGAATTATGTAAACAAAACAATGTCTGCCTAGTTTTAAGTGAAAGTCAGCATGAAAGGAATTTTTTGTATGTTTTTTTTAATTTTTACTAGTGGATAATGTCTGCAGTTCTGATACAAAATTCAATTGGTACCAGGTCAAAATAATATTAGAACAGCAGGTCTTTCAATTGTTTTTTTTAAATTTGACTCACAAGGCTTTAGTACATACATTTTATACAGTGACAAAAAAAAAATAATGTTGAAAGTTGTAAACCTTGCCTGGAATTGAATTTTTGCTTTTCAGTTCTTTGCAGAGACTACAATCAAGCTCATGCCTAAGATAATTAGTGGTGTTTACCCATCTCTTCCAAGCCATTTTTCATTTGAGCTTTGTGGTCTCTTGAGTGACCTTCTGAAAAAAGAGCCTGAAAAAAGACCAACAGCCAGTGAGATCCTGCAGCACCCTATCATTATCAAGTGTCTTAGAACTAAGGTACGATATTTCCATTTTTCAAATTATTGCAGTGTAGTCTAGGGGGTAGCCCAAGTGAAGTCTTCAAGACCTAATGTTCAGAAACATGTTCAGAAACATTTCTCCATCTGTACTCTGCTGAGGCCTGGAAACAAGCAGTCCATTTGATCCAGGTGTGCTAGAAAAGAGACGCATGGGGCGTGAGGTAGTGCTTAGAGGGCAGCGTCATCAGCAAAGTTGCTCTGATCTCAGGTGTGCTTCAACAAGGTTTCTTTTTGTGTGGTTTCAGAAACTGACTGTTTTGTTTTTCATTTGTTGTTTTAGTGTCAAACAACTGTGGAGGATCTTCAGATGAACAAGCTGGAGAGGCTGAGAGCTCTGGCAGATGGTCTGGAGCGTGTTCATGAAGGTGCTACCATCGGCAGCCTGACAGGAGGAGTGATTGGAGCCGTGGGAGGAATTACATCCATAGTGGGGCTTATTCTGGCACCCTTCACTTTAGGAACCTCACTTATTGTCACTGGAGTTGGTGTGGGGGTGGGTGCTGTTGGTGGGGTCACTGCTGGTGCCTCAAACATCACAAATATGATCAACCAGTCTTCTGATCGTAAAGCAGTTCGCATTATCATTAAAGAAATAGAACAGAAAATTAGCGCAGTGGTGACGTGGCTCTTGGAGATTAACAGTAGTCTGCAGGCCATCAGCAGCCAGTGTCCACAAACACCTGGCACAGATAACATGCTTGCAGAGGAAAACCTGAGGAGGATTGACGTGAGGGCTGGAAAAGGTCTTGGTGGCATTGCTGAACTGGTCCGGTTGCTTACAGTGGCTAACATTGGCAAGCTTGCTGCACAAACATCAAGGGTAGTGCGTATGGCAGAAGTGGCAACAGGTGTGCTGTCTGGTTTGTTTGTAGCTGTGGATATTTTCTTCATCGCTATGGATGCAAAAGAGATTCAGCACATCAAGGAAGCCAGGGAAGCAGAGAAGCGAATTGAACCTCCTTCTGCCGCCGATTTTGAAACTGGAGACTCAATGTCAGTCTCTGATCAGGCAACACTGTTGTCAAACTCACTGATGCGAGAGTCTGACAACAGTGAAAGTGACCGTGTGACAGAGGAGGCGTCTTCCCCACCAACTAAAACCAAATCTGAGTTCATAAAATTTGTCAAATCAGTCAGGGAGGCAGCACACAACCTGGAGCAAATCCTGGGTGAGTTAGCCGCTATCATTTCAACTATGTCTCAGGATGACAATAATCTGGAATGACAGAATATGGAATTGATGTAAGCAAAATCATAGCTTAAAATGTTGTGCTAATTTGTTTTTGTTTCAAATTACATGTTCTATTGAAGCAACACATCAATTGGGTATGAGGAAATGTGGCATGATTGGTAATTAATTAGTATTATTTTATCCTCAACAGAATTTGTCCTCCTTTAAGTTTTCAAACTACTGAGAACTGAAACGTATGCCTTAGATTTTCTTTTACAAGTATCACTGGATCATGTTGAAATTCTCACAAGTTATCAAAAGAAACTCTAATCAATAATTTTTTTAAAAATATTATTCGCAAAGCATGTTTTCAAATATTATCACTGTTTGTATGTTTATTTGAAAATTTGAATATTCTAATTGATTCTAATCAAATATTTACATATATGTAGTATATAATATAAAAATATATATTTTTGGGTGCAAGAACAATTATTAATAGTTTAACAATCACTGTTTGAATGATATTGAAGAAAATTCTAAAAATTTTGTATAAATGTGCTGTTGCTTTTGGAATTTTATATAATTATTTGCCATAAGGCTCGAGGTCCATGCACATTCTCCATGTTGGTCTTATATTCTCAAGCGGTGGTACAACTGGTGGATTTCTTACAGACAGAGCTGCCTTCTCTTATTATCCTGACATGTATGGTATCAAAAGCACCATGCTGGAGCTTATTTAAACCTGACATTTGCATTTGCCAAGAAGTTAATCCTCACTCAGATTGCGTGCAGAGTGTAAATTTCCATATTTTTATACAGATTCTCAATTGAATTTAGCCACATTCAAGTCTTTTGCAGATTGTACAGGTTCTCTTACAAGATTTTGCATCATACACCTTCTCATCTACTGTGACCAGCGTCCCTGTAAAAAGTATCCCATTACCCCTCTGTTTCATGATGGAGATTTTTTTTTTAGGGCTTTAATTTTCTGTCACTCAAAGCACATACAGCACATGTTATTATTCACACAGTTGTTAACTGTGTTGATTCTGATAGTATAATTATGCAGATGTTTGTTTAACTGTTTTAATTTCAAATGCATGTATTTAACTCAAATGTTGTTTTTACTGCATGCACAATAAAACATCACAGTTTTAAATTACTTATAATCCACTATGGTTATTTGGACCTGGACAAATTGCTTGACGTTGCTTGATAACGGTCACCTGTGGAGTTGTGGGTGTGCCTGGAAGTGGCCTATAAACTGTTTCCTAGACCTGCTCGTGAAGCTGGCTGAACATCTGAAAGGTGGAGATCTCAGACTGCAGTAGAAAGGGAACATATAGCAGCCTGAAGCAATGAAAGGACAGTTTGTTTGATCGCCAGATGTAGACGACTGATCGGCATGGTCTGCCGTTCCCTTCCTGCAGCAGAAAAAAAATACAATCAGTGGAACCCAACATGTTAACAGCAGAGCAGAGATGAACCTCTCAAGCATCTGTGAATTCTGTTTTTCACTGACATTTGCAGGGTTTGGCCTCATATGTTGCAGAGGAGATTGGCTGTCTCTATGGACATTGCTTCTGGCCAGGACCTGTTTTTGTTTACAGGTAGTGACACAATGGAGCCCATTGATGAGTGAGAGCTGCATGTAGTGGATCTCAGCTGCACTGTGGTGTGACAGAGTCAATAAACACGACTGCAGGAATAGATCTAAGAGGTTTCATCTTCTCCTGAATTGAACTGACATGGTTGAAGCTTCTTAAGAATAATTTTTAACTGAAAATAAGAAAACAATCTAATCCCAGATTGTGATGACATTTTATAAAGTTGTTTTTAGTTTAATTTTAAAATAAAACACTTCTTTAACTATTGAAATATATTGGCGATTGTCTACAATATGCCTCTGGAAGGCCTCTAAGATAAACATAAATAAGTAAACATATTAAATATTCCAAATAAATTCACATATTAATTAATCCATTACACAGACTGGTCTGGAGGGACAAAGAAACTGGAGTAATTATGTCTCTTCAAAGCAGTGAAGGCAGCATATGAACAACTTTCCGTATTTGGCTTTTCTATGCTTAACCATCTCTTATATACAAAGGTGCATTCGTTCCAATACACCTCAAGAGTCCATACAGAATCATACACATTTATAAGACATTACATACTTTCTAAATATGAAGTCTTGCGGTTTCTGCTACATGTTTAAATGGCTCAAAGCTGCAGTAAAAAGAACAAAGTAGTTAAATGACCACCGCATGTTTAACTGGAATATGACAATGAAACTACTTTCAACTTCTATGAAATTGTCAAGTTTGTGTTAATTAGCAGCTAAATCTTAATATCTGCAAGGTTAATAATCCGACACCCCTGAGTCATTACAGCTGTTCTATTTACTGCTACCGGTTAATATGCACTGACATTTGTGTTTTTCAATTCCTGTTAAGGAGAACAGGCACTGAATAATGAACATAAATTAGAATTTAAAAGTAGTATAAATGCTGTAGTGTGGTAAGTAATAGTACACTGTTACAACTGGCTGATGGCCATAACAAAAACAGGAGACCATGGCATTAGTAAAGGTGCATAATGGAAACATTTATTAAAAGATTAAATTAAAAAAAATACAATGGAACATGAATGTCAGTGTTAGTGGTGTATTCCCATTGCTTGAATGTGTTGCATTTATGCGTATTGGAGTGTTAAAATGTGCATGTTAATGAGCCAGAAAGTGTGGACACAGAGAGAAGTAGCACAACAGCAGATACACACAAACGCCTTTTGCCCATTTCATTAGGTCGGTGGGCAGTATTATTCCCCTCTTCACATCAAACACTCTGATCTATAAGTTTTATTTTTAATTCCTCTGACAAGAAATGTAACACAAATTCATTTGGAGATAAACTAATCTGTCAAAGAAAGGCAGTGTTATTTTCATTTAATTTTGTTGTCCATTCTAGTAAAGCTATATGAAAAAATATTTTACTAACTTGATTAATTCACTGCATCTTTGTTCATCAGGAAATGTAATTAAGTGGTTTTTGGTCCAAAAGCTCTGCAGAATAAACTGATAATTGGATTACTGTCCATGATGAGATGGGATGTATTTCAAACCTGTTTTTAGGTACCACTTTAATCAAGAGTGTTTTTCTTATGATTCAAGTTTGTTTACAGTATAGTTGTGTCCCTGGGTGCATATCGACATAAACTTTAAGATTGATTCGGATTTAAAAGGGATACATTTATTATTAATTCATTAGTTGTTCATTGAGATATGCATTTTGCATGTAGTGCATATATTCCCGGATGAGGATCAGTGCCTCCAAGTCTGAGACCATGGTCCTGAGCCGGAAAAGGGTAGAGTGCCTTCTCCGGGTCGAGGGAGATGTCCTGCCCCAAGTGGAGGAGTTCAAGTATCTCGGGATCTTGTTCACGAATGAGGGAAGAAGGGAGCGTGGGATCGACAGGCGGATTGGTGCAGCGTCCGCCGTGAAACGGAGACACAAAAGGGCAGAACAGGGATTGACTCCAGAATCCAGCAGATAGTAATAACACAGGTGAGAACATACATACACACACATACATACACACACATAATACAAACATAGACGGAACCCATTGTTGTTTTCGTCAGTTTCAAGTTATTTCTATGAGTGTCAACTATTTTGTCAACTTGCATATTTCAGGTGAAAAAAAACAACTGAACTTTCTATAGAATAACTAAAGAAAAGCTAATAATTATCTAATATTTCTGCAACCACTGTATGCGTCTTTGTGTTTTGTGTTCAGGAATTTAAATATTGTTTGCTTGTTAACCAGCAAAATGTCATCTAATTAATATCCAGAAACAGTTACAGGAACTCCTTCAAACCTGTCTTATATTTCAGAGAACTTTCTAAAACTGTCTCTCGCACAGCTGAACAAATCAGTCATTCCGTCTGAATCCTGACTGCCAATTAAAAAGACTTTTCTCCCCTTCCTGTCAATGAGTCCGTTGCTTAGACAGCCAGTCAAAACTGCAGTGATTTAACGTAAGATTGGAAGGGCATTTTAAAAAAAAAAGCAAAGCACACAGTATGTGTTTATTAATTTTAGCAAAATAAAAAGTTAAATTATGATATATATAAATTCTCTCTACCTTCAAACTGTAAGATAGGCAGCATACATAAATAAATGTCTCAATATGATGTACTTTTATGAGAAGCAGTCAGAAAAGATGATAGGTCCAATTTAAAAAATATATTAATTGGCCAAAACAAGAACCATAGATGGTTACAAATTGTCCTACTTATTGACTATTGACTCTTTTTTTATTTATTATTATTGTTATTATTTAAAAAGGTTTTTTAGGCACTGGTATCTTTTATTGAACAACACATTGTTCACATAGTGTGCATGCTCCACTGAGCCACCCAGCACACCATGCCTAATTATTCTTAAAAAAGAAAATATTTTCAGACCAAGATAGAACATTGTTTCTTAAAGCCAGCATCCAAGATATTAGTTTTTTGTCATCACACACCTGTTTTTGTTTTGTCACACACGTCTGAGCTTCAGGTCATCCATTAAGATGACCTCAGTGTTTTGTCTTGTGTCAAAAATTTGTCAACCAGTTCAGGAATAAGATCAGCACATGCTCTAAAACGTGTGGAAAATTGGATGGAGCTAATCCAGTAATCGCTTTCTGGATATGTCACGTTTTCCCCTGTGAAGTCCTTGTCATCAGGAAAACAAGCCCAGGGGGGACATCAAGTGTCATGGTGTGTTCTCTTCTCATTTGGGTACAATTAAATTTAAACGGTGTATAAATAAACAGCCAACAGGGTAAACTGAAGAACTGTCACATTTTCTCACAGAATGACTCCTGACATGATAAAACAGCCTGGAATTTAAAGACAAAGTAAATAGAAAGGTATTGTTTGTCTTTTTTTGTGTGTATATACAATAAGTTGTAATTCCTTGGCAGAAATGGGTGGAGGATATTTCCATAAAAACCTTCTCTTTTTTTTTTGGTAACAGTTATTTTTATGGCCAAACTTCTATTCTCAGTCATCAATGATCAAAGCATTAATGCTTTGATCATCACAAATGAATAATACCAAAATAGTCAGTGAAGAAACTATTTAGCCATGCACAAAAGGACTAGTGTAAAATCTGAAGGGATTAAATCAAAGTCTCCTGGTTAGACCTCAGAAAAAAATTATATGATACAATTACCAATTTGTAAAATTACTGCATTTCATTTGGAGAGCAGCTTTCAAATACAATATTCCACCCATTTTCACTGAAGCATATTCTTTTCTTGGTTGTTTCTTTTTCCCCCTTTTTTTTTTTTTTTTTTTTTTTTTTTTTGCTGAATATGAATAAAAATACAGATCCTTGAATTACAGAGTTGAGTTTTATTCACACTCTCAATAACTTGCTTAAACTGAAACTTGATGACTGTTGTTTCTATTGATTGTTGAGGGTTGAGAACAGTTTCTCCCTGAGGTCACTCAATGTTGTTTAAGTTATAAAAGAGATTTATCACTTGATTTCTGAAATACTGATTACAGAATACTTTCATTGACGTTGAAAGGTCATGGAGCTTCAGTATCAGCTATTGGACTGGCAATGCTAATAATAAGAAGACAAACATTACACTGACAGAGAAGACTAGACAAAGAAATAGGTGGGAAGCAGCAACATGTAGAATATCACGTATTAGAATGTGATATTCTAAGAAATATCACGTTTCTTGATGTATGTATGTGTGATTAGAAGTGGAGGTAATGGTATTTTATAGAAGAGTTGGATTAAGGTTACACCCACCAAGCCCTAGGATCAAAGATACAGACAAAAAAAAAAATGCAGCATGGGAGAAATGCTGACTCAATAGATTTTTCTAACATTGTTGACTGGCAAAAACCTCAACTAATGTTCAAGTTATCAGGAGATATTTACTGAGATTAATCTGTCCAAACTTGAAAGAATAAACCCTTTAAGTTGCAGTTTGCACAACCAAGATAGACAATCCAAGTGAGGAGAAAAAACACCAGACTTGGCGAGAGCTTAAGAGCCGATCTGTTATGCAAGATGACTTCCCTGTGTGCTGGCCAGATTTGAAGGGAGTGATAAACTCTACTAGGAGCACTGATTTCAATCTTCTGTATTTTCTTTATCACACACAGCAAAATAAGTTTCTTCACGTGAACAAACAAAAGCACAAAGTGTGAAATCTAATCCCTATCTCCTGTGGCCACCTGTAAAGACGCCTTTCTCTTGTCTTTGGCACTTTCTGAGGGGAAACAAATGATTCCCGAGAGAAGAGAGATGAGAGAAAAACTGAAAGAACGGGAAACAAATGAAACACAGCCAGGGGTGGCATGTTGGAAGCTTATCAGCAACTACTAGCTTCAAAACAACACAAGGGGCTCTGAGCATACACAGGGTGGTATAATACATAAGTCAGAGAGTGGTAGTGAGCGAAACCAATGCTAAAATAAGGAAAAGCAACTCTGTAACTGGGATAGAGAACAGATAATCTAAAGACTTCACCTGTATAAGTTTGTTTATATATTTTGTGGTTATGTGGATTGTCTTATGCATTTTCAAGCCTCTGTCATGACATTTTGTGTTGAAAAACAAACCTGAAACGCTCAAATTTATTATGTAACATACTATTTTATATATCTCAAATGCCACCTCCTTATACGCATTTCATTGGTTGTTGTTGCAATCAAGGGAGCCATTGGCATAGCGGAGGGTTTTTTTTTTCATACACTATAACATATATCAAATATAGCAGGCAAGCTATCATACCTTCTTTATTTCTCACATCACGCTGTACTGACACTAATCTTCTCATTTCAGCCTGATTACATATAATTAGAAGCTCTTTAACACACATTACAAACATACTGTGTTGTCTTTAGAAGGAGTGAGAGGCTGAGTAATGAATAATGTATTCTGCATCTCAGATTGTAAATCATAGCAACTCTTCACACTTAGGCTGTGCATATATCAGGCATATTTGCTTATATTTTACTAGTTTGTCCAACATTGCTGTGACAAAAATAATTGTTTAGTTGTGTATTTTTCCACTGAGTATTTGAAAAGTCAGTCATAAACATCTATCTATCTATCTATCTATCTATCTATCTATCTATCTATCTATCTATCTATCTATCTATCTATCTATCTATCTATCTATCTATCTATCTATCTATCTGTCTGTCTGTCTGTCTGTCTGTCTGTCTGTCTGTCTGTCTGGAGAATATATCCATCCATCCATCCATCCATCCATCCATCCATCCATCCATCCATCCATCCATCCATCCATCCATCCATCTTCTGCCGCTTATCCGGGGTCGGGTCGCGGGGGTAGCAGCTTTAGAAGGGAGGCCCAGACTTCCCTCTCCCCAGCCACTTCCTCCAGCTCCTCCGGGGGAATCCCGAGGCGTTCCCAAGCCAGCTGAGAGACGTAGTCCCCCCCGGGTTCCCGGGCCTCCCCTCCCGGTGGGACGTGCCCGAAACACCTCACCAGGGAGGCGTCCAGGAGGCATCCTGACCAGATGCCCGAGCCACCTCAACTGGCTCCTCTCGATGTGGAGGAGCAGCGGCTCTACTCTGAGTCCCTCCCGGATGACCGAGCTTCTCACCCTATCTCTAAGGGAGAGCCCAGCCACCCTACGGAGAAAACCCATTTCGGCCGCTTGTATTCGCAATCTCGTTCTTTCGGTCATTACCCAAAGCTAGAAAGTGTTTGGATATTTACTAAATAATTTTCCTCACATCTGCCTCTGTCTTGTTGCACTTGGTCATCCTCAACATACGTCATAAATTATAATGGTTCCAAATAATAGCAAAATCAGAAGCTGTACACAAATAGCCTCTAGAAATCACTCATTTATAAACAAAAATATATATATTTTTTTTTTTTCTATGGTGAAATATGCATGATTTCTTCGTTACAATTGTTGCTGGTCTTATCTGTTCAAATGTCACTCAAAAGTCTGTTAAAGTCTAGTCCAAACAAACAATGTGTAATTGACAAATTTAATCTTATCACTCATAAACAGCTAGAATTAAGTTATTACTGATTTATTTCATAGAGGAAGAGAAGTCCCGTGATGACATAGTTAAGCTGTGGCGTTAATCTAAGAATAGCACATTGCCAACTTCAACTCCAGAATCATAATTTTTTAACTCAATTTTTGTCAGTCTAACCCAGATAAGACCTAACAGCATTTGAGTTGTTAAGAAAAGCTGAATTGTTTGGTGTGGACCAAGGCATTTATCAAAGCAACAGACAAAAGCCCCATTGTATTCCTGGAGGAGCTGTGGAAATCCACACCTCAAAGTGGGATAAATCTTTGATGGAACACCTATTAGTGTTCTACATTTGACCTATGTAGGAGTGAAAAGATGAATGTCATTGTTCGGGATTAACCAGAAGAAGTCCCATTTTCAGTTTGAAATCACTGGGGACAAGGCAAACATGGAGGAATGTTGCTCTGGTGGGAGAAGAAATGGGACTAAATAGAGCTAAAATGGAACCACACAAAACCCTGAGCAAACCTCCATAACTGTGAAATACTGAGGAATGGTTAAGATTAAAATACAGCCATGTGTTAAATTGGCCTAGTTAAAGATCTGACCTAAGTCCAATTGAGAATCTTTGTTAGAAAAAATTATATTGTCAGCGATTTCCCATTCACTTTGAATGAGCCTGCACTGTTTTGCAAAGAAGAATTGACATTCTAATTGCTGTCAAATGTGGAGAAACAGAAAAGCTAAAAACAAATGTGCACTATAATGATCAAGATGCTATTCTAAAAAAGACATTAACTTTTGTGAGTTGACAAAATTTGAAAATGTTCAGGAACTATAGATATTTTCAACAAAACCAAACTGTCTTTCTAGTGTCATTTAATAGAACTAAATGACATTAGTTTTTGAACTTTTGAATTGCCTTTAAGAAAACCCAGAAGAAAAAAAACAACAACTAGAAAACACTGAGTCAACACCTTCAATGAGACTTTGGAGAGATTATGGAAGAATGAGTTCAGCAATTAATTCTTCTTGGAGATTTTATTCAGCTGGAAATGCCTCAATAGATAATTCATTACAATAAGTTTGAAGGGATTTCTTTTGAGTATGTGTTTAGAGAAACTCTGATTAAAAACAAATTGGCCCTACATCTCTTTTCAGACACAAAAACATGTAGTGGATCAGTGAGTTTTATAGTTGTTCTCCATGGAGTCTGAGTATAATTTGCTTTCAAGGCTGTGAGTTTCCTTTGAGAAAAACTTGATAAGGGTTATCTATTTCCTCCCACTCTGAAGCAGCCGTGGACCCACTGCGGTGGTCAGCTGCTCGACTTCTAGCAACTCTTGTGGGTAGAAAAAAAACTAAGTCAAGTTGAAAATTCAGTATTGAACTGGGGTGTGCTTATGTAACACAGTTGAGAAGGGTACAATATTTTTTAAGTAGATGGGCCAATAGGTTCGGCTGGGAATCCACATCAGGAACAATCCAGGAGAAGATAAAAAACAAAAACAAAGCAAAAAAAAAAAAAAAAAACCTGATCTGTCAACAGACAGGACCAGCAGAAATATAGAATTATTATTAAACCGGTCTAGCTTATTATGTTTCATAACTGTTGAAAAATCCTCTTCCAAGAACAATAATAAAACATTACATTTTACCCAAACTCAGCAAAGGTTCACATTTGAATAACTAAGCAGGTCAAATAAAGATCATTATTTGACAACAACAAGATAAAAGAACAAAAACCAAATGAAAGGCACAAAATATGCTCACCGATCTCAGTGCGGCACGTTCAAAACAACTAGACAGGGACTCTCATTCCAGACACGGAGGGCACTAGACAGTGTAAAATGCATATTTTTTAAGTTTTAACTTAAACAACATGAATTAAGTAAAATAAAAATAGATTATTATATAGGCTTTACCTTCAGTTGAACTGAAAACAACTGCCAATCAACTGCCAGAAAGTGCAAACAGTTCCAACTGATCTTAGCGGTTCTAACAGCAGAAAAACTGAAGTTCAGCCTTCCGAACTCACAACTCTTTCCAACTTTCAAGATGGATTTAAACAACAACCATTTACAAAAAAAAAAAAAAAAGGTTCCTTCAAAGTCAATAAATAATATTAGAAACAAATCAAAAGACTCTCACTCTGGCTCAGCTGTCTGATCAGGGTCGGATCTCCCGCCCACAATCAACGCTGCCAACACGGGAAAGAAGGTGGAGCCTCTGTGGCGCTCCGCTCTCCGATTGGTCGAAACACCCATGGGAACCAAACTTCCCATTGGCCAGGCAGACCACCCCGCCCACCCAATCTCTGCCTCCCAAAGGGCCATCCCCACTCCATGTGGGCTACACTTACACTTGTGCAAAGTGAGAAAATGTCAACGTGTATCTTTCCTCCGAAAAAAAAGTAAAAAAACAAGGTGATAATATATTGGTTCTGACTGTTTGTGTTATAGTGATTGTTAAGCAATTTCACTGAGCTGAATCTTCTATCCTAATTTTTATTTAAACTGGTTTTATTCTTGATAAATCTGCTCAGTATGATTTTACATAAAAGGAACATATAATGCTCTGTGTTATGAGGGAGATATAATAATCAGATTTGAAAGAGAAGCTCAAAAAACCATAGATTTTTCTCTTTGAGTTTTGAGTCTTGTGTTCTTAAATATATGCATAACAGGTTCCACATGGTCCTTGAAAGGCAAACAGTATATAAACATAACATATTTGGAACTTTTTCTTTTCAACTTTGTTGATAGATGTATTCCTTTCCATATCCATAACTAGAAACTTTTGTCAAGTTCGCCAAGGATGCTGGAGAAAGTTGATGAGTGGTGATGATATCAAGTAAGGTGATGGAAGTCACAAGAACTGTTATGTGAGGACAGTAACTCAGAAATTTAGCAAAATGGCATCAAGCAAAAGGATTATGAAATGATCTGTATGTTCGCGCAGTGGCCTACAGCAAATACTGTCTTTCTAAACACTTTCATTCTGGGAATATCTCAGGTCAGATACGTGCAATTTCATTGCAATGATAGTCTAATGTTACAACTGTTTTCCAAAGAGTTGCTTTTGGAAAACAGCTATTCAATACTTTTTATTCATGAAAAAGTCCACTTTTCTCCACATAATAAGTCTCTATTTTACTCAGGAGATATAACTACACTAAAAGTAGCAAAACATAATTCTGAGCTATCACAGTACTCATCAGTTAGTTTTCTCACATTAATATGTCATTTGTTCTCTCATGAGGTCGATGGAAAGGAAGTTTAAAATATGGACATTGTCTCCAGTCAAATGTTTTCTTCTTATGGTATTTTGCTTTTTTCATTCAGAGACAGAAAAATAGACAGTTCAGCTAGAAAGATATTAGTGTCATAGGCTTAGGCTTAAGTTTTGTCCTTTTTCCTAAACTCAAAATTCTAGTTGAGTCATAATCTTTTGGTAAGAAGTGTCAGAGATTGTTTTCTGTTAGTTACTGGATACCCTGCATGAGAACAGTATTTACTATGTTCTTTTTTTATCACCAGTAAGGACCCACGCATTTACCCAATTTATGAATTTTTATTTTTAAAAAATCCCAAGAAAAAGGAATCAGTTCTGTTTTTTGTGACAGTTTTCCATATGGTGCAGTTCCAGAGAACATAAATGGTTGCGAATTTCAGAAGGATGCATTTTAAAATGATGGTTTGCCTTGAAAAACAATGAACAGTGATACATTTGAGATTGTTGTGTTTCTGGGCTCTGAGTTATAATTTTAAATACCTTTGAAACTCCTTATTTCCACTGCCGGGAGAGCAAGTTTTTTAGATATGCATACAATATCTAGAAGAGCAAAGACAGAAACTGAGCATGAATCTCACAAATTGATTTATTTGGGACTCAAAGACAAAGAAATGAAATAAGGACAAGATTAGTCAGCACTCGACCATAACACTTTGTTTTTGTAGCAAAGTAACTCCCTCCTGAAAAACACTCTCCTGACTACCTGACTCAAGAAACCTTTGTGACCTTGTGCGTTGCCTCTTCAGTGCTACCCAGGAGGGAGGCCCTGGTTTTTCGGTGCAGTACTGCATTGCAGTGTACCTCCGTTCCTTTTAAGTCCTCTCAAACAGTGGGCTGCTGTAAGAAGATAACCTCTGTGTGTCATTGCTGGTTTTTAATACCAAACTCTTCTCCTCTCATGTCCTCTGGGTTGCTGGAATATCAGCTCAAACGCTCAAGGAAATTTAAACCCCCGATTACAACACTGGGTCGCAAAGTTAATACAGGTTCAGATTTTTTCTGTTGTACTTATATTCTGTGTCATTAGCGAAACTTTTTTATGTGTTCATTATAAATTCACTCTTAGTTTTCATGTCCTTGACCACTGACTGATTGTCTGCCTTGCTGTGTGTTTTGTCGTCTTTGTGAGAAACTGAGATTGAACAAACTTTTATGATTGCAAACTTTTCCTGTTTGTTATGGTCTTATTTTACTTTTTTCATCTTCTAGTGTGCATTCAGGTTGTGTTTGAATGTTCCATATCTTTCAGTGTCAGCCAGTGATGAATATGTTTAAGTTGAACTTTGTGTGAGAAATGCTACATAACATCTTTGGGAAGTCCCAATTCTACATCTTGCTCAGTGTGGTTTAACAATACGATTGATGGTGCTCCACAGTTTTCCCCATCCAAGGGATTTCCAGTGTTTTAACAGCACTGGACCTATTTTTTCTGTTGAATATGTCACCAAAATGTTGACTTTAGGTCATTATTTTGGAAACTAAATATTATATTTTCAAATAACAGGTTTAACCATACTTTCCAGCAGTGGTGATAGCCATTGAAGGCTTTCCTCTGCACACAGTGTTCCTTTAAATTTGCCAAACAAACATATTTTATCTGTTCTAACATTTGTGTTTTTGCTGAGCACCTAAAACATGTCATCCATTGCCACAGAGTTCATACTGTTGCTAAAAGGTAAAAATGTCAAAAGAAATAAGTTGCTTCCTTTTCCCTTGGCAAACAAAAATTGTCCTCCAGCAATTTTAAGTGCAATTTGTTGATTCTTCTTGTTTACCTGCAATTGCCTTGGGAAATAAGAGGAAGTATACAGATGCTTTAGTCACTTTGAGAATTATTGGATTTATTTTTTTTACAACTTTAAAATGTGTGGTAAATTCCAGCACCATAGACAGTTCCGAGGACAGGTTTTGCCTACAGTGTGTGCTGTATTACATTAAAAATGACATTTCTGCTGCCCAATTCCAAAACATAAAGACAATCAAGATCCCAAAAACCCTATTTAAAAATTGCTTTGGTTAATGACCTTTGACTTTTTTCTCGATTGTATGTTTTTGACTTGTGAACAGAAATGTTATAATGTCCAAAATAAAATAAATTACCACAGAGTAGTCTAAAATTCTGATAAAGACAATGAGAAAAAAATACAACAGTTTGATCATTTTTCAGCATTAAAAATGTGACACCATTTATGAAATGAAGTTTTTGTAAAAGGACTATTTTTATTTAGTTGTTGAGATCATTGCAACACTGTCTCTGGTCCAACTTAGTAGTCCTTCTGATGGCGCTATGATTTCATTACAACTTGGCTCCAAAAATAGCATTCAATAGTTTAGGCCAATCATATGTGGGGTTTTTTTGGAGATTCATCCTGAGAGGATACTCAAGTCTGCAGAGTTTCAAATCTGAGCTATAAAGTATTTTTATTTGTCAACTTCCTTAGAAATGTATGTGGTCATTCTGATTGTGTGGGTTTTATGGTATTTAGGGTCTGTTTGGGTGTTTTATGATTCACTCAGATAATAAGGGGTAATTCCACGATCCACCTTGAAATATAAGTTTCCCCCTGATTTGTTGAAATGGATAAATTTCTTCATGAAAAAAAAAAAGTTCTCTTCTCAGGGCTTTTCCTGTAGTGTGTTATACAAATATAAAGCTGAACAACAACAAAATCCATACATCTCCTTGCTTTGAAGATTACATATAGTAGCAGCCAAAATAACACAGAACAAAAAAATAATTAAATACAATCCAACTGAAGGGATCTTGCCGAAAGAAACTATCTTTTTCTTTGGGATTTTAATGTGTTTACATGCCAAACATAGTCTCATTACTATTTAGATAATGAATGAATACTGTTTTTAGATGGGGAATATCAACACCATGTTCTGAACTACAGCATTATATAAAAAATTATAAAAATCTCTCTACGTGTTATCCTATTTGCTGTTGTGTTCCATGCTCTTTGAGTTTTCTCTTTTCATCTTGTATGTAACGTCATCGGTAATTGGATTTATGAATGCCCCGAAGAGCACTATAAATGTAAATTTTTGTGTGACAAAGATGTTATGTTTTGCTGGAATTCTCTCAGCTTCTAGAACAGGGGGAGACCAGACATGCGTCATCTATAAACTTCATCCTCAGACAGATGGATGGAGCCACTTATATGAAAGTTACACACATAAAACTCATTAAGACACTGTCCATCACAAACCAACGCACATGTATAAGAATCATCTTCCTGTTTTCTTGTCTATGACACACCTACACACATCCACACCCACACACATCCACACACTCAACTTGAATCTTGTTTCATCATTTTGTTGGCCCTCTGTCGTTTTTCTTTTGCCATCTGCACTTTCAGAGTGAAGAATCTAAAGCTGTAAACTTACTGCTGCAGATTCTCCCTTTCACTTGTTTCATAAGTTTTTGTCATCTTATTTAAAATTGGTTAACCCGAAAGCTGCTCTTCTGTTTTATCCCCAGAGAAAAAAAAAATAAGAAAAAAGTTGAGAAAAATGTCTGAGTGAAGTGGGCCCTAACTGGAATAAAAGAGGGGTAAAATTTGACTAAAAATGTTAGAAAGAAATAACAATTGCATCAGCTCCCGGCCTTAAAAATAGAAGATACATATAATCCAAAGGCTTTCTTAGATGCACTTATGGTTCACTATCAACAGGCGAAAGTACATGACAAATCATTTTGAACTAGCATGTCTTTGCAAATAGAGAGCTTATATTTTTAACAGCAAATTATGTGCTGCTTTTACAAGTTTTATATTTGTGATTGAATAAACATACAACCTTTGATATTTTGCACAAACTTTTTTCTTGATAAAATTTAGCCGATGATTGAAAAAGCTTTTAAAACTTACATCTAGATGATTAGGAAAGTTTTGAATATAATTTATTCTAAGACATGTCTGATTGTGTTCATACACTGACATGGCAAATTTAATTGGAAAAAGCAACATGTTTTGTTTTGCTGGGTTGTTTACATGAAAAAGAAAAAGAAAACGCTTTAGGGTAAATCCTATTTCATAGGGTTGATCATATCCAATAGTATAAAATTCATTTAATTTAAATGATTTCCTAAGAAATAGGACACTTTCAGTTTTATGACTTAGGCAACATTAAGCAGCAGGCGAATGCCTACATGTGTCAGATATTCAACTTTTGATGGCCGTCTGAATGACCCAATTCAGACGTGTTTGCCGCCCTTCCAAGAAAATCTGAATTTTGCCTTGTCCATATGTGATACTGACTAGGACACCTATGTGATTGTTTTCAAAGAATCTGCAGTCTGAACAGATATGTTGAATTTAATTTGACTTTTAGGTGATCTATGTGAGATGTGCATCACAATTCTGCCCCAGAAGAAGCCAAATGTGGCAAATCGAGACAAACAATAGCTGTTTATGTTCAGATTTGGTGTGATTGGTAACATAGAAACAAGATTAGTACAATATGACAGAAGCAGGTGGATAGAAAAACATAACTAAAACATAAGATGAAATAATTTAATGTAAGATTAATATACAGATGGACAGAGCACTTACATAAAAAATATCATCTATCAAAATGGTGAAAAGAGGAAAAAATACCAAACATAAGTGAAAATGTTTTTTTTTTTTTTTTTAATTACCTTTAAAAACTAAAATAAAATTGTTTTCTTCTGGTATCTGATATCAACCACATTCATCCATAGTAGCTGGCCACTTCTCAAGCATGTGTGCTTCAGCAAAGAAAATCGTGACAGCAGCCAAAACTGCAAAAACAGAAAAACCTTTCATGTGAGACTTGGGGAAATAGAACTGCACTGAGTTACTGCTCCCCTGCCCCCAAAACAAATCAATAGAACAGAACAGATATAGTACAGAGGAGTGGTTTCCATTATTCTCATTTGCCCCGAATATTGGCATTAGAGCAATAACTTCACTAGAAATGTGCAAAAATGAAAGAAAACCAAAGTGGGTGATGAGCTCTGATTAAATATGAAAGATCTTGTCTTTCACAATGGAGCCCTGATAATTCGGCCTATATTTAACTGGAGTCCTACTAAGAATATGAGCTTTTTAACAGCGTCCTTTGCCCTGTTTCTAAAACGTGCTCTTATCAGATAGCTCCATCCTCCAGTACATTATGGCAAAGCACAAGAGGTGAGATTGTACAGCAGGTGCGCGAAACTAAACCGGTGTTGGTGTTTGCGCACGCAGAACAGTGCTTTGACATGACTCCAACATTCAGCCTTCGCTTTGGGGTGAGCTTAAAAAAAAAGATCCCCCCCAGCGGAAAATCAGTGACACGGTGAGGGCTGAGGAGACCGAGAGAGAGAGAGAGAGAGAGAAGGGGGCGGTGTCTGATGACCGAGGAGGAGAAAGCTCCCGGTCCCCACAGTTGTCCTCCCTGCTTCGCTCTTTTTTTTTTTCTCTCGAGCTCAGTCAGTCCCACAAGCAGCCGGGTGCTACAGGAGGAGTTCCCGCTGCCGTCTTGGACTTATTTTCATTCCAGATCGGACACCGAAGAACTATCTCGGGTAGGCAAAGAATTTGCTGTCGGAGCCTGATCGAATTGATCGAAAACGTGAAATGAAATGTAACAGTTTGAGACTAAGGGAGAAAGCAGAAAAGAAAAAAGAAGAAGCCAGGACAAAGCTGCAGGGGGGTGGTAATTGTGTTAACGCCGTTAATTGCTTAATAAAGAAGGGGGTGGTGGACGCTGGGAGTGTAATTGTTTGCCCCATCTGTCGCGGTGACAACTCTGTGTTTATAATCCGATTAGACAAAGGATAAGCAGTTTGAGCAATTATGACACTACTCCCAAATATAAATAGTGGTTATAGTTTTTTTTTTTTTCCTGCGAAGTTTTTTTTTAATTATTGCATGTGGAATTCTTCATGATCCTCCCGGTAACATTTCTGTATCTTCTAAAGTGCTTTATCAGACTTTTTCCCTCTCCATAGCCTACACTTTGCAGCAACCTTCGCATGAGCTTTCCCTATCAGCCTCCTTTCTTTCTCTCTGCTTACAGAAGATGCTCTTCTTTCTGCTACCTGCCGTGGCTCTCTTGCTGAGCACAGAAACGGCGGTCCACGCTATCAGTCACGAGAAATGGCCGGGCACCGTGGCTCAGTACAACAAGGATCGATCCTGGAACAGATTCAGAGATGTGAGTTGCGCTGCAAAAAACAAACAAACAAAAAAAAACAACAACAAAACAACAGCAAAACGAACTTGCCCCCCAAAATGAGCATATAGTTAGATCCAATGTGCGTAAATGTACGCGTATGGGTTTATCGTTAATGCGTGGATCTGAGTGTGTGTGGGTGTGTGTGCGTGTGCGTGCACACGTCGCCCTTGATACACCCAGTGCGTACTTGAGCTCTTGCCAGCAGGCGTAATCCACCTTCTAGAAACTCAGCAGGTTGGAACCCTGCTTGAAAGCCAGTCAGACTTTTGGACAAACAGCATTACTCGGCTGCACATGGCGGAATGATTATCTTCTGCTCTGAATGACGGAGTTGTTTCCCCTGCTGCCTGATTTTTCATCATCAGTTTTGGCATTCTGACATGTTATCCGTTTTTTCTTTCTTTGGCTCATGCCGAACATTAACTTACAAACACTGAAGGATTTTACAATGAGTAGAAAACCCACATGCATTGCCTTTCAAACGTATTCATCCCCTTTTAAATGTTTCCTTAAAAATGTATAGAAGTTAAAGACAAACTTTTGTTGCTTGTTCTGGGGTTTGATGTGACAGGCCATTGCAAAGTTGTGCATACTTTGAAACTAGCATCTTTGCTCTTTCAGAAAACGACATTTTTGGTCATTCTTTGCAGTACAAGTCAACCTCTATCATATGGGACGGAGAGCACACGTGAAGATGAATTTTCTTGCCAGAAATGTACAATAAATTTATGTCTAGATTTTAACTGTTCCATTTGAACACCTGGATATATTTTAATATAAACCAATGTAGCGGTGGTTGTATGTTTAGTGTCGTGGTTCAGCCGTTGGAGCAATTTTTCTCTTACTCTAAAAGGCTTTCCTCCATAATTGCCGGATATTTCGCGCCATTCTGATGCTGCTAGCTTTTTGTTACCATGGTGATGGTGTGGTTAGTGTGATGAGCAGTTTTGTTTTTCTCTACACATGTTTTGCATGTGTGGCAAAAAGTTTGCATGGTCTCATTTGAGCAGAGCACTGTCACTCTAATGCAATACATTCTAGATCTGTTAAGTCAAGTTTGTGTTTTTAGTGATAAAAGGTAAACCTGGGGCGATCTACTTTTTTAAACATTCAACAAAGTAGAAGTTGAATTTAAAAAGCTGTATTCTTTTTCAGGAAATTTGAGGACAAATTGGAATCAGCACATATTTCCCCTGTTTTTTTTTTGTTTGTTTTCTTTTTAAAAAAAGAAAAAATTTACTGTCTTGTTTGGAAGAGAGAGCTCTGATCAATAGATGTATTTTCCTTCTTGCAATCGTTTATTTAGTGGATAACTGGTTTAGTCTGCTAGAATTAATAGTGCAGAATGTGGTTTTTCTCACTGGTTATATGATGTTGCATCCTTGCACTTGTGTGCTGTTTTAATTCCACTTTTACCACATGCTCATTCAGGAAGGACTGCTGCAATCAATTGGGTTTCCTTATACAGAAAACATTACAGAAAACATTTTATAAATGGAAACCAGACCAGGCTACCGTGTTTGTGAAGTAGGATTGGATTTGAAATATTCCAAGGAATATTGTTTCTGTTAAATTATCTTGATGTGATACTGTTTTCCCTATATAGTGCATGATCTCCAACTCAGCCAAATCCTTGAGGACCACCATGTCTCGGGTGCATTTTAGACGACATTAAATATTTCATAAACAGAGTACAAATCCTAGCACTCAGAGCTCTTACTTGTATCTTTGAAGAATTGCGACAAGATTCTCCCCTGACTAGCCAGAGTAAGAAAAATTTACCTCCAAATCTCTTCTGAACCTTTTTCAGAGCATATCTTCAATACTAAACCTGCCCAGTCTCAAGTTATTTCACTGCTGACAGCTACAGAAGTGATTCCATGCTCTCAACTCTATGATGTCCTTGTCTCCCTGCAAACATGTTCCCCAGACATTTCAGCCGTCTTAGGGGTAACTTTGGCCTTATTAGAGGTGGCCATCTTGGTCCAGCACAGGACCTGTGATGTGAAAGATGTTCATGACAGCCTGCTCTCGGCCAGAGCTCGACTACCTGGTGTGTGTGCTTCTCCACTGCTCTCCCTTAATGCTGCTCTCTGGTCTCCTGTGCAAATGAAACTTGTTAATGGCAAACTGTCAGTGGGGGATGGGAGACAGTGGAGGGGAGTCAGCAGGAATAGGAGGGTAAAAGGAATTGCAATAGATAGGGGTGACATTTATGTTGAATATTTCAAGCTCTGCTGCCGTACAGATGCAAGAGCTGCTGTGGTGATTATGTGTGTTTGTGTCCGAGTGTGTGTTGTCTGACCTATCGCATGAAGGAACCTGCTGTTTGCAATTTGTCTCCTGCAACAGTGGCTGTGGCTCGCTCTGCTGTGTTTCCTTTCTACCTCCATACTTAGCTGCTCATTTCTCTCTTCTTTGTCACCCAAATTAAATTTGCACGAATATGCCTCAAAGTACAACAGCATTAAACCATGGCACTGTTTGGAAATCGGTTATGTGGTGGGGGGTTGCTGTAATTTGAGTGTTGGTAAAAAACAAACTAAATACTTCTACATGCATCTCTACAAGTCAGTAGAAGTTCTGCAAGATGAAACTGAACTGTTAGACTTAATTGAATGAACTGTACATAAATATACCCAGGTTCAGCTTTTCAAGACGTTTTTTTTTTTATGTCTGTTTCACCTGGTGGTTAATTTAGTGAAAAAACTTTAAAATAGGCCTTCTTTATTTTCTCATAATTTCTGTGCAATGCACCACCAACTCTGAAAAATTAAAAAATATATACATTAAAGTCCATCCCAAGTTTTGTCTATACCTGCTTGTCCATGCAGGGTCATGAGGGAACTAGTGCCCATCTCCAGGGTCCATATCTGCGAAGGAGGATACACTCTAGACCGTTGGCAACATATCGCAGGGCAACACAGAGACTTACAAGACAAAAAACCATACTTGCACATGAGGGCAATTTAGAAAATCCAATTAACCTAACAGTCATATTTTGGGATTATGGGAGTACCTGCAAAGAAGCCATGCATGCATGGGCACATGTACAATGCTACCACTTGCACCACTGTGCAGTCCAGTATGAAATCCTTTTTAATATAAAACACCTGGGACTTGGACTCCTTTTTGCCAGTTTGTTCTTCCTGAAAGGATTGGCATGACATTTGGGTCTGAAGTCACCCCGCTGTTGTTCTGCCTCTCAGCTGCCAAGAGAGGTAGTCACAGTGTTATCCTGACTGAATCAAGTCAGGGTTTGCTGACATCATAGCTGAAGGATGTGGACGGTCTGTGTGACCAGCTGGCTGGGCGATTTAATGCAAAAACCCAGTGGAACTGGTGCTGATTAACAGTGGACAGGATGTGCTGAAGTGCACAGAGACAGAACAGCTTACTTAAGTTCAACCAAGATTAGTTCCTTCAGTAGCAGTGATACTTGAAACCAAAACTAATAAGAAGCAAACTGTCACTGTATTGTTTTATACTTTCCCTCTGTGGTATATCCTTTATATGAACCCTGTGAGTTCCAACCCAGGCTACCTTCACTTTTGAAAACGCCCAAGCTAGAGAGCTATTATAGACCTCATTAGAAGTTTATGAACGTGTATTAACAGTGTACGTAGAGTGCCATATCTGAGTGATTTTATTACAGAACCATTTGTTATACAAGAAAGCTAAAGAAGCCTGGCCATGATGCCTCCAAACACAATTCTTTATAAGTGTGACCAAATATCTCAACATTTGTTTGACCATAAAGCATTTATCCAGACACTTCTCCCTTGGTCAACATCCTTTGTTTGGTGACTCAAAATATCACCGAACTGTAAACATATACCCTTGTAATTCAGCAATGTCCTGTTCATCTCTAGCTTCCCCTTTCTATATATCGCATACAATGGTGAGATATTTAGGATTTTATGGTGACAGATTAGGAATTATGTCATATCTTGAAGTGATTCCACATTTGAATAAATGTTATTTACAGCTGTGTAAACAGTTTAGCTTGAAATCAGCAGATGTTCATAAATTGTTCTAAAACACTGGGGGTCTAAATCTGTCTAAATCTTTTTCTTAGATGTTTTCTGTAATACTGTACAGGACTACAGTTGTTAGTGCAGTTGCAGCTATAATCAAGTCCTTGGATCAAAGCTTCAGGGTTTTTCTGCATGGAATTTGCTTGGTCTTCCAGGTACATTCCTGGTTTCGCTTCTTGTATTAAACCTTCCTCTCACAGTCCAAAAATGGGCATTTTATGTTAAGCCATAGATAAAATGCCTAACAATAATTTGATTAATGCCCAGGATGAATATCTGAAAATGTGTGCATATGAAACCCATTCAGCTTTACACAAAGGTAGGATGTAATCATATTGTCTTCTGCATAGATTAAGTAGTTTTGATCTACCAATCAGTTCTCCCAATATATACTGGTTTATAGATGGGAATTGGGAAATAAGGCAATGCCAATCAAAGTTGACCTCAGCTTAAAGCTGGAAAATTTGTGATTTTGTTCATCAATCATAACTAATAATCTTCCACTACACACACTATGTGACAGGTGTGTGATAAGATCTGCCATTATTGTGTAGTTTTAGCTGACAAATGCAATATAAATAATCATTACTGATAATTTGTCTTTCTTTTGTTATTTTATGTAGTTCCTATAGAGCATTGTAGAAGTGATTATACACACATCTTGAGAAGATGTGAATATTTTAAGTAAAAATTTTGTTTTCTAGACTTCTTTGGGCATTTATAAAAAGAATATGACTAGTAAGGGAACACATAAATAATAATTTGGTGCTGTCACCGACATTCCAACAGCAACAAAATAGATTTCTGTGGTGCAGCTTTTAGGTGTTTTAGTTTTTTGTGTCCTTTCAGTATTAAAAAGAGGATTGTGCTCTGCTGAATAAAAGTTAAAATACTTTCATATTACAGTAAGTTTATGGCTTGGTTGGGGCTCTAGGAATAATTACTTTTATGCTATGGAAGATACTAAAGGTATAACAAACGTTGCAGAAAAGTTCACCACTATTTTATCTTTTATTATCGCTAACATGTAAATCACAGTTTAGATTTCTTTTTTCCTGTAAGCCACCTTCCTTCATTACACTTTTTATTTTATTTTCATTTTTTTATTTGAGTCATAAACTCTGTAGCTTTTACATATTCTACCGTTGTGCTCCTGGTCTTTTACTTGCTGTGACCCTGTGCTCCCTCAGCCATGCCCTCTTTGTTTCTCTCCCTTTTTTTCCTAGCACCTCCTCTTGTGACTCCTCCTCTTTGCTGCTCTCCAATGGGGATGCCATGTTTCAGTTGGCATCCCCACTGATGAGCCATTTGCTCCTTCTTGCATTATGCATGAGTGTCCATGCTCAGGCAGAGGAGCCTGTCCAAGACTTGGAGTCAGAGTTCAGTTAAGGAAAGTAGGGTCTGATTAATCCTTTTGTCGAGTACTAATCACTGGACTATGAAGTGTAGGAAGGGGGGATGGGATGCACTCTGAATAAACCATTTTTATCTCGTCTAATTTTAGTCCAGGAAAGCTTAGAAGATGTTTTTAAATTGTCTCATCAGCACACCAGTTTTTCTTTTTTTTCAGAAATATGTTTGAGTTTTTCATAAATAGTCCAAATGTGCAGGTACTCACAATATTGGAACAGGAGTCATGCATTACACATTTGGTTAACATAGAAAAACAAAGATAAGCGTGTACAAATGATCAGGTCACAAAGTCAGTGAGAAAGGAAACTCGCTGGATACACCAACAACTCTTCAGTGGCATCACTGACTGAATAATCATTGTCCTTCATGTAGATAATGAAACAACCCCATACTTTCTGGAATAGAACATGTCTGATTTTGAGAATAGCAGAGATTTTTTTTTAGGGTTAAAATAGAAGTTTGTTCCTCAAACCATCCTGTGATCCATAAATTTCCAGGTAAGTGCAGTTGTCTTATTTGCTCTTTTAATTTGGATTCACTTTGAGTAAAGACCTAGCAAAAAGACCCTGTGACCAAGTTCCAGTCTAATTAGAAGAACCTCTTGTATGGATATTCTGTATTACCAATAATAATGAAACAGAGTGCCCTCATATACCACACATCTGTTGCAGGTTTCGTTAATGTCTTGATTGAATTTGCTTCACTTTTCTGACGTATTATCTAGTCTCATCTATCATTACGTTGTAGTAGATTAGGGCTTGTATTACGTGTTCTTGAATAATCTGGTTTATATGCTGTTCTCCAATGTCTGAAAGACACATTTTTCTAAAGGTCTGCTTTCCATGCATTTTGTTCAGAAGTAGAAGAATCAGAAGAGTTGTGTCAGCAAGTTGTAACATTCTGAAATGCCTTTTCTAAAAGGATTTTTTGTAAGGACTAACTGGTTTTGTTATTATTATTGGCAACTTTATAATTAATCTATATCTTTTAAAGCAGCACATTTCTGATTCATAGAGTATACTTGTTACAGTTCTTTTTTTTATTTTTTTTAGCTTTTTGCTGAACTAACAAAAAAAAACAGTTATCTGTAAGTTAAAGCTAAAACAATATTGTGTTTCAGTAAGCTACAAACACCCCAAATATTTTCTTCTATTTATAAAGTAGAATCTGTTTCTCACCCTGCAGATTTGATTGTGCACCTTTGTTCCACATTTGCCTAATCTCCCGTTCTTGTTTATGAAAACAATATGTCATTTTGCTCAGGCTACAGTTCCCATTTTAATTTTCCAGGCGCTTTTATCTTAATACAGAATAGCTGCGGAGAATACAGTAACATTTGTATGCGACACTGACTTCATCTGCGCTTCTGTTTCAGACAGGGTCAACTTTTGTTGTGACTCTGCAGCTTCTCTGTGCTGTTTGGCTGCATCAAAGTGTTCTGGTCAGGAGAGAAAATGTCTGAATATGCACAGTACAGCTGGAGCAGCGGGGAAGAAATGGCAAAAATAAACAAAAGAAAACTCAAGCAGCCAATAGAAATTTAGTGACAGAGTTCAGGCCACAGAGAATAAGAATAACCGGCCTGATTTACATAAAGTAGAGGCAGTAACATACACTGTACCGACACGAATGTTGTTTCTGTAACTTTGTGAAATAAACAATATTTGTCAAGTAGTGTACCAGAATAAACACCTTCCTGATTAGAGCTTAGAAATTAGAAATTTTAGCTTCCTTCTACCCTGATTTAATGATTTGTTCTTTTAAGAGACAAGCTAAGACAATGAAGAAAAAAGGATTAAAGTTCTGAGGTTTGCACATTAAGTAACAAATGTTTTGAAGTACTCCAATTACAATACTTTCCCTCCATTGTTTGGTACAAATTTATCTTTGTAGCCTGAAGAAAATGGGTTAAGAGTTGAACATTTTGCCTGGAAGAGCTCTCCAAACACTGTACATCCATGAACAACTTTTTATGTTGACTAGTTCTTGTCTTTTAGTTAAAAAAAATAGTGGCGAATAAGACACGACATTTAACCAGTATTACATGCTCTACATTAATTTTGGCCCATTTGTGATTGTACCACACTTGAGTTATATTTCAATGTACATAGGAATGCAGCTGTCTCTGTATTTCTAATAATAGAGATGCTGTCCCATTTTAGCTTCAAAATGCTGCTTGTATAAAAGTCCACTAGGTCAAGAAAGCCACTCTCACATTTTGACAATTCATCACCTAAGACATGCACATATTCTGTTGTTTATGCATTTACTTTTTGCTTTGATATTGGTTGATAATTTGACTAGTAAAATAATGTTCCAAATTAACTGTTTGCAGACAAAACTCACAGGAAACATTGTGCTACTTTACAAATTTACTGTTTTGTTTTAAACATTGTAACATTTGACAAATAACGGTACAGAAACTCTCTACATAGCTCTGTCTCCCGTACTGAGAGCTGTCTGTGGATGTGTTGACACAGCCAGCGCAGATACATCAAGTGCTGCAGCATCTAGCACAGATCACTGTGAAAGTTGTATGCAGAAAACACCTAGGAGAAAGCACAAAAACTATTTTTAAAAAAAATGACAGCAGAAGTTGCAGCCACATAGCTCATTCAAAGAGCTATGGTAATCCACCAGCAACAGTTCACTTTACTTTGACACCAATCATTTAAAAAGAAATATTGATTGGTGTGGGAATATAATACTTGTAACTGGACAGAGAAATCCCTACTCGCATCTTTTAAACCATGTTTAGCCCTCTGTATGCATCTTGTGTCGATATTTTTACGCTCTCTGCATGGGACGCAGTGTAGTCTTTTTAACAAAAATATTGCTCAGTGTTTGGACATAGTGCTATTGTTTAATTTATATTAACAGAAATAACAAAGAATGTTAGTTTTTCTTGTAAGATTTGTCCAAACACTGATCTCCTTTTAACAAACTGCTGTCATCACCATTTTGGCAGCTTCAGTGTTTTTGTCAAGATGTGGAAAATTAGATTTAACTCTTCTAAATCCATTGTTTGTTTTGTCTTCAAAGGATTTGCCTGTCCTTTCTCTCCCTCTCTTACTTTCACTGTTTTCAGACTGAAATCCCGTTTGCCCTGCTGCGTGCTGCCGAGGTTACAGAAAGGCACTAAATCATACTTGCGCAGGACACGGGATGCCTGCAAAGCACCAGATTGTCAATTCATTAGTTGATGAACCTGGTGACGGGCAGAAAAAAATGCTCAAATAATAGCGTGAGTGTTGTGTATTAGAGCGGCCTGTCTCGACTCACTCTCACAGTGGGAATTAAATGTTGTCATCGTTTATCAGCAGCACTTTGCGATGACGGCCTCTTCAGAGCTGCCAGTCAAAACACCAGCATTGGCTCACTGATCATTTAGGAGAATTTGTGTTAGCAGGTGTTGTTTTGCAGTGGAAGCACCTGACATTTTCTTTTTACTTCCAACTTGCTCCGGTTGCTTATTTTGTGCATTCCTGCCCCCACCTTTTCATTTCATTCATGGAGGAAAAAGGTTTTGCTGAGCATGCATGTTGTTTTTTAGCAATCTTCGGCCTTGCCATGCACACATTCACACCTGGCAGCACGCCTCCCCCTGTGCATCCAAAATAAATTGCTGTCCTCAGTGTATCTTTGTCTTTGCCCTGGTGTGCTACGTGCAGAGATTGGCTTTGTTATTCAGTCATTGTTATTCAGTGGGGACGGGGGAAGGGCAGGGCGTGGCTCAGAGTACCCCACCTCCCACAACTTTCGGACGCCCGTATAAATCCTCCTTTCAGCGAATCTCCCCATCAAACATGCATCATTTATGCCTGTTTGGCTCACCTCTGTTTTTCTCTCATCTCCCCTTCTTCCCCTGTCATTGTTCTAATTCAAGATGAAATATTTTGCTCCAAGATCAAAACTTTTCTTGTCTTTTCAAAAAGGTCTACTGAAAAAATCAAAAAATCTTATCGTTACAGCTGTGATTGCACCTTAAAGTGTGCAGAAATATCAACATCTTCACTTGCTGACTTGTTTCTTTGCGTATTGATGCATAAACACGCTCAGGCTTTCATTTACTCCAAAAGTCTTGAAGAGATTGAACACTGAATGCACAGGGAGAGGTAACCCATACTGGAGTTTCAATATAATTTGTTAGCATTTGAGAAGCCAGTTACAAAAGGTAGCAGAGGACAATTTGGACACAGGGAAGATAAAGGTCGCTGCCCCCTATAACTGAGACAAATAGGTTGTCTGGTAGAGTATTTGTGAGGGCATGTGCATGCAAGTTGGATTTTACAACAGAGAGAAAGGAAAAAGCAGGGCCACTGACAGCAAAACAGGAACTGTGCGAGAGGAAGATGAAGATGAACTTTATTATGAAGCCCATCAACACTATGAGCAGAGCAGATGTACAGTCACAAGGCCGAAGGAATGTGAGTATGGCGCAATCCGTCATTAGTACACGTCGGTGTGTGTTTTCTCTCTTGACTTTGTCATGACAGCCTCTCCAAGTTTTATTCTTGCTCTGTAGGAATTGCCTTTGTGTCAGCCTTCTGGGTGCTGATATGAAGCTCTCCTGCTAAGCTGCAAAGTCTTTTGAAGAGATGCTGTCGGATATGTTGCTTAGCAAGACAGTGAAGCCACAGTGGGTTCTGTGTTTGGAGATCTTGCTCTGACCGATAAAAAGGGAGACAAACAAAAACACATTGCTGCTGTTTGTGCTCTGCAGATGCAGAGCTAATATTCATAATGAATCAGAGTTCATGTACATCCTCTGTGTAGTCACTTCTTTAATCTGTTTAAATTTGCCAGAGGAAAATGATCAACATTGATAATTAACATGACCTTTTTGATTATAATTGTTTAAACCTGGGTCTTACTGTGCTGATTTCTGTTTGTCGAATGCAGCTATTAGATAAAGCATCAAAAGATTTTGTAATACTTAGAAGAATGAATGTGTACTGATGCTTATTTTACTTACCCCAATGTATGTAGAAACTTGCATTATTATAAGGTGATAGACATGATCAATGTTATTTATATTGAAGTGGGAATTTTTAAAACACTAGGCAGAGAAATGTAGATGCTAATATCGCAGTGAAAAAAATACTTGTACAGCATTTTTAGACAGCTGATTGACTTAAGTAATTTTAGTGATAAAGTGTCTTTTACACGCTACAATGATGACTATATATAAAGTATGAGTAAAGAATAATACAGTCTCTGCAGGTCAATTATGCAGTAGACTGAGCATTTAAGAGCAGCTTAGGTATGATAATTAAAGAGGGAAGTAAAATAACAAAATAAATTGAAAGTGTGAAAATCATATTTGTTAATACAGTTTTGTTTAGTCTATTTGTTATTCAGTCTGCATTTTCAGCTGTGAAGAGTGATTAATTTCAAAATCTTATTTTTATGTTTTTTGCACCATATTTCATATTTTTGACTGCATGTCATTTCTGGTTAAAATCTATGGTATAGTAATGATAGGGAGACATCTCCTTGTTACTGCAGTGGGACTATAAAACTGCTGTATTTTCATTCTTCACACTTCATCGGCATGCTGCTTTTTATGGGGGAGGGTGTGTGTGTGTTCATGAATCAAAGTAATGAGCTGATTTACACCTCTTCATATTCTGCAAATGAAGAAAATTATGCATAATTCCACGTATAAACCTTCCGTAGTTTTCCTCCATCATCTTGTTTTTCTGTAAGACTAAGAATGGTTTAGTCTTATCTTATGATTCATGTCCTGATATATTTTTTTTTTCCATCTGTGGATTTTGGTGAGTGCTTTTTTGTCATTGATATTGATGAAGCTGCCACCCCTGCTGTGTGCTGGATCAAGCATTTGATTAGACGGTGTAGTTTTTTCCGTCTTGCTTTGGCAGCCTCTACATCTCCGTATACTGTATCAGGGTGTTATTCGTCTTCCTCTAATGTGTTTTATTGGCTGAATCTATGAGTAGAGATGAACCATAACATTCGTATTTGTCTGTCTGTTTCCTGTCAAGGGCATTGTTTTCAGGGTGTCAGCATTGCTTTGTTCAGAGCATAAAGTCTTTTTTCTTTGATTCATTGACTGCTTAATATCTGTTTGATGTGTATTACAGCCTGTACTACTCCAGTTCTTATTTGGAACTGGAGTAGTACAAACCCATCTTCATGGTTTTCGATCTTTTGATATTTTTTGTTGTTTAACGACGATTCTAAAGTACCATCGGTTCTCTTCTTTGCTCACCACATGGAGATTGTGCATCCACTTGTTTTTGAAATGTCATATCTTAAAATCATCAATTCTCAGTGGTAATAGTTCTTGGTAGTGTTGGTGGGATGCGGCGAAAAGGCTTTTCACAGTAAGAGTCCATTACAGTTCAAATTGCTCACAGGGGCTCATTGTCTCCAGTATTGTGTCCAGAATTTCAATGTCAACTTTGCTTACACAAGTTGTCACATGGAGAAAACAAAAATATTTCATTTATTTATTCATTATTTATTTTACAAGTGTTTGTAGTGTTAAAGGTTACTCAGCAACTTATGGGAAGTCAGTTTAGCATAATCTGAGGATGGAGTAAAGTTGGTTTTTCTCTGGTCTGTCATGGCGGAAGAGTTGAACCATCATACATTATGATGGTGTCCACCAGATAATGCTTGAAAGAGCAAGGTTTCAGAAATAGTTTTAGACTCAAGTTTCAAATCTTGAGTCTGCAAGAAGTCGCAAAATCAAACACTGCTGTCCCGACTAATAATATAATTAGCTGAGACAGACTTAAGTCAAGATTAAGTCTTTAAATCTTGACTTAGATTTAAAGTGTTGAACTTTAGGGTCATTAATAATGCTTTTCTTATGTAAAACGTTCTGATAGACTCTTTACATCTACTTATTCTTTTATCTACTTTACATTCTCCTCTTAAAGGCTGAAGTTTGTATTTGAGAAACTTTATTTAGCTTCATCTTCATAATAATGGCCATATGAAAATGTCTCACACAGAATGGTTTGACTTTCTGTCATTCCAGAACAAAATAAGAATAACTTGTCTTAAACATCTAAAAGGCCCAGCATAGGTGGACCAAAGTTGAACTTTTGACACACAGTCACATGTTTCGGCGTTATTAATTTTTGTACGGACCTTTTATGGTTCACAAGTTACACTTGGCCGTCATGGTGTTTTCCCATGTGTGATTTACAACAACAGAGAGGAATGTTCACAAATTTGAAGGAAAAAAAATAGCTTTCATGTTGAAACAAAACAAAAAATGCGAGACCTTTGTGAAACGTATGCCCACTGTATCAAACCAGAACCGAGCAGAGAGAGTTTAATATTTCAGTAGATATTTCCTCACAGTCTCATAATCTACTCTGACTGAAAACTGCTGTTCTGACTATCTATGCTACCTGACTGTCTGCCCTACCTTGCACAGTTAGAACACCGACTCATAAAAGTTGAGCAGCACATAAATAAACACACCCATGAAATTCAGACCAAGCACACAAAACGTTTGCATGGAGAGAGGGGGCGAAACGTTTCCCAGGGCTGTTGTGACAAGAAGGAAAGGACGACATGAGGCGGAGAAGAAAATTACATGACAATGAGAATTTATTTTGGCAGTTTGGCTCAACCATGCAGAGACCTTTTGCTGTGTTGCTGTTAAACTTGTGTCATTGCAAACAAAGGTCCTTTCAGCTAATTGAAATAAAAGCACTTCATATTCTATTCATCTGGAAATTCAACATTCTGTCTTATATACTTACCAAATTCTCTTGTACATTATATTGCAATTTATAAACCTATTCAAGAAGAGTACTATTGAAGTGTCCATTTTTTTAATTAATTAATTTATAAAGGAACACATATAGATTAATTACAGACAGATTGAAGTTTTGTTTTGTAAATGATCATTTTCCACATTGGACGAATAAATAAAGAATGGGCTTAAAAATATGTTGATGTTGTTCTTTACAAATGGTACTTCTAATCTGTAAATTGAGCTCAATTGGGGCACGCATTCTAATTTCTAACTTCAATAAATGTTGGGTCCTCTAAAAAACAGCTCCTGTGTGGATGAAGGGCAAAAACGGTATCAAACTTTTAAGTTTTAGAAAAAGAAATTCTTGTCTGGGCAGAGGCATAGGCTTGGGGATAAATGACTTATTAATATCTGTGTATGTAATTTCAGCTGAAATGAGCTTCCTCCATAAGGTGGCGAGGCTCTGCCTTAGAGATTAGGAATACAGTTCTTTCATCTGACGGAAGCTCAGCAAAGAGTTGTTGCTCCTCTGCTCTAATTGCAGTCAGTCGAGGTTGTTCGCATTTGATTAGAATGCATCCCTTCTTAGATTTTCTGGGCATGTTCCACCGAGAGGCAACCCAAGGACAGACCAGGATCCCACAGGAAGGACTCCTGACCTGGTAACACCTTTGAATCGTCCAAAATAAGATGGAGGAGTTCACCAGGGAAACGGATGTCAGGATTTCTCTCCTTGACCTTTTAGCCCCTGCTGAGTGGATGGGAGTGTGGGGAATGTACTTGCAGCCAGAGTTTATCCTTAACTAACTTCAGTTTGCACTAGGGCTGCTGTAAAGGAATATTTTAGTAATTGAGTACTGTATAGAATATATTTACGATTATCCGAGGAATCGGATCTCTCTCTCTCTCCGCCATTCCTACCATTCACTCAAGTGACGACCCGATTCCGATGCCAGAAAAGCTGTCATAGTCCAACCATCACACCGCAAAGTTAAACAATCCTTATTTGACCCCCAATCTCTAATAAAACGCCACACAATGCATCACCATGCTGCTAGCACTTCACAAAAACTCATAGGCGGAAGTAAGAGCGCTGCCCACCACAAATAATAATCCGGGCAGAACATGGTGCGCTACATAACAAGAAATGTTATGTGGCGTATGTTATGATTAGCTTCATGTTATGAAGCTAATTTAACCAAACTTCGAGGCAGATAAATTTTCCTCCAGGAATTTCAATAATCGAGGCACTCGAATCATTCGAGGAATCGTTTTAGCCCTAATTTGCACAGTCAGAAAATGAGCCCTGTTTCTGTACTTTGCTCTGTACCTCCTTGCTATAAATGCTGTTTGACTGTGAAGCCAACACTTGGCAGTGCAGGACATTAAGTCATAAGGTCACAGAGCTCTGTCCAATTATTCATTCATTGGGACTAAGTAAATTTTCTGCTGTTTGCAAACTATTCCTGTTATACCAGCACCGATCAACTAACTTGCAAGTTAGTTGACGTAATGCAGGACTGCTTGAGAAATAGATCTTGCAGAATAGGATATGAAGACTTTGTGTGAGTAGAAAGTGGGATTCTTATTTCTAATTCCTTCCATGTCCTCCAGTATGTTGTCACCACCCTCTGGACCAACATTTTTCTCTTCCCAGTACTGCATAATGAGCTGTACAGTATCTTATGATTTATATACAAGCGCCACACTGAGACTGATTGTCTAGCTCAATGTGTTTCCTGTAATCATGGCCATTAGTTAGTTAGTTAAAATGAAAGCAGTCAGACAGAGAATACATTGTTTGGCTGCATATATTTGAATGCGAGCTGTTTCAGTCTGAAATGGGAGAGGTCATGTTGCCAAAGTGGGCAGTCTTGCACCAATCACATCTTAAAATTGCCTTTTCAACTCAAGTGTCACAATGTAGGATAAATCAGACTGTCTCTGTTTTTTCACACCTCCTCAGTGTCACCATCACTCCTCTACTGTACTGTTGTTCTCTTCCATAGCTATCATGTTTATGGCCCCTAAAACCATGTCAGATTGAATTGGTCATTATCGCTCCCACCCCCGAGGGCACAGATAGGGTTACTGTTTGTGTGTGTGAGTGTGTGTATGCGATTTTGACAATTGTCTTGTCTGCTTCAATAATTCACAAGGTCTCTGCTGTTATACCTCGTGCAATGCTTGGGGGAAAACGTGAGAAACAGAGAGAGGGGAAGAGCTATGGATGGGAGGGACCGTGTGACACCGTTATGTGGTAGAAGTGCAGCTTGTAGCTGTTAGTGGCTTTTCGTATTCTTTACTGAAGCACTTTGTAGTCTGCAGAAAAAACAACCTGTTTTTTTTGTTTTTTTTAAGTCATCTTTTACACAACATATAAAACAGCTATCTCAACACGTACCTTTTATGTAGGTGATAAGGCTTTTATCAACACTTGGGGGGGGTGGGAAAAGCTAAATTCACTGCTTACGCTTACAGTAAATGTCCCACCTTAGCAGTTATAAATTAATATGTATTCCTGGTTTTTAGAACATCGAATACACAGTTTCTGAATCCTTAAAGTGGCAAGTGGGCTGATTTGAAATTGGGTAATGTGGGGCACTTGCTTGTATATAGCATCTGGCTTTTGGTGCAGTTTGAAAAATCTGGAAAAAGTTTTCATAAGGTTCTTGGATTAGCTATAGGGCAGCAGTCGCTGAGGCGTTAGCTTACAGGTTAGAGGTGGATTGTTGGTTCGAGGATTGTGTCCTTCAGTAGGACTCCAGGTCTTAAAGACTGGATTTGAAAATCCCTGATTTAAAACAACTAATTCACTCATGAATTTCCTGGACCTGTTTTTGCCCTTGCAGTGTCACAGGGGATGTCTACACATGTATAGATTTATGCCTAAAAGAAGTTTAGAGTGGCTTACATTAACATTTATGGGCCATGGAATGAAATTGGTGTACCCAGAGAAAATCCATTCACAGAGGAAACATGCAAACTTCACACAGAACGACCTTGGTGAGGATTTAAACTCAGCTATGCAGGCCTAAAACACCCTAATTTGTTTCAGCCAAAATTCATGTGCCATCATTTCTTGAAGTTTTGCAAAACTATAGCTTGATCCGCATAGAACAATAAAATATTGATTCCACATTAGCATTTGTTCTTGATTCCTGTATTCTCACGACATGTTCAAAAATAGTAAAATAATTAGCATCAACAAGAGTAAACTTAATTTTGCTGCCTACTCGTAATATATATGTTTTGTTTGAAATATTCTAAATACTTCAGTTTTATTAAACTGCTTATACAAAGTTCTCTAACTTTCTGTCCACAAGTGTTTTTCTGATGAGCTCTGAGAAAAAACCACATGAAAATTTCTCTCCACTACACCAAGGGGAAGAAACTAAACCTTAAGGTGAGAACCAATATGGCAGATATGCTTTTGTTCTAACATTGAAAGCAATTTATTCATCCTTTTTTGATCTGATACAGGTTGATGAGAAAGGAAAATGTTATTAAGGCACATTTCACACATGAAACAGAATAAGAACATTGCAGTTGTATAGTAAGGAAACTTTGTTTCTGAAGCCAGTTGGGTGCATCTTGTTTAGACCAGGAATATTTGTGCTGAACTTCATGTGAACTCATCCAGTGCTTGTCAGATTGAATAGAAATGCACTATTACTCATAGAGCTGTACTGCTAACTTAACTGGAAATATGTTTTTTATTATTATTATTATTATTTATTTTTCTTCCAAGGGACCAGATAAGAAATGTGTCTTCCAGTTTTTGCAGCTTGTGTATGTGACTCACAACTAAAATCCAGGAATTATATTTCAGCACCCTGGTCAGCGCCACCCTGTTTTCAGCCTGTGTGTTGGCGTGATTCTGGTGTCGAGTGTGGTGTTGAGTTGTTCTGTGCTCTGAGTAGAGTGTTAAAAAAAAAAAAAGTTCAAGTGGATAAAAATGTTTTTTTTTTTTTTTTAGCTGGGTGTTGATGATGATCTGCATTACATTGGTACTTTTAGTGAAGTTCTCATTTTTCTTTGCTGAATCTGGTTCTGTTATCCCTGGCGCTACATGACTACTCTCTCCAATCACGTCAGAGCGTTGTCAGTGAAACAGCTGGCTGGACATCCTGTTTCAGGCTGACTTTCAAACCAAGAGAGACACGACAAATCAGATTTAGGCCAGATGGTGTTTTTTTTTTTTTTATCCCTCATATGTTATTTTTTTTAAAAATTTATTTACAGTAGATTTCTTTTCAAAGTGGGGAGTTGAAGGAGAAACCAGAATCTAAATGTCATGTGGTGATGTAAATGTAGCTAAGAGTGTAATTGTTATGGAGGGCAGCTGGCTGAGCAAAGGACACTGCTCTTTTTTTTTCTATTTTTATTTATTTATTTTACAGTAGACCATGGCTACATAAAATGGAATAATAAAACAGCCCCAGTAGGCTGGCGGATTTAACAATCACTCATTTGAGACATATAATTTTGTCTCTGACCCCAACATTAGACAAAATTGTAATACACTGCTTTTCAAAAATATTAACATCCTTTACTCTAATACAAAGTAGTTTATAATAATTTACATTGCTTAAATTTGTACTGATTCGTTCCAGAACAGCTCAAGCTCAGTGAGCTTGGAGTGTACCTGTGAGCATCAGTTTTCAAGTTATGCCAGAGATACTTAATCAAACTTCGTAGGGATACATTGATGTGCTAATATTGATATCAGATATTAATATTTCTGTCATAGCAAATACCTAATATATAGTGTCCTCTTTCACATTCAACACTGTAAGAGTGACCACACTCAAGCTAACTTGCTTTTCTGCTTTTAACACCCCATAATCCCTCACTACATCACTGCCAAATGACTGGATAAATGCCATTTGTATGGACACACAAACAGTAACACAATGCATATAAAAATGGGTTGTTAATATTGGTCCAGTTTCATTAGTCATTTTAAAAAAACGACTAATGTCGTGGATGCCAATATAGATGCAGATATAATGAGTATCTAATATTTCGCTCTAGGCGATTCACACATATATATTTTTATGTAAAACACTACATTCTGGCACTGATTAAATTTTTATAATAGTTTATATCTCTACTGAAAGGTAAATGTCTGGCCCAGTTCTAACTATTTGTAGGCTTTTTAAATATTGGCCTGTCTTTAGCTCCATTAATCTCCCCACCAGCTCGGACCACCAACCTTGTCCCTGATAAATAATGGCATTCCCATGATATAATCCAGCTGCTAGGCTATTTTTATGGTAGAGATGTTGTTATTAGGGCATTCAATCTCTACCACTTGTAGCATTTGTCTGTAGGGGACGGAGTAAAATTTTTATTTCATCTGACAAGTTCCTGGGTGGGCATCTCTTAAAGAGCATATCTTCTGCATGGTTTACATGTGTTTCCAAGGAAACATCAAAAGCGTCTTCGACATCAACTCTTGGGAATTGAAGTTAGCCTACCCTTGGACAGTGGCACCTTCTTACACATGTTTGCTCTAATTAAACTGTAGGTAAGCTATATATATATATATATATATATATATATATATATATATATAGCAGATTACTGTTAGTTATGGTTTCCATTCTCTCAGTTTTGGCTTTTCTGCAGCTCCTTCGAGGTTTACCACAGGCAGCTTATTTGCGTCTTTGTAGGTGACATTATGTTAGTTGGTTTGAAGTTCTCCCATACTGTTCTCCATTGAACAGTGCTCTTTTGAAAATGTACAAGGCGGGTATATTCTGGTATTCTCTAACACAGCTTTAAACTTCACCACCACCTTCAGAAGTTTCTTTCTTTAACAAGTTTTAAAACGATGACATGTCAGTTCATGTTTTGACACTGCGACGAGCCACCGATAAGATTCAGGTTAGAACCAGGTCAAACAAATAAAACAAATTTTGACAACTTGGACTGAATCGAAGGATAAGTAATGATGAAAGATACTCTCAACATGGAGTCTGTTGTATCTTTACTTTCTTCCCTTCCTTTGAAAAAGGCTGAAAAATAACAACACCAACCAGAAAGATCCTAACACAACTTGACGGTATCAAATGTTACTGAACTGTAATTTTAAATAAATCACAGCACAGTGGTGGTTCTACTGTTTGAATTAAACATAGATGAGATGTATTTTCTAATTAGATAACTTCTGATGGAAATGGGTATGATCTGATTTTATTGAAGGTAAGATAAAAAAAAAAAGTCTGACATTTGCACACTACACTTTTTCAGATTCTTATTTAGAAAATGAAATGATACCATGTGTGATTTATTTATATTCTCTACTTCACAATTATGTGCTGCTTTATGTTGGTCTGTCACAAAGGGGGAAAAAAATCTAATTAAATACATTGTTCTTGTCATGACAGAAAAGGTCAAGAGATATAAATATGCTAAAAAGAAATGTTATACACTTTCAAAGCTGCAAAGAAATAATTTAAACTATGGTAGCTAATAATATTTTTTTGTGCTATTTTTCAGATAAAATGTCTTTCAAAAAGAAAGCAATCATTCATGGATTTGTTACCACACTGCCAAAGTTAGTTAGACTAAAGCACCACATCAGATTATACTTACATACTCCCTTATTTCAAATTGTATAGTTTCGATATATTTTTTATTCAATTTAAGATGTTAAATTGAAATGTCTGCACAAAATGTGCATCAGGAGGATAACTAAGACTATTGGTCTATGTTTCATCTATTTTTTTAATCCATCTGCTCTTCCGTCTGTTAGCAAAGGGCAAAGAAATTAACAGCCTGAATTTTGTTAAACTTGTGGAGTTGCAGCGTGGGCAACCAAGGGAGTCATTAAGATTTGGCATAAAAAATTTTTCTATTTGTTAAAAAAGCAGGCAGGAAAAAAAAAAAAATAAAAAATAAAAACACCACTGTGCATGTTCAAAAATTAGCTATTTCTGGGTCGTGTTCTTGTGATAATACACTTAATGACCATATGATAATTTTATATGGTCACTAGACCATATGCAATGCAAAGAAAATCTTTAAAACATTGTAGAGCTTCTGATTAGTCATGATTACAGTAATAACCATCATGCTTGACTGAATTTGACATCTGCTTATTGCTGCTAGATAATTGGTGCTACATTTCCATTGTGCATAATTTTAAATTATTGTAATTGTGGGGTGTCTTGCAAAATAGCAAAACGTATACTGTGTTTTTAAGCTGGCTTAAGTGCATAAAAATATTAAAGCCATTTTAGATGTATTAGGTCCTCTGTAGAAGAAAAAATACTTTTTTCATTCTCAATGATATGTCACTTTCTTTTTTTTTTTTTTCTTATTTGGAAAAAATGTCAAGCTAAGGACAAAAAAATGTGAGTGGGGGAATAAATCAATACCCTTCAGACAGAAATTTATTTGCATATATATATTAGGTCTGATTCATCTTGTATATTTGATTTTTAATTTTGGGGAATTTCTTGGTTAAATACAGGCAAAATAAAAATCAACTGGAATTTCAACTGTATTCACCCAGTCTTGTATTCTGGGTGTGTTCAGTACGAACTTTGGTCGGTATTGAACGGATTAAAGTTTATTTCCCGTGTTGCTTCAGACCATTACAAGTGTGAACACTCAATTGAAATGTGGTACTAATCGAATATCCAAACTCAGACCCACTTTCTGAAGTAGATTCGGTCTGCTTCAAATGAACCCTGGTGTGGTTAGCTTCTGGTGTGAACACAGAGTGACCTCCATCCAAACTAATTACAGTATATATTGAACTTATATTTGGACTTTACAGGGCATCATAATAAAAGCAAAACCTTTAGTGTTGCTAATGCTACAATGTTCTGATAATGAAACATACATAAAGCGCTGTTTTCTGCTTCGTGATGCTGCTGCCAGTAGGTTGTGGGTCAGGTCACTCAGAGCGTCTCGTCTCATTCAGCTTGCAGAACACATTTGGTGACGCCGCTCCAAAATCAGATGATCATATGGATCGAATGAGCTGCTGTTGACATTCAAATGTTATTGCTGTTGTAATGAGAGAACAAATGTGCACAACAGAAATGATGCTGACTTCTGTGGCTTTGTTTACACATTATATTCCATTCCAAAAAGAATGAAAAATGCATGTGGTAACAAAGCACCTCAAGCAAACAAAAAATAATAATTCCACATTTGGTTCGGACTACATAAACGGATCAAAGGACTTTCCAAGTGTTCATATACATTCACAATAAATACAACCTTTTTCACCTGATGGTAGTTTTTGTTGTATGGAAATTTTGTTTCACCAATTTTTCCCTGCCAGGTCCAAGTATAAAATGTTTCTTTCATCTTCATTCGCCACTGAAAGCCACATGTTACAAGAAAGTGGTAAAAATGTGCATAAAAGCAGCAACCATGATCTAGTCTTCACCCAACGCAGTAACAACTTCTGACAGAGTCGAATGCTAATTTAAAATGAAAGCTACACAGTCCGGCGAAGCATGCTTTCTGATGACTGGAGGTCCACCCACCTAATAACAAAAAGAATGATGGATTCGCATTTTGTTTTTTTTCCCTTTTACTCTGTCACCCCTCAGTTCATCTCTTATACTTGTGTCACAGTAGGAATGCACGCACATTTTGTATGTGTTGACACCAGCAGTCCGAGGGATGGAGAGCAGGCAGAAAGTGACGGGAAGAATGAGAATGAGGCCAAAGAGCCAGTCATGTGTTAGGATGAGTCAGGAAAGATTGATTATGTGGGTGTTACACTTCAGTCGATGACACACACACACAAAAAAAGACAGAGTGGGAGAGAGAGTTTGTGGAAGAAAATGTATGCATGTAAATGTGTGTTGGACAGTGACACAAGAACTGTTTGACACCTTTAATTAAACTTTGCTGACTCAGCCTCTGGGCTGCAGTTTCATTTTAATAAGCCACAAACCCTGCAGCCCACCTGGGATAAACCCCGTCTCTTTAAGCAGCCCTGCCTTTTCTGTCTGTGCTTGCATGTGTGTTTGCGTATGTCGGCATGTGTGAATGTGTGTATTCCTAACCTTGAGGAACAAAAGCCTTTGGCTCATTCCTATCGACCCTGTCATGGATTTTTATAATAAAATGTGCTGGGATGTTGCTGATCAACACTGTGAGCTTCTTTTATCTGGAAGTGACAGATGAAACTCATCCATTCCTTCTAGAACTGGCAGACAAGGTGTCACTGTGAATGACACTTTTTTTTTTTTTGTCCTGTTTCAATTACGAAATTTATTTAGTCAGAGCCCTTAAATTAGACTGCATTAGAAGCTGAATAATAGACTGTTGGGCCAAATCATGATCTCAACTTGGCTTGCAATAAATGGTTTAATCTATTTATGCAATGAGTTAGAAGAAGATACAAGTCCATAGTCCAAGTTATTAATTTCTCATATGACATATTGCCAAAAAGCTTTGCAGAAACAAGGGTGAATCTAATTTTGCTCTTTGCGTCTACTGCTTAGCAATGCCTCATCGTTTGCCTATTAAAAAATGCAATAGATGGGGAAGGAGAAGAGCTACAAACTAATGGCATCATAGGGAAGGTTGTCACATGAATAAATAAAATTACAATAAAATTGAATAAAAAAAAACACCTTAAAATAATAACTTACTATGCTCTTGTCTGCTACAAGGCATGCCTTTGTAGCGATGAAGATTAGAGTTTCAAGCTTAGACTTGGATCGCATAAACTTCTGACTTGACTTGTACTGTAAATACTCCATGTTTGACTTGTTATATGGAACTTAAGTCACACAAACAAAGCTACTGTACACAAAGGCAACTCCATCAAGAATGTGCTGCATGCACGTTCTTCTGCATGCATTTGGTTTATCAGTCAGAAATGCCATCAGCTTCTAATGGCTTAAGATATCCTGTTAATGTTAGCAAAAATTTCAAATCTTTTATATAGATGTTTCTTTAACTGCACTCAACATTTAATTACTTCAAGTTGCTCAATTGCACAGTAAAATGGAGCAACATGAATTCAGGTATCAACAGGTTTTAAGTATATAATTACAAAGACGCTAATTATTTGAAAACTGGTGTTGCTGATCAATTTTAAAGGTCATTTGTAGTGTCTCCTAACAATTTAGTTATTGAATATTATATCTTCTTATATGAAAGTTGTCCAAAGGAAGAAATGTAATTTTTAACCTTCAGCAATGTGGTGATATAGATTCATGGTATTAATTAAATTTATTATGAATTTAGTCAGCAGAAATTGTTACAGTCTCAAAAATTACTACAATGTCAAGTTTGTTTATGTTACAGTGTGATGTCTGAGCCTCTCATAACAGGAAAGAGTTTTCAGCATTGCTAATCAACTTTTGATTCATTTTATATGAATCCATTGTAACTTTAAATTCTAGACCAGGGCAACACCTGAATTTCAGAGATACAATAATATCAGGAAAAAAAAAAAATTACTCAAAGTAATTTGCAGTTCTCTTTTTTTTTGGACTTTTACAATGATTGAGGCTTTTTTACGTGATGCACTTTTTAGTAAACATTGCCACGATATCAAAAGTTATACCAGCCTTTTGTTGGTATAACAAAAGGCCTTATTTTCTGATGCTTTGTTGCATCTGATACCGCTACCTGTATCAATTTGTATTTTGTATGCAGAGTTGTTTTACGGTTGAAACATTAGGGCCCTGCTATTGGAAGGATTGGCAGAAAAAAAACAAGCCTATATTTGTCACAGGCTGCATAGAGAATTTTATTGAGTGGGCCAAATAATGTCTGCAACAAAATATTCTCCGTTTGCTCATATGTGACATATCTATTTATCATATAGTGTAGGCACACAGCAATTTAAGAAGCAGGCAGCCAGTATGATTGAAACTATTTTGTTTTGGATGCAAGAGAGGTGCCTTTACAAGCTACCAGAAAGTAAATTTTTAGTGGTAGAGTTAACTTTCCTAAAGTATATTAATAGTGCATTTAAAGTAATGAACAACACTGTAAATTACTTGGCTTTCTTCTAAGCTTGTGCACACCCTCATATACACTTTCCTTTCTCAAACGAGAAAGCTTATGACCCTTTACTTGTTTGTGGTGTAACTCTTTCATACCGCCGCCTGTCATTGTGAGAGTTCTGACATTTCGATGGAAAAAGTCAACACAAACACTGACTTTTCTGACTGAGTGGGTGAGAGTTTCTGTGAATCACTTCATCTGTCCATTGAAAGTGACAGATTTGAATGTGCGAGAATCTGTGTATGTGTTAGAATTTACTAAGGCGTACAGTGTCCTGTCTGTTCTCATGTTTTTATTTGGTTCTTTTGTGACCGAATAAGACCTGCATTGCCTCCATGCGAGGTTGTTGTTTAGGGACCCCAGTTAGTTGTGACTGTAACACATGGTGAATAAGATGAATTCTACTCTTTGCCATCTCTGCCAAAGAAAAATATATGGGACGCCGTTTAGGACAGAAACCATTTACTCTGGAGTGTGTGTAAGGCTGTATCTTCAGCAGTGTATGCGTGGTGTTAGTGGTGTGTGTGGGAGGAAAATTTCCTGTCATTCCTTAACTGCGCACCATAAAAATAAATCTATACAATGCTGTAATCTACAAACTTTATAGCGTTGGTCATGTTTGAATAATGAAATATTTTGTGCTAACAATTTCATTTACATTAAAAAATGAAATTATATTATATTGTCCAAACATGAACTGTAGATTGTGTTAATATGTTGAACGAACATGAAAAAGTGATTGTTGGAGCTAAAAGTGAAGCATCTCTCTTTTTCTTTTGTAGGATCTATGTGCTATGCTTTTGTAGGATTTCCTATTTCAAATATTTTCTTTTCCTATCTGGCATATTAAGTGACTGGATGATTGAAGGTTTGTTTTTTACTTTTTTGGGGATTTGCATTGTCCCATTGTATAACAGAGATGTTCAACATGCTGAAGAATGACAAAATGCCAGCTTCTGTTTATTAAAAAAACTTCACTCATATCCTAATATATAGTTTACTGATGCACCAATCAAATGGAGAGACACTGGACTGAAAACTGCCAGTGTTTTGTCTGTCAGTGTCGGCAGGCAAGACACTGAAAATTCATGTTTTTCCTTTTTTCATGTCTTACCCAACCCCTCTTTACCAATGGTGCTATGAAAGGTAAGTCTTTGTTCTCTCTTTCTTTGTTGGGTGTGTTATTGACTGGAATGGGTTTTTGTTGACAAAAACACATTCTGGCTTTCAAGACCTTTGCTAAGGTCTTGAAAGCTCCAGAAATGTTGCATGGCAGAGCAGATGGAGCTGCAAAAAATATGCTAGATTACTGCCTTCGTGAAACTGTGCTGTTGTGTATGTTGACTAGTTTGTGGTTACATTAATTGTGACTAGAGGGATTTGCGCTCTGCTGTTGGCAACATGGCTTGTTGACTCTGTGCGGTTGTGCATCATGTGTCTTAGGAAGAACAACCTTAGTTACCACAACACAGGCCTCCCGGCTCATGTGTGACAGCAAAGACTTGGCTCCTCTCCTTTGCTCTCCCAGAGCTTCCTTGTACATTTCATTTCAGTGCAGCTTAATATCACCATGAATGGCAAAAACTGTCTTGTCTTTAGTTTTAGTTCAAATAGGCAAAACACGCTGACAGGACGTAGGTGATGATGTACTCCACAAACACCACAACACCATGTGAATGCACAAAGTGTGATAACCCTGAGTTAGGTGTAATGATCTCACCGACGGTGTTTATCCGCCCACTGACAACTCTCTCTCTTCAAGTGCACTTCAAGATCTTCCATGCAAGGTACACAGAAGCAGCATAATTTGCACAGCAACAACAAAAGACGTGAAATATAAACAATTATATGTACAAGTAATCTGCCAAATGTGCGAGAACCAGTGGCTGCTGACCTCGACGGTGTCTCCTGTAAAAACTGAAATTGGAGAAAATTTTCACTCATTAGATTTCAAAGTTTAAGCTCCAAGAATTAAATTTTGACAAGTGTGTTTTTAAAAACAAGTACACTCCTGACTCAAAGAGAGTTCATGAACAGTTTAATCCTCTCTTAAGTAAAATCTAAACTAAAAAAAAATATCTATTTTTAGTGACTGATAAAGTGGCTTAGGTGTAGTAGTATGTAATAAAAATTCCAAAAATTAGCCTACAATTCAGTTTAATGGGTATTTAAGTACTTAAAAACGTGAAAAGTGTTGTTTGTTTTAACAAGATTTGCTGTCGTTAGATTTTACTGATCCACTTCAACAATTGTCTGATATGTTATAAAATCAGTTTGAAACCAGAAACAATTCATAAGAAATAGTTTTGATTAAGGAAAAACTGAATAAAGAATAATGAAAAAAAATCCCCTTCAGTCATTTATGACTTTTTTGTGATTTTTTTCCCCCAACAACCATTTAAACCCAAGACTATTCTGTTGAACAAAACTTAGTGATAATTTGTAAACTAACTTTTTAAATTTTTCCTCTTCACCTTTTAATATTGAAAGTTTTGAGATCACAAATTAACTCGTGATATCACAAGTTGATGTGTAAAATATTGCTTTTACAAATTGAGTACATAGACAAAACATTGTATAATCTTGCCATTTTCCTTCAGCATGTATAGAAGATCAATATGTTAACATCATTGTATCTGATCATTAACACCCACTTCCGTTTAAACAGCTGAAGCATAGTTAAGTTGTGTTGCTGTTGTAAATCTATTTTGGGTAGATTTACGGAGGAAGTGGGTTTTCAATCTAGATTCAAACAGCTAAAGATTCTCAGCTGTTAGTAAAGGAAGGTTTGTAACTGTGCATTTTCTCTAGAACAATGTGTTTTAGTACCTCAATAAACCTGCATTTCTCCCATATTACTAACGACCATCCTGGTCCAATATGCTACCAATAATTATGTGTAAATGATGTCCAAACCTAACAGAGCTCATTATTATTGGACTTGACCTGACCAATGATTAAATGAGGGCCTGGAGCAGCTGTTGTGCAGCGAAAGCAAAAGGCTCATATGGCTCATAATGTTGAATTAAAAGCCTCCATCATATTTGCACTGGATTATGTGTATTTGTGCTCTGCCTCTCCCCTTACTGGTTTATTTGTTCACTATTTTCAGGCCAGCTGAACAGCAGAGCATCATGTTTGTACCTTTGTACAAATCTTAAATGCATAACACACATAAAGCAAGAGACTTTGCATAATAATTGCTTAAGAGGATGCTGACTCTTAAATAGACCGTTTAATTGTTTTTCTTCCTTTCTACTAGATTTCTATAGACTGGATTTTTTTTCCCCCAATAGTTTTTGCTATGAAAATTAATATGTGGATGAAAGCGCCTTTTGAATTTTTTTAATTAGCCTATGTTTGATGTTAGCGGCAACTTCTTCCGCTGCTGAGTCAACAGTGTAATCAGCTGCTTGTGCTCCTTTCATCAGTTTATTTTTATGTTGTTTTAGGTGGGCGTCATGTAGATTGAAACCACTTCAGATTATATTCTCTTTGTAGAAGTCTAATCCTCCAACAATGAGTTTCTTTTCATTGATATTAAAGGGAATCTAGACACTTGTGACTAATTTTGTGTTCTTCCTAATATCCTGATAATTTGGGATCTGATGTTTGCAATGGCCCCTGTTTGGTCTACTTTTGAAATGTCATACTTTATATCACATGTATTTTGTCAATACAAAGCATTTTATTCATATTCTTTTCTCTTGCTGAAGTTGTACAGAATCTCAATGTTAGATTTGGATATTATTGGCTCCAATAATACAATCTAAAAGTAGCAGGGTTGTAACTCTTGAGGGCAACATTTGGGCACCCCTGGTTTAATCCCTGCAAGGTCGGTTCTCCAATTCTAGCAAAAGGAATTGCAGATACAACAGAGACAACAATCTTTTTTTTTTTTTTTTTTTCGGGAGACTATTCATAATCACTGTTGGCTAAGGCTGGAAGATTCACATTTGAAGAAAAATTGTATATCATTTTACTCCAAAACTTGTACTAACTATGAACAACAATGGAGGCCTGGTACTCTGAACATTTACAAAATGGATTCTCTCAAAACTATCCACTACGGCTGAAGAATAAAAACAAGCTGTTCTCGGCCTCTGTTCACTGCTTCCTTCATTACTATGCCTATTGAGGAGTAGCTGCTGACAGGATATCAGAGGTCAAATTAAGGTCTATAGGGTCAAGGCACTTATTTCCTAAAGAGTAGAGTGGGATGGTTGTGGGTTTTCATTTGGGTACAATTTAGCCAGCTCTCGAGTAGCAGTGCCCTTTTTTATTGTCCAGCCACACATTTAAAATATGACCTTTTATTGAAAAAGTCACCAGAACAATACTCCTTTCCAGTCCTCATCGCCAAATTCCATGTCAGAGGTTTTGTATGAATGTACAATAACATAAAAAAAAAAAAAACATCTGTCAATTATTACATGAAGAGCCGTGGATTGATTTTGCCTCCGGCAAATGGTGCTCTGTGACACATGGAACATTTCAATGACGGAGGGAGAAATGTGTTCGGTGAACTGCTTGCCAAATCTCACTGCAAATATTTCAAAGTATCAATAAAAACAAATGGAAAAAGATTGCTTAGACAACAAGGGGAATGATTGTAAACACACTTTAAAATCCACAGCAGATATGCAAAAATCACACGAGAAAGTTTCTGTGCCAGAAGCTTTTTTTGTTTATTAAGAATAAAAGAAGCTCCACGATATATGCAATGAAAATAAAATCACAATTACATACAACACGCGCAGATGAGAGAATATGGAAGGAGACTAAAGGGGTGAGTGACTAAACTAAAAAGTATGGCTTTGGGAAGTGACAGCTGCATTACTTCCGTCATTCATAATGAGGCGCCAGGTCATTAGTGTGAGAAATGAGTCCAGGTGTCACAGACACAAACAAACACATTGCTAATCTCTGTTCTCATACAGAGTGTCATCAGCCTAGCATAAATAAGAGGAATGAAAAGTGAGTTGAGAGGTCAGGGGGAAGAAGCAGTAAGCACTGTAGGGAAAGCACGAAGAGAAATTGTGACAATTGAGCAATTGAGAAGCTGGCAGCGATGTATTACTTGGCGGATGCCACAAATGGAAAGTATCCTGGAAAATGAGAACACGGGCTAACAATAAAAAAAAATGAGGGCAACATAAAGAGAGAAAAGAATAGAAAGATGTGAAGTGGTTGTTTTTCCAGAAAGACTCCTTTTTTGAAGTTTGGACAATGACAACCATTATTCCCATCATCTGAAGAGCCCGTTAAGTCATCACTGCAACAAATGAGTCCTAGTGCACGGAGACAAATAAGCAGCACTGATCAAAAGCTTCAAACCAAATGCCAATCAAAAGCATGCTTGTGATGAATGTTTAATAAACTATTAATGAGATGGGGAGTGAAAGAAGGAGCCAATGTAGTCTGGGCTTTGTTTCATGTTTCCCTTTACTGAAACTTTCATAAGTTATCTAGAATTTTCCTTTTCGAGTTTGCTTGCCTTAGCCTTTCCTCATTATTATTGTTTAATATAACTCGCCCAATATTTGACCTAACCCCACAAGTCTTGTGTTGCCTTTTTGTTTTATTGAAAAGAAAATGAGTTAAAGCTTCATTGTTTTGTGATATAATTACAGATTTTCCAGACATGTATAATGAAGAAACATTTTTCTTTTTTTTTCTGAACGCAGCCAGGGTAAATGTGTGTGTATAATTTAAATGGCAAATTCAATTTCATCTTATAATGAAAATATAGTAAAGTTTTCTAGATCATTCTGGGTACACAAATTCTTTGCGTACAATTTAGTACGAGTTGATGAGTCGATACAATGGGGTTTTTATTCTTTAATTTAATGTAGTTTTCAAACTTGTGAAAAGCCACTTGGAAATACATTGCATATTCATAAATCAATAAATTATTTTCATAAATCTAATGCTGTGATTTAAGGATTCTAATAACCTTGATCAGGTTTGACCAAACTGGTTCTGATTTCTGACTGAATGTTAAAAATGCAGTTCATTTACCTTTCAAAATTAAATGAGGTCTTATAATTAGTACATAAGCTACCTTCGAATCGGATCCAAATTTCAGAGCTCTTAAACAGTCAAAACAAACTTTTTGTATAGTACTTTCAAATATTTTATGTTAAAAATATCTCTGACCTTGGTATTGTTCCTTTCTTCTACTACAATGAACCTGACATGTTATTAAGCAAGCAATTTAGAAGCAGCAGAGGGTTTCAGTGCAAAAACTACACCCTTCTTAATTCAAAAGAAAGCACTCAAAAATAATTCCATGACAAGCATATAAAACCCTTTGTATTAGGGGCTAATAATATTGAGTTAAATTTATTTCACCAAACAAAGTTATGCTAACACAGCATCAGACAGGCTTCAGTTATAGACAAGATTCATCAATGTTTTAAAAAGTTCAACTTGAAAATTACAACAAAAAAAAAAAATAATTCAGTCGTACGATTCTTTATAGTTTATAAAGTTGTCATGGTTTCTCCATTTCTTAGAAGCTAAAAGCTGGAGAAGCACCTTTTGTCCACTGCCAGTCATCTGGCTAAGTGTAGGCTACTACTTCCTCGCTTTCAAGAAATACTGATTTGTAATTTCAGGAGAAATTGGAGTCATCAACAAAACAAAGATCCGAAAATCATGACATGGAAACTAAAGGAACCCACCCTTCATGTCATAAACCCTTTAGTGTTGTTACTACTATTGTTTCACCTAACTCTGTGTGAACATATAATATACAGAATAACATAAGATTGCACCTGTAAGACGTCACATTACTTTAGCTGTTATTAGATGGAACTTCACAGGGACTTTATTGATAATAACGACTGGGCAATTTAAATAATGCTCATGTCACAAAATACAAACACGTATTTGAAAAGGTCTTATTAGTTTTTTTAGTCATAGAGTGTGCATCATTTCTTCAGTATTTCCCACCAATTATAACTTAATCACACTGTCTAACCCCAAATAAAAGGATTTCTGATTATATAAACTAAATCTTCAGAAATAAATCTGACTGCATTTGTAATAAATCTAAACTATTTTGATTTGGACTTGAATGAAACAGATTGTAAACACTTTAATCACTAACACTGCAATAGACTGATCATATTTGGTCAACTGCTAGCTGTGATTTTGGCTTTCATCTACACTTCCTCATGATCACATTTGCTGTAATGCAATTGCACACAGACGCACAAAACTTCCAATCTGTTAGGTCACTCTGAAGATTATTGAATCTGTGTTTGAAGCGACCAGCTGCCTTGTTACTTTTTTTTTACTCACATAAACTCAATTAACGTTAAATATATTAGGAACCTGAAGCAGGTGTGTTTTCTGACAGCAGTGAGAATTTGGAAGAATCAGTAAAGTAACACTGAAAAATACTTAGTTGGAGTTTAAGTATATGGACCAATCACAGCGGCTCATTTAATTGCCGAAGACAGTTTTCTAATGAGTTGGGTAGATGGTGGTGGGGGGGATCGGGTCAGGCTGTCATTGGAAAAACTTCTCCTGGAGGCAGAGAGACCACAATTACATTAACTTCTGCATTATTAAACCCGTCTGTATTACTTGTTTAATTAAGTGATTAACACATGCAGTGGCAGTTATTTTCCTTGAGTTTTCTATGTGCCCAATTATTTTACCTCTCAAATGCTGTGAAATTACTTCTAGTTCTGTATAAACTCCTTGTAATGGTTTTATTTTGTAGAGTGAACACATTCAGAGGGCATGTTCTTTTTTTTTTTTTTTTTTTTTTTGGATCTTGTCTCGCTATTTATTAAGGTAAGCATGTTTAATTTGATCAGGCTGCAGATTGAAAGTTACAATTTATACGGTAATCGCTTTTGGCTCAATAGGACGGAGCGGCAAAAAAAATTAGGCTCTATTTACCTAATTGGAGAAAGTAAGTATTCTCCAATTACTGGAGAAAGTATATTTATAAACATTTAGAGTTCATATTTAAAATGACAACTTGCCCATTTATTCTGACCTATGGGGTGATTGTACATTATGGATGCCTGTGTGTCTCTCTACACCAAGTAAACATTAAAAATTTACTCTTTTCAAACTCAACTGACTCAGAAATGATCATCTACTGTCCATGTGCATAAGATGAGCCAAACTATCATTGAAAATTAAATTTTTTTATCTCAAAAGGACAACTTAATGCAGAATTATGGCGTCGCTCACCCTAAGGCTTTGAATCTTTTTAACAAAAATCTGGAGCTGCTCATATTTGAATAATTCTTGATTTTGTATTCTTCATCATATTTATTTGTTAAATAGGTAGTCGGTCCACAATTTAAGGTCTCTTATTCATGTCAATGTTCTGCTGCTTGGTGTGACGAAGCCACCTTGGACTGAGTGTCACTAGGGAGCCCCGGGTCCTGATGAAAAAATGATTTAATCATGCTCTTTCACTGGAGCCTGCAAGTTGTGTGTGTTGGACACGTGTCCTTTGGAGTCCTTCAATTCCAAAAATGAATTGTGTTTTGCCTCAATCATTCATTTATAAAGGATGGGAATGGATAGACAGAAAAATGGAAAATAGAAATTCCCACGGTGAATAAAGGAGCCTTGAAATTACGATCAGGCGTAGCAACCCCGCCCCCCGCCAACTCCACTCCTGTTTAATCCCTGCTTTCCTGTCTCCTGAGCCATTTGACGACAGAATTTTTGAGTTTACCTTGATCTCTGACCTTGTTGGAGGTGTGCTGTGAGTTGCACTTTGATTTGTTTACTGATGGTCTGTCACTTTTTTTTGTTTTTTTCCTATTTTTTTTGACAAGAAAAATACAGGACTAAAGCACATCCATCATTTTGGATCTCTTAAAATTATGCATCATAACCTCATATTTTTGTAAGACATGAAAACATGAAAAGAGAACAATATTCAATGAAAACCTGGAATATAAAATCTTAAAAGTGATATTTAAATTTACTTTTAATTATATATCCACTATGCATCAGTGGATGTATAATAATGTTATTATACAAGACTGCCCCAACAACAACAAAAACATCCAGCTACACATTCTTGGCCAAATGATATCGTTGGGAATGTCTGGATGTACTCCAGGCTTATTGAAGCCTTAATGAAAGCAATTGAGTTTTACTAGCTTTTAGGAGAGGATTGTTTTTGATAGAGTATACCATTTAGAGTCTCTTGGGGTTAATTGAAGTTGTTTGAGACACAAGGTCCAGCGACTGCATGAAACAGAAGCAAGCTTTACTGGATGTAGATAATGGTTTGCTATTGGGAGGTGGTGAGAAAGACAAAGATGTTTTCATTAACCTGCAGCCACATTTAGCCTAATGTATTGTAATATAGTGAGTTAAGTGTGTTCCTTATCCTTTCAGATGTTTTGTACAAGTAAACTACAAGAAGGTTCTTTTGTCTGCTAACAAATGTCTCCCACACAATAATTAAAAAAAAAAGTTCAAGATTTTTCAACAAGAGACTCATGTGTATGTAATTTTGTCTGTATTGTTTACTCTCATTTTGGTAAGACATATCTTGTTTTACACTTCCATCTTTGACTAAAACAATACCAAGCTTGCTGTAGATTTGACACGTGAATGTGATGAATGTACAGCTTTTTGGCAGTCCAGCTAGAGAGGAAGCGTTGTTGTCAAGCGGTCAAATATCTAAGCTGTAGATTTTTTTTTTTTTAAGATCGCACTCAGTTTGGTCCAGGGCCGACTTTGTTGTTGTCAGAAGTGAGCAGAAAACTATTAATCAAAACCTTTGGCCAATTTTCAGCTCTTATTTTTATTTTTTTTTTTGTAAAGGTTTAACCTTTCAAAACACAGTTTCTCTGATTTTTGTCACTTAAGAAATATAATGTAGAAGGTATGTGATTTGTTTTTAACCCTCCAGCTGTAAGTGTCCATTTATTGTCTTAATTTGCTACCAGTGTAGCATTTACTGACTGTCAAAAACTGCAGCATGTACATGTGTCGCACATTGCAGAAAACGCTGTTACCTTTTAAATAGCTTTTACATGACGATGAGCATCTAATTGAAATCTGAAGTAAATCTCTCACATTAAGAACAGAGAATAGAGATTTTACATAGAAAACAACATTTTGACACCAAAAGAGATGAGTGAAAATTTGCAATGATGCATTTTCATGTATATGAACTTCCTTATACTAAGTAGGGAGGCACATAGTTTATAGGAAATATTCAGGCAAAATAATGTAAAGTTATAGGATGAGGTATCTGCTTGGTCGAAAATACATTAAATTACAATATTTATGTGAAACATTGACTCAAAATGATCATGCCCTTAAGAAATATTTTGGTGTTTTGTTTTAGAAAGAGGAAAAAAAAAATGCACCAGAATCACTGGTGTGTACTTAAAAACACAGCTTGAGAAAACTAATACTTCAGCCTTTAACCTCACTTTGCACTTTCAACTCTTCACCTGTCTTTGCTCTCAGAGATAATATGTTCCCTGTCTGATTTAGTATGCAGAACACATCCCTTCTTCCTCCTATCTTTTCAACTACTTGAACTGTGCTGACACATATATTCCCAGTTACAAACATCATAGCAAATATGCAGTCACAACAGCAGAGAAATGTAAAACCACCTCTGTTGCTCCCCTCACTTTCACAAGGCTTGAATTTGAGAGGAAAGGATCAATCTTTACAACAGAGATTAATGCCGTTGCAGTCATTTCAATTACTTTAACACTTTACTATCAGCATTTTTATTAACACCCTGTCAACGTTATGGTTATAACGCTAATTGTAGATGATGACAGTGTCTTTGATGAGATTTATTATTGTCTATTACTTTGTCATTGGTGCATCATTTTAAGTACTGTTCAAAGCTTTACCTGCTTATACACTGTTAAGATAAAATATTCATAGCACACATTGTGCCTTATTCAGTTGTTACCCCACCAAATTATAAAAAAATTAGCATTCTACTGTTTTTGTTTTACTTAACTGGACTTAGTTTAAAGTAATGAAAAAAGGTTGAGCAGATGTTACACTGGATGCTATCATTTGGTTATATTGCATTATATTAGGCTCCCTAAAAATCCCATGAAAACAACTTTCAGATGCAAGACTAAGTGGGCATTTGTTGATGCTGAACACTGTGTAATAAAGTTATTCACATTTGGAAAAAATAAAGATAATCTTCCAGTTTTTTCTTCACTAAATGACTTCCTGTACAGGTTGTGATCAAAAGCACCCTCTAAACACTGAATGTCCTGGCGATTGTGGTAAAAGATAAATCAGTTCAGCCTCTGTTTGCCCTTGTTGAGGCCACAAAGAGATTTGATTGAGCTTTGTTAAATCCCGCATGATTTGTCCACCTGTGACGGTTCAACTCGTACATCTGTTTCATGTTTTCAATAAAATTAGTTAAATAACGTTTTCAACCAACTTATGGCATCATCTTCATAACATGATTAAAAATCTTTTTTTTTTCTTGGCCATTGTATAATTTAAGCCAGAAGGGAAAATAAGTTACTTTTCTAATTATTAGCACTCACCTCTGTGACTGCATGGAACATTGGGAGTGAATTAGGACACATTTCTTGGCGAATTTACATTTGAAGGTACTATTATTACGAAGGATGAGGGAAATGTTCCTTTATCATGACTTACCTTCAAGTAAAATCTGCATTTTCAGAAATGCAGTGCAAATCGCTGCCCAGCGGACAATTTATTCTTTTAGCCACTTATGATGGTTTATCTAAAGCATGTTCATGATGGTCTAAATATGAATAATATAAAGACATTATGTGTAACATCAAGTTCTGTCTTGTCTACTAAGTATGTGTGCCGCTTTTCACTCAGAGTTCTGCTGTATCAGGATGGTTTAAGCCCTTACGTACCATCTGTGGATGAAAATTCAGTCTATGCACAGTGTATGAGCATAGACCACTTTGTGGTCAAATAATTTAGCTAAATTCATCTGAGAGCAGGTCGGGCTGCCATTAGTTGGAGCAAGTTGAATATTTCCCCCTCCTTTCACTTCACTCCAACATCAGCTAGCCATTAAGTTTATTGTTCTGAGCAGAAGACTTTTTCCACACAAAAAAAAGAGAACCAATAAAAGGGCCCCATTAAAAGGGAACATCACCTTCTTTCACACCTGACGCTTTTGTGAAATGGGTAACAAAAACTCCAAGTGCCCTAAGAGAAGCAGTTTATAGCAAAAGAAACAAAGAGAGGGGTAAAGAGCTATTATCACAGCAGTTATTTATGGAGGAGAAAGAACAAAGTAGAAGAACAGGAAAGAGGGGAACATGCTGCTAAATGTTACTGCCAGTTTCAGAAGTTTATGTCTCATTCATCACCATTTAGGACAAGATGGAAAGAAGTAAGAGAAAAAGAGATGCCATGAGCAAGTTCGATTCTTGGCAAGAAACGAAAAATGAATAGACAAAACACAAGAAGTCATAACAATGACTGAGTTTTGAAAATAACTGCAATTGTTTTAGGGGTTTTTTTTTTTATATTGCTGAATAATGTAAGTTTCTAAATTACAATGATGAAAAGTAGACAGCAGCTCATTACTCATTCTTTATAAACCTTGTTTGATGAAGGTTCTGCAGATAGCCCACCTGTCAGTTTTACACAGCAGTTTTCAGACCATGTACAGAATAGCAAACCAGCTGTCTGTCTCAATGAAGGATGTAGATCTCCGTTATTATTCAGCGCAGCCCACTAAACACAAAAAGACCTCACAGAAGAGTGCAGGCTCGGAGAGCTACACCCAAAACAAATCTGCATTTACAGCAGGGCTTCTGGTAACGTTATTAAGACCTTCCATCACCCTTACTGAATTACTGTTTGAACAGCATGAGGGGTGTGTGAGGGGTGTTGGAGTTCTTTATGCGCTCCACGCACTCAATTCAGAGAGATTTTGTTAAGAGCTTTAAGCAAAGATGACTATGAAGATTCATGGAGTGCTCCTCAGAGGATAAGGCTTTTGTTTAAGTCTTACTATCTCCCTGCATTTTTGGCATGACTGTCATGTTTTCAGTCTAATTATACACATTTTGGTGATTACAATGTGAGAACCAAGGATTTTAATTAGAAACGCTGAAACTTTACCAATAGACTATTAAAGTTGACTGAAGAAGATTTTCTCGGGAGCAAGTGGAGAAGCTCAAGGTGATGTGTGTAAAATCTTGTCCCCTGAAGCACTGAATGAAAGGTGGCTAGATTCAGGCTGTAATTTGGAAAAAAAAGAAGGTTAAGAGCTTGAACGTATCTTAGGAGGTCTACAATCTCTGTATATAAAGGAATATATAATATTTCCTATCAAAGACATACAGACTTTCACATGGATTTTCAGACTGAAGCACATGGACTACTTCTTAATCTACCATCTGTTTGAAAAACATGTTATCTTTGGATATATGAATTGCACATGAATAGAATAAAACAAATATATATATATCCCAGAAACCACATGTTACCACATTCATTTTGCACAACATCAGCCGTATTTCTATGGAGTTGCTATTTGTTCCAAAGAATTCTAAGTTGGTGTCACATTTAGCATCTCTTCAGTTTAAAATGTCCAAGTTGCTGATCATATCTTATCACATTATGTTTGCATTGTGCTGTATGCCAAAATATATTGTATAAAATGATTATGCATTGCATAATATATTAAAATGTGTGGTGTCTAAACTGTTAATATTACTTTGAGTGAACAAATGCAAAATTTCTTATGTCCGCCAGGGACATTAATAATTTAGGTTGGAAGTGGATTAATTTATGTTATTGAGTCATATTGTGAAGAAATTAATCACGTCATATTATATGCCTTAAAACTCATTTTGTATCTCATCAGACTGCGTTGTCTTATTACAATAATTTGTTTTGCTAAATACTTCAAAGCAACAATGTGTTGGTTATGTTTATAACCAAACACATAATTTAGGACTTTCAATTGAGTTTAATGCTCATTTAAAAAGAAAGAAAAAAAAACAAAAAACAGACACAGTCAAAAAGCTGCAAGTTGGAGTAGCTGTGCTGGTTATTCTGCAGGGTGTAAACATAAACACCAATTCAGAAAAGCAATCTTGACAATTTATTTGATGCACTGAAAGATGGATGAAGAGAAAAGTGGATGGGACTGGTAGTTCAAGGTAAAACTGAACAGGATTTAACATCCAGAGACCTGTTTCACAGAAGCAATTTGTACGACTATTTCTATGCAGATAGTGGAAATGATGCCAAACTGCAAGTGCTATTTTACAAATGGTTGGCACTCAGACTGCAGATAAATGCATCTTTCACCATTCTTTGTCATGCAGATCTGGTGCATTTGTAGTGCAGTGTTCACTTCTTGATAAGTCTAGTTCCTGAAAGTATCACTAGAGAGGGCCCAACTTGCAGTACACATAATGTGCTGTTGTATGCTTATCACAGTTCATACATGAAACCTTTTTTTTTTTCTTAAATAATAATAAACCCCAGTAGGAGTTTAAATTCTGAGTTTTTTTTTTAGAGATGGACATAAACGTGCTGTGCTTGTTTGAGGTATCAGAATTCTCTAACATATGCTCTATTATTCACTATTCTCTAACACACCTGCTTCACATGAAGCACTATTCGTGGACTTGGTGTCCTGTGTCAAAAGTGGGATTCGTATTTTGATATGAATTGACAAATGAATGAACACTGTTAAACAAAAGCTATTCATGAGTTTATTGTACATGGAAAATATTTATTTTAAGTGACAGAATATATCCATGGTGCTTCTGTACAACACTCAGGTGAGTAATGTGGTCAGTGACGAGCACTGCTCTGTTTGCTTTGTCCCTCTACCTAAAAGTGAAGGTCAGCCTTTAAAATATGTGCTTGACACTGAACGCCCAAAGCAATAAATCTGGACGGTGACTGCAGGTATTGTTACATAAAATGTATAATTCCTGTTATGATTTTTGAATGTGCATGTTCTGAATCTGCTCGTTTCATCGTAAAAGGATGTAATTCGCATTTATTGCTGACCTGTGAAGGTGAAGGGTTTTTATTAGACAATAACTCGAATGGAACTTTTTCTCAGGAGAGCTCATTAAATCTTATTTTGTTCCTTTTAAACCAAAGTTAAGAACATCTTGGTGTCATTTTAGACTTTAATAATTTTGAAGCAAGAGTGACACAATGCTCTCTTTGCAGTCACACAGCACTGATGGTCTGATAGAATATACAGCAATAATTGCACTAGATTCTTGTATTAATCCGGCAGAGGAGAGACAGCCCTCAACCAATGAGAACAGTGATTACATGGTTGGAGAAGCCAGTCCCCTTGTGGGCTTGTTAGGGACCTGATGTTTGTTTGTCGAAAGAGAGGGAGTTAGGATTGATGCAGGTTGGAGTAAAACAAAACTGCTACTTGGGTATGCCTCTTCCATTATCTATACAAAGGGTTTGGGTTTTGGTTCAGTGGCAATAGGTGGAGACAAATAAAGCAAACAGGGAGTTATTCTTATTTTTAATAATGTTTTAGACGGCACAATGGGGGTGTCTTTTTGTTGAATTCTTTGTTTGGTGTGCTTGGCAGAGAAATATCAGCGTTTACACTTAGTGTGCTGCTTTGATATGGGGCATTGTGGCACTGTAAACGCAACATCATGCTGCATGACGACAATGCGAGCCCAACAGCTTCTCCACAGGCTAACCCACCGGCCCACTAACGCGGCGGTCCGCTGGGTCCGGGGGGCATATAAACTTTATCAAACTTCAGCTCAAACATAGAGTCCAGCACTGGGTGAGTGTCGCACACACAATTTTTTTGTTCATATATATTTCACAGTTTGCTCAACGCGCACCTCCAAAAGCATGATGATAGATTATTTTGTTGCTTTTAAGCTTGACGCCTACCTTGATGGACCGGGTTCATTTAAATGCAGATACAGGTGAGCCTGGTCTGCAAGAACACCTTCCAAATCATCTAGTTTGAGTGAAAGGTAAGGAGCACGAACCCCATCAAGGGTGCCCCCAACTTCATGTCCTTGTTCTATGTATCATCTATAAACCCGCCTTTCAGGATTGTCTCCACTCTGCCAGTAAACAGTGCCTCCAAACATGCATAAAAAACCTATTTAAAATAGAAACAAGCAACTTTTAGCCTGGCAAGGGAGTCAAGTAAACTTGGCAGTCAGTTAGGCTTTACTTGACTGAAATTGCTCTTTGCCTACAACACATGGTACAAATACGGCTTTATGAGAAATAATTGCTATTTAAGAAACAATAAAAGATTATACTCAATCTGGACAAGCTAATAAAGTCATTTGTTTACCTATACCTTCAATGTTAAAGAAGACCTGAAGAAGTTGGTATGTGATTTGTTTTCCACATTCGTCATGCATGCGTTTGACATCAGATTTCCAGACAAAGTGAGACCACAGTCAAAACTGAGGAGCTGTTTTTTCTAAAATTGTGTCTAATCGATTTATTCTTTTGGCTTGCTTAGTCTTAGTCTAGATTTATTTTTTATAGGAAAGCTTTAACAGCTCGTATTCTGCAGTGCCTACAGCGTTCATCCTCAAAATGACAGGCCTTCCACTGAAGAGTTTGTCGCTTCATCTTTACTATTTTCTTTCTAGTGCTTTTACTGATGTAGAAAAAAGATTTTGCTCCAAATTTGCATTTGCCATCTCTCTGTTCATACTGCTCTTATACTCTTCTTGTTCTGTGTAGGTTTTCATTTAGCATTTAACTTTCCAATCGAGTCTCATTTTTATTTTTCTCTATCAGCACCTTTCCCTCTGTTTCTTTTGTTTCCCTCACAGACTTTGTTTCTGTTCCTGAGTAAGCCTTTTAGATTCCTATGAGGCAGAGTGAAATTAGCTCCTGGCTCATGTGGGCCACAGAGATTTGTGAGTTTGTGTGTCAGTTGGTGTGAGTCTCTATAATCTTTACTGCAAACTCTGAATAGATATTCAGTAATTGGGGTTTCTGTTGTACTATTGCAAAGTAATGGGACAGATGTGCAATACCAATTATTGCAGTTCTATTTAGAAGCAACTTCAGTGTGGATATTCTGTTTTTACCTATTCCTAAAATGATCAAGGAATACATTTATTTTACATATTTCTATCAAGTACTCACAAAGTTTTGTCATAGTTTTGTTTTCTTTTTTGTATTGCTTCACTGGCTCACTGCGACTCAGACCATGGCTTTGGGCTAATTCAGTTGTTTTCTTTTATAAGCTGTGACCTTTTCATGTTTATTGGACTTTTCCTGGAAACAAAGAAAAATTGGACTGTTGTCCAGATTTTCTGGCTGCAGCTTAAGGTTGAATTGTTGACTCTCAGCATTTTGTGTTGTTGAAATGCCTATTAGACATAGGGTGGGTTGGGGTTATCAAAAGAATCATTTATAAAACATTTCTTCTAATGTTTTTTTTAACTGAAAATAATCTGAGAATACTTTATTATTAAGTACTTTTTGCAATAGAAACTACAGGGAGAATGTGGAAAATAACTCAAGTGTTAGACTGTGCCTTGTGGACTTCGCTGGATGCTGATTGGCTGGTCTGCCTGTCAATCATGGTTGACAACAACCTATCAGAGCTTTAATTTGTTGGAACGTTCTAGAGTGTGCCTAAAAGTTTTTTTTGTTGTAGAGATTTAGTTCAACAGCTTAGAAACTATATTATAAAGAGTGATGTTTGCTGATTTTAGTTTTGTTGTATGAAGAGTTGAGCAATAATAAACAACGCCACATCTTTGACCGGATGCCTGCAGTTTTTTCGGATACAACTAACCACGCACTTCAGTTCAGAGAAATTTGATCATGAATCAAAGACATTTTGCTTAAATTTTCTAAGTAAACATTCCAGTTCGATTCTGAAATGTATTTAAAAATATCTCATTTGGACAGGAACCAGGTATTACTTGTTAAATTATTTTTTAGTAACTGCAGGTAATTATATCAAAAATATCAAACAGCTGTTTCTAGCTGTTTAGTTGATTTATAAGTTATGAAACTAAAAATTAAATATTAAAATAATATTTTTAATTGAAGAACTATGTGGGGAGAGGTGTATCATTTTTTCCTAAATTAACTTTAGATATGTTTTGGTTTTCTGTTTCTTGAGAACATTATTATTTCAATAGCATTTAGCTTAGTAAAAAGGCAACTTTAAAGACAACTTTTTAACTACTCTATTGCAGTGAGTGTCACAGCAGTTCTGCCTTATGCTACTTTCAGGGGGAAAGTGATGGCTGCTGGCAAAACAAGAAGTACTAACTTCTTTTTTTGTGGTAAATGAAGCCCACATTTTCCTGCGAGATTTTTTTGCACCCTGTGGCAGATGGAATTGCATACTGTAGTAAATTACATTGTTAGCTTAAGGGAACTATTCTAAATGCTTATGTGTCCTTATTCTGTTGTCATTACACTGTGCAAACAACATTTACCTCATAATGATGAGTACAGAGAAAAGTGTTTATTGCCACTTAGAGTTTAGTCTTCTTCAAACACAAATATATGTGGTTGTGCAGCATCATTTGTTTGAATACAAATGGGCACTGAGCTGCAGAGATAAATGTCATATGTGTGCAAAGCCCTAGGTATTACCAAATGTATTTTTAACAGTAATGGAAAAAAGTAAAACAGATCCTATTTTAATTATAGGATATTATGCTTCGGGAAATAAAAATTTTCTGGTCTGTTTTGGGCTGTAAACTGATGTAATAAGTATACAAAAAGCAAAAGAGAGATACCGAAAAAAAAAAAAAAAAAAAAAAGAAAAGATTCCAACATGTCACTTTTTTTTGTGTGTGTGAAAACCTAATTGTCATTGTAATACTCAGCAACTTGTGGAACCACTTTGTAGCAATAATCTTAAAACCTTAAATTTAATATTTGGACTTAACTTTTTTTACTTTCCTTCATTAAGGTGGAATCCTTTGTTTAAGCATAGATCTTAAAAAGTTCTACCAGAACATGTCTATCAAGGTGAGGTTTGAACTTTTACTGGCCCATTGCAGCACCTGTTTTATTTTCTCTTTCAGCAGTTGTAGAATAGATTTACTGCAGTGCATGATTCTCTTTTGGTAAGGCTTTACCTGTCGGACAAATATCATCTCATTGACTCTAGAATACTTTGGTATTGAAAGGTGTTCATTGTTGACATGAGCAGCCATTCCTGCTTTTACAGCGATTATCAATTAAAGAAATGTATTTAATCAGCAGTATTTGGCTACAACCCTTTGCTTTTTATCCATATGAATGCAGCTATTGTTTTTACCTATGAAGTTCCTAAAAAAGTAAGGATAAGGTACTTTTTTTCACAGTGGCTGCAGGGTTGAAAATATTCTGACATGGTTTAGATTAAACCATGTCAACTCTTACTGTACAAACTTAATAAAAATGCACTGCAGAAAAATTAACAAGTTGCACATTAAAGATTAGTGTGCAGAATTTTTCATGTATTTATTTAGCTTAAATTGACTGACTAAATCCTTAAGACAGGTGTGTAAGCTCAAACACAGAAACACGCACTGTGGTCTTTTTTTTAATAGGCTAACTTTTTGAACTTTGTAACATTCTTTCTGTTGTTCAAAAAAACAGACCACACAGCGTTTGTGCAGAGGGAAGGAAAATGGTGGAGCTGCTTGAAAAGTAAGAAGATGCTGAGCACAGAACACATCGAATTGAGGACAACTGTGAGAGGCTGAGGGAGGAGCATACTTCTGCAAACTTGCTGTGGAAGAAGAACAGGAGGAAAGGATTATACGGAGCAGAGTAATGCACTTAGAGTAAAGAAAGGACATTTATCTCTCCGTCCTCCGGAGCTGCTGCCTTGTTTTCCCAGTGGAGCAGATAGATAAGAGAGAGCCTGTGCATGATTGGCTTAACTCTTGGCTCGCTGCCACTGCTGCTGTATCGCGGTGGAATACCGACAGGTGCTGAGGGTTTCTGTCAAATGCAATGGTATTTAGACAAGATTGAATAGTCCTGTACATGAAGTCAGCTGCAAGAATTTAAATCAGTATATTTGAATTCTGTGTGTGAGCTAAAACAAGGACCGCCCAAAAATCACAGCTGCAAACCTACTGTCAGTCTCTTACATGTCCCTCACATAATTTTCCCAGATTGTATTAGTTATGGTTTGAGTCCTGTTCTAATTGTGAAGGATTAAATATATAATATACTACAGAATTCACTCTCGGCAAGCTAAAGAAGTGCTTTTTCTTAATTCTTTCTGCACTTATCTGTTTGTCTTCCCTTTTCAGAAGCTTCTAGGCGCATGAAGGCAAATTTATTAATGCAGTTACTTTCTGTTAATTTTTTTGATTATACTCGGTAGTCTAAAAACTGGTATTATCCAGTTTTTAGCCTAACTTCAATGAAGTCCAGATACAATTTCAAATATATATTTTTTTGTCTCAAAACTTGCATGATGTTGTTGCTGGGTCTGATTAATTCATATGAACTATCTCACTTTCATAAGCCAGATAACCATAGACTGTTGTTCAAGTCATAGCAAAAGCTTGAATAAAACTCAAAGTGAATGAGTGCTTTCAGTTGCTGCCCTGAAGATGTGGGATGATTTACGTACATGCAAACATAAGTCCCTTTCTAAACTCACTTGAAAACACACTTTTATTCCCTGTCCTTCAACCCTGACTGTGGTTATGTTTGCTTTGTTCATTAGATTTAAAAAAAAAAAATTTCTCATCACTGTCTTTTCCAAAAGTGTTTCTACTTCTCACATGTAGTCTCCGTTCTTCTAATTCTATTTTCCTGTACAATAATTTAGTTAGCATTGTATTAAAAGTTATCCACGAGTAAATAAGCACAGCATTGTGTGTTTGGAGTGTTATGTAGTTTAGGTATTTCTCGACACACATTGGCAGAAAGTCAAATCCTGCCGCTGTTTTCTAAAGCTTAAATTTGTTAAGTGCAAATATGAACTCTATGTTTTGATTTCTGATACTGCGTGGCAGCCATGTTTGCAAGTGTGCCATACTCTATCCACTTTGGAATGATGTGTTGAACAGTGTTCTTTAAAATGGTCAAAAGTTGTGAAAGTGTTTTATTACAAAGCATTGATTTAAACTTTTTTTTTTCCTTTTGCTTTGCGATTTTGTGCTATTTTGTGTCAGTCTGTCGCATATGATTCCAACAAAACAGTAACTTTTTTTATGTTGCAAAACATTTAAAAAGTTTAAAGGGGTCTGAATACTTTTGCCAGACGTACTGTACTGGTTTTGTGCTAGCTTTTCTATCTCTCCTAGTTCTGCAGCTCCCTGCAGATATCACCTTCTGCATCTCTTCCTCATAAATTATTCAGGATTAGAGGTTTAGCTGTGGTACAAACAACCCAATGAAAACAGGTGGGCTATTAAGTGTTTGCAATTTCCACTCTGTAGAGGCACATCTTCCTGCAGTGATGTGGAGGCAAAAGCTGTCAGAGGGGAAACTGTGAAAATGTTCACAGCGAGGTCTTGAAAGACGGACTAAAGAAATAGCTTTAGCGTTCTATTTCACACCAACAAAAGGTTACAGAAGCACGACAGGCTGTTAGCGGACAGCAGCATCAGACTGGGTTTATCATCATCTCGCTTGTGGCTGAACACACAATGGGTGAAGCCCTCTGTACTGATAAGAAAATCAAGGACACACACTAAGTGACATGCGGTCAAGCACTGCAGACAAAAAACAAACACCTGCGGGGAAGCAGACCTGTATCTTTGTCAGGCTAAGCGAGTGACATGTTGTCTTATCTGGTATTTATTACACTGACTGCTCTGTTTCGTTATCTCTGAATGTGTTAAATCCACGCTGATCTCAATACGCTTGGGAGCTGCTGAAAGGCTGGTGTAGTCAAGAAATGCAGCAAACTGTTTCTAACATGAGCGAGGTGCGTGGCGAGGATGTCAGAATCAAAGCATTTTTTCCCCCTTGTCAGTTTGCTTCCGTGTCCCTTGATTTCATCCGCCACAATTTTTCTGTCACTCTGTGTGAAGCTGACATGTGGGCTCACCTTTTTCCCCTTTACCCTTGTCACATTCTGACTCCTTCACTATTTCAGTAAGTCAGATGTTTATCGGTTTACTGTGTCAATAGTGGGGGATGTACAATTCTTGGCAAACAGATGAGGCTAACAAGAAAATATGTATCGAAATGTCTTTAAAGTTACAATGGTGAGAACTGAGATCTCAACACATGTTAAGGCTGGTATTTTGGCAGGATCAGGGAAAATGAATCATATGTTGAGGAAGTTTAATAATCTGCTTTGCATCTCTATTGCTTTTTCAGCATTTTAACATTTTTTTGTTACATTTTTTCTTTTTTTATTATTATTATTTCAAACACCTAACATTACTTTGACTCCTGACCTTAATGGTTGTAGAGTAGTTTATTCTCTATAAAGTGGGTAGGTGTGCATTACTTAGGAATAAGATTCTGACAGTGATGCACATTGAATTGAAAAAAATATTTCACAGTGTCATGGTGTTAAGAGAAAAAAAGTCAACCATACAACATAAAATAATATACTGGTCAAGAACGTCATTTGACTGAACCAAAATGCAGGCAGATAAAGCCAGTGCTGTAAAGTGCAAATTTTACTGATGAAATAAAAAGACCTCCAGATCATGGCATGACTAGAACAGGACATAGGGAAGAGCCTAATGAAAGAATCGAGCAAGAAATGCTACGAATGAAAAATAGCTTTCAACAAATAAGCAAACAAATTAACAACAAATATTGTTATTGTTAAAAAAAAACAACATAAGATTTCTTCTGATATTTTGAAATACTACTACTAGAATTGTGCATTTGGTGAATTCTTCGGAAAAGTGAAAATGTTTTGTGTTTTTTATGTCATTGATGGTAAATATATTACAAAACAGACTTTCAGCACAAAAGTAAAAATCTGATTTATACTTCATAGCAGTTTGTTACCATTGTTATGCCAGGACCTAGTAAATGAGAAACTGAACACAAAGGACTGAATATAGATAGACATAAATTGCAATAGTTAAACCCAAAATGAATATCTTTTTCTGGTTTATTTTTTCTTGGAGATAAATTAAATAAACTCAGCAGAGATTTTGTGTTTTTTCTGATGTCATTCCCAGCAACCTGAAGCATTTAACACAAGGTTTTTAGACCAAGATGCAAAATTTTCCCCAAGTAGACAAGCTGTGCTTTTAAAATGTTATCTGTTGGGGGATGGAGGGTTATCCTTTTTGACAACTGAGAGGCTTCTCTGAATACTTTAAAAGGCCTGACAGTTCACCACCTTCTTTTGGCAGTTCTGCCCTTTATAGAGCACATAAATATAACAGACTGCTATTAGCCGGTTAATTAGACAGGCAATCTGCTTGGATTCCACTGTAGTTCTGTAATTCCCAGACAATTACTGTTTTTCCTGACTTGCAAATATTAAAACTGCTTGCTTTTTTTGTGAGAAATCTCGGTTTAAATAATCAGAGAAATGTTTTGGTTAGAAAGTAAACTTTTGTACATTCTGTCACAAAGACTTTAAAGTATTTTATTGGTATTTTTTATGAAAAATCAATGAATAGTGATGACATGTTTGGAAAAGGATACATTATTCTCTACATTTCATCCAGGTAAAAACCTTAAAATTAAATATGATTTAATCGAAGTATTTTATTCAACGTCCAATTATAGCTGAAATTTTTTTTCTAAGCTGGATTTTTACATTTAGAGACTGAAATTGTTGCCAATTCTGCTGTGCAAAACAGCTGAAACTCCGTCAAATTGAATGGCAAGCATCTGTGAACAGTAATTTTCTTTTCAAGTCTGCATTGACAGAACTGTTACTTTTTTTACAAGGTCTTTTTTTGCACTAGTGGCCTTTATTCATTAGTAGTTGAGCAGGGATTAGGGCAAAGAGAGATCAGGAAGACATGCAGTAATTGGTCCAGGCATGGAAATCGAACAGCTGCTTTGAGGACTGTAGTTTCAGCATGGAGTGTCTGCTTTACAGCTGAGCCACATAAAGCCCCAGACATGACCATTCTAGCAAAGAAATATATCTTGATCCAATCCATGCATTTGTAATTCTGGCTGTACTTTCAGGTTTGTTGTCCAAGTGGAAGGTGTGGCCTCTGCTGCAGTCTTTTGAAGGCTCTAGCAGCTTTTCTTTAACTATTACCATATTTATATTCCATCAACTTTGACCATCCTCCATGTTCCTGCTGGAGAAAAAAACATCCACACACTATGATGCTGCCATCACAATGTGTTAGTGCATCTTTATCACCATATGATGTTTTCTTTTTTTTTTGTTTTTTTGTTCAGGATGATATGGAGTATTTGTCTTCCTCCACTTATAGCATGTAGGCAGAAACTTTTTTCCCACCTTCGTTTATGGCCTATGGCATTCTGAATACGGTCATTTTTATGGATTTTTTTTTTGCCCTCATGCTGACAGAATCCTACATAAACTGCAGCTCCTCCAGAGTTACCGTGGCCCTTCTCTGGTCCCAGCATCACATTTGGAGGTGGATCATCCTCTTTTCATGATGGACTGATGTTCAAAGTTGATGTCCTAAGCTTGGTATATTGTTTCCAACCTATTCCGCAATACAAATTCTCTATTACCTTATCCATAACCCGTTTGTGCTTTTTGGTCGTCAATACGCTGATAACCTCTGAGGTATTCAGAGGTTTACTAATACACATAGCATATTATATAAATTGGGTCAGCCCAAAAGGAAGCAAAAATTAACTTCTATACATTTGAAAATCTAACTAGAAATAAAAATAAAATATAAATAAAAAGATTTATGTGAAATTTCTATGCAAAATTTTGCTTTACCTCTCTGGCAGAAAGTTGCTATACAGATTTGATTAAATGTGAGGCTAAACGTGCCACTGTTACCCAACTGAAGTGCTTGTCACATGGACGATTAAGTTGTCCCAGTAAGCCAAGACAATGAGCCAGCATGCACCAGTCACCGACAGTTGTGACGTAATTAAATGTACTTGTTTTTAATTTGCTATGAAATGTCAAGAAGTCCACAGTGAGAAAGATCTAACAAACCTAAGGACTACTTCTCACTGCATGTTACTTTTCTCTAATGGCAAACGTTCATGACTGCCCTTAAACGGTGCCCTTGAATGCATCTCAAAGCACTTTTACTTTTTGAGGACGCTTAAAAAAGCGTTTTGCAACTCAATATGACGGGTTTTATAGCATATTTCTTAATGCAAGTCTGAAAAGGTATAATTTTGTTTAAGTACTCAAAAAGAAAGGGGCAGATTAAAGTCCCCCTTTCTATGTTTCTTTTTTTTCTCTCTCTCTCTCATAAACAGGCTTGTACAACTCTAAACTCATGTACAGCACTGTTGATTATTTCTTTTCCCAACCATTTCTATTTCATGGCTTGCACAATTCCTGAAGCAACAAAATCACTTGACATTTGAATAGAAATACAACTGTCATTTTACTATCTGGACTCTTTTTCTCTCTGCACTAATTGCTCCTGTCATTTCTGCTCAGTCTCTTTGTCACTTGGTTTGTTCTGTTATTAACAGCTGAAAGCTGTTGATTTCCAAAGTACTCAAATATATTTTTGTTTCACAGGAGGCATTTAATTTTCTCCTTCTTTTGTTTCTTGAAAAGCTTCAGTTTTCCTCTCTTCTCTATTCTTAGTACTTTTCCTTAACACTTTTTTTTTTCTCCCTCCAACACTTCATCTTTCTAATTTCTTGATTTTGTGTTCAATATCCTGACAGAAAATTGGACAGGAAATAAATGAAAGAAAACCATTTGAAGAGCCTATCGAAAAGAAAGAACTATGTGAAAGATGGCACAATATTTTGATTAACAGACTGTCCAGTGAAGATTTTCCCTCTCATTAACTTGGGGGGGAAAAAAAAGACAGATTGAAGAGGAAGCACATTTTATGATGTTGGCTTTGAGCCACATTTGGGTTTCTGGAACTGCTGGGAGACGTGTTCGGTGGAGAGAAGGGCGAGAAAATGATGAATGAAGGGGGTTTTAAAAATGGAGCCATTGGGAGAAGAGTGGGGAAGTAAGCAGAAAGAAAATTATTTGTTAGTTTCTGTTTAGTGAGGCTTGCTTGACTGTGACTGTTCTTGTTTTCATTGATTTGCCATATCCTTACATAACTTAAAGAACAAATGGCAGTATTAACAGATTTCTTTTCCTCATTTCTGTTGTTTTCTTTTCTTTTTTGAAAGTCCTTAGTCATCCTATGTTACATATTTTTCATCTGTGAAATACAAAATATGAAGACCAAGAAAATGAATTACAAATGGATCAACTTTTTGCCTGTGACTTCTTCTGTGTAGACATAAATAAAATGTAAAATACCTCTGCCTCAAAATATAGACAATTGTGTTAAGTAAAATGCATAATGAGAGATTAAGCATAAAAAGATGGTGTTCTAAAGTGTGTATTTCTAAATCTTTCATTTTCACATTTAAATTATTCAATTGCTGTCAATATAATGTGAAACTGGAACGCTTTGGTTTGAATTCCTCATTATTGTAGCTCCACATGCCCATCTTTTACCCCTGTCACGAGGTCCATCTCAGAGCAACTCGTTTTGGTGTTCTATAAATGAGACTCTTCACACCCCGCCCGCCTCCAGACCGCAGAGCGTTTCACTCCGCTACGTTTATGACATGCATTAACATAAAATCTGTTTCATCTGACTATCCGTAATTACTTTCTAGATGTATAAAAATGACTAGACTAGACCCAACTTCATTTTGACTATCCTGAATGGTCATTTAAGATATCTGAACTTTACATTCTTTAGTAAGAATAATAATTCAAGATATCTTCAATTATGTTTTTGATGAGTCAAAATTCCTTTCCAGATATCTCAAATGACATCACCGGATTTCTAATTTACATATAAGTAATTACAATTTTTAAGATCTCTCGAACACAATCATGACTAGTCAAAATTAAATTAGTCATAGATAAAGTTAAGATTTTATATTTATCTTAAGAATTATGTGTAAGCCACTTGTGCTACCACTGAGCTGTCCAAACAGTTGCCTGCAAATAAAACACAATAAAACCAACAAGGAGAAAGTTTAAACCTCCAAACCAAACATCAATATCAAAGCCAAACCATGACAGCGAAATGGGTGAGGCAAGCGCTCACACATTTCTGTTTAGCATGCTTCACTTCTTCTGATGCCCAACAGTACAGTAATCTGATGCAGTGTATTTCTGGAAGCCACTCTCTCCTCCACTGTATGTCCCGCTCACAAAGCTCATATATCAGCTTCAGCAGCTGCTGATCAGATCAGACGATGTAGCCTAAGGAGAGGCATAAAGATTGTTCGAGAGGAGAGAAAGGGAAGACATAGATGGAGAGGGGTAGTTTAAGAGACTATGGGGGGGAGATAAGGAAGGAGAGGAACTCGGCGATCTTCCAGAGTCATGAATAAAATGTATTAAGTACACAGTAAAATTTTAATGCTGTTTAGTTTCCTCAGAGAGGCCAGATTTGCATCTTCATCCCCTTATTATGACATCTACGGTCAGCACTGCAGGCTTGGATATACCTTTTGTAATGTTAATGTCAGTATTTGCACAGGCTCACAATTACCCACTTGTGAGCACACACACACATTCACGCATGCATGCACACACACATGCACCCACACATCCAATGAATGCTAGTTTTTGCTGAGAGAAGCTGTTTGGATTGAAGCCAGTTCCGCTTTAGTTCCCCTATGGATCGATGTTCCTTCTCTCCATTTTCCTGTCACAAACTTCCTTAAGGGTCTTTTATCATAGTAGATTTTATAACTATCAAATTAAAACAGAGGAAAAAAGGACTGACCCAGAATGCTTGATGACCACATGCACATGTGTTTTATAGAAATGAAATATGTTTTACTCTGCACTATGTTTTGAAAAGCAATGGTATATCAGTACAGCTTTAACACTCAGTTTACACTGACCACCCTCCTTTTCTGTAAGCCTCAATGTTTGTAATGCAGTGACAAGAAGCCACAAAATCATTTCATAGTAAAAGCTAAGAGCATTGTAGGAGATAATTTGTTGTAAACAAAATCAAAGTGTGCAATAATATTAGCAAAGATCGGTTTAATAGATATTGCTAATGATTCCTGTGCACAAAACACATTTATTTCGAGGGAAAATTGATAGGTTTACATAATTCAGAGCACATTCAATATGTTCTTTTCCTGTTTACTCACTTCTATTTAATATGTACCACTTACTACTCCCATGCTCCACAGAAATATGCATGCCTGATTTAATCAAGTCTGGTATGCTATTAATGTAGTGCAATAAATAGTTTGAGCCAGAAGTAATGAATTAGATTATGAATGCTCTTCTGGTGTGGACTCACTTCCTTCCTGATATATTCCTATTCTTATTGTTGTTATACACTTTTTGAGAAATCAGTTCTTATTTGCTTCTTTATTACATTGTCTGAACACAATTGGGCTGATATAAGAGGCTCTTATCATCTTCCAGATGATGTTTAATGAATGAGTGAGCATGGCAATGGCCAGATCTCAGAACATGAACTGAATTATATCATCCTCAGTGTGCAGTTGAGTCCTCCAGAATCCTAGTAGACAGTTTAGTATTTGATTCAAATGATGAAGTAAGAGACACACTTGTAGGTTGCAGGACACCTGCTTCCGAGGCCTGGTTTTGAAGACCCCTGTCACAGAACATCGCCAGGAGTTAAGTGAAATCCATGCTTTAGCTGTGAATTTATTTATATATGCGGTAAACAGAGACGTGAACTGAAGCCTCCAGGGTTTCTTGGATTCAAAGTGTTGCTAAACAGTTTCTTGTTCACAACCACAACACATAAAAATTTGTTATCGCAAACCATGCAACAATGCCATAGTATAGTATAGTAAAGCTTTAACAGCAAGTCTAACACCAGAAATTGGGTTCATCATGCAGCACTTCCATTTCCTTATGATGTGCTTTTTCCTTCTTTTCCTTTCATCGATTGAACATTGCAACCTAGTTTAATCTAAACCCTTTAGTTGCAGAGCTGTTGAAAAGCATACTTGAACGCGAATTAAAGCAAGGCATTGTGGAATAAACTTGTACAGATTCATAATAAGGAATCCCATTTACACTGACAGATGGAATCTATTTTAAATGATTTTTAATGAAATGCTTAAAATAATCCGTCAAGTCATTCACGTATTTTGCTCCAGCAGAGAACTCCTAACTTTGAACCAGTATGCTTTGATCAGTTTGACACTTGCTGCTGAACGTAGCAGCTCCACTTTTATCACAGATTATATAATAATAAAGGCACAGTTTTATCTCCTTGTAATCTCTTTTAAAGGTTTGAATGACATTGGGACAGTGTTGCAGTGAGCTAAGCAGGGTATTAATGCTTCAGAGATGTGCACATTCAAATATTAATGGGAGACTTTTGTGAGGAAAGGTCATTCCTGTTACTTCAGCTGAATAGTAATTGGATCGCCAGCAATCCTGTGATCCCCAAGTAACAGTAGCTTGTATACAGTACAAGGTCTTTGGTTAGATGCTGCAGGTGAATGCAACATCGTAATAGCTCCAGGTCAGAATTAACATAGCAACTGGTACCACAAATTAGAGACTGTCTAGATGGTTGAAGAATGAACAAGACAACGTGAGATTTTGTTCTATTGAATATGAGTCAGATATGTCATTGAGGCAGAGTTTTCCACCCGTGTTCTGAAAATCCTGTGAATCGCCCGGCTGTGAAAAAGAAAAATGTACAGATTAGCAAAAGCAAAGACAATTTTAATAGGAAAGGAAATATGTACATTTATATTAGTATCTAGCTTACTCTATTAAATTTTATTTGCATAAAAATTACCCTGAGAATGAGGAGCAGTATGTATGACACTGTTGTACAGTAACAGAATAGAAACTGAGGTAAATAGACAGTTAAATTTTCCCTTAGTCCACAAGACCCAGAGGAATTTGAAGTACTGCACATTCGCCTTAGGGGCCCTTCAGGGAAACATGCTTTTACCAAACAAATCCTCTCTTTCACACATTTTGTCCTTTTACACAACATTTTTTTTCAGAGCACAGATCCTGGTTTTCACAGTCCAGAGTTGGACACTTTTGTTTTAAGTTCATTTCTATCAGTCAAATATAAAATCAATCTAATATTCAATAATTTTACAATGTTTGAATATAGTTTTAAAAAAATAACTGCAACCATATGAATCACAAATGATTCAAAATGCACTAATCCTAAACTATTTCTTATAGCCAACAATCAAAACCACATATGACATAATTTCAAACCTATATTTTTACAACCAAATGTGGAAAACAAAGGGAAGATCATGCTTCTAACAAGTCAGGACATCAATAACCGGAAGATCAAATATGCCTATGCATATGAAAGCTCTCATTTTTACTAACAAGTGTCGAAGCTGAAGAAAAAAAGATTTGTAAATTATTCACAATAATGCAATAAAGAGAAATGTGTGTTTTCTTGCACTCGGTCACGATTTTAGGAGGTTGTAGGATTTTGTGAAACATATGCTTTGCACTCTTCTTTGCCCTGACTACATTTTTTTTTTTTTTTCACTTTCAGTTCAGTGCCATTTTAAATGGCAAGCTGAGCCACTCCATTTCCTGACTGGATGTCTACACTTTGGTTTGCTATTCCACAGCCATGCCAACTCAAATTTACCCTTGACACACAGTTAAGCACGTCATTAATGTATGAGGAACCATATGTAACCTTTACAGCTCCACACTAGCACACAGAAATTTGACATCGCTATGTTGGGCAAACACAGCGCCATATTTAATGATACTGGCAGGTCTTATGGGCTAAAATTTAAGTATTGAAACTGACAGTGTCATTTAATTCAATGCAAACAAATTAAAGGCTTTTGCTGGCCAGATTTAGGTTTTATATGCTACATGACATTCATCTAAAGTGAGATTTAATGACTGTGCATCCGAAGGACAACAAACACAATTGCTCACTAGATAAGACAATAATCTAGTGGAAATAAGGTTATTTCCACTTATTCATTTGGTCTTATCATCATGTCTGAATATGTCAGTGTATAGTTGGGAAAGAGGAGGCAGTTATTTATTTATTGATTAGTTTACAGTTAGATGGTGCATAAAATGTGACCCCAGAATAGACACAAGCAGCTGTCATGGTCAAACTAGCAATATATATATATATATATATATATATATAAAAACATTTAGTTTTTTTGAAAGTCATCTAAATAAATTGAAAATTAATATTTTTAATTCATTCTATACTTCATTCAATTTGCCTTTGAATCAAATTTAACAATACGCTGCTGACCTAATGGCTTCTCAATAAGTTAGAATATTATTTATTTCAGTAACTCAATTCATTAAGTGAAATACATTATGGACATTAATTCCACAAAAAATGTTTTCAAGCCTTTACTTAACTGATAGTTTTCTAACAATGAAAACATGACATTTAAAATTAGAATATAACATGAGACTGCGAAAAGAAAAGAAAATTGTACAGCATTGTGGATTTAATGAAAAGCATGTTTAATACTTGAAGGTCATGTTTGAAAGATACTTTTAATCTGACAAACCATTGTCAATGAAATAATTTACTGAGATGTACTTGAATTTCTCGTTGCCTTTGGCCAGCTGTGGTGCAGGGCATAAAATCAAAGTTTAATGTCAGACACGCTTGACTTTTGAAGACGGGTGAGGAATGTTGAGCTGTATCTGGAATTTAAACCTTATACCTGTGTGCTCACGGTAGCGTAACACTACTGTCAACAGTCTTGTCTGACCTCATCGGATCAGTGCATTATGACATTATTCAGAAGTTTTCCTTGATGCAACAGCATAGTTTAAGTTCTTCTAGAGTGATTTGCTTTCCCAGCTGTGGAAAAAAAAAAATGCACATGTCTGAATGCTGACATTCAGTCCAATTCAGACAAAAGTGCATGTTCATTATACTAGCATACAGCTCAGTTTCATTGCTAGAAGACATTAAAGGTAAAGGCATTAAGTTGTGACTTTGGTAATGCAAGATTTTTGGGGGTTTTCTTATAAAAAAAATAATAAAAAATTCTATGTAAATTTATGTGGGATGGATAGTTGCATGCGTAGACATGAAGGTGTGTAGATGTTTATCTTTTTATCTCGCATCAAAAAGACAACACAATAACATATCATTTAAACTCCTGCCTGGATTCTTAAACCAGTTTGATTCGTCTCCTTCCTCTTTTTCCTCCTTTTTCATGTTATGCTGGGCCGCTGCTCTACCCGCACAATTTGCCCCGATTGTGTCTTAAATTACATGCCACATCAAATAAGGCTGCCTCATAAGGCTGGCAGTGTAAGGAGGATGAATGTGAGTCTTCTGGTATTTTACCACTTTCTGAATTAAATTCGCATTAAATGGATCTTTGGGGTTAAGCTCGGTATTCAGAATGAGTAAGACTTGTAATGGAGCCGATGCACACCGTACTGAACCATAATTACTAACCTTTCTTTCTTTTCTGTTTCCCTTCTGTTCTGCTCTGCCTTCTTCAATTATTTAAAGGAAGCAGAGGTGAGTATTGTCTTTGTTTAATTTAATGCTGTTTTTGTTTTACTGAGTAATCTGAGAGATTGCAGGGTTTGTCTGACACTTGCCTAAAGTCAAAGAGCTGGAGAAAAGTTACTGATTAAAACACAAGACAGAGTTGATATCTTGAAATCCAATTTAATGCCTGATATGAAGTAGCCTGGCACTGCTAAGCATATTAAACTCTTGCTTCACTGGTTTTATAGATTTAATTCTTTCTACAGTTTAAAGTATTAGCAGGCAGTTTCTCAACTCAACATTTTGTTTTGAGATGTAATGTGATGAAGAGCAAAAAGTTACACAAAATTAAAAGACAAGAGAAAAGTACTTTTTTTTCTCTTTTTTTACAAATAAAAATCAGAAAATTTGATATGCATTTGCATTCAGACCCCCTAACAAAATCCAATCCAGCAGAATTCACCTCTGATCAAAGTTATTCTGAGTGTAAGTGTTTAAACAGTCCAGATTGTTTTGTGCTTTTCCAAGAAGTTTGATAGAGAGCATCAGGAAACAAACAGAACAATGAAGTCCAAGGACACAGTTTTAAGATTTCGGAAGGGTTAGGTTATAAAACCTTATGCAAATCATTGGACATTTTACAGAGAACACAGAACAAAAAGTTTGTCAGAACAAAAAACCTCTCTGTGAATAGAAAAACTATTAGTTGTGCCTTGCACAAATATGGCCTTTATGGAAGAATGTCAAGAAGATAGCCTTCATTTAAAGACAACCTTGAGAAGTCAATTATAAAATGTAATAGCAAACAAACCATGTAGCAAACATCTTGGAATATTCTTTTGATATGATGAGATACAAAGTGAACTATAGAAACGCATCCAATAAATACTTGGAGATCTAGTTGCATCACAAAGTGGTAGGACTTACTCATATGGGCTTAGTATACGGTGCATAAAATCCCACCAGCACACAGAGTTTTTAAATTGTAAGATGATAACATGTGACAAAGTTCAAAGCCTTGGAAAACGTTTACAAGGCTACGTCACCTACAGCCTGCTGTAGGTGGTAAAGGGCAACTGAAGTTCAGCCAAACTGTTTAGTCTGTCAGGAATTAGCTGAGGAGTTTAGCAAATTTGGCTAATCCTCTTAGCATGCATGCCATAGCTGACCCAGACAGTGCAGCCATAATATCCTCAGTAAAAGCTTCCTTTTGGATGATTATGTTGAAGTGGTTTTCAGTGATGTTGGTTACATTTAAAATAGAAGCAACTAAATATTCCCTCTAGGATCTTGACTTGTTCTGCATACTTTTACAGCAAGAAATACTGGTTAAGACCCAGCTATGGATCTCATTGCATTTTAAGTTTACTGTCTGAAACCTTTTGTTGAGTGTTTAGAGTTGTCATTTATAAAGTAAGCAATTGCTCTGTTGCAGCTTTTATCAGGATTTATTATTTCAGTCTTTGGACTTTTGGATTCAGCCATCCATTTCATCACATCAACCCCCTCCTCACCCTCCACCATCATCTCTCTTATTCAATAATGAAAGAGATAGAGATCCCACTTTGAGACCCAGCAGGCTCCTGTGCCTCCATCACATCGTGTCACTGACACTGGCTGACTTCCCGCTGATAAACATATGGTTCGCTCTGGGAAATACTTGAACTTCAGACACCACTTCAAGTGTAGGAGTGTGCCTGTGCACTCACCCTCCTTTTTTTTTCAAAAAAAAACAAAAAAAAACAAAACACTGAACTTTTTTATCAGAAAGGTTGACCTTATTAACCCTAGGTCACTGGAGATCTTGGAAAAAAAGAGGCTAAAACCATTACTCTTTAAAAGAGATATTTTTAATAACTGCAAGATGTTAAATTGTACACCTGTTTCACCAGCAGGTTGTTTTAAATTAATTCCTCAACAGTACCACATATGACACTTAAAACTTGTTTTCACTTGCACTTAATTAAAGAAAAGTTAGGTATTGATTCTTTTTCACTTAGTTGATTTGATTTGTAGTCTTTGTATGTGTACTAAAGCAATAATGATGCAAATGAAAATGAAGTTATCTCTGTTCTCAAAAAACAACTAAATCACTTATGTTTTATGCTTGTTTCTATTGGGTTTTGTGCTGTAACATTCTTTGTTCTTGAATATATTTTATAGCCTAGTTTTTTGTGTTTTTATTTAGGATGATTACTTTAAAAGCTGGGCTCCTGCCAAGTCTCTGGACCAAGGTAAGTTCGTCTTCATGTGGAATTTACTCTGTTTGCTAAAAGTGTGCAACAAATAAAAAGAAGAAATAAATCAGACAATTAGAAAACTTAAATTAATACAATAAATCAGAAAATGGTACTACATTATCACTATTTCCCCCAGTAAGAACATCTTGAGTTCCTGATCTGGTCCAGGCTAACCTGTCTCTTGATCCAGGTTGTCATGCAAGGACAAGAAAGACAGGTTGCTACAAAATACACCACAAACCATCGTTACAGTGAAACACTTTTGTGTAACTGTTTATTTATTTTTTTCATCCGTACCGCTTCCGGTGCTTCCCCCCCTGCAATGGCACTCCGCATCCTCTGGGGGGCGCGGCCCACACTTTGGGAACCACTGGAGTATATCATAAATACCAAGCTCTCAAGTGTGTAATGTTCTTAGATACACAGTAACTCTCAACTAAACTCAGTGATTACAAACATCAACTCCCTCACACCCTAACTCTCAATCTCATCTTCACACTCACAGTTTGGTGGTTTGTGGAGGCTTTAATTGAACGGCAGCTCTCTGAACAGCATTCCACACTTTAAAACCTCCCACCACTGAGCTCGTTCTGTTCTTTGCTGGCTTGCTTTTGCATATCTAGCACACTAACTGCAACTCTTCAGGGAAAGACTTGCTGAGCAGGTTTATCTGGGCCAGCTCCTCACGGATACTGAGACTAATGAGAACAGCCTTGCCTCAGCCGTGCGTCAAAATCCGATGTTGCTCTTAGAGATGACTGAAAGGAAAAGGTAACACGCACCCTCCTAACTGGGGTCTAAACACACATGAGAAAAAGAATAAAGCCTTTGTACCAAAGTCATTGAGTTGTGAAGTCACATTTAGATGGTAAAAGATTTATTTATCCAGATATTTGTGACTGCGGAGGCAATATTTTGCTTTTCATTAAGGCAAAGAGAAAACACAGCCTGTTTTATTTAGGTTTTATCTGCAGAGACAGAAATCTGGCACAGGTATGACACTAAATTCACTATTATTGTACTGACATCAGTCTGACAAAAGAATTGAACAACTACTAATATAATCACCTTGATTAAAACAATGCTACATTCTTATTTAATTCAAACCTCAGTGCCAGAACTGTCCTATTTTTACACTTGGAAAATGTACAACTTCAGCCCCTTGGTGATATCAAAATACTGCAAAAAATAAAAATTAAAATGCAAAGCACAGCAGGAGAGGGCTGATAGTAAATATGTGCAGGGAAATGTGAATAAAGTTTATTGAATAATGAAGAGAGCAGGTGCAAGATAAGACATAAAAAATGATAACAAAAAGGAGAAATTCCCACAAATTCTTAGCAAAGACAAAAATACATTTGGATAAAATGCCATAAAAAAAAACAAATATAAGTTCTTCATCTTTTTAAGAAAAATACAAATTGGGAAATTGTTGATAAATTATTGTTAATCTTGTCCTAGATGTTTATTTAAATTTTTCAAACTTTTTTTTTTTGTTGTTGTTGTTTTTTAGGATAAATTTTTTGGCATCATTTCTTTTGTTTTTATTTATTGATTTATGAAACATTCAACTGCTATCTCTGTAAAGGGTTCGGGTAATTCACCTCGTCACACCAATTTGTTGCATCGCCTTTCTATGTTACAATCATAAACAAATGATGCTTCAACTTAAACAGTTCCACATCATTTACTCAAATTTTAGTTGATATTATTTATGGAAATAATCAGCCCAAATCTCCTTTTTGCATTTAATTATTTTTAGAAATAAGATTTTTGCTGGTAAACATTATTTTTGGAGACACGTAGGCACTTCTTCCTACAGTATTTATAAGTAGGAAGTAGAAAATTGCTTTGTTGAGTTGTTGGTTGTCAAGGCTGGTACAAAATGTAGAAGCTGATGTGTGGTCGGTATGAAATGATGTGCAGAAGACTGCTCTGACAAAGTGAGTGCAACAAAATGGGGAAAGGCTGAAGACAGCACCCATCCACAAGGCTGACAATAATTTCATTAAATTATGAGATGTGCTTTTACTACAAGCCCTGTTTGAAATATTTTCAAAAATTTCAAAATCCAACATAATAAACTATTTAAAATTTTATTTTAGTGCCAATAAAACTGACAACTGTGTTTAGTCAGTAAATATAGTACTGACTATATTTCCTTTAGATCATGTCAGATTCAAATTTGTTTCAAGCAACATTTCATTTTTCTTCTCTTGTCCAACTGAGCAACAGAAACTTCTAAAACATTTTAGTTCTTGTACTTTCTGCGCTGCTTCTTAACCTACTAAAGATTTTAAAAAATACTACAGCACTCCGAGAACCTAATAATTATTTCAGAGAATTCAGTCATATTATATCAGCCAGATCATAAGACAGTTTTGTTCAACAAAACCCCACGAGCAATAAATATTAGTCTTCACTGAACAGTTGGGGGAGACTGTAAAGATTTACTTAGAGAAATTTCTTTTCAGCTAGTTTAATCCATCATTTTAAATGTTCTTAGTAATTTCCAGAGATTGTTTGAAATTATTTTTGAAATTCTGTCACAGACAACTTCTCAGCCCTGAAGCAGCCCAACACATACAATAATTCACATACACACGAGTAACTGTGACAATTTGTCAGGATGTAGTGAGATGAGACGGAGACATCTGTGCATCCATCTAATGAGTCTGTCCATGCATAACTCTGTGCCAATTATATAGATTATAACATAAGGCCTAAAATCATTTTATAAGTCCTGCATTTTCTGTGCTGTTTGTGCTGCGCTGCCTAGTGACTGCTGCAGAACTGAAACGACTCTCTCCAGTTGCAGCTTCCCACACAAACGGCACAGCTGGGAGTAATGGATGGCTAAATAATTAGACATGGAAAAAGTTAGACATCAGTCAGACAATCCCTATGGGAGAATTTTCTGGTATTCTGAAATGCTTCTACAGTAGTTTCCATTATCAGGCAAGTGGTACTGTAGGCGTCACACTCTAGCTTTTTAAAATCTACATGCATCGGGATTTTGGATGTAAAATGATTCGTGATATAGATAATGTCAGAATACTTTTACCAAAATTGGCCATCATTTTTTTCTTTTTTTCTTTCTGTAAGCTCCAAATACTTTTTGGGTTATTTAAGTCAGGATGCAACATTAAAAAGCAAGAGCTCAGCTTCCAGGAATGATGGTACTCTTTCTTCATAACTGTTAAAATTTTTTGGAAATTTTTAAAATATAATGTACCTTGCTATTCTGTGCATTTCTTATAATTTGATGGGTTGAAACTGTATTGACAAGTGTGACAATAACATTTTGATTTGAAGTCCGTTCCGGCCCACAGATGCAGACATTAATCAGCAGCTGCTGATTTCAGTTCGATTAATGAATCCATAGTTGCCCTTGGAGACAAATCTGCAACTGCAGGAAAGTTGGTGATGAAACTCCAGTCCACTGGATCAATCACTTAGCATTTCATCTGTTCTCCTTAGTTGCATAAACATATCTGATGGCATCACAAACTTCCTGATACCTAGCAATCAATTCCTGCTCTGATAAAGTAGTTATTCAGACATTTTTCAGACAGTAATTGGAGTGAGGCTGCAGTAAAATAAAAATGATGCCAATACAATGAAAAAATGAAACCTTACATTTCTCTGCTAGTGTGAAAAGAAAAACCCGTTATCTGGGATCTAGCCAATAATTATGTTAGTGATTTTGTCAGTTATTCCTCTGATGCATCAACCACAGCTCATTAAATTCTTAAGAGGACTGAAACCATCTGTGAAATTGAGCCTTGCAGGCATTGTTTGCTCTTTTTACATTATAGTGCATTTGCTATGTCCATCTTAACCAGTGATTATCTGGTGTTAATTTGAAATAATATTGTTAAAAAGCTATCAAGGTCAAGTTATGACACCAGGCTTCATAAATTACATAACTAAAAATGCATATTCTGCATTTTTGCATATGTGGGTGGATTTATTGAAGTATCAAAGCAAGAATTGAGTTATTAGTTCTGTGTTTGTATGTGCCTCATTTTGAGTAATGTTGTAAAGCAGGGGTGTTAAGCTCCAGTCCTCAAGGGCCACTGTCCTGCATTTTTTGGATGTGCCAACGGTACAAAATACTGGAATGAAATGGCTTAATTACCTCCTTCTTGTGTAGATGAGTTCTCCGCAGCCTTGCTAATGACCTAATTATTCTATTCAGGTGTGGTGCAGCAAAGGCACATCTAAAAGTTGTAGGGCAGTGGCCCTCTTGGACTGGAGTTTGACACTTTCAAATATTTACAAACTAACAAAGCTCAAACCAAATCTCTGTTGTTGCTTTTTTCATTTACAAAGTAATGCAAGTAGCTACATGCTGCAGGACACTAGAAAGTAATTAATAAAAACTATTATGAGGCATTGCTTTAAAAGAATGGCAACAACTGCTTGGACTATTTGTTCCTGGAGCAACCATGTTTTTAGGATGATCAACTCTGTGAATAGTCAAGCTAATAAGCTTTAGTAGAGTATTAACATGTATATTCATTTATAAAACAGGGGCGTCAAATTTGCCCAAAGCACCTTTGAGAAGATTGTCACTGAAAAACTGCAAAGAAAACAAAGGTCTGAAACCTCCACTCTTTTCAGCAGCAGCACCCAGAACAGGCACATTAATATGACTCTCGTACCAAGCTTACCCAATGATGGTATTTATGCTCCATTTGTTGGCTTATTAGCTATCAAATTCTCTACATCCAGCTTTCTGCTCGCACAATCATCTAGGTCTATTCTCATTTGCGACAATGATATTCCCCTCAGCGAGACAAACTCATGAAGATAAGTTACTCAATAACACATTCTTAATTAACCTGGATAAAAGAGCGGATGTCTCTTAGGATGCCTGTCACGAATCATGTAACAGAATAGAAGAAATTCCAGCGTTTCTGTATGAAATCTAAGAACATGAGAAAATAAATACTGCCCTGTTATAAATGACTCAAAATGAATAAGACAGAAAAATAATGAACAAACTGAGACCAATTTGACAAAAAGAAATGGCTATAAAGTTACAAAAGTAGGAAACTGCAATTGAAAATTAGCCACTGCCTTGAGTATTTAGTAAGAAATAAGGAATAATCAGAAGGCCACTATCATGAAGGAGTAGCATAATTTATAGATAGCTATGTGGTATAATTTAGCTCATTTCATATTGCCTCTTAACCATAAAATCTATTTTTACCCATCAAATTTTTAAATAATAAATTACATATTCAATTGCATCTAATTTTCAATCAATGTAATTACTGGCTTGTGACCCGTAGCTGTCACTCACGCAATTCAAAGCGTATTAGGTCTATGCAACGAGTTAATCTATTATATTTGTCTTCAGGGAAAAAGATGTTACTTTGTTCTCGGATCTGAGGTTGTGACGTTTCATGTGTAATACCACGCAGTGACACAAGCTTAAACAATGCAGGACACAGGCGTTATGTAACTAGCGCCACACTTTAATATACACTGCCTCCTCCACAAACATCAACATTACAATTTCTAAACTGGAGTTAACCATTCAACAGTCTTATTTTATTGGAGTTATTCAGAGAAGATCCTCATTGGTACAGATCCTCATTGCTTCAGATAAATGCTCCTCAAAAGTATAGATATCTACTGCCGATTCAAAAACCAGATATTGGAAGTGGAATAGTTGAAGAGAAATATCAACATGGCTGATTCGAAGCATTTCCACAAAAAAGCACAGCAACAAAATTATGACCAATCAGACACCACTTGAAATAGTTTGATCTGAGTGAACAAAATGATGCAATTTTTGTCACATGTCTACATCAGTCAGAATCGATTTCAGCACTTTGTGTGAAATCACGACCTTTATGGAATAAGCCACCTGGTGGAGGAGGATGGAAACAATACCAATTGAGCCCAGAATAGGCTTACAAGCTGATTGTTGATGTACAGATCACAATTTCTTGAGTAAAAGACACAAACAATAATACATGAAAAAGAATAATTTCTGAACAAAAGTAGTTGAAAAGTTGAGTTCCTTTCTTCTAGTTATTTTTTTTCACCTCAGATGAATAGGTATTAGAACTCAGGTATCCATAAATACCTTCCCTCAAACTGTTAGATTCATTAAGATGTAAAGCTTTAAGAAGTGAAGCTAATATTTTGCTTGTAAAATTTATCTCAGGCTTGATTGCTTTAGAATCTGCATGCATGTTTTTTATAAGCAACCCCCATGAGAGGCTTACATTAGGCAGTGAAGAAGACTTGCATAAATGTCTGTAATGGTCAATCATAACGTAACGCCAGGATTTGACATTGGGTACTTTAGGTGTATTTAAAAACCAACTTTTCTTAATTTTTAATGAAAAACTTATCTCTGTTTATTATGCTACAGGCGATTCTTTGCAACACATGAACAATTTCCTCCTCTGTGACTTCTGTTATTTACATTTCAACATCCATCAAGTTAAAACTAAAATCCCGTATGTCCTGCAGGTCAGCTTAGCCCGATTCCAAAGTCAAACTTTTTATTCAGTACTTATAGTGTAGTTCTGCTCTCTCCTGTCAGCGATGCTTTGAGAGTTGCGCTGAGCAGGGCTTTTGGGCCAGCAAGGCGGAGAGGGGGAAGCAGATAAAAGCTATGCCATCAGCGAGACCACTGACTAAAACTGTATTCAAGCTATTTGGGTCTGGCTTCTTGTAAATGGCCATGCCCTGCAGAATTGTGAGCTTGTGATTTCAATGCATTATCGAGAGAGGAAAGTCAAAGAGAGGATTACAAGGACCACATTATCACAGCCAGTCCAGAAGACACAGGAGAGTCTAACTGGCATCAAGAAACAGGCAATGAGCACAATACAGCCGGAGACGGGGAGGAAACTAAACTTGAAAAGTTATGTTGACCCCTGTTTTGCCCCAGTGTTTGTCTTAACAGGTTACACAATGAATAAGTGGTTGGTATGGGAACCATTTTGGCAGCAAAAATCAAACTCGGTTGCAACTCGCTCTTGTTTGGCCACACCAGCAGCAAACAAAGCCTTGAAAATCTGTGGCTTCCAAATTGCCAATCAGCCTGATTAGACTCGACATTGTGTTTTCCCAGCAGAGCGTTTGTCGTCGCTCTATGTATTTCGTCAGCTCTTTCTCCAGCTCACTAAGCCCTCCTCTCTCAGTAGATATGCCTTCTGTCTGCTCACATTTCTCATCGGTCCATCTTTAATCTCTCCCGACTTCGTCACCGCCTCCTTAATACGACCTCATAAAACTATGTTTGATCTCCCCCTTCACAAGCCGGGAGAATTAGCAAGATAAGAAAGGAGACAAAGAGGACTCCAAAACAGCGTTGAGCACCTCGGGTCTGCTTGAAATAGTGTGCAAATAAATATCTCATTTCGGAGTAATGTGGTGAGGGTTCACAACTCTCTCACTGTCTCCAGGCGTTCTTGAAAACATTGTTTGCTTCTCTGATTTTAATGGCTCGTTGGCCGCATCATAAAGAGTGACTTGATATCTGTGACCCTTAGCTCAGCCTTATCTTGCTTTTTCAGAGGATTGAGTACTTACAATGTTGAGTCTGAGCACATAAACAGGATTATCTTCTGGAACCTACGCCTACTTGCTACAGTGATATCCGACATTCAAAAATAAATTAACTACTCAAGCATGCACACCCTTGCAGAACAGGCTGTAAATAATACCTGGGGAGGAAAGAGAAAAATTACTGGCCCATCAAAGATTTTGTTTATTTAATAAACTGATACAAGGTTATCAAGAAAGGTATTAAATATCCATGCTGGGATGGGAATGATGGAAAATAAGAAAATGCTTCACTGAGTAATATCAGCTAAAAAAAGGGTCAGGAAAGGGTAACTGTTGGCTGCCAGGACCCCAGTGAGCACAGTGAATTGTTAGTGTCCTGCACCTTCAATTTACAAAGACGGGTCCGAAGCAAGTGCACAACAGAATAAACTGTCAAATCAATAAACTGCAGTGTGTGAACAGTGCTGAACAAGCTGTTTTCTGTGGGATTTACACAACAGATCTAAAAAATAAGGGAAGTACATGTGAAGAATCTTCTTTTTGTCCATAGACAGTGAAATCTCTGATGATCATGGCACATTAGGATAAATAAACTTCGCAGGTAGGAGAGCACACGTTGGTTGTTTGCGATCCTAGCAAGAACCCGTGGGATAAATGCGGGTTTGGGAAAGCGACAATGGCATCAGAGGAGTGTCCCAGGGGAGGAAGGCAGAGGGAGATATAAAGATATATAGACACAAGGCCCACAGAGAGCACTTGAGAAAGATTGCCTCTAGAGAGGGTAACTCAGAGATAAGAGAGTCATCCAGTAATGAGGAGAAAAGAGTTCTGCCTGGTGAGAGGGAGAGAAAAAAGAGTGGATGGTAATGAAAGGAGGACATATTGGCAAAAGTTGAATGAACTTTTTGCTTCACACATGCTTTTTTCTGCTCTTTATATTCAATCCATAGTCAGGACTATTCTTCCTAATAAATACCAGTAGATGGATGAATTCAGGGAGCTAATCATTTCTGGGTTTTAATGTTATAGCCTACTGACTATATCTTTCCTAAGACTCAGCTACTAGCAACTACTAGTTAATACATATGCAGTATTTTGAAATGGTGAGTCCCTGTCACAGGGCATCATCTCTCTATCCGATATTCAAGACTTGGCTAAAGATTCTGTAACATGTTCAATCCTCTTGCTTACGATTGCTTTGCCTTTATAATTTCTGGTTTAGTTTGCCTGCTAATGTTCACATAATTGATCATTTTCTAGTCATCTACCATAGTTTATGCCTTTTTCTGCCCCATTTTAGACCCAGGATCACATTGCTTTGGGTAATAATTCATTTTGTTTGGGATATCTGTAGGATTAGGATATTTCTTCAGTTGACTCTTCTGTACTGGATGTGCAGCTGACCAATATGTATTAGCATGCTATTATGCCAATATAGACCAAAATCTCTAAGGAATGTTTTCGAGACCCTAATCTATAACTCTTTCAAACAATGTCTTCAGCTATTAACAGGCACAACAACTTACAGTCTACAAATGGAACAGCTCGTTTCACCATTGTTTAAGCCACTGATATATTCTGAGCCACTTAACCTGACACCTGTCTTTGGGCTTCTCAGTAATATTAGTGTCACTGATGCAACCTGTTGGAAAATCTGAGAAAGTGGGTCATTATCGAGATCATTGTCTTCAGCTCTGCCTCTTTTGCAGGCTCTTTTAGGGTGTTTTGTTAGCAGCATGCAACTCGCCAGCTGATAAAAGTTAAATTTACGTTTTAACTAGTGGTTTATGTTTTCATAAGTTAAAAGCTTTCAGTGAAAAGTGTTGAATCCGACAACTGTTTGCTTATGAGACACATACTGGGACAGCAGAGGGGTATTTTACTTTAAAGAGTGAAGGGAAGACCGCACCAAATATTGTTCTTTGTTTTAGTTCATGGATCGGATGCAAACATCTCAGTGGTTTTAGTTTTCATTTCTATTTTAGATATTGTTTGCAACATTGCATTGAGATACGCCTGGACAACTTTAACTAATTGTATGTATTTACTGTTTTATAAAGAGCGAGTGGCTGAACCTGGCAGAATCGGAGAAGAAGGTTTTCCAGCCCACTCTGCCAAGAAGACTGGACAGAACGGTGAGTTTGGTCCACATCCCTTTCAACTTCTGTGGGCATTCTTACCTTTTGTCATGTCCAAAGCCTGTATATAAAAGACATAATACTTGTATATGTGAATTCTCAGTGGGGTTTATGTCTGGACTTTGGCCAATCCATGGTCTTGGATGTCTGATGAATCTTTAACCAATCTTGTGCAACTTAAACCTGATGAATCCTGACATTGTCACCTTGAAATATGCAGGTTCTGTCAGGGAAGAAGAAGATCACTGATGAAATAACTTGGTCATTCAGAATGTTAGTATGGCAGCCTGCCAACAAATGTTATCCTTTGGATGCATCACGTTACTTTGAACCAGAAAAATACACAGCAGAAATAAAGGAGACGTTTGAACCAGTTGGTTCCCTGGCAAAATCATTTGTTAGCAACTTTGGCAAAAAAGTTAATTCTGGTTTTACTTTGGATATACATCATGTTTGTTTTTGTTTTCATCATATGAGAAATATTGCCAAGTTAGGGTTTATTGTCAGACATATTGAAGTAGAAATATTATTCATGTTTTTGTTCCATCACGATGGGATTTTTAACACACGTATTGATATTTAGGTCTTAGATAAATCTCACTTCAGCAATTTCAAGTTACTCAAAATGCTTCTGCCTGACTTCTGTGAAAAATATACCAAGTTTTCACATGTGATGCAACTACTTTTGCTTGCAGTTTACTTTTGGAGTGCAATTTAAGATTATTTCTTTGACTTTGTGTCTCTACGGACAAACACCACACCGTGCAATTGTTCCGAGCAGGTTCATGAGGTTCTGTGATCAGGGTCTGCTGATAATTCCACATACTGAGAAGAAGCCAAAAGGAAATAAGCTCTTCTGTTGAGTGACCTCCCCAGAGTCTAGAACACTCTGGGGGGAAAAAAAGCAAAAGAAGAAAAAAAAAACAAGTTTTGCTTATTTAATGCTACAAAACCCAAGCCGGACCCACTACTTCGATCTCAGAAAACACCATGGCCTCGAAGACTTATAAAGTAGATAACATGTATGATGGTTCTGTCATGCATGTGCTGTTGATGAGTCCAAATTGGACTTCGGACTCATCAGCAGCTTCTTTTGGTCCAGAGCCAAATTATGCTCCTCTGAAAATTGTAGGAGTTTTTACTTTTTATAGTCACTCATCAGTGGTTTTTGTACAATTATTCAGTACAATCCTTTGACCTCTCTTCTCATTGTGGGTATGAAAATGCTCTTAATTTCATGACTGAACCTAGCTATGAGTAGGCTCCTTAGATTCATAGACATCCTTACAATGTAATTTTTTTTCATGTCTGCAGGATGTGTCCACCAACATTAAATTGGTGAACACATCAATGTGAAATAAAACATAATCATCCATATAATGATTATCCCATGGAATGATCTCACCTATTAGCTTTGTTAAATTTAGTGCAAGACTTTTTTTGCACAGTCAGTTTGTACGTTTTGTTTCTGCTGCCAGATAATTTCATCATAGTAATTTCCTAATTTACCATACTTTGACCAATTATTAATTTTCTATCTGTTTAAATTTATATGTATAAAACAGAAGATAGTCTGTCACATAAGCCTCCTAAAAATAAAAGCTGAATGATGCACAAGCATTGTGTTTGAGCTGGTATTAAAATCTGTTTTGAAGAATGAAACAATGCTCTTAGCAAAACCCAACAGGATCATAGGGTGTATTTTTTTAAAAGCCATGTTTGAGACCACATTTGTGTAAGTGCCAATGTGCAGAAGTGAGGTTATTATCTGTGTCTTAGTGTGCTAGGATAAAATGATTCTCCTCCTCTTTAATAAAGTTTAATTAGCCTATTAGTATTCCATCAAGCAACCAACTGGGAGACAATTTTGCATATTTGGAAGTACTCACAGAGGCTGAATTACTAAATAAATGGTAATAACTCTGAACCCACTCACAGCAGTTGCTATTTAGAAAGTATATTAAAACCAACCATGGTAACAAAATTATCAGCTTTATATTAAATTCCCAATGTTTGCGTAAAGAGCAGGCAACATAGGTATACCATCTTACATCAGGTTGCCACACATAACACAACAGCCATTTTTACTATTATAATTTGTAATGTAAACTGTGTTAAGTGCCTTTCTTCATGAACATAAAGACAAATGCATGAGGAAAAACATTTTGTACTGTAAGGTCTAGACAGACATATAAGATTACTCCCTGAAGAGTAACTTTTTTATTAACTAAATAGCATCAATTAATCAGAAATATTCCCGTTTTATGTAAATATGTTCATATCAATTTCTGACATTTACATTATGAGCCATGCACTTTTATAAAGTTTATTTCACTGTATAAAATGGACTTTTATACAGTGAAATTTACATAATTTACACATTAAGCAGTACATAGTAAGCCCAACAGAATAAACCTTCATAGAGGCAAATAAGGTGATGAACAAAGACATCTGGAACAAGTTGAAGCCTTTGAAATGAACATCAACTTAAGCACTTATTCCTTTAAATATATTGGATATAATGCACTAAATTAAAACTCACTTAAAACAACAGACACCTGGGGAGTCAGCACAATAATTTGTTGCGCATAAAGTTTTTTCAGATACAACATATTTGTCACACTATACTGCCCTGTGTTTTTCAAGATTTGTTTTAATATAATTGCAAGGTTAGAAGAGAAGCATGTTTATCCACTTATCTGACAATTTTCGTTTTTTGGTCAATTATTATATTACATCTGTCCAATGTGTTCTTGCAAACACTAATGCTGTAACTGAATTATGCATTCTTTGAGTTTTTAACTTGCAGTATAATACTGCTTTAACATGTATACATGAAATGAAAATTGTATTAATATACATTTAGATTGGAGAGAAATGAGGCGGGGGGTTTGACACCTCCATAAGGACATGTGCATAATTAATAACTGCTACAAAGTGTTTAATTTACCATTTAATTACTTCTTGCACTGGAGGGTGAGGCAAAAGGCAATATCTGTGAGCTTTAAAGATTCATGCAGCTATTCGAGTTTGTGGTCTGTAATCCACCTGGAAACTGACTAAAAGTTGAACCGACACACACTGTTTGCCAGGCGACAACGCGTGTTTCAAAAAAGGCCTTGGGCATTTTGACAGACGTTGTACAAGAGTGTGAGAAAAAAAATTTCAGGGTAATTAAAAAGAAAACCCTTCACTTGCTGTACAGCAGCTACCCTTTTACTTCTGGCTGTTAACATGTTGCTAAAAATAACATGGCTGTTATTCATCTTCTTTTTATATATGCAAACAACATTTCAGCTACTTTAATATAGGGTCAGTTTAAAAGTTGATCAGAAGACAAATGGCAGCAAAGAAAATTGATTAAAAAAACAGATTATAAAAAACCAGGGAAAGTTGAGAAATATTCATACTAATAACTATATGATAGCAGGATAAAAGAACAGTTTTTAAAAATATATTTTTGTAAGCTTCCCAATGTGAGCAATCATTAATTATTTTTGTTAGAAGCAGAAAAATATTAAACTTGTGCTTGAGTATATATTGGACAAAGGCACACTTATTTAAATTTTCCTTTTATTCAACACTGTTTTCCATCATGTCTTCTAAAGCCCCCCACTGTGGCTGCCAGAAGTTTCTTTGCATTAATTTGTGACCTGAGGGCGATAACGTAGTTTCGCCGGACTTAAAAATGTACCTTTGCTCAAACAAAATTTCTTCTTGAGCTCTTAAACTTATCAGAAACAAATGAAAGGGAAACACATTCCTGGAGAAATAATGTTATTCAGTGTTCAGGTTGGCTGGCAGCAATGTGACTCAAAATTAAACCCTTTCTACTTTATGCCCGTACATGCTGTGACCACCTTGCAGTCTGCATTACCCTGCTGTTATCTGTGTGTGTATACGTTTCTACCTAACCAACCCTATTTCATGCATTTCCTGTTTTATTTGTACTCACTCTCTTCTTCACTATGATGACAGAAATTGCCATCCCACTTCAGGCAATACAGGTTACCTTTGTTTAAACCGTAACAATTACCGACTTGCACCTAAAACGAGTGTCCTCTGCCAGGCGTGTTGTCCTTAAATGCATCTTTGCTCTTTCGCTTTGAAGCTGTCTTCAAAGACCACTTGATTATTTGCTGACATGGTGTCCTATTAAAATTGGTCCGCTGCAAGCAGGAGATCCACAAAGGCTCCTCTTTCAGGAATTCACACAATAAAACATGGATGTGCAGTTGTGTGTGCATATCGGTTGTGTGGCAGTGATGAATATTCTGCTTATAACCGAGAGTCAATAGTGTCTCCCTCCAGATATTTTTTTTTGCCCTAAGCCACCGTGGTTTCTTCCCTGACATTCAAAATGGAACAGCCTGTTTATCTTCCCCATTCCTCAGTTACAACCACAATAATATGATTTGCTGATGGTTTCAATAATTAATTTTCTGGATGGTGAATCTCTTCCATCACTGCGTCCTCCCAGAGGCCCTGTCTGTGCTTTCATCCCTCCATCATTTGTCTCTGACATCCCTCGCCTTGGTGCCATTCTTGGACCGAACAGCCAGACCCTGAGGAGCGCTCACAAAGCGAGGAGTGAAGTGGATTTTAATCTCCTCTTGATCTGTTTGTCTTATAGCTGCCTTTTCCTCCGTCTGGGCTTCCTCAGTAGCCCCCAGGTAAAGGAAGAAACACCTTTTTAATTAGTTTATCAGAGCCTGAAAGCAAAGTTCATTTTTATAATAACAGTTCAGAATTTGTCCTTTGGGGATGGATGTCAAAGCTTTTGTTTATTTAATCTCTGACTTGTTTGGTTGCCATTAAGAAAAACAGCACAGAGGGCAAACAGTGGAGAGCAACAGTTCAGTGGGGTCAACACAGAACATACGACCCGTTTTCAGATTGGCATCAACTAATTTGAGCTCAGTATCTACTCTGACAGTGCTTCTTGGCTCTTTAACCTCTATGACTATCTTTGGTGTCAAATTACTTTGTGTCATTCTGGCATCTGTGCAGAATTGGAGAGCAGAGAGAACATTATTCCCCATCATATTATTTTTTTTTAAGTGATATCATGGCTAGCGAAAGGTTAAAAAGAAAAAAACCAATTAAGGGGCTAATTGACTTCTGGCTGTAATTGTGAAAGTACAGCCAGAAGTCATTGTTTCTCACAAGTATCATGGGCTCTTTTGCCAGGGGCTCATCTGGAAAGCTTGTACCAGTTAGATTGTGCTGAAAGTACCATATTTGCTGTGCTAGGTGACATTACATAGAAACTTTTTTGTGAAGCATATTTTAATCCGCATCACATTGAAAACCAATGCATGCAGAAAACCTTTTGATTCTAATCTTGCTGCAATTCATACTAAATCCATTTCTGTTTGCAACCCTGGACACTCAACTTTTCTCACTCTTTGATATCTATCTACATGATAGAAATAAGATTAACATGTATTTTTTACCATGCATTCTTTGGTCTTGAAATTAGGTCTCTCCCATAGCCACTGAACTAACCCTTTTAAGCATGTGGGTGTGTGTGGGAAGGTATACTTGCACATGTGAACAGCTATTAGACAACCAGAACAAGTCCTCTAAATGATGAAAATGAAAATTTGTGTTTATTTTTTTAATAATGTGCACATTGGCTCATGAAGAAGCCACTCCAAGCTGCAAATAACGGTGTGAGAGGCTTAAAAATTGTGTCAACCGTGTGTGTAAATTTGGAAGATTTTAGCAGGACAGATTTTGACCCTTTGTTTTTCACAGAACTATTTTGAACAGTCTTCAAAATAGATCGTCACGTCGTCATCAGATATTTCAAAATTCCATGTGTTTGTCATCCTTGTAAAGTACGATGTTGTCAGATTGTTGATAACTCAAACTGCCTCCTATGGAGACGTATTCCTGGTTTCCCTATTGAGAAAATTCTCCAAATTATTCTTTCAAACACAAATTGTCAACAATCAACCATAAATCCTAAACACCTCACCTGAGAACCCAACCCTAACAGATACTTACTTATCTGTTAAGTATGACAACTTAACAGATTAAAAAAAACTAGAAACTAAAAACATTAACTTGCAGATAAGAAATTATACATTTGTTAAATTACTTACGTTTTTTTTTTTGTTTTTTGAAGAAACTGCAATTAATAATCACGCTTCACTGGCTGCACTTAAAGTTTCTTTTTCACCAAATTAGGTACATTGCTGTTCAATTTAATTCAATCACAGTAAATGTATTTGCAGTAAAATATTTTTTTAGACTGTAATTTATCATTTGTGGTACCAAAAACAATATTTTTGCAGGTAATTATCAAATTTCTTTTTGTATTGTAAAGGTGAAGTACAGTATGACTGGAAGAAATATCAAATCAGTTTGATGCTGGTGAAAGTGTCTCTGATTGACCGAAAGGGAAAGGCAGAAATATGCTGATTATAGAGATTTTGGACTTTAGAAACACGCAGGAATAGCTGAACCCTGAATTATCTGATGATGCTGAGGATTTCCTTCCAGAGCTCAAGAAAGAAAGAATTCAAATTACCTTATATTTGAAAGATTAAAAAAGGAACCTCAGTCAATGTAGATTTATTTTTTTGTGCTGTAATTGTACTGACAGTTTATGTTGAATAACTATAACCTGCCATTAGCTGTAAGACTTTATCTTTGGTCTTGTTGTTCAGTCAGATGAATCTTATTTTTCTCAGCAGAACATTGGGTGTCGGCAGCACATGTATTTTCTTTTATGCGTTTCCTGTTTTCACCAAGCATGAGCTACCAACCAAGACGAATATTGATCTCCCCCCACAGCATTATAAAAGGAAATCTGGCCAGATGGCAACTGGGTTGACAGCAACAGCAGAGTGTTCAAAGCAAATATTATTGCAACAGTGAAAAGTACATCCGACATGCCGTGGCAAAGGCAACAGAATCTTAAAATCAAATTGCAAAAGTCATGTAGTTTGGCCATGCCGGAGCAGTTTGACAGCATACGATGAGAGACTCTTAACATTATGACCACTGAGAGACAAGAACAACAAGGCTCATCTTGTTACAATCACTGAAATGTATTGGGGCAACATAGTTTATTTATGTAGTTCCAAATCAAAAATTCATCAAGATACTTTGCAGGGTAAACTGATACAGAGCCTGTGCAATTACTGTTTATGTAATTCAGTTCAAAACAAATGTAATTCATCTATCCCTTAATTTTCTATGATTCTCTTATCCTTGGGTTGACTGAGGGTGGGTGCCTAACCCCAGAGCTCAGTAGGCAGTAGGTGGGGCGAACCCATAAAGGGTTATTCTTGTATTATGATCAAGTAACTGTTACTTTTTAGTTATAAAAATGCTATATTTGTATCATTTATGACTTAAAGAAGTACTTCCAACTTTAACATGTTGAAATTGGGCCTCTGTCTCTAAAAACTCCACCTTCTGAAACTCTGCCTTCAGGAAGTCATCACAGCATGGCTTCTCTAACGCTTTCACAACCTTTAGTTTGCTGAGCCCATTGGAGCTGCAGTTTCCAATGGGCTAATGGAAACAGCCATTTTTCACATTTAAATATGTGCATTTAAATGTTCAAACATCTCAAACATATATGAAAGGATCAAGCCAATACTCCAGATATGTTTTTGATGCAAAAATAACATCAAAACATGATGTCAAACTCAAAAAAGTACATTTTACATAATACTGCCATTTTAAAAGGTCACCATTTCATCACAGGGCTCAGAAGGATTCAGTTAATCTCTATTAATTCAGTCAGATGCAGACCCAGCTCTGCACAGACTAATTTAATAGTGATTTACTAACAATAGAGTCAAAGTGAGATGGTCATAAAATTCCTCTTGGTAAAAACGTGTCTAAAAAAACCCGATTTCATCAACCTGTCACTTTATAACAGCACAACCTCTTAAGCAAGCATAAGAGGTTGCTTAAGACACATGTCCACTATCACCCTGAAGGATACTCTGAAGGATTGGGTCTCTATATAAACTGCCACAAGGGAGAGCCAAAAATATCACAAAGACTTGAGGTGTTTATCGAGCCCTCCAGAGTGAAACAGACATGCTGCAGTCAAACCAAACAGCATTAGGATCAATCTGCTCTCGGAGGCACAACAAACACTTACTCAGCAGTAGGCTGGAGGTCATAATAGCATGGCTCATTGATGTGAAAACTGAAAAGCTCAGCAAACTAAACACATTTCTTGAAATTCATTCAGCTTAAATTCATGTAAAGAATGTGTCAGCCCCTTTTTAATGACCTGCTTATGTCATTTGCACTTGTTAACTTGAGCTAAGGCTCTGCCAGGCTTCTCTATCTGGCACGCAGACGGCACATTGATGGTGGCATGTGTGAAAAAGGCCATTTCTCTTCTGTACAAATACTTTCTGTAGCACTAAAGAGCATGCATGATTTCTCTCATCCTTGATTGTATTTTATATTAGCTACAAAGTATAGTTTTCTTAATTTGAAAACTACTCAAACGGGAGGTTTTCTCCTCTGCTAAGCTGTTCCAGTCAGGCCAGTATTGGAGAAAAAGGATTACAAGGCTCCATTTTCCCGTCACTCTCCCAACTGTTCTACATTTTATTGTCGTGTTAACTTTTGGTACTTTGAAAATGTGATAGTGGCTCTCGTTCTTTCTTAAACGTATGCATATGTTTTTCACTTTGTCATAGAATGATCCTCGAGGTACACTTAAATTAAAGTTTTATGTAACTAAAGAGTTCAACTGCTATTCTTGCGTTAGCCCTTGTACTTGCATTATAAATCTAACTTGTTTTAGTTGAATGCATTTTAACAATGTCAAACTTTTTCAAGACTTTCCTCGAAAAGACATTTTCTCATTTTGCTTGGTAAATAAAGGTTAAATGAATAAATCGGTGGGAATGAAAAGTATTTTGTTCTGTTTTAATGAAAATTTTTACACATTTTTGTCTACTTTGAACATGAGTTGTTCGTTTTTATTTGCTCTTATTAGCTGCATAGCTTTTGATTACATCTGCACTTTAAATATTTTAACTTAAATAGTTGTTGCAGAGGTTCTACCAAACAGCCTCTATTGTATTTTGGCCTGTGGTTGTATCTCCAGAACCAAGACGCCATTACAGGAGCTGCCATTTCCAGTAGTTGTGTTTACTGGAAAAGAAAACACTGCCAGCAGTACCGGATATAGCCGTACTCATAAAAGTAATGGCAGAGTTGTTGATTATTTTGGATCCCTGTACGTAATAAAAATCTATTAACTTGTTCTCAGATCCGACAACACAATCACAGCATTTTATGTTTACACATCAAAGAAGCAACAGATCTGAAAATGGTTTGACTGTTATTGCAGATATGGTTAATGGTCCTTAAAATGAACCTATCAGATAAGGCTAATTAAAGAAAAAGGACACACCAGCCTCAGTTGTGATTTCTTTGTCAACCAGACTTCCAGGTGTTGATTGGTGAGAAGCGAATACGCATGGTGGAGCTTTTTTTTTTTTTTAATCCTGCTCTGTTATCAAATAAAATTTGATGGGTAGCAGATGGAGATTTTACACAAATCAATGAAAATAATAAAAAAAAAATTAGGTGAGGCTCAGAGACGAAGTTTTTCTTGTCACTTGAAAGCAAATTTCTATGCAGCAAGACGAGCTAGATTTCTTATGTATATTGATTGATCACGCAGATGAGACTAACGCAATGCTTTAGATTAGAAGGATGAGAGGGGAATGACAGCAGATGAGAGAATCGTATTAAGGAGAGTGAAGGAGGGGTGGCAGCGTGTGCTGCAGTGCTTCTGCATTACAATTGATCGACTGCTTTAACCACCAGTGCTGCTCACTGAGGCTTTAAATAGATGGATAAAACTCTCCTTTACCCAGCTCTCCGTTGGTCGCTTCTCCTCCCAGCCTCCTTGATGCCTTCCTCATTCTTTCACATTCACCTCTTCTCCCTCTCTCTTTTCTTCTTTATTGGCTCTGCTGTTTACTCCTGTTTCCTGTTTCATTTATCTCCTTTCCTGCGCTCCTTTGCCTTCAATGCTAATTTTTCTTTCCGACTCCACTTATCTGTGCTGTTATTCTGCTTTCTTCTTTTCTTGTTCTGTCTCTGCCTCATCCTTACACTTTCTTTCACTTCGAATATTCATAAAATATTTTTTAGCTGGTCTTTATGGCTTCTGAAGGATGTTCAAACATTTCCTTTCATCTTCAGCTCCATCTTTTAAGTTAAGTTCTATTGAAATTAATTGATATGGTCACAGCAGATAACCTCTCATACTTAGTCTGGTTCTGGCAAAGGAGTTAGTCTATGGCTGCTGTCGCCAGATGCTTGCTCATGAAGATGAAATGCAGCCAACTTAACCAGTTAATGAAAATCACTGGGCTTCCTTAGATGGACCACTTCTGAAATCACATCAACTAATTTTGACTGTGCTATCTTGTAACCTGGATCCAGCTGGAATGGATGAAAAAAAACTGTTTATGTCCCACTTTAATACTTCAAACCACCAAATAAATGTTAACATTAGAGAAAAGTTTGCCGAATTAATACAAAATGCATTTGTATGTCATGAAGCGGGATGAGGGTATTATGTATTTTCAATCACAAAGTCCGATTTTGCAGCATAATCAAGTAATCTTCAGTTGTTATTAAAATGCTGTGGAGCAAAAATAGCTTAAAAGAAATTTGACATTGTGTCTCAGAGCTGCTGCCGCTAGTCTGTGGGAGCTGTGTGGGGTGCTGCAGGGTAGATGTGTGGATGATAAACAAATGGGATAAATTGTATAGCAATTTAATCATTTGCCCATGTTTTAGATTTTATCGTAAATATCAAGTCACATTGACGATGTGGATTTTTTTCATTCAAGTTTAACACGCTGCAAGAATCTAATATTACTTAAAGAATAGGCTGAACTAGGAGACAAAGAGCAAATTATTTCCAACATGTCACAGGTAAGTTAATAAAAATCTTGTTTTGAAATAGCTTATTTGCTAAATTGTTTCATCTAAAGACACAACACCATGTTTAGATCATTTTATTACGTTTTTGAGGTGTTTATACTGCAATGATGCCGGATTAAAAAACAACTGGATAAAATATGAATTTGAAGAATATTACTAAAAAGACTCCACTGAAACAAATCCATTCAAAAAACCAAAAATCCATTCAAAACCTCTGAATCTGATTCAGTATAATGGTGCGTTCACCATTGTACTTCTGTTTTTTTAGTTTTGCTAGAGAGTAGAGCCCTTGTAGTAATCCTGACTTGTCCTCCAGTCCCCCTCTAACCAGATACGAGCCTCATCTTTTTTCCTCAATCTTTTTGCTTTCACTTTGTCTCCTGGTTGTCTTCAGCTCTCATTTCCTCACAGCAGTAATGCCATTTTTCAGCTAAGTGAAATGAGATGGGTTTTCTCCAGTGGTAGACAGATGGAGGTGAGGACAGGTCCAAATCAGCAAGCAATTGAAGCACACTGCACCACAGACTTATCTTCCCTATGCTTCAAGGGAATATGACAGAGCAAACACCCTTGCAGATGTGCTTTTACGTGTTTGTGCAGACTGTAAAGAGAAAATGTGTTGCTCGGTTATGATAAATGTACACCACAAAGTCTCCCCTTCACCATTTTCACTGGGTTGATGGTTCCTTTTCATCACAGTTGGGGGGAAAAAAAAGCAGCTTCAGATGTAGCATGTCTACAACCTAGGCATCATCTCTAAGGTAAGAGAGGAAATTACAGCATAGGATCAAATATTGGCACAAAATCCTCTCAAGTCTGCATTTCTAGCCAGTCTGACTCTAATAAACATAAGCAGGTTGTTTGATCAGGTTGGAAACCAGGTGATGTTCACATCCGACAAAAGCAGCAGCTCAAACACAACCCATTAGGTCCCTAATGGAGTCGAGGCAGGTATCACTCCTTGATGTTAGGAGCCAGATGGTAATGACTCGTGCATAACACAGGTCTTTGATCTTTAAACTCTGTACTCGGTCTCATTTAACTTGGGCGTTTTATATAATTGAGCCATTTCAGATTGCCATCCCTGGACAGAGTTTAAAACTCACTTTGTCTTTGATCTAATTTTACCAGGGTTGACATTTTACTCAGGCCTTTGTTCTTCTATAACACATGCCTGTTAAACATTTCTGATAAAATCACCCTGATCAGTAGTGGTCATTTCACCTGCAAATATTGGGGTACTTTCTTTTGCTTTTTTTGTTTTACTCTTCTTTTTTTTTCCATCTCCTTTACCTTATCTTATCTATTTTTAGTCAAATAAAAGTATTGGACTTTTTGCTGTTGGACACAATTATCAGTCAGTGAGTTGTTTTAATCTTTTGTCGTCTTTAACACCAGCCAGTCGTTCTTGTCTGCTATGGCTTTTGTCACACTAGAGATTGATTTGCGGCATGAGATTAACTCTCTGAAAAAATAGCCCTCATTAAGCAGCTCACAACACAGAAAGCAGAGCGTTTACCTCGTACCTTTCACCATTTTTCTTTTTTCGCCATTCCCTCTGACTCATTATTTTTCCGCCTGCTTCAGTTAGTCGAAGGTTAGAGTCTGCGAGCTGTAAAATCAGGAGAACAGCTTGATGTTTCGCTGCATCAACTTTTAACTGCACAATGTGCTGATTCTCCTGCTCTATGTTTTTCTGCAAACTTCCTTTTGCAGCTCAGAGATTCAGTTTGTCCCTCCTGTTCCTTGTTAGGCCCTGATGCAACCAAGGATCCCTGTTTGAGAGTTCGCTGTCCTCCTCACAAAGTGTGTATCAGCCATGACTTCCAGACCGCCATCTGCACCAATAACAAGCAACCTTCACACAGGTAAGAGTTGGTCGGACGACATTTTGAATATAAAGCAGTACAGAAGAAAATACTAAGAATATTTAGCTGCAAAGTGATAAAAATGTTTTTTATCTATAAACACTGAACATTTCTGAATATAATTTACAATAATAATTATCTTCACTTACTTCATTACCTAAAGTCATGTGAACTGTGTGTTCAGTCTAAAAGTATTTGTAATCCCTGAACTTATCAATGTATTTTCTCAAGAAACAATGAAAAAAAATACAATGTGCTTTATGTAAATGTACAGTGGAAGAAATAGAATATGTGGTTTTACTTTTTCTCTGATACGTCTATCCGTTTCATTTCAATTCTTACCACTTTGCGTGTCCCTGCAGAACAAAAGCATCCCCACAGCCTGATGTGGGGACCAACATGTTTCAAATGCAATATTATTAACCAGTTGCATGTTGTCCAGAAAGTTAAATATTTGCCTTATCTCTATTGCCCCCTAAGTGGCTCATAGAAAACTGCTAATTTGGCTTCTTTGACTTACGTGGAGTGCAAAACTAACAATTGTCCTGTCGTTAGGTTCTTCCACTAGAGATGTGGATCTCTGTAGCTCTTCAAGAGTTGACTCAGGCTTTTTGGCTTCTTCCCTGATTGCTCAGAATCAATCAGTTTAGGTGGATGGTCATGTACTGGTGGGTTTGCAATGATCCTTTACTCTGTTTTCACATGATGGGTTGAACAGAGCTCCGTGAGGTGTTCAAAGCTTAGGATATGGATTTATAACCTCGTTCTACTTTAAACTTCTCTACAATTTTATCCCTGCCCCATCTGGTGTGTTCCTTGGTCTGATGCCATCTCTTCAATGATGTTTTCTATGGGAAGCGTTTGAGTCCTTCACAGAACAGCTGTGAACTCTAAAGGCAACTAGCTTGACCTTTTGTTTTTCAGCAAACACCTTAAAAGAAGTACATCACACTTATACCTGTTTATTTTTTGTAAAAAAAAAAATGTTAAAAACTGTGTGGAGTGTTATATGTTGATGCATCATGTTAAATGTACAGTTTGTATTTGTTATGTAATGATATAAGAAAATACCGAAAGACAGTAATTCTTTTTGCAAGACACTAAAAACAGCATTTAGAGTCTATGATTTAATTCTTTTGAACTTTCTGGTTGTTAAACCACACCTCGCTGATCATGTAAATGACTCTTATGTTTATTTTCTGTTGCAAAAATACTGTAAGCAAATCTGCCTTTTATGTTTGTGTTGACAGCTCCTGAGAAAAGACAAAAATTAATCTGTGCACAGATTTGGGTAGAATTACTAAAGTAAGCAGTGTATGTCTGAATGCCTGCAAGCAGTGAATAACATCTAAATAAACACTACACCGGCCACCAGGGTGCAAAGCCTCTGCATTGCACAATATCTCTGCAAATATTTGCAGAAACCAAGTTCAGATTTGTCTTCTGGGAGGACAATAAATGTGTTATGTTAATTACTACAACTAATTTATCTCATGGAAAAATATATAAATATATATATTTATACATCAAGCTTCAGTGAACGATACGATTGGGAAAACACCAATTCCAGATGAATAATCTAACATATTAACCGGCAAATAGGACTTGTAATGAATGTAGCAGAATGGAAAGGATTAAGACCAAGATTCTTGGGAGCTAATGACTTGGGAAAATCAATTACATTCAAACCAGAGAGGGAGAGAAAAAAATAAATAAATAAAAATATGCTCCAATTTCTTTTTTTGAGAAAATGCTTGTTGAACTGAGAAATTGAAAATCCTTAAAAATTAACAATGGTTGAAAACGCAAACAAATTGGGTGGTGATGGAGCAAACAGATAGTGTGATTAAAATTAATTGGTACTGTAAGAAGCATATGTATGCACGGATCCGTCAGTGGAATGCATGTGACTCTCAAAAGATTTCAGCACAAAAACACTGCTATATTTCACACTTTTGTGAAAATACTGTGACCCAAATGTGTTTAGGATAATGAGCTTCAACTTTTTGCAATACTTCTGAGCAATTTGTTTCACTCCAACTTTTTAGAATGTGATTCATCTTCTTTACTAAATTTGCCTTACTTCTATTCAAACATTACATAAAATCCAATAAATTCTTGCAAAAATCCTAAAATTAATAGTTATATTTTGAACAAATGTGAATAAAGCAGATTAAGAAGGAGATTTTATTATGTATGACACTTTATATTTTGAAAATTTGGAAAGGAGAAGAGTGGAAACATATGTGCTGGATAAATATATGTTGCAAGTCATCATAACTTCAAGTAAATCAAATTTGCTATTGAAATCACTAAACATGTGACTTCTACAGTTATATGTTGTGCTGTACCTTGTGCAACATAAGATCAGGGCTCATTACAGATCTATGTCACACTTTTCAATTATTGTTAGAAAGATAATGTTTCACTCAGTTGAAGATGGGAATGTAATTTCTACCCTTTTAAGTGTAAGTATATTGTGATATACTTATATGGAATTGAAGACAGTCCTACTCTTAAACAGATATCTTTTGTTTTTGAATACAGTTACCACAACAACTGCATGTCTTTGACCTTGACTCTTTTCTAGACAGAGACACTAAGGAAACGAAGTATGTATAGTCTCTGTGTTTGGCACCTTATAGATCTACTTGCCCAGCCATTCTCTGTTTAACTATTTTTCTTTCCAAGACCGGTCCACTGATGGAGCTGCAGGTACCATAAACTCTATGCCATAGAAAACGGCCACATTTTTCTTTTTTGTGTGTGTTGCTTTCTGTCTGGAAATGAAAATCCCCAGTCTGTCACAAAGTATGGACCATCACACTATGCCTATTCCAGCACAATGAGTCTCATGCTGGTATATTGGCATCACTCTTTTGAACCATCGTCACAAGCTTGCTCAGCGTGTGGGATTGCTACATAGTCAGCTTGATGATCTGTCCACTGTTGCCATGTGCTTTCTAAGGAGAAGAGATTGCTGAAATACCAATGACTGTATTGTAAGAACTGATTTGAGAGACAAACTCAAATGAATGTTAATAATTGCAACCTCAAAATTTGATACAATATGTGTGAGGCAGCCATATTGGATTTTTACGTTGGATTTAATAATGCCAAAATGTTTACCCAATTTTTCCACAGTGAAAAATTTTACATTATTTATGTACAATAAATAATGTACAGTGTACAGTTCCGTTTTTTAGCATATTCTCACAAATATCTACCAAACATGGTTGCATGTCATTAACTTATACCAGATTTTCACAGATTATTCAAAATAACGGTCCTATTATGGAGCTATCTTCAGCTGCTGCAGTGGTTAATCTTCACTTTTTATATCTCTGTGAAAAAGTCTGTTTGGCTCTCATTGCAGCCCTGCTCGATGGACCAGGCACCAGGGTGTTCAGTAGAGCACTTAAATAGAAAATTGCGACCAGATTTGAATCAAACATAATTACAGTGGTTGTTGAAGAGGCCTCCTTGGACCAATCAGGATCTACTTCATCTGACCCTGACAGCCAGAGACATTTTCTCCTCTGTAGAGAAGTGATTCTGTCTGAAAACTTTAAATGGCTGTAGCATTATGGTGGCTATTAAATTATTCTCACACACACACGTATATGTTTAATGTATCCTTTCTGAAGTGCTTGGCATTTAGCATGCTAATATTTTTTGTCCTATGGTTTTATGTACATTCCGGTAACCTTTATAAATTAAAAAAAAATAAAATAAAAATAAAAACCTTTCAGACTTATTAACTTCTAAAATACTTTTTCTGTTTCTCTCCTCTGCAGTGTGAAGGCCAGGAAAGGCAGCGTGGGCCACAGGCATGGGGTTGAACCTGGGGCTCATGGAAAATGTAGGCTCTGCTCAGCATCCCAGTCATCTCCTGTATGTGGTTCTGATGGACACACCTATTCATCTAAAGTGAGCTTGGGATTCATGTTTTTTGGTTAACTTTACCCTCCATTTTTCTCGTGTTCTATTTCTTCACAAATCAATTACATAACATCCATCAAGCTACTGATAAGTATCCAATCAGACTTTCCTGCAACATCTTATTTCCACCTCCTTCTCTTTGCCTGCTTCAAAATCTAATTCTTGTTTTTGTTCAGTGTTATTTGTCTAAGATCTCTCCATTCTTTGTTGAACACCTCTGTGAGTCTGGTAAATGATGTAACTGAAGACATGGACAATTTTAAGATGTCTTTTCATCTGCTAGAAGTCATATTTGGACAGTTTGTAAAACTGCCTGACTCCAATTTCCAAGTACTAACTCAAAGCTCGTGATCTTGTGCGGACAACATAACAGGCGTACAATGTCATGATCCAGGAAAAATGTCAAAGATTAACCTTTGTGATGAGGAAGTCAGTGAAAGGAGGAAAATCAGAATTAGTGTGAAGACTGATGGCCAATACTGAATATAAAGGTTATAGATAAAAGAGGAGCGTTGTCCTTGATGTAACACTCCGTAAATTCTTATTGACATCAGCTTTTATGTCTCCGTATTGTCCTTGTATTCAGTCATTTGGATGGAAGGAGTGACGCCATACAAGTGAGCAGTATTCGACTTCACTGAAGTGCTGTACACAGCTAAAACAAAGTCACGCTGGAGCTTCACAAGTGTCAGAGTAGTGTTAGTCTCAGTTTTACTCAGTTATTCACATAGTTTTAATCACAAATTTTGTCTAAATGCTTAATAGTGTTGAAGGATAAACCACAGTCTTTGTTTTAAAATTGTTTCAAATTGTTCTATTGTTTGTTTTATATGGTTGAGTTAAAGTAAATGAGACCTTTGAGCATTTCTATGATCAAATAACTTGCATAACATGGCAGCAGATTTCTTCTTTTTCTGTTTCCAGCTTTTAGGAGATGCTAAATGTACAATAAAATCTGTTTCTCAAACACCAGGCATCTAAATAAATAAGCATAGAAACAAGTGATTTTCTACAAATGTTTGCATTGTACCGCAGTTAAATGCAACTGTCTAAAAAGATCATTTTTGCTTGGCATTGCACATAAATTACTCTTTCAATGGCATTGTGATTTATGCTGATGCTCAACCTCTTCCTTTCTCTTGCTTCTGCTTCTCCCTCATACTAGATCCGCTCCTATTTTATTATTTATTACACATGCAGTGTAGTGTTCATTCCCTCCTCCAGATCGGAGGTTTCGGATTTTAGATATCCTTTGTCAACTCTTGATTTCATTTGAGGTTTATGTTTATCTGTAGCTATTTACCACTGTGTCTATTTCTCTCACTCTCTGTAGAAGTTTAAATAGACTTTGCAACACTCTGTTTAAAAAGTGCATGTAGTTCACATAGATGAGCATATTCAAACTGTAGTGAACGTAATCCCCCCATCCAGCCATCCGTTTTTTTCCGCTTTATCCGGGGTCGGGTTGAGGGGGGTAGCAGCTTCAGAAGGGAGGCCCAGACTTTCCTCTCTCCAGTCACTTGTTCCAGCTCTTCCGTAATCTTAATTGTAATTAATGTCTACTTTAGTAAGCCATTAATATCACTTCTTTGAGAAACTGAAACACACATGACATCATGGAGGCTGGATGACCTATCCACACCACTCATGTCTCCTCTTCACACTGACTTTGCCTTTTTTTTTTTATGCCAGTTGACTTCCTTTTCACATTCGTCATCCTAGAAGTATGACCCACCGGAGAATGACTCAGCCTGTGTGTTTGAAAAGAGGCAGGAAGTACACCTCCTTAATGACCTGTCTATCTGAGAGCCAAGAGTGTCTTCAGTAGACGGAGGAGAAAGAAGTGCTAAAGGAGAAACAAGAGAAGCAACAAAGGCAGGAGGTCTGGGAAATCCCTCTGCTCTCTGCGGCAATTTCAGGTGGAGGGTTCAGCTGGCTGGTGGAGTGATGAGTCCCTGTGGTCCAACTTAAACTCTGTTCGCCATTGAGCTGCTGGTCTCAAGCTTATTCATGTTTTATTATTACATTACATGCATCCTTTGTCACAACCACACACTCTCACGCACACTCTATATCCTATTAAGAGGACGGTGCTCTTATCTCCTGAGAGGCTTCAGTTAAATCCATTACTTCCCTCCTCCTAAATCATCTTTTCTCCTATCCCCTTCGTTTTTTTCTTTTCCTTCTTTCTTTCTCTTTTCCTTTCCAACCACATTAGGTGTTAAAATACTCTTTCATCAAAACCACATTAACCTGTGGAGAAAGACAAACATAAAGATTCATGGGGCTTGTCTGTGTGCTGACAGTGATTAGAGGGGGTCATCCATTTCCAGGACTTTCTCACTGCTTCTCAGTCTCCCCCCTCCAGTAGCTAATTCAATATGTTGGAAGCAGAATAAAGCACGGCTCCTTTGTCAACAAATTTCATTAAACAACATTAGCAGCGATATCAAAGAAGTGGCAGGGAGGAAAAGATGGACCTAAAATTAGAACATTGGAAATGAGAGCGCTCGCGTGATATGTGCATGGAGGTTCATGCACAGTCATGGTCTCACACTTACAGATCTCCTCGTCATCATCTTGCAAACAGAATTTACATAACTCATTTCATTTTTCATTATTCCTTTTGGAATGGCCTTGTAATTGGATTTTTTTTTTTTCTTCAACATGTCCAAACAATTTCTTTCCCTCCGCTTACCTGAAATAAGATTTGTACTGTTAAATTACATTCAGAAGTGCTCAATCTTTTCCTCTTTCTTTGCATTAGATTTGTACTGCAATAAATTATGAAATGTCACTGGGCATCTCTGTGTCTGCGGGTGTGTCTACATGGCTGACTAATAGACACATCTGTTCATTGAAGATAAATGACTTTCCCTGATGTAGAAAATATTCCCCGTAATCAGCACAACTCCAAAAGTTCGACATTTAAGTGTTTGCCATCTTGTAGTCAGATATGTTGAGTAGTTAAGAATAGCTTTCCCTGGTAAGAGCTCTCCAGAATTCATCGTATTTATTTTTATCAGTGTCAGAATTTTATTCTAATCATTCAGAGATTTATTTATGCATTTTCTTGACTGTTTTCTTAAAATGGATTTTTGGAACTTCTCACATGCTGATGGATTATAAAATAACCACTTGCTAAAAAGTTAAAAACTGCTTCACAAATGTTCAATAAATTATCTATTTATCACAGATTTTTGCCATTTCCTTTTTTTATTTTTTGGAAAATACATCTAAGGTAATGTTTATCTTTCAAGGCTAGAGTTTGAAATTTTGAAGCAAGTAGAATTACATTTGCATTAAAAGAACTAATATGCATTTATCACGGCCATGTTTGCAGACAAGACATATTCTGCCGTTTAATGGCACAAGTAACCTCTGGTTTGGAAGCCTTACTGCTCCAAATATTGATATTGTTATTAATATGTACCCTAATTTTGTTAATTGTACAAAAAGCTGTCACATGAGTGGTTAAAAAGTGATGTAGGACAGAGTTTAACCGAACGTTCCCTGGAGGGAACTTTCCCTTGGAAAGAGTTTGGAAAGACAGATTTTTCCCATCAGATCATTTTTAATCATTTCCCATCATTTCTGTTCAGTAGCTGAGTCAGATGTCTTTATTTCACAAGGTTGCTGTAATCTTCTGGGATGAATAGAAATGTTTACTATCTTGTTGTCCTTCCAGTGCAAATTGGAGTTTCAAAGCTGCTTGTCTGGGAAGACGATCTCAGTTAAATGTGATGGACAGTGCCCTTGCTTACCTGGTCAGGAGTTCAGCAAACCATCACATAACACAGAGAAGGCTGGTAAGTACAAAGTATCCGTGGCCGACTTTCATCTGGTTAGAGGAATAAGTAGGTCAATTAAGCAGTTCCATATCTGTCTTTTGTCTCTGCATGTGATTTAATGAGTGCTTTGAACATAGCATGTAGATAATTCAGGACGTTGTAGGAAATGCGGGGTAAAGAGACAAAGGGATGCCTGAAGATTTATCTTTTTCCAAGTCACTTTGAGGACCAAAAACTCACCATTGTGACTCACTCGCCATCCAGTAAAGCTCCTTTTGGTTCTTCAAACTCATTGGTGATTCTCGATGTTTTCCTTTTCTTTCCCCTCCCCTGTCATACTTCCCTTTACTTGTGTTATTTTCTCCCTCTCGCATCTCAAGCCCCCGCAACCCCCCATTATGTGACAGCTGCAGGAATTGGTGATGGAGTGAGTGTGTGTGTCTTATTGTTTGTCATGAAAATGGGATTTCGGCAGATGGATGAAGGGATTGTAGTGGAGAAATACAATCTAAAAGAAAGCAGCGCCGAAAAGGATGGATTGTTATTTTTACAGGCTTCCTTTATCTTGAGCAGGGAGGTGGGGAGGTGGTGTTACTGAATTTGTTGTAAATATCTGTTTGTCCCTCCATCCATCCGTCTGTCCGTCTGTCCCGTCCTTCCCTCGCAGATCTATTCTAATCAGCCTCAGATTAGGGGGTGTTTATGTCGGTGCCAAAGTTCATCACACACATTTTAATGCAAACTGAAATTGTCTCCTAATTAAGGGCAGTGCTGACTTTCTTATATCCAGTTTAAGCCTGAATAATGGAGAGAACTAGAATTGATCCTGTTATAGAAAAGTGTTGTACCTGTTTGACTTCTGCCACTTTAATTCCCACCTGTCTTTGCTCAGATTAAACTATAATTATGTGTTCAGTTTTCTGAGAGCATGGTTCTTGAGGTAAACAGTGTTTTTGTTAGGAGAAACAAATGTCTATTTATAAATTGCAGAGAATGATTAGACTTTTTTTTTTACCTCTGTAATCCTTGATTACGCCCTCTTTTTTTATGTTTCAAATTCTGATCCTTTACTTATTTATTTATTTATTTTTCTGCTAACTCGTTCTACACTTTTCAGAACAGACGGTCTTCAAACTATCTACCAGACAGAGAAAGTTTGTACACTTGGAGGTGGCAGAAATGTTTCAGTTTCACATTAGATCACCAAGGCAAAATGCTAAACAGATGGTGAAAGCAGTAAATGAAGAAAAATTTCTCTATGCGTCACATTGCATTCCCATGGAAACAGTTAGATGATTGTTGTCGTGTGATATGTGCAATCAATTCTCTGGGTTTACTGATAGCCACAAGTTGCAGCTGGATTTGAACATTTGCAGCAGAGTCACAAATATCCCACCTGCACATTTAGAGTCAGAAACCTATTTTTAAAACCAAACACCTCTTAACTGTCATATTTCGTTCAGTGCTGTTTATTCCTGGAGATTTATATCCTGCAAAAATAAAGCGATGCAAAAATATGTAAAAGATAAAGTGCAGTGTTTAAGAATAATTGCACAGTAGGTTGTACTAAATATCAGTGGCTTTCCTTTGAATAATTTCGATTAAAAACTAGTGCAGATTTTCTGCCAGAGATGTGAAAACAAGTTCACAATGACGCTTTGTATTTAGTGGAGTGACTGTAGTAATAACTAGCGGAACAAGTCAGCCTTGGACTTACAACTAAAAGAAGGGGCCAGGAATGTTTATTTTACAATAGAAACAAATTGACGTACCGAACCACACCAAAACAATCTTTGACATAGCACTCAATGGAAGCGAGGCATTTGAAGCTTCCTGGGACCTCCTCTCAGCTCTGACACAAGCAATATTCTGATTCTGAATGTTTATTTAACCTCAATATCATGTTGTTGTAGTATTGTTCTTATTTTTATTTTCTTTTTTTTGCTTAGATTACTTTGTGCTATGATGTTATTTATATTGTTGATCTAACAAAATAAAGTTTAAATCAGCCAGAAAACCTTGAAATGCCCTAGAATACATGCAGTTCTTTAGTAGCATTACAAGTCTATAGAGGTAATGATAATGAATATTTCAGGAAGGCTCACAGCATTAAAACTGGATATTATCCATGCTTTAATTAGTTGTAGCATTTTACTTATAAACACTGAAAAGGATATTTTTCATTTGACGTTGTGTGTTAAATGAAAAATATTGTGTGTGATTATTGAGTCTGCTGTACTTGTTACATAACATGGAAAGAAAGAAAGTGTTTAAAACACATTCTGTGTCTAGTTGATCAAGCTGCTATTCATTCTTCAATTAAATGGACAAACAAATAACTTAAAAGCATAACCTTTCCATTTTGCACTGGAAAAATCCAAATAGTGCCTGAAGCTGAGAATTGTGATGACTGTCAAATATTGCACCATATGTGTAAGCTGAACGTATGTATGAATCATGAATGTGTGTGTTTGAAATCCACTTCAGCTGTTTTCTTTTGTGTGATTGTCAGCAAAGGTTAGTGAATTGTCACCATGGCACTGAGATGTAATTTGATCTGTCATCTCCCCTGCTGCAGCACTGCTGTCACAACGAACATCAACACTTTTCCATGTAAAACACTGACTCAAGCTGGCACATAGAGATTCAGCAGGTGAAAGTCCCATGTCTGTGCTGATTATGGTCAGTGAGATTTTTAAAGTGCAAATACTTCATTTTGTGTCAGCTTCTGTGAAGCAAAGGCATCACAAGAAAAATCAAAGAGACCTGTTGGAGCCTGAACGGAATAAATCGACTAACTAAATTAGATTTTTTTTTTTTTTTTCTGGAATGTCTGCCTCTCGGCCCCACATGGAGTACACACGATTACAGACTGTGCTGTCCTCTTTTCTGCCTCCACACTTCCTGTGCTCTACCAACACATGCCAATTGTGTTACCAGTGTGAAGAGATGTTGCAGATCAGTTTTGGGGTGTCTTAAAAAGTCAGCTTTTTCTGGTTTTGTGCTCCTATTTCTTTATTGTGTAACAGTGGATCAGGAGGCAGGTTGCTGGTTCCTGCTCTAGCCGTCTCATTCATTCATACTTCATCCTCCTTACTCAGAGGATATTTTGGCAGCAATTAAATATCAGCCTCGTTTCTGCCAGTCTGCTCCTGGGTAGCTGTGGATGCAATGTAGCTTATCGCTAACGGCGTATAAATGGGTGAATAGCTGATTGTAGTCTTTGGAGTCCTCTGACTTAATAGGGAGCTACGCAAATGCAGGACATTATTTGGCAATGGTGTCATGGCTTGCCCATTTGTACTTCTAATTCTTAATGTCATAGATAGCATGTGGTGATGCGGCCCATCCCATCATGCACCCCACTTAAGACCCTGAGACATTACCTTTAAGACAATAAATGATAAGCTTGCTTTAATAATTAATTGCATGCTTAAAATTACTCTTCAACCACTTTGTCACAAGTAATAAAAAGCCCATATTGTGGTTTTAATAACTTTAGAATAAGTTTCCAAAAACAACTTTAGATACTACAGATTCATAACTTGCTCTTTATAATATATTATTTGACCTAAATCTTAAATCTTTGTGAACGAATAATAAAATTGTCAGTTTGCTTTACAGAAAAACAATACATTGATTTTTTAGACAGTATATTTCTTTTATTTCAAGGCCCATTGAGAACATAATGTACTATATTTTAAGCTTTAATTTTCACAAGATGAAAAAAGAAATTAATTATATCGACTTTCAAGCTAGCCAGACATTTGTGACTTATCTCATATTCAGTGCTCCGTTAAGGTTTTATTTGTAAAACTAGAAGTTTTTTCGTCGCTGTTGCTGAGGCGACAACAAATGAACCCATAAGACACTTGAGTAACCCTGCTGTTTTGATAAGCTCAGCACAAAACACTGCAGAAATATTTTAATTATCCTGATATAAATAGAGGAAGGTTGCTCATTTACCTAAAAAAAAAAAAAAAAAAAATAGGAATTACAAGAATGATCCTGTTTCTTTAACATTAAACAAATCAATTAGGGTGCAGGGAAGATGGCTAAATCCCTTATTGCTGCAAACCCCCTGATAATATTCATAATAAATAGATTAAAGAATTATTCAGCATTGGATACAAGCTCTCTGAGTTAGTTTTGCTTTAAGGAGCTGTTTTTTTTTTTCTTACTTATTACACCACCTGATAACATGTTTAACCTAATCCCACACTAACAGCATAGGTTCCTGTGTGAGTGATGCCCTGGTTGAGCTTATCCTTCTGTTCACAATTTCCCCAGAGTGATCCACACACACCCACTCCCCAGAAGAAGACCAAGTATGATTCCTTTGAGCTTCGTTTGTTTTGGAAATGTTTTTTGGCGTAAATAAAGATTTGATAGATCTAAAGTTATGTTGTACAGAACCTCTGTTTATTGTAGAATATTGCAGTTCAGTGTTGACCAACATTAGTGTGTTAGGCTTATAATTAGCTGATCAAATGCAAGCCAGCCTCCCTCAAACATGCTCTGTAATTTAATTGAATTAGAACCTGCAAATCAGATTTGCATCATTAGCCGTTGATTATGATGCTGGAGTACCAATATATTCTTACACTCTACCCAACAAATTGGGGTATTCATTCCTAATTCTCTGTACATATCCTCAGTAGAAAACTTGGTGGGGTGCAAAAGACAGATGACTTTCTATTTTCGTCTTGAGGCTTTTTGCATCCTCTTTGCCATGCCACCCTGGGGGCTGAGCTGCATCGCCCACATCAAAAACTGATACTGAATGTTAATGAGAATAAATGTTTCATCAGAAATCAGAAATAAATCAAGCAAACACTGAAACGTTGCAACTCCTACCTTAACTGGTGACAATTTTTATTCCCCTGAAAATGGCGAGCCACTGATACTTTATACCAGGGATGTCCAAACTGTGGCTCGGGGACCATTTTCAGGCCTTCGGATGCTTGACTTTAAGTCAAGAATCAAAATATTCAGTTTAGAAAGAAAATTTTTGTCTTGAAAAAATGTAGGAAACATTTCATTTATATTCAAATGTTTGAGACACTTTTTAAGCGACCCGCATGCAACGTAAACCACAGATCATTAAAATACAGACATAAAATGAATGAGAGTGGGTTCATCAGCTGGTATGCAAAACTGTGAACTATAAGCTGAATTTGTTGCACTTTTGAACATTTTCTCTTGTGTTTTGCTGTTCATTTAGGCTTAAGACAAAAACAGCTAAAACAAAACTTTTTGGCAGACTTCTCTCTTTCCTAAATATCATACAGTTCTCTGACAAATACTGCACAACTCTCTTAGATTTTAATAAGAATTTAATTGGTGTCGCATGAATCCTCAACCAACATGGGCAATGTGTTCTGACGTGAAAAAGGTGGAAAAACAGGATCCTTTTAAAGGTTGAAACTTCAACGGGCTTTCCTCTGTCCCTATCATATTTATCTCTACCTGTCTCTGAGACCGAGCACAGAGTCTATTACTGATCATTATCTGGACTAACCTTAACTCACTGCCTGTGGGATTGCTCTGGGAGGTTGATAGCTTCGGGCACAGAAAAAAAAAAAAAAAAAAAAATCAGACATATTCTTGTATCTTTTTAATGAATCTGACCTTCTATCCTCTTCAAATCTCCTACCTGACTTTTGCAGTTCGTTTTTCTTTCTCCCTCTGTTACCTTGTTAAGAAGTGTCATCCTGTATCTCTGCGTTCTATCATCTGATCTCCCTCGCTGGCTTTCATTTTGATCCTATCAGACAACTGAAGTCTCAAGGTGATTACCGCCCACTTTTTCTATTTGGAATAGAGCAACTCTGTCTTTTCTATTCCAAACTTTGTTGATTGCAAAGTTACATGACAAAAACACAGCTGACAAATCCAAGGCCTGAATCCTGACGGTGTTTTGAATGGTGTATTTGAAGCAGGCACACATCTGTAGAGATACAGAGTCTGGATACTTAACTACAAAAAAAAAAAAAAAAAAAAAACTTCCACAAAGTTTAATATTTAAATCATTGATGTGACTAGGGATAATGCAATTTTGGCTGCAGTAGTTTGTCAGTCTGAGCTGTTTATCAGCATAAAAAGTAACTGGAACCGGTTCAGCATCTCAAAATAGTCCAGAATTTCATGGATTGGCAAGATGCAAACGCCTCCAGCCCATCCCATTTCTTATGGATCCCAGTTTGTAGACATAAAAGAGAGTGCATTCACATGTGTGATGATAAGAAAGGAGGATAGAAGATCAGTCCAAGTTATGAAATGAGCGTTTTATATCTGATTTAAAGCTGCAATTCCCACAAAATGTATTTTTTGAATGAGGCAGCTGCTTTTCACCTACCTCCACAGACGTGTTTGTTTGGATAAATGCAGAATGCATTCTATTGAATTCAAGTACAACTTTGACAGATTCAATTTGCCTTGAAAGTTGACAAAACAAAAAGTGTTTTTCAACAACAGCGAGATCCAAACCAGTTTTTTTTATCACCAGATGTTTTGATCTCAGTGGGTCAAAATTGATTAAATGGAGGTCGATGAGTGATAAGGGGAGGGTCAATGCAGACACATATAACAATGCTAACAACTTTTGGACTTGAGCTTTTGGTGTCATCAACATATATTTCAAAGATTGACTTTAAAAGTTAACGATCGCAGCTTTAAGCAAAGATTTCTGGCTGCTTTCTGTTAGTTTAAACATTTTTGTCTCTGTGCTCCACCAGGTCCGTTTACCAGTTTCAGGACCCGACCAGAACCCCTGAATGTAAATTACCTTGAGAAATAGTGAGTTTTGGTTACATATAAAAGCAGGCATTAATACTGAAAATTGGTCAAATGTTATAAGTCATACATGTTGTACAAATGGAACAAATACAGAGTTACATTCACCGTCCAGCGCTGGGGCCACACTTGGCTCATCTTATGGATGGAACCAAGTGACGCAAAAGTTGTAGCGCGAGTTTAGCTTTTTATTCTTCTCTGCAATCTGTACCCTCGCTAAAGTGTAGTCTAATCAGTTTCCGTCTGTTTATGTATGACTGCCAGCACACACACATAAACATGGTTATGTAAGCTGCAGTGTGTGTGTGTGTAAGCAGTTAAAAAAAGCGAAAAGAGATAGAGGAAAAGATAGAATCTATAACATTTCTGTTCTTCTTTGGTTCCTCACTTTGTTGGAGACTTATGAGGATTAACACTTAAACTGATAGAAACAACAAAGAAAAACAAATATAGATCAGAAAATCTTATGTTTTCCTACAGCTGGGTATGATCTTTCACTGTTTCATCACCTCTGATGAAACAGTGTTACCTTTAGATATCTACCCCAGCACAATCATTGCTGGTGCTGCTGGTGGTTGCCATGGTGAACTGATCAGAAATGCACACCAGTTCAGCTTGTTATGTTCCATGTTCATAGCTGATCAATGCTTTGCATCATATTAGATTCAGAGTCATGTTTCAGATAATGCCTTTGTGTAATGAAATCATAACAATGGTAGAAATAATGTAAAATGATTTGTGTCAGTCAGTTTATCCCTTTTAAAGCTTATTTCTAAAACAGACTGAAGTGTCAAAACCTCCCTGGAAAAAATATTCAGACAGTTGGAGAACAAAGTCTGAAGTCCCAGATAATTTACTCAAAAGACTAAAAGAGGAAAAAAAGGAGAAACTCTCAAGTTCCCATCAGTTAGGGATGTCTAAAGAGAATTGAGAAATCTCTCAAAGTAATGAAGAAAAGAGAAACATAAGAGTGAGAATTATCAAAGTGGTTTTCTAGGTCCAAAAAAGAAATAACACCAGGTGTGATAAATGAAACTTGCAGAACTGATGAAATAAAAAGTAGGAAAGAAAATGGGAACATTCACCAGAGGGAATTTAGCAGGCCTTAAAAATGAAGAACTAGAAATACAAACAGGTTTTGATGTTATGATGTGGAGATAAAAAAAAAAAAAACTTTAGTTTTAGAAATAATTTTTTGAATTCTTGTTTGCTGTTTTATCCTCTGCCCTATAGTGTGGAAATAAATACATTGACACATAAAGACATAAACTCTGAAATAGGAAATGTTATCTGGCTGTTCTTGAAGGATTATAATACTCAAAACTTGCACATGCACAGAGAGCCCACCTTGTAATTCCAGAGGTAATGTCACTCTGAGCGCCTGGGAGATAAATGTTATCTGTCCTCTGATGCAGCTCCTGTCTGTTACCTCGGGCATTTGCTGTTTTATAGAAACTGTTGTGCAGAGGCTCAAACTATTACTGAGAAATACAGTGTGTGTCTCCATGTGTGTGTATGCAGGACACAACTTAAAAATAGGACAAGAAGTGGGACCCAATGAGTAAAGTTTTTAGTAGAACTTTTTTATGTTTCCTTGGTATGTTTGTGTGCTGTAGTTATCTTTGATGTCCTTCTGAAGACATTTTGGTCAAGAAACTGTTATTCGGGTCTTTATGTAGATAATGACTACTCTGTTCTTTTGGTCTGTGCCTGTGTGAACAGTATGTATAAACCTCATATGTAGAGTCTTGCAAAAAAGTGTTCATGCATCTAAACTTTTTAACAATATTCCATATTATAACATTTCAACCATAAGCATTAATGCATATTATTGGAAATTTAGTTGAGTTGACCAACACAAAGGACTGTGTGACTGTTAAGTAGGAAGAAAAGATGCATGCTTTTTTTTTCTTTGTTTTAATAGAAAGTTAAAAGAAGATCCGATTGGATTTGCATTAAGCTTGTTTGCAAAACGTTCAGTCCCCAATTATGAATAGCTGAAGAGGCACACCACAAAAGACTTGCAGATGTAATTGCAGCAAAAAAAAAAAAAAAATGAAAGTATGGACTCGGGTGGGCTGAGTACAGATGTTCTAAATTGTAAAACAAGTGACAAAACTTATCCATATAAAAATAAACCTTCGGTGTGTATCAAGGGTTTTCATAGAAAACTCAGATCCTGACCCACTTCCCCCTTTGCACTGAACTGCTTGACAAACTTATGTCATGCAGTACACAAGTACTGCATGAGCCTGCCAGAGATTAGACTGGCAGGGTCTGTTCCAGCTGGAGAATGAGTCTGCCCTTTGGACTCATCTATCAAGCTCTAAAAAGAAAAAAGAATGAGGCGAAAAGAATCTGTCAATCACACGCAGGATAAGGAGAAAGAAGACAGAGAAGGGAAAACAAGGCAGACTGCTTGATTTGTAGGCAGACTTTGTCAGTCTAACTGAAAAAAACATGTTTTTTTTTTCTGTTCGTTTGTTTATATTTTGTTATCAGAGATGTCATTAAATACATGGTTCTGCTGGTGCTCCATGTGGGCAGAATGATGAACAGAAACATCAACATGCATGGCCCTGCTGCCACAGCCTTCTTTATGGTTACACAGAGGAGTGAGATCTAGGATAGATGTACAGACACGCATTTATCTACAAAAATGCAACTGCCACTGAAAGATTGCCTTTTTTTTTTTTTTTTTTTGAGCCAAGAGGAAACGAATTTCAAATAAATCCGTGTTATGTCTGTGTTCAACTGGGTTTCCCATAAAATCATTTATTTGATCAGGGCTTCAACTCCAAATGGGTGGAAATAAAAGCAGACAAGCAAACAACAAAATAGTCACAGAATTTGTGTGTCTAACAGTCAGGCGATAGCAGAAGCTTAGTACGTGTTATCAGCCTTTTGTGTTTGCTCGGAGAGAATAAACAAAAGAAGGAAAACGTTCATAAAGTGAATTTCTGATAAGAAGCGAGTAACGATAAGTTACTTTCTGCAGTGATAACAGCAGTAAGAGTGACTGCATTCCTTCTCATTATGTTGGTGCTTTGGTGTCGTTTTGTGTGCAGGCTGCTCAGACACAGAGCTCCACAGTCTGGCTGCCAAACTGAAGGACTGGTTTGGAGTCCTACACCTCGATGCCAACAGAGACCTCAAATCCTCTGACAGTTTTGACTCCACCACCGGACGTGAGCGCTTTCCTTCCCCTCTGTGATAATTTTTTCTCTCTCTCTTTGTGCTTAAATGTATCAACTATTTCTGACAAGCACACACACACGCACACGGAGGCCCCTTCAACACGCCACAAATGATGTTGATGCTGACAGTGACCCTGCTGTGTTCCCTGTTATGTCAGCATGTCTCAACACATCTCAGCCCCGTCACTGTCAACACTTGCTTTCACTCAGATCTCGCTTTCCTGCTGTAAAAAGAAATGATCCAGACATGGTTTGTACTTCCAATAGTTAATTATTTTGTTTCCTCCTCCTGTAGATTTTGACACCAGCATATTACCCATTTGTAAGGACTCGCTGGGCTGGATGTTCAACAAGCTTGACATGAACTTCGACCTGCTGCTGGACCAATCGGAGCTGAATGCCATCTATTTAGACAAGTACGAGCTGTGCATGAAGCCTCTCTTCAACTCCTGTGACTCCTTTAAGGATGGCAAGCTGTCCAACAACGAGTGGTGCTACTGTTTCCAGAAGCCTGAAGGTAAATGAGGGGAGCGATAATATGTTGAAAGCTAACACGCATAAAGAACTCAAAGTAAAAGAGTCTTAAGTTACTCTGAAGAGCTTTACATGAACATTAAATAAAACTTTCCACCATTCAGACTAATTTCAAACCAGAATGTTTAAATTTTGATATATTGCGCCCAACTTGGAAATACCTCATTATAATGAGAAGGCAATTGTGATGCTTTTGCAGATTTAATTTTAGTAAATAGAAAAACAATTTTTATTATATTGTTTCTCTTGCCCTTTTCCTGGCCACACACCACCATTCCACCAAGTGTCGCATCTGCACTACAATGTTTCCTGATTATCTTTAGATTCCTTGGAGAAATAGAAATCCTGATGAGGAATAAATGAGAACACCTCCACATTTATTCAAGCTCTTACTGCTGTTATAAAAAAAAAGCATAACTAAGCAATTAGGAACAGACTGAACACATATAACTTTGATGAGATTTATGCCAGGAGAAAACCTTTCCAAGAAAAACAAAAAGAGCAAGATCGAACATAGACTAAGGCAGTGGGTTTTTTTTAAGTTGTTTGGAAAGATCAATGTAGAATAGAAGCATTTGGACACCAGACCTCTGGCAAATAAAGCATTCCAGAAAAATAAAATCAAACCAGTGGTGAAGCATAGAGCTTGGAGTGTCTTGGTTTGCTGTAGCAGGACCTGACCATCATCATATCACCCCCCAGGAACTGACGAGGACAGGAAAGTGTGAGTATCCCACATTTCCCCAGGAAATGTGGGAACATCTGTGACAATTTAAACCTAAAGCAGAACATAAGAGTTATGGAAGATATTTCAGCTGAAGGGCTAAAAACTACTTCCTGTGCAGTAGGGTGACTGAATGTTGCCCTCAGAAAAAATGTTTTGCCTTACATTTTGTTTTATGTCTTTTAATAAAAACCATCGCGTGAGCAACAGTTCCAGCCTGACAACCCTTATGAAAGTTTTCTGGCTCTGCCACTTCGTTTGACAAAGGTAACAGGATTTAATGAAACCATCTCACTGCAGGACTTCCTTGTCAGACTGAGAAAAGCAGGATCCAGAATCAGAGTCAAAGAAAGAGCCTCATAGGTAAGTGTTAAAACATGATACCTATCATTCAACTTTTAATGTCCATCATTAAAACACACATATATGCACAAAAAAAAAAACATATTACTATCTTTTAAATTTCAAAAAAATCTCTGTAATGGATTTTAAAAGCATGTCAGCAAGCATTTTGTTTAAATGCCACTGTTAGAATTGAGTAGATTTGATATTGTTCCTGCTCACAGTGAAAGGACTTGAAAAATAAGCTGCGACTGGGTCAAATGAAGGTAACAGAGAACCGGTGTGTGTGAAAGAGTGAATGTGGATGCGTGTTTGTGTCTGTGTTATTGAGAGTGACTGTGTCCACTTAAGCAGGATGTATGGTTGTTGTCCTGCAACCTTCACAGGAGTAATTGATTGTTAAACTCCCCCTGTGAATACACAAGAACTTTAGTTTCTACTTCCGGACGAAAACACGTACCCTCTCCCTAGCAGCAATCGAATTATACAGCGTGTTCCATCCTCACAAACTTAATGTTCTTAATCTTTCCTTTCTTCTTTCACTTAACTTATTTTTTTTTCCAATTTGTCTTCCTTTTTTTTACCTTTTCTTGTTTTCTTCTTTTTTAAATGCTTCTAGGCTCCTATATTCCTCGCTGCACTGAGGAGGGCTACTACAAACCAACCCAGTGTCATGGCAGCACCGGCCAGTGTTGGTGTGTGGACAAATATGGCAACGAGATCGCTGGATCCAGAAAACAGGGCAACCCTAACTGCGGTAAAACCATTACTAATAAACTATGTATTACACTAACAAATGCCCACTATTAATCTTTCTGAAGCAGAAAGACTGCCTAATTGATGGTCTTCCTGACCGAATCTCTGTTTATTTTTGAGTTGTTGGTTAGATTTAGGTGGAAACATAAGATCTGTCTTTCCTTCTCCTTTTGCATTATTAAAGTATTATTACTTTGAACTATGTTAATGTTTAGATACCAATATGTCTCAAAATCTATCAAAAATCAACTAAATTTTTTCTGAAATTATTCCAAATTTCCAGGAGCGTGTTCTTTGTTACATAAGAAGCATCATTTCTGTATGTTTCTCTTTATTAAGAATCAGCACAAATTGACACTTTGTCTAAACATTCTAAGTTCTAATAACTAAAACAAGAAAGTCTGGAAAAATTAAACTCTTCTAATTTTGTGCTGTTAGATTTTAGCACCAAAACTAGAAGGCATTTACTTTAATTTGTGCTCTGTTCCGACACCTAACACAATCCTGACTGGATCTCTGCAAGTGTACAGATTGGAAAATTGGAGTGGAAAATTTGGCACAAACAGCTGTTCAATTTGAAATGTCTCTCTGAGGCAGGCAGGTGGTACTGGTGTCTTCTGTTAATGGACTTGGGATGTGTGAAGTTTCTCTACTGTGGATCATAAAGAAGCAGTTTGCTGCTATTAAAAACGTAATATTCCCCTTTATAATAAGTTAAGGTTTAAGCTGACTGAGCTAGCAGAGTTTGTACGGAGGGAAAACAAAAAAAAGAATCTTGCAGGAACTTTTCACCTAAGCAAGCTCATGTAGAAAAGATGTTGTTTTCTTTAGATCTATTGCTGCATGGGAGTATTTAGTTTCACCTGGAGGAAAGCAGTTGAATAAGTTTATATTTAAAGAAAGGCAGGTCGTTCTATACTTCACATTTTATAGTATAGAGAATAGACTGTGATGTGTCTCAAAGTCAAACAATACATAGAAAGCAGCTACTGTAGGTTTGCATTGCTGCTTTGTTCTGTTAGACTCTCACTCTGTACTTATTTCTCACCTCTATCTAGACATCAGTTATCATATCGGCCATTCCTCTGGAGTCACTCTCATAGTTTCTGCGATGTCCCATCTCATCTACTTCTTATATCTTTTCCCACTTTCATCTTGCAAGTAAAATAGAAATATTTGTGACTCACAAGGGAAAGCAATGTGGAAAAGAAAGTCTTAGAGATGTGATTTAGAAATGGCAACGGAGTCACACTTTGTGGAGGAGAGTAATGAGACTGAAATATAAATAGGAAAATGTTTTTACATTTTAAAACCACACTTTGCATGCCAGCAGCTGAGACTCAAAGAAAAGTTTTTTTTTTTTTAAATGACACTTTGGTATAAATCAATTCCAGAGTGATTTCACGGTGTAAAAAAAAAAAACCCAACAAACAAAAACACAAAAAAAACCCAGAATAATTAGCAAGCAAAAATTCAGGCAGACATAGCGATTACCAATCAAACGGTGGACTCAGAAGCACACATTACAGCTCAGTCGAATGCCAGCCAAGTCTAAGCCAGTAATTGCAGTTTCCAATATTGATAAGGTGTTTATCCAGTCACAGAACACACACAGATGCACACGCAGACAAACACAGACAACAGAACTCCTTTTGTCTGTGGTGTAACAAGCTCATCAGACTCAGCCTGAATGGCTTCCGGCTATTGCAGCTTGGAGTTCTCTCATTCCCCAATGCATACAGCAAGTCTTGCAGCTCTCCACTCATTTGGCTTAAATACAAGAAATGATGAGGTGGGAACAATGGGAGAGTGCGCCTGTACATCCCAACCTGGGAGGAACCTAATTTTGGAACATCAGTGGGAAATGCAGACATGTGCAAAACTACAGGGTTGTCTCTCAGTTAATAATTTTTTGCTTCTAAGAAGCCAGACTTTTAATGTGCTCTGGATCAGTGGTTCTCAAGGCTTTCTGAAGCTCCTTTCTAATTTGAATTTCTGCTGCCTTCATTTCAGTTTTTGACCATTTTCAGTGAAAGTTTTTTTTCATTCAATACTCCTTAACTGTAATTTTTGAATCATTCGGGCAAAACAAATGTAATCACCCAATAACTGAACCACAGTATTGTCTGCACAAAACACATCCCACTTTAATATTTAATAATTTTTCAACTAACAGACTGTAGTGGAAAATGAATAAAAAACAAGTCCAAAAAAAAGCATTTAAACATTATGTAAGCCTGAGGAACCATTGATCGAGACTATTTTAAAATATTACAAGAAAGTGGTCTTCTTGTGGAATCCATCGTGTAGTTGTTCTTGACTCGTACTTGTCTTTGATTATTGGTAATCTATTCACAGATGAGGACCCAGAGACATCGGGGGACTTTGGTAGCGGCGGCGCTGTCATTCTCCTCGATGACCAGGAGGAGGAGCCATCACACAGTGAACGTAGCAGGCAGAAGAAAAGGCGGGGCCGGATCCACCCTCGGGGAACTATCGAGGACGACGAGGACGAGGATGAGGACAAGGACGATGAAACTGGTTATATCTGGTAGCTCCACTACATAATTTTTACTTTGCCATCAGCTGACCAGAAAACTCTGTTAACTCAGCACAGATCTGAAGCCATTCCAACCTGTCCTCCTCCGGCTACCTTGGCAGCGGCCCACCTTTGGACTCTGAACCTGCTCTTGTAATCCCTGCATTTTACCCAATCCTTCTCTTCACTGAACCTCATTCAAACTTTTTATTCCTTAAATTCCACTCATTTCTCAGATAAATAAAACAGAGTTTAAAACATTTTAAACAAAACTGTCAAAATTCTGTTAGAAATTTGCCCGTTTCCGTCCACATCCTTGCTTTTACTCCTCCTAAAAAAGCCCTCCAATTTGTAAACCCTTCAAATATAGATACTTTTTTTTTTCTTTTGCTCTGTCCCCATCCTCTTTCTCTCCTATTGATGTGAGTATTGGTGTCTCTGGTAAGTCTGTAAGCCCAGGCACATTAGCTGATATATTGGATGTAAATATGTTTCCTCCAGGAAGGCTTGATTGTGGATTCTTTTCCCTGTTGTATGTTCGCGGCTCATTTTTGTGTTCTGTGTTCCACCGCTGGGCTCCCTCCAGTGTTTTTCCGCAAATTGCTGCCACAGTTTAAAGCTCCAAGATTCCCCACCAGTACCAACCTTCTCCACTCCTGTTAATTTTTGGAAGATTGTAATTTTTTTATTTTTTTTTATTTTATTTTATTTTTTATGTGTTCGGAGAGCCCAGGAAACAATGAGATTAATGATGTATTGTTGTTGTTGTTGCATGTTTCTCATCTTGTACCTGTAAAAGAGAGATTTACCTGGCCAGGTCCAGCTCTATGCATCTCAAACTGAAAGTGATGCCTATTTTGGCTGCTACAATATGTTGCTGTTGCTATGTTGATGCTGTCTAGTGTCCTTTCAGTTCTTCTCCCAATCTCAGGAGGTAAGAAATTGTATTGCAGAGAGAGATGGCGGCCTGGAGAGCAAATCTGTATGCCTCGGCCTACTCGTATTTTGCTAAGTGGTCCGTAGGTCTGCTGAGGCCTTTTGACTGTGCATGGACACTGGATGAGGTAGCTGCTCCTGAGCTGGGAGGACATATGACATCCAGCGGAGACAAGAGTCTGCTCTGCCTCCCAACATTGGATATGTTCAGTGAATTGAAATCAACTGCGTAAACTTTTATTTATTTTAAAATTTAAGTAAAGCGACACCTTGAGTGTCTTTTGAACCTTACGTGTCAATGTTCACTTGTCTCTTCTTTTCAACATGTTGGCTTATATGCTACATCCAAAGTCATAAGAAAAATCAGGAATTAAAAACACGTCTCTTGGCTCACTTTAAAACCACAAAAACATTCACACAAATTCCTCTTTCTTGTCCCTTTTCCTTTTTCTAAAGCCTGGGTTTCGGTGCAGTCAAACAATCAAAGCCCTCTATCAGCTCTGACCTTTTCTAGCCTTGAGAAAGCAGCATCCCCTTTTAGAGCCAGAGATAAATGGTAGCGGAATAAAACACTCTTATCACGTGCCTCTTTGAGAGAGGAGGATGACAAAGTCGGCAGCGACCAAAAGGAACATGGAGGCTTAATGAGTGTTTTTGTAATGTCGTTGGCTAATGGGACAGCTGACCTCGCTGCACTGAAACAGTCATGCTCAGCACTTTGAAAAAACATCATACCCACAATCAGAGGTTGAAAGGACAACTGAATCTTTTGGCTTGGAAAGGCTGAGTCAGCAGGCCTCCACAGATACTGCCAGTCTGAATTGGTAATTTGCCTCTCATAGTTGATGTGCAAAGGGTGCAGCAACTCAGTGACCTTACCTATCCCACTTGTGGCTCCAGACTTTGTGAATGTAGCTGTTTGTTTTTCAGCTTAGTAAAACTTTCCAATTAAGATTGTCGTCAACTGTTTGGCTGGATCTCCTTATATACTTGAAGGAAAGAGTGAAATGAACCATGTGATGAAAAAGTAAAAAAAAAAAAAAAAAACATTAAAATGTATAACTTTTGAGATTCTGGGAGGAAGCGAAGAACAACACTGCAGCCACTGGGAAATCTCAGTCCACACAAGTAGATCCAGATATAAAGTCAGGCTTTTTCCCCAAATACTAATACTTTTGCTGCTGAGGCTACAGACAAATTCAGACCTTATAGCTTTCAACTAATTACATGAAAAAAAAAAAAAAAAAAACTCAAACATTTCTTTAGACACTTGCCATTTTTACATTGGTAATGTGCCAATTTATTTGTTTTTCACCAACACTTATCAGACTTTTCATAGAACTTATTTTTTGCAAGCCATGCATATAGAAATACATGGATTGCTTTGTTTAAATTGAGTATAGGTCCTGCTGGGGGTGTCACAAAAGTTATCAAAGACAATAGTCTAGCAACAGGTATCATTGACTGAGTTTAGTTTGTCACAATTTGGATAATTTCCAAAAGCCTTGTTGGGGACTCAAAGCTAAAACTTTGGGTTGAGAATTTGATTCAGTCGGGACATCCTTGGTCTTAAATATCCACAGGCGTAAACCTGGATGCATAAAGGTTTATTCTATTAGATCATGAGCTAGTTAACACCATTAAGAATTTATCCATATTGAAAACTACTAAACACAGTCACTGTACTATTTACTTTAGTAAATGGTTGCTTCATGTCCAAAATCAATAAACAGATGGTAAACAATTGCAAGAACAGAAAGGGAGATTACTATCTCAAGATGTATTCATATTTTCTACTGCTACAGCTATATTTTTGTTAGTTTCTCAAATTTATGACGAAATGCAGCAATCTTTGTTTCTGTTTCTGTAAACTTACTGTCGACCTAAGTTGCAATAACCTTAAGTCACTACTTGAGAACATTTTCTTAGCAACAAACACCCATAGCCCCTCTCTCCTTCCTAATTTAGACAAGCATTTTATTCTTCTTTCATTTAAAAGTAGATTTATGTCCTGACATTTTTAACATACAATCTTATTTTAATTAAAAACCTTGGAGCTGCTGGAATCTACATTCTGAAGTCATATTGATGGTTTGAGTAAGAATTATAACAGCAAGAGGTAATTTGATGGCATTCACATATTTTAAACTCCTATTACCACCTCTTTTAATTATTTGGTATCCAATTTCTTTCAGCAGCACATCTGTTGTTCATATTCTTCCTGTTGTTCTCACACATACTCTGACACACACATTCATTCTCACTCTCTTTTTACAGTTTCTATTTTCTTTTCCTGCTCTCCTCACTTTCCTGGAGTGAGTTCCATCTTCATCACAGTAAGGGAAATATGTGGTTATGTTTTATCCTCAGGGTGCTTCGTTGCTCTGTTTCATTTCTCTATTAGCTCCTTCGTTATTGTCCACACATGGCCCACATGCTGGGTGGATCCTCCAAACAATCCCAAAACCTATGGAGACAGGTGATGCTTTGACAGTGATGTTTTTTTTAATGGGAGTTGGTATTCTTCTTTCGTTATTGGTTATTGTTCTTTGCACTTTAAAGACGTCAAAGCTTAGAATTGTTTTGTTTTTTTAAACATTTCCACTTAATCGTAATGGGATTGTAGCTCAGTTATAGCCCAGTTATATTTATTTCTGTCTGATATTCAGATATTTGTAATATTTAAAAAAAAAAAAAATCTAAACAAGGTTGTCAGGCATTCAGTTGAAGTCTAAAAAAGGACATCTCATATCAGCCTCCTTCAGCCAGGACAAAAAAATCAATGAGTATGAAGCCTTTAGCTAGAATATGAGCTAATATAATAACTTTGTTGGCAATATGTCCCTTGAACAGAAAGAAGTCGAGACATAAGGTTGAAGCAGAGTGTTGCATGAACATCAACTCAGCTGCACTTACATATGAAAGCTATAAATACCTTGAATTCTCACAAAGTTATTGTACATGAAGCGCAACAAGTCATTCATAAATTTACAAGAAGAAATAACACACATCTCTGGTTTCTATGGCTTTGAGGGGTTAATCAATGAGCCTTGAGCTTCTATATCCTCCTTACAGCTCCTAAAGAACACAGCAACACACACACTGACAGGTTTTCTATACGAAAAAACAAAGGTTTTCCTAAAATTTTCAATTTTAAAATTTTGTTCCATAATGTAGTTTTAATCACATTAAGACCTCTAACACATTACGATTCCTCACATCTGAGAGCAATTGTCTAAACGGCACGGATGTTGATCTCTCAAGACCAGTGTATGAACTTTGGGGTGTGCTCTGACTCTCAAACTTTTGCTCTTTCCCTTGAAGTGGAGACTATGCACCAGATTTGTCTAATTATCTTGTGAGAGAAAGTGTTTTGAATAGATAATACTGTTTTAGTAGCTAAGGAGAAGTCCACTCTTTTCAGTTTAATGAATCTCACCCAATGTTGTCCTACATTTGGGTCCTTTGGGAGTCTGTCTTTTATTGTTTCACCTAAATGAGCATCTACATCTTTATAAGACATATTTCATTTATAAAATACTTGTTTATGTTGTACAGAACACATTGTTGTGTGAACAACAATAATTCAGTGTGTTTCAAACTTTTAGACCCTTTAAGAAAACTTTATGTTGACAAAAATGTGTGAAAGTTATGACACATTTAGGGTATGTGAAAATTGATGCTCTCTATTATGTCTTATGAGTAATCTTCTCCTAGCAAATAAAATAATGACTGGAAAGATCCCATAACCTAAAAAAAATATGAACTATATATGTATATATTTTTTTTTTTTTTATTAACAAACCTGACCTGAGTAAAACCCAAGAGAAGCTGTGACTCTTCCGCTCAGGGCAATGCTTTGCATTTACACCATGCAGCCTTGTCACGTTCCCAGATTGCCACTTCTCAAGTGAAATGTCCAAGTGGCTCACTTGTCGGGGTTCAAAGCACTGCTCATTTTTTCCTTGGTAGTTTTCATTCTAGCCGTGCGATCACAGACTGATTTAGACCTGTGACCTCAGGGGAACGCAATTAACTATCCGACAGGATAAAAATCCAGCAGTTCTCTAGAGCCCAAGGACCAGATTTGTGGATCGGTGCTTTAAAGCCTGCCTATGTAATTGGCAGAGACATTGTAATAAGTAGGGATCATCTCTACCTAATCTGTCACAGCCCAACACTTCCTGTCACTCTCTCTGTGTGTTTCATGCTTGGCTGCCACTGAACCAGCCAGGCTGTGAAGCATCTGAGCAGATCAAGACCTCCTTGTGCCTGCAAGCAGAGGGTCCATAAAAATCCAAGAAAACGTAATAAAATTTGCAAATTACACTCATTTGACAAAGCAAACTTGGGTGCAATAGTATGTTGATAAATAACTAATGATAAATTAAAATTAAATCTGCTGAACTTGGAGTAACTGAGGTTTCAGATTCCTCCCCCTAGCCCCCCTTTTTTCTTGTTCTCATTGTTGCTGAGGTACATTTTAAAATTAAAACCTTATCCACCTGGGATTGTAAAGCTAATACTAATGTGAAAAACAAAGCCATAATTTTTCATACAGCACAGACATTAAGACAGTGGGACACCACTGCCCTCTAGTGGCATGCTTTCACTTCTATGCCCCCTTAAAAAAAACCATATTATTTAACCTTGAATGCCAAAGAAATAAATGAAGCTAAACTTTGACTTTCATATTCAATAGTTTTTGTCTGGATATGCTTGACTAAAACAGCCATTGACCAATACGCTTTTACTCCAGGATTTTCCTAATCACTAACGTCATTTCCTTTTGGAAATATCAATTCGCAGCTGCATACAAAAATGGGTAAAAATAACACCCCAAACATACAAAAGGCTTTTATGAAGTCCCTGATTTTGTGGGGAATGCCTCTTTGTTTCGAGTCATATAAAAACACAAAAAGCTTTGAAATATTGTTCTTGAAATAAACCACTGGGTATAATGTGTACAGGATGCATCTCGCTTCTCAGTTTCTTGTCAATGAACAACAGCGAAGGCATTTTTTTCCTCTGGCAGCATTGCGATGTATTTAAAAGCTGCCGACTCCTCTCACCAGTGGCTACTCTGAACTGCAACATCCAGATCCAGGATGTGTGGAAGTCTACCACTTGCGCCACCTTCCAGGTAGCCGGGCTTCACTGGTTGTTTATCCGACAGACTCGTTTTGCTCTTGTTCAGATCTGGAAGAGGAAACAAAGCCTTCTCAAAAATGAACCAAAGAGAAGCATCTGTTAACTGACAGCTCCAGAAGTTCCCTACCTGAGATAGCTAATGTCATTTTGCGTCTGGCTCCAAAAGTGGAGATTCCTATTTCTTTCAGGTCCTCGTCAGACAGAGTGAGAAATGTCTGGTAATCAATCTGTGTGAATAACAGAAGCTTAGATCATGATGCTCATTGAAAATTCATAAGGTTTTGGCCAGAGGTCGATAATGATTGTGCACATCTGTGTCATTCTCTGCAGAACCTCTCAACCAGCGAGCTGTGTTGTAAGTGCTAATGAGCTCAGTGTGAAATGCGATTCTTGTTGTAACTCTCTGCATGTGCCTTACCTCCTGTTGTTCAAACAGGTCAATGTATTTGATTAGCCCAAGTTCACAGAGCAGCTCAGGTAAGTCGTCCGTCACGAGGGGGGAGGGGCTTCGCTGACTGCAGGTTGACTCCCTCCTCGCAGAGAACGCACCTTTGAAGAAACATCCGCCAACAGAGTTTTCGCCTAGATGTCAAAAGAGGAGTATATGAGCCAGCAAAATTTGCCAAACTTTAAAAGCAGGTATAACTTACATGACTTGTCATTTTTGCTTCTGTTCAGTGAGGATGAAAACACAGAAAAGGAAGGGAAGCCAGGTGGAGGTGTGGAGGGAGAGGATGGAGACGAGGAAGAGGGGGAAGACGAGGAGACAATCTGAGATGTGGATCCGCGTCTGTCCCTCCAGTTCTCTGAGTCGCTACCAAGACACATTTTTCCCTTCTGAGTCGCCCAAGACTATGAAAAGAAACATTGACATTAATGGGGCATGTTTCCTGTTTCTGTCTTTTTGTTTTCAATCTACAGATCAAATGGTGGTGAGTTTTCACAAACCACATATTTTTCAAAAATGGCATCAAATCCAGTTTAAAAGCAGTCAGCTCTCATTGACTGGCCTGTCACAGAAAATGTTACCAAACAAATTTAATGTTCAACTCAATCTAAAGGTTACATCCAATCCAATGTTTTAATAATTTGGGAAAAATTTTATGATTCTGTTTATATTTTTCTGGCTTCAGTAATAAAATAACATACAGATATGATTAACTTAAAAAACAGATTTGTTGCACAAGTTGATTCCACATCCAGGCTCATGTATAGAAATAGGTGCCAACCAATGTTTAATGTAATTCTGGTGGGATATAAAAAGAACTGGCACAGATCATTTCAATTGGTTGGTTTCCATAATGAGCATATGTAAGCTTCTCATTAGTATTTTAGAAATGTATGTATGCTTCATTGTTATTATTTGAAGTAAGTATGCTTCCTCCTTGCTAGAAACTGGGCACCCATAAAGAGCTGGCATGAGTAATGTAAAAGATCCCAGGAGGATTAGGTAAAACAACACAGGTAAACAGGTTGGAAATAAAATGCTGAGCTGGCTGTGATGATATCAGATTCCACGTAATTGAGCATTCAAACTGGCAGAGCTTACTCACGCTGAGAGATGAATGCTTCACACTCTTACAGGGCGATAGCAACAATGGAGGCTGCAGTGGAGTGAGACTAGCAAAGAAAACTACCTCTGGAGCACAGGCAAAAAAATAAAAAAATAAAGTCAGAAACATTTTCTGTAAAAACAAATAATGTAGCGGAGAAAATTTATTTGAATCGCTCATTAGAATAATAGTACACCAAGTTGTTTTAGCTGTGTCCCTTAACTTTAAGCGATATTCATTTTTCATTAAACATCCATGTCAAAAAATGCTTTTCAAGCTGGATTTGTATTTTTGCATGTACTATATGGATGGAAATTAACATCCATACATGGATATATCCATCCTTATGTTAGCTTCACAATCAGTGTGAAGCTAACATACTGCTCTTTCAGAGTAGAAAAGCTGAATGATGAGTGAAACTATCATGACTACTGTACGTACAACATTTGGTGATATTTTTATGACATGGGCCTATTTAGTTTTTGCTGTAGTGCCAGTATTAAGATACGGAGTTGCCATGTATTAGTCCTCCTCTACAACCTTGGGTGGAAGAATTATGATACAACCTTACAGGTCTTATAGAAGTATTATGATATGGGCTTGTGGGGACTTAGTTGATAAGGTCTGAAATTAAGGTCCATTGATGATCAGCATTAGCACTAATATAAGCATTTGCAATATCTTTTTAATAATATCTTTGCATTCATTTAAAATTAGCTTCTATCTCTTTTTGCACCTGCTGCTGATTGGTGTTGCCACTCAGATAAGGTTTGTAGCTGCGTCGGCTGATGCTACGGAGGTCCTTGATTGCTTCAGCTGGCATAGACTTGGAAAATCCAAGCCCACTCCAGGTGTCTGTGGGTGTCCGAACCTCTGTGACCACAGGTTTCCTCTGCATGGCTGTTAACCCAACACAACACAAAATGCAGGAGGGAAAATTAAGACCATTGAGTCAAAGACAAAACAAAACAGATCTATGCTAATTCACTGCTTGTCTATGGATGCAGCTTATCACATGATAAATTTTAAGATGTTGTAATGTTAATAGGAGAAGTAAATGCAACAAACTATGGTGCTGTAGAGACATAGTATTTTAGTGCTGTAAGTTACTCATCTACACTCTGGAGACATTGGTATGATTGCCTCCTGATGGGTTAGTTGCCATCTTATAACGCACTTCTTATTCTTTTATGGTTTTTCTTCTGTTTTTTTGTTTTGTTTTTTCCTTTAGTGTATATTTGGACTTTGAGTCTGTGCAATAAATCATTCATTCATTCATTCATAGTACTAATTAATATTATAAATATACATATTCACTATGAAAAAATAAATTCTTTTCATAATTAACTGAATTCAGCCCAGTTAGTTTCTGCCAAAACTGCCTGTGACAAAACAATGGGTTTCCTCAACATATGAATCTGGTTCAGAAATTGCATCATCACTTCACACAAAGTGAAAGATGAACATGATTATAACCGTTGGAACAGTATTTGTATGTGCACACGCATATCAGTGTGACTAAATGCCCCATTCATGCACCAGCATGGATGTTCCTAATGACTGTGAGGCAGATGGCCCATTCAAACTGCTAATTCATATTCCCATAAAACAACACAGAGGGAATTGGTACCATTTGGCTGCAGATCGTGTCTGGATCTCTCATTCGGCATGATGGATGAGGCAATGCATCTCCTTACTAGTATATATGGATATGTATATGCAAGCATGATTGGGTCCATGTGTGTGGTGTCAGTGTTGTGTATCCAACTCGTGTGAATTAAGTGGGAGTGCCAATACGTCTCTATTCTAACTTTGGCACTGTGCAGCCTATAAACATGTCCTCTGTATCAGTTGTCCTGGCAGTAAGTAACTCTGAAATGAGCTTCTTCTATGAAATCACGCCCTCTGCTTAGAATATCAGTATGTTACTTCCATTACCTTCTCAGATGAACTAAACAAGAACTGTTTTTTTCTGGCCTAATCATAATATGTCATTAAAAACAATGCTCAGAACAACATTTGTACATCAAGCCACATAAAATGAGTTTATATTATAAGAGGCATAAAACAAAATTCCCATATTTAGCCATTAAGTACATTTTGTTGTGTACTTGGAGTCTCAGGAGTGCAGACAAGTGTAATTTAGCGCTCCCCATCATTGGAACCTCTTCAAAGTGGCTGGTTAAATTCTATTTTTCTTGGAGTTGTACCCACATGAGATGAAAAAGCCCTCTTTCTTTGTGTGAAGCACTTCAAGGATGAGTGCGTCAGCAACTAGCCAGTACCAAGACGAATTGCTTGAAAGACTTTAATCTGATTGAGAGGCTAATTCTGTCTATGGAAATGACAGACACAGGGTGTGGTGAGCTACAAGTAACACTAAAATAACAAATTTTATTTTAGACATGAATTTATTGTGTTGACATGATGTCTTAGCCACTGTTTTGATAGCAGTAGCATGGTATCTTCTATTTATTCTAGTACTGTGTGCTAGCTTTTAGCTCATTGAGGTTTTGAATAGTATTATCACATAAACAATTTGCCATTATTTGGGCATTTTTGTCATGAGGAACATATAATCCAAATACATTTAATGACTTTCTTGGAGTCAGCGTTGGCTTACTCTTCTGTGTTGAGGCCTTGTTTACGAAATGTGTTCATTCACGTTGTGTGGTACCATTTTTTGATTCAAATATATAAGTTTGGATGGAGAAGTCTTCTGCTGTTATCTTCTAATCGTAACTCTTCTATAGAACTACAAAACATTCTACGCTAATTGTGCTCATCGCAAAGAAGAGCTGTTTATAGAGTTCCAAATAATTTTGCCTTATTTTTAAATCTTGAAAACACTTTTCCATAGAAATTCCCCTCTCACATGTGCAATAATATGTCGCCCACACAATCTTTTTAACTGCACGCCAAATATTAAAACTGTCTAGCTGCAGAAATATTTCTGAGAAATCAAGGCAAAAATAGTTGGAAAGCACGAACCTCTTGTTGCCATCAGTTTCTTCTTCTCATAGTCATAATCCTACAAAGCACAAACAGCAAATAAAAAAGGTAAATAATCCATGAAATTGATTTTTCCTCTTTGCTTGCTGGGGATAGACAGCAGGAACCTAATTTGCTGGAGAAATAAGCACTGGCATAAAACTTCCTGCTGCTGTGGCGGTACACTTGTTAACTCGCTGCACTGTAACATTTGAGAGAGATGACAAACAGGAGCAGAAGGAAACAAACACAAAAATCAATTCTCAAATCAAATTTCAAGCTGATCAAGAATGTGAAAACCAACTAACAGCATGGCAGTGTTCCTGACTTTTTCAGTTTATATTATCAACGTCTGTAGGCATAAAAAGTCGCTTCTCTTTCATCTTCTGTGCCACAGGGCTAAGTGAGATTTGATTGTTGGTCCAGAGAGCGATACTCATAAGTTGTTGATGTTGAAAAAAGGCTGCAGTTTCTGCTTTTCCTCACCCCAGCCTTAGATGAGTCAGTGTGAACATTTTGAGCCCGAGGAGCATCTCTTCTCAGGCTGTTCCTTCGCTCACTCCACCCTCGCTCTGTCTCTGCGTTCACCAACCTGACACGTTCAGGACACACATGCACAGACACGAGTGAAAATTTATGGAACATGTGACGGTTGATAATTTGTGTGTATTGCACAGGCATTCATACTGCTTTGACAAAAAATTCAAGTGGTTTTTTTTGACAAATACCACTTGTCAAAAAGTGGTATTTTCAGTCACATCGTGAAAGGATCTGACTGGGACTCTTTGTGATTGACCGACACAAAGTTGTGTAGTGGAAGGAAGATGATACAAGGTTGGGTTTTTTTTTTGCAATTAAAAATTTCAAAAGGGATGTTTTTTTTTTTCAACCTGCATTCTGAATCCCTAAAATAAATCTAGAGAAGCCAAACTACATCAGGCGTGTCCAGAGTCGGCCCTCGAGGGCCGACATCTTGCATGTTTTAGTTCTCTCCCTGGTTTAACACCTGGATCCAATGATGGATCGTTAGAAGGCCTAAGCAGAACATTGACATGCTGAAAAGGTTGTCACTACCAGCAGGGAGAGAACTTAATCATGCAAGATCCCGGCCCTCGAGGACCGACTTTGAGCACGCCTGATCTAGATGGATGTCAAGGGTCAAGGTTCAGCTATAAAGTAAACCTCTCTCACCAGGACTGTTCTGTATTTTGCTCTCTCTACCGTCCAAAGCATTCAGCTGCCCCCCTGTCCTGAAGAAAAGCAGACCTAATATATGGGTGCCTATGTTAATATATTTTTAAATACTAATTAGAGTTCCACTTTTTAAATCTTGGTTCTGAAAACACCGAGGATAAATGAAACAGATGTTGGTGTACTACTGCCAAGGGCTCACCTGTATGTCAGCGCCTGCCCTATGGAATGCCGTCTGCCCTGGCTGTGTGTTTTGCTGATTTCTGGGCCTTGGAGACTCCCCCTCCTACCATTCAGACCCACCCTGCAGATGTTGTTGTTTCCTGCTTTGCACACCTCAGATGATGACATTCTCACAACCTCAACGCTCTCCTCCTCAGATTGGTCAGACTGATTCTCACTTTCAAGGATCTATAGGAAAGGTTAAAAATGCATTTTGTATTCTGTAGAGACCTTTCGGTCAGTTTTCGCCCTTGAAGCCTTTTTAACACAGATAGTGACTCACCTTTTCCAGTTGCCAACTGTCTGTTCCGTTCAGTCCTGTCCTGCCCTCCTCTGTTGGAGAAGTGAGGCCTGGTGGAGCTGACAGGTGGGATTTAGTTCCAGTCAGCACCTCTGTGGTTTGAACAGGTGCAGAGCCTGATCAGGAAGGTCAGAAACATGCATAGTGCATTATTTCAGTGTGGCCAACCTGTGCCAGTGCACACAGAATTCCTTAGTGAGGGATTTCTGTTCTAGATGGACATGTTTGCAGGTGCAAAACTTCAATTAACTCACCCTCAGACTTCCTGGGAAAGAATGTTTTCTCTCTGAATGAGATTCATTCAGTCATTAAATAAAGCTTAGTTATTGTAATTAGTCCACAATAGTCATATTGGGGTATCCATTTATGCATTGGTATTTTTCTTTTTTTTTTCACGCAAGTTTTTGTAATCATGGTTCAAGATAACACAGCTATGTGTCACATTTTCACTGGTTGTCTCAGTATTTTGTTTCTGTCAAATAAGTTAGCTCTGCAGACCTACTTGATGGGGCAGTCGTGGTTTTTGCAAGAATGATGACCTGGCAAAGCCAGTTTGTATCCTCCCACTGACTCGCCTTCAACCAGAAACACCAAATGATCAAAATGCAGTCAAAATTCCTTAAAAATTTTAAAATTGCCCTCTAAATTAGAGCTGATCTGAAGCTCAGATTGAAATTTTGGATTCAGCTATGATGAACTGCAATATTTTCTTCCACTGCTTTTCCAAGGCAATAATAAAATGGGATGCAAATAAGCAATAAGAAATTTCTTCAAGGCATCACTTTTTTATTTTTCCTGTTATGTGCCTGTAAGTAACCCACTGGTTTCTGAAAGTTAAAATAATTTACGGTTGAAGCTAAGTTTAGATGGCTGGAGGTCCACTCATATTCACATTATCATACCCTGTTCAGAGAGAGCAAGCTGCTGCAGCAACATGTCAAGCCAGTAGTTTGCCAGTCTTCCATCGGGTGACACGAGGTCAGGGTTCACTGTAGTTATCTTGGCAGTCTCAGAGGAATCAAGTCCTAGGAGCAGACGCCGGGCTTCATAAATGCAGGAGATGTTCCTTTCCAGACCCTTCACCACCACTGACTGATAAATATACATCAACACAGATTTTTCCCTCATCAGTATTCTGCCCACTGCAGCAGATGGATCTAATGTGGTGAATTAATTTACACCTAAATTTAAACAAATGGGATTTTATTTTAAAAAAAAGAAAGAAATTTCAAATAAATATCTCTTTGTTAAACAGCCCTTATGAAATGAGCACAATATAACAGTCTGGTCCTAGACTGAATTAAGGTTTAAACAGATGGAGCTGAGAGCCAACAAAAAAACTGAATTATTTCATTTTATTATTTTTAATGATGTCTCATGGAAAATAGTGCATAGTTATTTGGATGACACTCACCTTGCTTGTCTGTTTCACTTTAGGCTTGACGCTAATAAAGACTCCGAGGTTTTGCATCATCTGAGCCAGTTTGGAAGGGCCTCCCTCCCCGTCTTCCCGAATGTCAAACATCAAACACACTGGTAGGCAATCCTAGATGTGTGTGCATGTATTTCACCATAAATAGGAAAAGCAAAACACAAAAACAGCTGTGACTTTTCTGGTGGCAGTATCAGAAGCAACGTGCGACTGAAACAACAAAAAGCGTGTGTACCATGAGCTGTTGCCGAGCGAGACACACTCCGTCAGGGCTGCCCTGAATGAGCAATGAGGGGGGACTTTGAGGGGCACTAAGGTCTGGCAGAACGATCTGGGTCTGCGTCTTGTGCATAACACTTAGAAAGTTTGCACCATTTTGCCCCAGCAGGAAGAGATGCTGCTGAGCAGTGACATCCAGCTGGCTGCTCACAATCCCCCCTGGGGCCTCTGACCCAAGCAGGAGCTCCATCAGGATGCACGTCGCCTTCTGTCAGGCAACAATTTATATGCACCAAAATTATACCATGGACAGACACAAGATTTGTAAAATATTTGAGCAGTCTAGGTGAAAGTAACCTTCACAGCAGCTGCGTTGCCTTGCAGTCCCCAAACTGTGCAGGAGCTTCCGTAAAAGGCTGTCTGGGCTTGAGGCAGTGGCAGCACAGCCCTGAAACCCACACTGACCCCCAAAGTCTGCGCCACCTGTTGGATGAGTGGGGAGCCTGCATCTGGCAGAGCCTGGGGTACCAGGCTGACTGGCAGGTCAAAGGTCAGAGAGAGAGGCTGAAGGTCCTACGGTGTGATGAAGTCAACGAAAAAATGAGTGTAAACCCAAGACAGACTGCAGAAAAGGTTGGCATTTGGACAAATAGGCAGAATTATTTGTTCTTGTCATCCCATTGATTGCAGTATTGATCCATGCATCTGACAGCAGGGAAGAAGTGAGTGCTGAGATAAAGTCCCAGCTCAGATTGACTACTCACTCTTATCCTCCTCCTGGCTTCTTCCACCCCTTCTATGGGGCCAGCGATAGAAACCTGGAAAAAATAAGGCCGACAGCCAAAACTACATTTATTTTCAGTTACCTTTAAAGCTGCAGTATTTAATTATATTATAAAAACATATGTTTTTTTATTTATATGTTGAAACTATCAATATGTCGTGACAGTGTAACATAAGTCTGACAATCTGTGAGAAAATCAGGCTTCTCTGCCTTCTCCCTGTTTTTCTTCTGTCATCTTTAATAATACATGCTAAGTCAGAAACTACCAATCAGAGCCAGGGAGAGGGTCTTAGCGCTGTCTTTTGTCAGAATAAAAGTACCTTTAGAAAATTTCAACTCTTAAGCAACATATTTTTCATTAAGCCTGGATATTTGTATTAAAAAAGTTAATTAATTAAAATAATAAAGTAATATGACACGTTAAGCATAAAAACATCACAACTAAAATATGTAAAGCGACAGTCCGTGTGTACTTAATCTTCAAGATGTGCTTAGTGAGTTGACTGAAATAAATGAACTTTCCAGTTATATCCCAACTTAATGAACAGGACAGTAAATGCTGTCTTTCAACCTGATTGCTCTTCTCTCCTGCAGCGTTGTGACGATTGGAGTCAGGGAAGTGGATGTGACAGCATGTGACTTCCATCACCTTCTTTATGTTCCCACCTCCTTTTCCAATGACATGGGAATGCTCTGTGAAAGCCACGTCCATCTTCAGAGTCACCTTGTTCACCTGTTATTCACACAGTCCAGGGACTACATACTCACTCTGAAGCAGAAAGTTAAGAAATTTCACTTTTGAAACAAAGAAACTTTAATGCCCTTGCCACCATTCCCATATAACATTACGAGTAAATATCACTGATTATCTCTTTCTCATGACACCTGTTAGAGTGGGATATATGAGGCATCAAGTGAATAAAACCATTTGGTCTGATCCAACAGACAAGCTGCTGTGGCTAAAATCACTGAAGAAGTTAATGGTCCTTCTGATTGAAAGGTGTCAAAATTCTCACTGCACCACAGTTTATTGCAGACGGAGCTGCATGGCTGCAGACCAGTCCGGGAGGCTGTGCTGTGATCCCAAAATTAGCAAATGAGCAATAAAACTAAATCAAGGAGCAATAAAGCAAGGCTGCCAAGTCTAATGAATCAAATTTTCTTTTACATCTCATGGATGACTGGGTGCATGTACCTCTTTTAACTGGGAAACACGTGACACCAAGAGGGAATATGGGAACAATTCACTGTGACGCTTTGAGCATTGAAAACTTGGGTGACTCTATCCAGGCAGATTTTATTTCGATACGTACCGCTTACCTAAATGTGGGGCATATTAGTGCTATAATAAATGATATAAAATGTAATTATGTTGAATCAATCTGATATATTTCACCATTATTCACCGCAGCACGCCTTCAGAGTTAGCTAAGTGTATCCTCTGAAGAGTGATAGCTTCCTGTTTTGCTGCAAAACAGCACTATAAGACAAGTGGTCATAATGTTGTGCATCATTTCTGCATTGATCAGAACATTGTTGACAGTTGTTACCTTGGTTTCCAGCACTTCTAGTATCTTCTTTTTGGCTGCCATAACGTCGGTTCTCTTCCCTTCCACCTTCACGTGAGGGTCTAGTTGGAAATCACACACTGTTTTCACACATTTGCATGTAATGCAGTAAAATAGTGCAAGGGAAGAGGAGTAAAGAGCATGACAGGAAAAAGAGATCTCTTGTTTGAATAGAGCATAAAGACTTTGGCACCTTTCTTTGACTTGGCTCCAATCTTTAGTTTGGATGGCCATTTCACCTGAGTGCTAGTTTCTCTCATTACCTGTGAGAGATTACACGAGAAGCAAAGCAGACACTCTCATTGTATGCGTAATGAGGGAACACACCTACACACAGTCACGCAGACAGAAGATTGCTCCATTCCGAGAACACAAAGGCACATTTGCATTTGAAAGGGTGTAATTATCGCCTCTATTAAAAAGTATGAAGAGCAGATGCAGAGTTTGGGGCAAATATTAAAACTAGATATTTCCAGTGATCTGTGAGTTGGTGAGTGTTTTTATGGGTTTAGTAATAAAAGAGCTTCCAAAGAAGATTGACTCACTCGTTCGAAAAACTTTTCTCCTGTCTCTCCTCCGTGTTCCGGAGCTGGAAAGACACAAATAACATTTTTAGTTCGTAGGATTTCTTCAAGAAATACTTTCCAAAATTGAGGGAATAATAAATCTCTCAATTCACTCAATTTATTATTGAGTGAATGAAATGAAAAATAAAATGAAAAATGTTTTTGCTTCTTTATGGTACAGTGTATTTTGCCTCCAGACTTTGAGTTGCTGTGACTCAGTGGGAAGAGTACTTATCCTGCAATTGCAAACTTGGGGGTTCTATTCCAGCTTCTCTCCCCTGCCGCATGTTGATGTGCCCTGGAGCAAAGAACTCCAAGATGCCTGCTGATCAGGGTATGAGTTTGTGTGTTGTTTGTGATGAATTCTAACAACCATTTTTCATACCCCTGGCAGTTTTTGTTATTGCTCTCTGGAAGCAATATTAACATTTTGGAGTGGCTAAGCCAAAGTCCTGGTTTGAATCTGTGGAGGAGTGATGATTAAGGTGATTGTAAGGAGGCCTTCTAACCTCAAATAATTAGAGCTCATCAAATATAAACCATTTCAATACCAGTTGACATCTGCAAAAAAGCTTGTCAGAGACTATTAGAGTTGGAGTGATATGTCAACGGCTTTGTTTATTGAGAAGGATTTAAATTTGATGACTTTTTCATATGTTTTCAGTCAGAAAGACAAACCTAACCTGACAGCATGCAGATGGGTGTTGTAAATACTTGTTAAATTGATTTCTTTTAATAATTCAGAGCAGAGCATATCTTGAGAATTTTTTTGCTTTAAAGTCCTTCACCTTTTTTATTCAACCACACTTTCCAGTGATGAACTTGGATTCCAGCTTATTTTTGTAGCTTCCTTTCATTGTGCAGGTTGTTTATAACTGTCTGCTAAACGTAAGTCAAGTAAGAAGTATGTCCAGTGATAGTGCATATCATAACATGGTTTTAACATTTCTGTATATATTTTTTTCCACTGGCCTTACTTTTTTTTTTTTCTTGAGGAACTGATTTTGGGGTTTTATGTGCCTCTGAACCATTCAAATTGATAGTTTAAACATACATATATTACTCTCTGCAATAAAGTTGCATTATATGAATTCCAAAATTGAATTAATAAAAACACTTAAAATTTAAATTGCAGTTTCTTCTGAAACTGAGAAAAATGAGGACAAAACACTGCAAACTACTTTATGTGAAGGTGAATCGGTTGCCATTTTTTGTTGTTCTGTTCACAGGGTAACTTTTTACAACATGACACGTGTACAAAGTCAACATTGTTGAAACTTTGCCAAGCAAGTAGAACAAGAGGTTGCTGGAAATATATCCAAGTTTAAAAGGCCATTGCTCCTTGGTAACATTTACAGGATTAAAGGGGAGCTTTAGAAACAGTCCCCCCACCCTCGCCTTGTCATCGCTATGGGTTACACAGGCCAGAGCTGAGGAATGGGAAGAGAACAGAGTGAGGTGGAGCGAGAAAGTTGCACATCAGGAAGACAACTACAAATCAGGTTTTAGTCACCAAATCACATTAGTGGCATGTCCTCATGTAAACACCCCCCAGTTTTAGAAAGCAAAAGATGACTGTGGAAAGAAGACACTATATAATTCAAGATGAACTGCAATGTAACAGAAAAGCATGAGAAACATGCCTTGTACCCTGGCCAGTGCTCAAACAGACACACACCATCCAAGCTGCAAACACATTACAAGCTACAGTTATTGGAGTCGAATTGTTTTAAGGGCCGCACCATCATGAGCAAACATAATCTCTGGCTGCTGTGAGCAAGTCAAAGAGTTTCCCCAGTAACATGAGGGAGGCATTTGTCATAAAGCTGCCAAGAGGCGATAACTAACGGGAGCAGTTACCTTCGCTTCCCAGGCAGAGAGGATAAAAAGCGAAAAGGGGCTTCTGAATGCATAAGCCAACGCAGGTCATAAATCACAAAGCTACAGCAACAGGAGTTTAATGCATGGCAGTTACTGATGGCAACAACAAGCAGCTGGAGGCGGTGACGCTGGTTCAGGTAGATAACAAGTGCCAACGCAGAGGAGGACTGTGATAGGCATCAAAAGGAACAATCTGTTGCTTCTAAGGCAGAACATGAAGATGTAAAGATCATGAGAGACCCAAGAAAGCTATCTCACTCACCATACAGCATGGTTTCAAGCTTCTTCCTGTCAATCCTGAACCTCTCCTCCACCCACTCTGGATCCAAGCTTTGCCTTTTTGCATCCTCTCCAGTGAAGCTTTGTACTTCTTTCTCCTCTTCCTCATCCTGCTTTTGCTCTATGGGGTCAATCTCTGCTGCTGAGTCCAGATCTAAACTAGTTTCCAGTTTGGGCTGCTCAGGCCCTGTGATGTTCAAAGAAACAGGGGAGCTTTTCTCCATGATGTTGATGGCAGTCGTAGCAGGACTTAGCCCTTGTCAGTGTTTGTGCATGTGTGTGACCAAGGAGACAGCCCAAGTGAGAGGAAAAGGGGGACAGAGGCCAGAATCAACCCTCCTCCCACCGTCTTTTCTTTGACCACCCGCCTCCTTTCCCTAAATTTGGTAGGAAAATTGAAGTCTTTCTCACCCCTTTCAGCCTGTTTAAGACGTTGAATAATTTGTTGCCATAGCTTTAACTGCAAAGACGCTTTAAATATCTTACTCCAACTACCACTTGAGCAACATCTTTTCTGAAATCTAGAGTCATTCAATTCTTGACAAAGCCAAAGTAGCCCAAAGTTCAGTCCTGAATGGACACTGACGTGCTAGCTCACAGAGCCAATCACACACATCATGAAAATGATCTTCACAGCAGTACACACAGCTAGCAAAACATTCATCCAGCTAACCACTGGCCCTCTGCTGTTGTCTGCATTTACCCCCTTCTAAATAGAAAACTGGAAATGTCAGAGGTCTGAGTGAAGAGAAGCGAAGAGGTGTACTGTACAAGAAACCCTCAAATTCACCTACACAACATAGAGCACACTTCAAAATCATCTAAAGGGGTAATCTGGGTTTATTGATCATGTTACAATAAACAGAACATAATTGCAAAGGGATGTATTGAAGTTCTCTAAATAAGCTCATACAACCAAGAAAAAATGCACTGGAACAAAAGTTTGGGAAAACGTCAAGATTTAAAAGTAGATTTTCACAGATGCTCTCTCCATCAAATCTGACTCCACTGGAAGAATTTTGAAAAGGTCAGGGAACATTTTCAGATATACCACAACAGTAGAGACACTACCCACACTGTAAAAGTACACTAAAATACCAGCAGCTGTGGTTGCCAGTATTTCACCGTATTTTAAAAATACGGTAGAATACTGGCAGTTTTTATAAAATTTAACCGTATAAATACGGTAAAGGTCTGGCAAACACAGCTGCCAGGATTTTACCGTAAATTAGAGAGTAAAAGGGGTATTAATATTACAACCACTGTAAATGCTGCCACTACATTCAGGTAAGCAAAGCATAACAGCACTGTTCAGTCACTATTCATCCTTGAGCTGAGTTCTCTCAAATTCAGCTCTTTGTTTTTCAAGTATTAACTTTTTGTTTTGATAGAATTTTATTTTAGAAGCCAAAACAAAGCAGTGCATAAAATATTTAACATACTGCATATCAAGTATTTGTAATCAGTTTCCTTCAGTCTGAAGTTTTAAAATAAAATGAAGAGCAATTAATTTGCTTCACTCAAGTGTTGGAAGCTGCAGTTACTTTGTTAATCAATAAAAGAAATTAGAAATTGATACAAATCAATCCCATTGAACTGAATGTGATGCAATGGACAAATGCAATAGATATTGGGCACAATTCTTAGTCTCTCTAGATGAATAAGCACATGCTATGGATGAGTCTGATGAACAGGGTGCAGCCTACAATCGGGCTCAAAAACGTGACATGAAACTTTGGCTGCAATAGGCTACATATGAGTTTACAGTATTTATTTTAAAATATATGTGTTTCACAGTTACCTGCTTGTAACTGTGAAATTATTCTGCAAGAATTCAGGAGGGAAAACTAGGGACATTTGCATTTTCACCTGCAGCATCTTTCAAATATGTCAGAGAAAAAGTTGTGGCTCTCTACTATACTGTTTGTCAAGTTGCTTCTTTTATGAAAAAAGTAGAAGAGTTCAAAGTCAGGAGTGTGCTGATGAATTGGGAATTCATAAAAGCAAAACAAGATTTCAGAAATAGCTTACTGCTTCTTGAGTCCCTTTGCTGTTTTAAATTTGTCAAAATGTCAAACACAACATGAAGTAGGAGCAAAAACAAACTGCTCAATTAGTCAGCTCTGGTGGGAGTCCCTTTTCAGCTCAGGCCGATGTTTTCCATATTGCTTTGACAAATATAGCCTCAGGCAGACCAGTAAACAGTTTCTGGCAGTGCAGAGACCCTGCTAACATTACATTCTACTGCAGGCAATACGCCAGAGGAGGAAGTGAAAGACCTGATGATTGTGTCACCATGGCAACAGGGCAAGGAGTGAGTCACTCCAAGTTGGACCTGACATCACAAGTGCACGTCTCATCCTTTGTGCCGTCCTGTTGTGTTCAGGCCCATTTGACTGGAAGATGCTGTGGTTCCAGTAAGATGATGGTGACTGCATCACAGTTTTAATCACCCGGATGGGCAAAGAAAAACAACTGGTGAGCCTCAATCCAGAAATGAATCAGAGGGTTTCTAATTCTACCCCACTTTATCGACCTTTTTTATCTGCAAAGAAAATCTTCAGAAATAAGCATCTTTGCATCCTGAGGGGCTGTGAGTCATCAGATTCAGAAGAAAAGTTTAAGACTTGCAAAGCTAATGGGGGTTTATTCCTAATCAAACTATTAGAGATAGTGATGACTGGTCTTACTATTTTTACCAATAATGATGGAACATTATAAAAAAAAAATTTGAATTGAAATTTGACTGCAAATTTTAAAAAAAAATATATTCTCACTATATTCTTCAAAAGAATAACATAGAAATTGAAGATTTACTTAATATTTTGGCCAATTTTTTTGACTGAACTCAAATTGCGGCGGTTACATCACATATGCACTTTTAAATACCATAAAAAAAGATATCTCCTGAATAAGATATCCTTAATTTGATCTCAAAAAACTTACTTTAAGATTGTTTTCTAATTTTGGTTAAAAATATTATAAAAAATGTCCATTAAAAAAACATTATGACATGACTAATAATAACTTTTATGTAGTTATCACATATTTTTACAGCTACATAGGCTGTTAGGGTTGGAATAGAGTTATAATTTGAAACATTGTTTAAGTTGTGTTTGTAAGTTGTCAGTTTTCTGTATACAACAATAGCTTTTGTGAAAACTATGAATAAGCATGCTTTTTATTAACTTTTGTGGGTTTCTCTGTTTACTTTAGTCCAGCTTGAAGACAACATATTGAAAATGCTTATCAAACATTAGATTCATTCTGCAAGTCATTTTTATATTTGTCTGGTCCTCATAAGTAAAACAAATGAAGAAATAGGGAGTAATTCAATTCACTTCTTCAATTCAACAAAGATATTTCAAAAGAGGTGATTTCCAAAGAGGTTTAGCGTCACAGACTTTATCGAACAGTGGATGAACCCTAACCCAAACAGAATGAGGAATAATCTCTCAAGTGTTGTGTTAGGGCGTTTGTTTTTTTTGTTTGTTTTTTTAAGAAATATGTCTTTCAGATGTTCTTAATTTGCTGTATAATGGGGCTTTCAGGGATATTGTGCCTTTCTTAGCACTTCTTTTGCCTTGTTTTATTATTTCTTTATTTATTTATGATAAAATGGTGTAACAAATTTTGCTGACTAAACTGCACCTTGTAAAGAAAGTCAGGTTTACTTATGTATTTGCGTTCTCATGAGCTTTCCTTCCCGCTGAAATTCCCCGGTTCACCAATAGGTGGTGCAATGATTCTGCATTGCACCACTTTGTCAAACGTTCAGTTGCGTCACCTGCTCTACTTCCGGTTTGCGAGTCTTCCGACACATCTCGTGACTGCTTTTTTTATTTACCACCAAACAAAGAGAGATAAACTGATGCGCTTTTTATAGCGCATCAGAAGCGATTCTTTGCTATTAAACATGTATTTTCGGTAATAAACCAGCAGTTAAAGCTGCACCAAAGGACGAACCGGGATGTGGAGAGTTCAGGGTTTTGTCGGAAGAGGTAAGAGGAATGACATTGACCCTAGAGAAATGAAAGTTTTTATTTTACCTTTTATCTTGTGCCATTTTATTGCTAGCTTGTTAGAGGTAAATCGTACTAATTATGGTTTCTATGTAGCATTTTTTTAACGTTGAGGTGCACTATTTTGCATTAAAGCAAGTCATATGTTGCTTTCTATCCGCTGGATAGGTTTGTTTTTGTTCAGTGAAGCTCACTTCCTGCCTTAATTTCATCCTAATTTCTATCCAGTTTAAGAGGCGGAGTTTGAGCAAGAACAAGATAATGTTTTATGTCAGAGAAAAGCATAAAAAACTACTGAGCAGGGTAAGCACGAGTGAGGAACATTAGTTTGAAGGTCTGTTTTCAGAAAAGATGGTGAGGATAAGAAACACCAGGGATAGACATTCAAATTAAACACATATTATGGATTTCAAGGAAAATCCACAAAGGGTTCAAAGAAGCAAAAGACCAGCAATGAGAGCAAGTTTTGTCTAAAAGCCAAAAAATCCTACTGAATTAAGCTACTTTGTGTTATCACAAAAAAAAAATAATAATAATAATTTTCACAAAATTGATCCTAAGCCTATATTTAGTGTAGAAAAAAGATCAGTTCAGACAAGTTTAGATTTTGTAGTGACTGAACAGGAGTTAAAGTGATTCAGGTGCTGAAATGTGTTGTACATTTTGTTGTTTTACTTTCACAAACATGATTAGGGTTTTACAAATCCTAAATTATGTCTTAAGGTATGTTTTGCCAGTGTATGATGATCCTGTCAGGATTTTAGTACTTTTCACAATCCTGCTGGCTCTGTTGCTTTTACCAGGAGTGGTACATTTCTGCACATAGCAATAACCGCTCATTTCAAAGAAATATATATTTTTGTAAAAGTTACATAATTTGTAGCTTTAATGGCTTCCAGAGCCATTTTTGTGGCTTTTATTATTTAGGACTACAAAGTGCATGTTGTAGCTTTGGGGATTTAATAAGCTGTTTCTCTATAAAATGAAAACCTGGATATTTGAGTTTAACTGAGTAACCTTTGCTGTTCTTTCCCCACTCTGCGTCCATGCAGCGCTCCATCGTTACCATGGCAGCGGTACCTTACGACTCCCCCAGAACCACCATGTGGAGGACGAGGTCATCAGTGGCTCAGCTGCTCTCTCTACTTCTCGACACCCCTTCGACAACAGGTGCCTTCCCCTTCATTGCTTCTGTTTCAGTTTTTCACTTCGTCCATCCTTTTGTAACCCTGTTGAATTTCTCTTCTTCCAATGACAAGATTATTGGTTTTAAAATAATAACCCAGCATTTTAAACATTTCTATTTTGTCTTCAAACCTGTTGGTACAATTATTTTATTCATAAGGTTTGGATGCATTTAAGCCTCAGATATAGTCTTTGTCTCTGTCTGTTGCAGTTTCTTTAGCCACCGTTTGAGCCTGTTGCATTGATGCAGATTCATTTTCAACTGCTTGCATCAGCCTGCATCATCAGCATGTGTTTTAGTATAAGTAGCGTTAACAAAAAGCAGATGTAAACAGAGGCTGCTCAAACTGAAAATTCCTGATGTTGTGTACTGTGAGATTAAAATACAGAGAGATGTATCACATTTTTTTTTCTTCTGTTAATATGCAGATCCCAGGAGGATGATGGAAAGAGGAGGAAGAAAGAGAAGTCGTTTCAGTTTCATGCCGAACTTCCAAATTACACTGCCCTGGATGCTGTGGGATGGGTGGGTCTTTGTCAAAGATGATCACTCAAAGATATTGTGTTATTGAGTTTGAAGTAATTGACTTGTGGTAATTTATCAGAAAGATGTAAAAAGTGTATATAATGAAAGTCTAGCTTTCTGTTTGACAGAAATCAGTAATCAGAGGACTAATTTTAATCGTACTAAACAACGTAAAACCAGGAAGTGAAAGCCTCTGAGCTTAGTGCCACAATGCCGACCACTTCTGGAATACTATCAGGGTTTCCTGGCACAGATGCAGTGGAGATGTTCTCGTGACGGTGGCTTTCTCCACAGGGAGCGGTGGCAGTGCTGTTTATGCAGATCTGCAGAAGGATCCACTCCAGGTTTTCTTCAGGCAGCGAGCCCAGTCCCAGCGCTGGAACCCTGACAGCTCCCCCATCCCTGCAGAAATGCGGATACCGCGTCCTGCTGGATATCTGTGAGTCTTTCTGGCACCATTGTAGTAGAACGCCCACACCAACTAAACATTAAAATCACTGCCAAAATTCATGAGATGTTTAACAGTCTCCATCCCATAACCCCTTTTTCCTATACCCTTGTGTGATCAGTATTCCAACACACCAATGTTGTTTGTTGTCAGCAGTATCAAGACGTGACGTCCTGCCCAGAGGAAGAAATGTCTTGTGTCTCCAGGCTGTGCCAGAGGGACAGAATCAAGATCAGTCCTCATCTCAAAGCAGCAACAGCAGTGGGACTACTGACAGTTCCCTCTCTGACCACCAGGAGAAGCTCTTGGGCAAGGATCCACTGACACCTGGTTTGTTCTGTGCTTTAATGTCAGATTCTGTGAAGTAGAGCCACTCTTGATGTTTTAGTACAATATTTGTTGAGGATGGAGTTTTATACTTGTTATGTCTCTGACACACAGAGGACCCACATTTGAGTTCTCCCCTGCAGACTGAGAATAACCAAAAATTAACGGATAACAAAGACGAGGTGAAACTTTGGAAAGACTGTCTTTTCAGCTGTTCATAACCAGACCCAGTCGAGTTGAAATCTTATTTTTATTGTTGTGTCTTTATCTTTGTCTGTGTTTTTAGGAAGTGTCAGATAAAGAGAGGCTGACAGAAGCAGCGCTCAACCTCAGAAGTGTGGGGGACACCAGCGTACCTGTAATCCTGAACATCATTGGTAAAGATTTACTGAGAAATTCAGCTCAGAATATCACCCAAACCTTCATGTGTAGAAACCTTTGTCCATTTGTTTCTCTTTTTCTGTGTATGCAACAGGTCTAGAAAGTGCCAAGAAAGAAAACTATGAGGAAGCTTTCTGCTGCTTTCTAGCTTCAGCTCAACATGGCTACAGCAAAGCGCAGTTTAACACTGGAGTGTGCTACGAGAAGGGCAGAGGAGTCAGCAAGAACAAGGAGAAGGTCAGACCATTGTTCATTTTTATGATGCTTTGTAATCTTGACACAATGAGATTAGCAAAAAAAACAAAAAAAACAACTCTTTATAATCTCAGTTAAATCATGCTTTTATCATAGATGACCCAAAGAAAACCCAGAAATGCAGTTCTTAAAATATAAATATATCAGATGTTATGTGTCAAATCCTAAACTTATTTATTGCAAAGTCAATGTACATGTTCTCTATATTATAGAGCATCAGCTCTTATTAGTCAGAACTGGTGCACATTCCAAAACTGAGTAAAGTGTTAGTTTTTATCTCTATTATACATCACGGTAGTTGAATTTGTTTTATTAATGTGAATAATGTTAAAGATTAGGCATTCTTCTATTCCTTAAAAATGGTTTTGTTTTTTAAAAAAAATTCAATAAGGTTACTTACACCTGTGCACCTGTTTTGGTTTTATTAACATTTTTTTCTTTTCTTCCCTCCCCCCCATTTTTTCAAGCCCTTAGTTTCTTTTTTAGTTACAGTTGACACTTATCCCAAAGCAGGTCATATTTACATTAATATGTTTGATTACATCTAATCTGAACCTATGTCTGTGTATCAATGTATTTATTTTCATATCAAATTAATTATTTTGAACCTGATTTTAATATTTTAAGTGTTTGTCTTTTCTCTGTAAGGCTCTTCACTACTACAAGCTTGCGGCCATTAGTGGTCATAAACAAGCTCAGTATCGCTATGCAAAGCTGCTGTTAGCCAGCAGGGAGCATCAGAGTACAGAGGAGGTGAATACAGCCATTAAGTTACTGGAAGAAGCAGCTACAGCTGGGCTCACGAAGGTAAAAATCAAGACAGGGGTTTCTTTAAAAGTTCAAATCCTTTCTGTGATAATCTTTGGAGGTACAGTATTGAAATACTGTTAAGTAATTAATGAATAACATACTTTAGTCTCTTGTCTTTTAGATTTACTGAACTTTTTCATTAAAATTATGCTTTTTGTCAGAGCAGCAAAGCAGTAGATAATATAACTAAGACAATTAATTCATTTGATTTTATGTTGATTTAATGTGTTCTCGGTCACACCATTGTGGCAGTTTGGATTATTTTGCTTTTTCATTTGGTTGTGAAAAACAAAAATAATTAACTTAAAAGTATTCATAAAAGCCCAAATTTCAATTTTTGGGGGGGTTTAAATATCTTTGGTTATCTAACTTTGCTAAGAGAATTATAAACATCACAATTAACCATATTATACTCATAAGATTGAAAAATGTTGGGATCACTGAATAAAAATATTTTTTTATAATGGCAGCTTGTCTGGACTTGATTGTTCTATAAACATAATAAAACAAGAACTCCTTAACACAGGGGTGTCAAACTCCTGTCCTCAAGAGCCACATGTCCTGCAGTTTTTAGATGTGCCACAGGTACAAAACATTGGAATGAAATGGCTTAATTATCTCCTTCTTGTGTAGTTAAGTTCTCCAGAGCCTTGCTAATGACCTAATTATTCTATTCGGGTGCCGCAGAGGGACATCTAAAAGTCCAGGAGTGGACTTTGAAACCTGTGCCTTAACACAACTTTTTCCTTTTCTGTTATTTAGGCTCAGATCTGCCTGGCCTCTTTTTATTCTCAGCATCCTGCCAAAAATGTGTGCAAGTCCATTCAGTACCTGAAGATGGCAGCAGAGAGTGGAGTGAGTCCCCTTCTAGATAATTCTACTGTAGATGTTTATCAGTCGCTTTTACGGAGACATTTCCCTCCCCATCCTGGTGTATTATCTGAACCAGACTGCATTAGAAAAGTTTACTACAGACATATGTTACTTTATTAGATTTTATACAACTTTCTGCTTCAGCTTTGTTTATATACTTTTACTGTCACTATTATTAGTATTGCAGAATTTTTATTGTGTTGGTTCATTTAAAATTGTAGCTACAGTGGAAATAACTCATGAAACCTGTTTCTTAATTTGTGGACCAAAATGAAACTTATAAATCTTAAACTCTGTTTTTGTGCTCAGGACAACTCTGCTCTGTTCTTGTTGGGTCAGTGTTACGAAAGCGGCATTGAGGTGCAGCAGAATTTAAAGACAGCAGTGGAGTTTTACAAGCGAGCCGCACAAGCAGGAAACAAGCAAGCAAAGATCTTACTGACGCCTCATGATAATTCTTACAGAGGTAGGTTCAACTGATCAATAGGAAACATGTGTATTGCTCCTTGTTGATGTATAACTGTTGTTAATGGCTGTTTTTATGTATTTATTCTCACACTTGATGACATAGATGCAGCGATGCGCTCCATCCGATCAGCTCCCTGCTTCTCTGTGGCTGACAGCTGGTGCCAGCCGCTTTCTTCTCTGGCCCATCATTCCCAGTCCAGTCTCTTCCCTCATTCGTGGAGCACCGACAGCCTGTGTGCACCTCTGTCACTATCCCCCATACCTGTTCACCTCCATCCGCCCGGCACAGAAAGGGGAGTTTGCCAGTGGACAGTAGGAGTAGGATAGGTGGCATAAGACAAAAAAATAAAATAAAGCCAAGCTACATGTACAAGGAATGTATTTCAATTTGAATGTGGCATCTCTGAAAGGAAAGGGATGGTGTTTTCTGACTATATACTGTGAGGTCTGAATATGTGGTGTTGTGTTTTTTTTTAGTTTTTGTCTGAAAGATGGTCAGAAAACAATCTGACAATGAAATAGCTTTAGCTTTTTTAGGCTATAAGTGTCTTTATTTGTTCTCTAAAGTGCAAAGGCCTTCAGATTGCCTTTGGTTGGGTTTCTCTGCTAACGCACAAGTAGGTTTAATCTCTTCAAAAGAACTACAGTTACCAGGAATAATGCTAATCTCTGCTGTGTTGTATCAGTGTCATGTTTCACCTGTGGCAGTGTTAATTGTAAGGAGGCTGTTTACTCTGTGAAATGCACATTTTTAAGTAAAACACTTTTTAAAAATCCAACTGAGTTCCTGACTTTCTGTGAAAGGATATGATATTTTCTTTGATTAAACTTAAATAGTCTTTGTGCATGTATGGGTTCTCTTTGGGTAATAGGGCATCCACAGCAAATTACCCATTCAAAAATATGATTTTATTTTTAATTAATTGAAACAGTGAACTGTTTTTTTCTAAATGTCATTTTACTATGAGTGAGTACATGTTTGTTTGTCCTGTGATAGACTAGTGACCTGTCCAGCCTTTCACCCAATGACCACAGGAGATGGGCACCAGAAGACAATGGATGGATGAACAAATTAGGCCTCACACGTTGACATTAATGTAAACAACCTTTTATTTTACAATTCAATTTCATTATCGTCTAATCATCCATCAATTCATCTGTAAATTGATTTGAAAATGTTTTTTCAACGCTGTAAGATGTTTACTGGCAATTTTGGAAATTAGGTCTGAAGAAGGGTGTGGAATCTAAAACCGAAAATATCTTGGAGCCTTGGAACAAGAAGCATCTGATTCTTGCCTGGCTCTTTAAGAGCAGCCGAGTGTGTTCAGTGTGCTGCGTGATGTAACAAACCGATGATGTGTGATTTCATTACCTGAGTTGCAAACTAACTCCGGTAGATTTATTATTACGGCTGCGTCCCTCCGCTTCGTGCTCCCGGCGTCTTCCGTTCGCGGCTCCCATTGGCCGGCTGCGCTGAAGAGAGAGAGAGCGAGAGGAGGAGAGGGCTCCACAGCGCCACGCCGCGCAGCTCCGGGGATCAACTGGCGCAGAGAGAGAGCGCACAGCTCGGCCGCCAGCAGCGCAGCGAGCCGCGGGGCTGGTGAGGGCGGAGGGATGATGTGATGCGGGCGGCCCGGCTCAACGCCACGGGCAGGACTGACACTTAAAAGCAGCGCTTGACACCGGCCCACTACTTTGTGTCTCGTCGTCGTGAGAAGGGAAAGGGAGGCGCGGACAGCTGAGCGAAGCGGTGAGTGGATGTAAATAGATGCTCTAACTGGGATGCGCTCCGCTCCCAGTGCGGCGGTGGTGATGGGGCTGAAGAGAGAGAAGAGATGCGAAAGATCTGCTGCGTCTGCCCTGAAAATTAGACCCTCGATTTCGCCACAACACCACATCTACTTTTAATTCCTGGCATTTTAGGTAGGCGAGATTAGATCAGGCTGTCCCTGGTTTATCTAGGAAGGAGTTTACGGAGGCTGCAAGAAAAGCAGGCGCAGGAATACTCCACCCATGACATCATCGACTTTTGCAAGTTCAATTTCTCCCCAGCTTGTGCTTTCATCTGTTGCATTTCTTTTTTTCTCTCTCTCTCTCTCTCTCTTTTTTTCTTTCAGAAGCTGAGCAGCTCAGAGTTGAGGGAGTAGAGACGTCATAACTAGCTGATTTCCTGTAAAATGTGTTATGATTAATGCAGGAAGCCTGTTTTTGAAATTAGCTAATAACATCTTCAGATTAAAAACACTTATGTGTGCAAATTGATTAGGAATCAAAAGAAGATTCTGATGTTTTTTTTTTTCCTCCACAGTTTTAGAGATGATGCTAGATTTTGTATGTAAAAAAATATTGGATTTTGTCTTTTCAAGTACATTTGTGAGAAAGGTCATGACCAGGGTGTTGGGGGGGATTTCCTCATAAATTCAAATTCAAATGTACGTTACAGTTAAAAAGAATTTAAACTCAGACTGAGCTGATGTTGGTAACATCTTTCCTTCTCCTGAATAACTTCCCTTGACATGACGCACAGCAGATTTATTGACGACTTTGCAGGAATCATAACAGCCTCTTTGTGTTGACTGTGTCCCACTGTCCTGCAAACTGCTGTGTCATTCTGCTCCCTTTCTCCCTGTAATAGTCCTCCTTTCTCCTCCTCTCCCTGCATCCTGTCTCTGCCCCACTTAGCCCATAACTACCAGAGAACCTGTCTGCATCGCAGAGGGGAGGGTTTCAGGCGAAAAAAGGCTGCTGTTTGTGTGTTGATGATGCCGTTTGTCCACCTGATCAGTAACAATGTGAAGCTACAGTAGTTTGTACTAACATTTGAACCATTTTGATTCATTTGTTTGTGGAATTTACTGCTACAACGTCACTTAACCAAAACTCTTGAGAACTTTTAGAAATTTGTCACGCTGCTACTAAAAAGCTCAGTATGATTTATTGGGCTTTTAAGTGACCAACCATCACGCACTGCTGTGTAATTGTGAAGTGGAAAGAAAATTTGATTTCCAAATTTACATGCAAAAAAAAATATCAAAAAATGTTTGCATGCATTTGAGATATTATGTCGTAGAACCTGCAGACTCTAATTATAATTTTACAGACTTTGCACAAATGGAGACTGATATTTTTGTCCATCCTTTGTGAAATAACTAATTTTCTGTTGTATTTATTTTCATATCCTGCCACATATTCTGAATTAGATTTATGTCTCCACTTTGAGGATGCTATTCTCACTCAATAATATGCTTTGATAAACCATTCCACACCTCTGGCTTTATGTTTTCGGGTTGTTGTTAAACGTGAACCTTCATTCCTACCTTCAAGTCTTTTGTGCCCTCTAACATGCTTTATTTCGAGATTGACCCATTTTCCCATTAACATTGATCAGTTTCCCTAACCCTGTTAAAGAAAGCACCTCCACAGCATTATGTGTTTTACGGGGGAGACACTATGTTCAGGGAGTGGCTGGTGTCAGTTTTCCTGCAGGTAGTAACAGTTCAGTTTTATCCTTATCTTGCCAAACCAACTGTTTCATGTTTGCTGTATCCTGTATGCTCCTTCTTATTGGCTTTCTTTTTTATTGTCACACTTCTATAAAAGTCAGGTTTGTCAACTAGTAGTTGTCCTGACAGTGGATCTTTGGAGCTCCTCCAGGTTGGCTGTTTTTTTTTTTTTTTTGATTAAATGATGAATTTATTAGTTAAAGTGTAGTTATTGTTGGCTTTGACTGGTCCACTGCGTACCGATGTATTTGTATGGCTTGTTGAGCTTGACGAGTTATGTGAGATGGTGCTCCACGATGAGTCTGGCTGTAGTCGTCTTCCCCCAGGATGCTCTCGATGCCATGACGCTAACACTGACTATTCTTTAGACGTGAACTCAATAAATTCTCATAAATTGCATGAAAAAGTTGATAAAATTGTTAAAAAAGCTCCCGAGGCCGTTTCTAAGCAGACTAACGTAAATAAATAGTTTTTACCTCTTTGACGACGTTCTCCGCCAATGTACCCTGAAAAACATCACAGAACATCAGCAGTAGATCAACAGGCCGAGCAGTCAGACAACAGCAGGAAAAAATCAGTTATTTCCAGTAAAATCTTCCTGGAGCTGCTGGGATTGGCTATGTTAGCCGGTTTGTTTCCAGCTAACTCCTCCCTTTTAAAGGCCGCAAACCAAAGTAAACTACCGGCTCAGAAAGCAACCTTTCTGCCGTTCTGACACTCTTCCATCCCGCCGACCTGTCCCCGCTTCAAGCCGCCTTTCGACTCCGTTAACCGGAAGAAAGAAAACCGTCAGTTCAATCAATTTATTTTCTGTGTTAGAGCAGGGATGGATCTGAAACATGCATCACAGTAAATTTCAAAAAGCCCTGACTCCATGGGATGTTGAAAGCTTGGGTGATTTTGTTGTGATTGAACTTGCTATATATCTCTCCCTCACCTGTCAGATGCTGTCTGGTCTCTAATAATCTCTAAAAAAAACCACTGAATAGCAGGAGAGATAAGATTAAAAAGAGATGGGCACTACTTAGTAATCAGGTGACCAATTACTTAGTAATTGGTGACATGAGGTTGTATTCAGAGGAATCAAAGTAAAGATAACTGAATACAAGTACTTGACATCATTTACACTACAGACTTGCATTGTAAGTCTGTAAGTCTGTAATACATTTTGAAAATCAGTGTATCAGTGAAACTGAAGTTTGAAGTTGTAAAGTGACCAAATGTGAGAAAATCCAAGGGATATGAATACATTTGCATGGCACTACAAATTTATGTCTTCATCGAAAGTCAAGAGCTGATCTGTTGGCTGAATTGGTATTTAATATAGCATGACAATAACGGTTTTGTTGTGACATTGGAGACCTTGGTGCAGGTAGCTTGAACCTGTTGACTGTGTTTGAGACACAAACCCACAGATGAACACATATTCAGCACTAACAGTTTGTTGTGTGGCTCCGGGGAACAACACAGCCGCCACCCAGGAGGGCGGGAGCAGATAGAGGGCCCACAGCAGCATAATGCACCGTCTACATATTCTGCTCTCGTTTAAATTCTCCCCCCGGCCCTTTTCCCATGATAATGTCATGCTTTAAAATCTGCTGTGCTCAAGTTTTCCATATCTTTTAAGATATGATGACTGCAGCAATGTTTGAGCCGGGTTTGTTTGTGATTAGGTGGCAGGATGTTTATCTGTTTGGTTTGCGTGTCTAGACATGTTTACCTGACTGCTTTTCCAAAGGGGTTACAGGCGGGTTAGTTAGTGATGTAACCCATATTTTATATGCGTCATGCCTTTGATCGGAATAATATTTTACCACTCTCTTTGCTGCTATCAAGCCGTCTTTAGTCTGCAACGCAAAGCTGATCCACCCAGAGATAAAAGAGACAGCTAGTTAGCAGGAGCTGCCTGACACCTCTCTTCCCCACAGGCAGGCTTTACTCCTCAGCTTCCCCTTTGAAAGAAAGTCCTGATTTAATGGATCGAGAGTCTGAGTCATTCTGGGAATCATGCGAGTCTATGTCAGTGATGTGACTTTGATGCTGTATTTCTGAGCTCTTTGTCTTTCTCTGCAGAATCTTAGCAGTGTCTTGATGCGTCTTTTTGAAGCCTGTTTAAGCTGCAGCCAATGAGATGTGATATCAGACACTGAATTAATAATCAGAGATGCTCCAATGAGAGGTGTTGCGGCCGATTTTCAATCACAATTTGGGACAGCTGTGACCTGCTGTTATAATTTATTTATTTTTGTATTTTTTTTTTTTTAATTAAAACAATCTTAATCTAGTATAAAAATTTGTGCTTCAATTTAGTTGACAGTTTTTTTTTCTGTTGCTCTCCATCTCCCAACAGCTCCATCCTTGCTGTATATTTCTGGTCAGACATGATGTCAGTACAAACTCCACCCCTCTCTCGCTCTGGCTCCACCCCCTCCACTGGGGGTCTGGCAAATCGCAGTACCCCCTCAGCCACCCCTCCCACCTCTCTGAGTCTTCGCTCATCCTACAACCAGCTGCTTGGTCGCGACGTCATCAAGGAGTCGATGGAAACCGGGAGCTCAGCCACTTTGCCCAAGAGCCACCAGAGGTATGCAATGACCACTGTGCGGAGTGCCATGGGGATAAGTGACAACTTTGCTCTGTCCTCTAAGTACCAACCAGTAACCAGAGGAAGAGGACTCCCAACCAAGTCCTCGTCTAGTTCTGCCCTCTACTCTTCTTCTTCTTCATCCTCCTCCTCCTTCTTTAACACAACTAACCCCAAACTAGCCAAGAATGGAGCTAACATGCAGAGGCGAGCTGAGAGTCAGCAGCTACAGCTGAGCAGGGCAAATACTGTGGAGAAAATTCACAATGATCTCTTCAATAATCCTTCTTCAGATTGGCTAGAGTTTGGGAAAGACAACTCTCAGCTTCCTCCATTTCGTAGAAGAACCAAAAGCTTTTTGGAGTACCACGGAAAATGCTGGGATCTGGACCCCAGTTGGGAAAACAAAGAGGGGAAGGAGGAAGAGGAGGAGAAGCAGCTGCCTGCATCAGAAAAAGAACAGGACAGCCCTGCCAAAGAAAGAGACAGTCAGAAGGAGGAGAAGACCAATGGCAAGCAAAACAGTCATGAAGAAAAGGACAACGTGGAGCCTGTAGTGGAGGAAGATGAGGAGGAAGACGAGCCCACCCCAACACCAAGACAACCCCTACTGCCGGTAGTGGTTGAAGCGCCTCTTTCCTCCACCTCTTCCTCTTCTGCAAACAGCCCAGAATGGATGTCAGATAACCTCAACCACCTCCAGAATCAAGCCCCAGCACCAATTCGAGAAGAGCTGTGTCCCCAAGTGCAAGCTAGTCCACGTAGTCCTGCAAAGCCACCTCGAACCTCCCAGCCCCGGGTGATTAAAGTGGAATTGCACCTCAACAACGAGAACCAGTTTTTACAACAATACCCTCCATTTTCCCCGAAGCAAGCCAGAGCTGCTGAAAAAAACACCCCGACCAAGAATTGGGTATCTCCACCCCTGCAGGAACCAACGCCAGAGACGGGTCTTCCTAAAGTGGGCCTGAAAATGGATTTGACTCCTGACACACCATCAGAGGATGAAGATTCCAGCTGGACCACTCTGTCTCAAGAGTCACCCTCTCCACAGAGTCCAAAAGAGACAGGTTCGATATGTTCATCCTTACAACTGATGTTTTTATTTAAAGAATTTTAATTTATTTGTCTTCCTTTAATCATACCCCAATTGCACCATCTTTGCTCTATATCCTTCTACCTCCATTTGATATATCTGTAATTTTACAGACACCCTTTAACCAAGTAAGGTACCACAGCAATAATGTTAGAGGCTTAAAGGCCCCCTTGAGCAACCTTATGGTGCAGAGAGGAAATACAATGTGGAGAACAGGATGCTGCAGAGAAAAGGGCGTGAAAAAGCAGAGAAGAATTGGAGGGGAGGAGATTTTCCGGCAAGTATGTCAAAGCATTAGCTAGCTAATATTAGGGTATACAGTGTAACATAAAGCCAACAAAGAGAAAGCAAGACAGATTGTTGACTATTGGGCCTTGCCACAAAGTATGAAGCCAGGCTTTGTCATGACAACAGAAACTGAAGACAGACAGACTATTACTGACATTTATCCTCTGGATTCTTATTTCTATCCGTGCTGTTTTGCATTGACTATACTTGCATTACAAGGCCTTATAGAGCTTATCTATGAGCCCAGTTCCTTTGTGTGTGTTTCGATGACATCCACGTGTGTAATAAATGTAACTGCATATCCCTGTCATCCCTCAGCAGATGTATGGGCTGAAGGGGATCTGCCCCCAGGCTGGCGGGAGATCTCAGACTCATCCGAAGTCTATTTCTGGCATGTTCCCACTGGCACTACACAGTATGACCGACCCGTTGCCTCTGGAAACCACGATACCACTTCTAGCAATGTGCCAGACTCTGAGCATGACCCACAAAACGAAACACAAGACTCTCTTATGCTACCAAATGAGGTAAGAGGACTGCTAGATGCAAAACATCATGAGGTGAATTTTATGGTGTTTGTGTATTCACAATATTATTCACATAAACAGGTATTTGCTCTCCGATGCATTTCTTCAGCTTTTTTTTTTTGAGACACCTGAACACTTAAGCATCAAACTCTTGAGCATTAACAAATGTTAATTTTAGGCAACTATAACCATAGAAATTACAAATTGAAATGTTTAAACAATAATTTCAATAGTTAAAGGGAGAAAGTTTTGTGAAAAAGTCATTTTTTGCTGACAGTTTTTGAAAGATCACTTTAATTTCACAATATCTGCAGAATCAAATAAACACTCAACGTGTCTGACAGTGTGAAGTAGAATAAAATATCTGAAATAGGAAAACATCATGACCTCTACTAAAGACATTTGAAAATCATGAGTTAAGAAAAATCCACAGCTCACCAAAACTCGACTAACGTTTTGGGAGGTGTTCATTCTGTAATATCTGAAGTAAGACAAATATATTAATGGGTGAAAGACAATATTACACAGACAGATTTGGTGGTGTTGTGATGAGAACTTAATGACTTGCTGTAACTGATGAAACTATGAATCTTGCTCCCTAGTAGGAAATCCTGAAGGAGAATATTCAGCCATATCTAAAATGTAAAGTTATGTAACCTGAGTTTGATCTAATATGGTAGGTTTTGAATTTTTTTTTCTAAAATATAAATAAAACCCAAATTTACACATTTAGAGAAAAGGACTTGAACATAATTAAAGATTTATGTAGCATATCACAAGGTGCTTTTGGTTGAAGCTACAAGATGGTGGTGCTGTATAATAAATGTCAGTTTATTTTGATAACTTACTTCTTTGTGTTGTGTTGTGTCTTTTCCTTTCTTTCTTGTTTACAGCGCCCGAGCAGTTTGATATCTGACAGCTCAGTGGAGCCGGTCCCTTCTCCGTCTGGTTCCTCCCCGTCCTCTTCCTCCTCCTCACCTTCCAAAGCCCTCTTCTCTCCCAATCCAGTTCTCAGCACTACCACGCCCACATCAAAAGTATGTCAAACCTTCAATTTCAACTTAGTTTTTTGCTGGACATATGAACATGGCTTTTAACATATTCAACTAACAGAGAAAATATGTCTGGAGCTGAATTAAAATGACACAAAGTAAAGAAAACCAAAACCATTTTATAAAAACCTGTCAGAACTCAAATCTTTTCCTCCAACAATTGATGTTTTTTCTCCCACTTCTTCAGGACCTGAAGGACTATCCAGTTTACCCAGATCCCAGTCTCAAAGCATTTGAAGGAGCTACACTCCGCTACGCCTCTCTTAAACTCAAGTAAGTCATGGGCAGATAACCAGTACCCTCCAAACATTTTGGCACTCCTGCTAAGGACATGTAAATGCCTTGTGCTAAATTAACCTTTTCTTGAAATAGCATAACTTTACACTGAAAAAAAAATGCAACCTTTAATTGGGCACATTTATTCAGTGGTAATTTTGTGTGAAAATAAAATGTATCTTTTTGCAATCTCACAAGATGCTTACTGCAGCCTTAAAGAAGTCCAAAACAAAACCTATTGAACAAAACCTATAACTTAAGCCTGTGAGTAAGGGATAAGAAAAGGTTCTTAAGATGCTTTGCTTAAAGAAATTTGCTCATATCCAAAATCAGACTAGTAATTAAAAAAACTTGTCCTGTTGCAAATAAAGCTGCACAAAAACCCACATTAAACTATACGAAAGGTTTCAGTGAGCACAATGACTGGATGGTAGGAAATCTCTGAAGCTCAGTGTAAGACATAAAATCATTTATCTTTTAGTTTGAATAAATCTGAAGGCATTATATGCACACAACCAACATGTCAAAGTTTTTTATTATTATTTATTTATTGCTGTGTGTGTTTTGTGTGTATCACAGCCAAAGCTGTAAATTTTCCCAAGATGTTTTTGGTGAAGTTTGATCTTCTCATGAGCATCGATTATGTCTCATAATTTTCTGCAGCCTTCCAGCTCAGCTTGAGACAGTGGACCTTAACAGCACATTCTCTGATCCAAAGGCAATGGTAAGCTTGCATTATACCAACCAGAAATCTTCTGAAATATATAGGCTTACTATGCATTTCAGAAGATGCATACTACGATACCAGGAATATGTTTCAAAAAGGCATCAAACCTGGTGGAATAATTGCTTATTGTTGACATAAACATTCCAGCAGGAAGGTTAGCAAGCTTTTTATTGCAGAAGCACCCCAAACATATTTTGAAAGAAAACATCTGTGGTGGATCAGCACTTTGCTATAAACTATTGGATAAATTGCTTAGAATCTCAGAGTTGATACAACTGGAAAAAAAAAGATAACAGAGAAAGCTGGTAACCAGGCACAAAGATGAGCATAATGTGAACAGAAAAATGTGCAAAACCTGGTAGTTTTGGCACTGTCTCTGGGATGTGATTTATTTGAATAAGAAATTATGTGACCTTAAAACCCATTCTGAAATCTAACAAGATGAAAAACAGTTTTGGTTTTTATTTAAAAAATTAATGTGGATTATATTCTTGTTACAGCACGTGACCTGAATAACTTCTATGTATCCTAAAGCACATTTGATGATGCTTCAAAAATACCAGGTTTGTCCTAAAAATGTCACCGACATCAGATGAAAATCTTTCAAAAAGGTCTTGAACACAGCACAAGCAGTTGACATTAACCTTGTTATTTATTAGTTGCTTTCTTGTGGATATCAGCTGTTAATAAATCAATATGAATTACCAGCTTGAAGATTAAAAGTTCCAGACTGTTTGGTTTAAACCTGTAAAGTATTGGGTTTCCACTGTAAGTTGCAGCAGTGCAGTGCCTGAAAAACAGTGAATTATGTGAAACTATAAAGACACCATTACTAGTAATCAACACAAGATTTCAAATTTAAATAACTGTGATAGAGTTTTAAATGTTTATTTTGATCAAATTTCTTATTGTTTAATGAGAGAAACTCACCAGGGTGTGCCCAGATCAGTGGCTCTTCCTTTCTTTCTCTCTATTTCTGTTGCAGCGCCACTTAGTGGTCAGGTTTGAGAAAACAGTTATGTTAAGATTTTTACATTCTGGATTGTTTTAGCCGCCCCCTTGTGGAAGAACTTTAACTAAACCAGAAAAGCATATATAAACAGAAAAGACTATTAAGACTTATTCGTACGATCAGTCTTTTGTATCTTTACCAATTTTCTATTTGTCTTATTATTTTTATTAACCTTAACTTTATTGCTTAATTCTCATCTTTTTGATGAGATAGATGAATTTAAAAAAAGAGAGGGTTGAAATAGATTCTGGACAGGCATCCTGCCAAACACAGTGTTTTTTATATTTCATATTTTTTTTCTTCATCCAATTACTTCTAGTTAAGATGATTTGTCCACATGAGATTGTGTACATGTAGCTAATATATCCCAGTTTGGATCAGATCTGAGTTTATGTGAATTGGATGTCTTTATTTATTTTTTGTTTGTTTTTGTTGTCTGTTTAATAACATTACTGTCTCCCACTCAAACGTGAATGTCCTTCTCTAGATACATCTGTATGTTGCACGTCCAGAGATTAATAAAAACATCACACTTGAAGAGCACAGATCAGCCGAACAAAAGTTGTTGTGTTTCTCTCAGTCATTTCCAGTGCGCTCTCTGGGCTGGGTGGAGATGGCAGAGCAGGACCTCTGTGAGGGGAGGAGCAGTGTGGCTGTCCACCACTGCATCAGACAACTGTCCTACTGCAGGAGGGATATAAGAGACTCGGCTGGAGTCTGGGGAGAGGTCAGTGTGTCAGCCAATATCTGTGCTAAACAAACGTTTTTGATAATGTCTAAAGTGGAGAGTTACAGATGATGATGGCAATGAATAGAAAGGCAATGGCTTATTTTGAACATGAATAAATAAAATTTTTTAAAAAATTACTTAACAAAATGGGAATAGTAATAATTTAACATGTTCAACGTTGCTGTGGACAACTCCACACAGAAACCTCTACAAGTTGAAGGTTTAAAACTAGAACCTTCTAGCTGCAAGCTAATGGAGTGAACCACCGCAACAGCTTGCTTTGGTATTATTCTGATGTGAAGCCAGAAAACATGGAGAGAGTAAATACTGCTGCAGACTTTTCAATCAATAAGAAACTGTAATTAGCTTTTGGGCTGCAGGTTGAAAGTGTCCCTGTGTGCATTATTCCAGGGTAAAGGCATGCTGTTGGTGCTTCAAGATCGAATGTTAACTCTGGTTGACCCAGATGATCGCAGTTTGCTCCACTCTCAACCAATCAGCAGCATCCGTGTCTGGGGCGTCGGGCGAGATCACGACAGGTAGGAAGACACAACACAGATTTTTGATTTAATTGGAATCGTTTTCAGGATTCTGTTTCCCTATTTGTTCACAGTGTGGTGTAGTACCAAGAACTTTCTGGAAAAAAGATATGAATAAACAATTAAACCATGATTACAATCCCTAGACACTGGATTCAGCAGGTTTGCTCCCTTAAAAAAGATACTGGTAAAATGGCTAATCTTTAGTGGGATTTGTCAGACTGCAGCTGGATCGACAAGCAGTTGCTTTGCAATTTAATAACAAAGTCGATATGTTGCAAAGAAATAAATTAGTGCATATTTTATGATTAAAAATACTTTTTCCATATAGTGAGCAACGTCTGTGGACAAAATAATGTTTTTGCTTTTGTGTCCTGATTCAGACACGAACACACAAAAAAAACATCTCCACATAATTGTGGATGTTGGAACAAAATCCATAAAAGCTCAACTCTATAGTGTAGCTATTGCTGGTAACCCAGAAAGCTTTGTGATTATGTTGGTCCATTAATTCTCCAGCATTTAATAAATTCCAATATACCTGCTATGTTTTGAATATGAAGGAGGTGTGATTAGGAACAGATGCAAAGACTTGAGGATCTCTGAACTAACAAAGCTGAAAGTGCATTCTTTAAATTTAATATGTGTGTGTGTTAATATTTCTGCTGATGGAAATTGAATCAGCAGTTTTAAAAGATCACAGGAGAACAGAATTCACCTCATTATTATTCAACCCTTATTTGCACAAACTGCATTTAAAACGCCATAATTATTCTTATTCTCCGAGCCTTTGGCTCCCCTGCAAGAACCCCGTGGGACTCTCAGTCATTTACAAATGTCCCATGGTTTTAACGTTTTTGTATTGAGTTGACATTGTGCTGAGGCTAGCAGTGCTGCAAATGGGAGGTGGAGTCAAATGTCTCGACAGGGGATATTTCTGCATGTAGTACCATGAAAAGTATTTAACAAATAAACAAAGAGATGATACAAATCTTTCATGTTTTTACTGTTTTTGTATTTAACAAATGTTTGCTAAATTAACACAAAATGAGGATTTTATTCATGGAAGACGTGTCCAAATCAATCAGGTCATTGTGAAAACCCAACTTCTTCCCTTGCTAAATCATAAATGAACTGTGAATAATCACATTCTTTTTTTCTAATTTCAACAGATACACCTAGATCAAATTACCACCAGACCTGCAGAATCCAGTACTTAAACAAAAGCAGTCTGACAACATGTATTTGTCAAACATCCCTGTTGTTTTTTCCAAAAAATTGGAAAAAGCAACAGGGATGTTTGATCAAACAAAATTCAATGATAGATGACTCATCTCTTATCTCTTATCCCACAGTGAGAGCCATTGTCTCCATGGAGCAGTAGCTTACCTTCCCAATTGGCTAAAAAAAGAGAAGGTTCTGGGTGACAAGGGCAAAGTCTGATCTTAAATCTTATTGAGATTATGTTTTGTAACCTTAAACAGTCCAATAACTGTTTATGCAATCAAGGAGGAGGCTTTGATGACTTTTTTTTTCTGTTTAATACATGAAATTTGTATTTGAAAACACTGTGAAGTTACTCAGGCCATTGCTGTCTGATGTTAACATCTACTTATTGATCTGAAAGATGTAAATGTGATGGAACAGCAAAACGGAGGCAATCTGTAAAGAAATAATAGGTTTTCCCAGCACTGCATTGTTGTTCTCATCAGTGCAGATGTAAAACACCCTTGTCCTTGTATAGAACTCGAATGAAAATCTTTTAGCTGAAAGTAAAGCCACTTTAAAGATCACCCCCTCAATGGTCTTAGAGAACCTGTCGATGTTGCAGTGTCTGGTCTTAAAGAAATCAGGTGAAGATTGAGTTAAAACATCATCTGTGTGAAACCTGTACTCTCATTTCAATCTGTTTTGTTCATTTTCTCTTCATCTTTGAAGCACTGCTGTGCTCCTCATCTTTCAATTACCTTCTCCCTCTCCTCTTCCTCTTCTTATTCTGCTTTTTGAACGCTGTTGCAGCCTCAGCTGCTCATGTGTGAGGGAGATAAAGAGGGAAGAAGAAAGACAGAAAAGTCCCTCCAACATCTAACCTCTCAGAGGACTTAGAAACTTTCAGAAACTCTCTCTCTCAGGGGTAATGGATAAAGAGTGTAGCAGCTGGAGGAGGCGGAGAGGGCCAATCCAAGACAGCTCCCTCCTTTGACATGTTTCCTCACTGTGATCTCTGTCTTCTCTCTAATAATATTACAATAATGCTCTTTTTATCCTCCCCTTCCCACCAGGAATTCAAAACCTGCAATCCCTCTGCTTTGCTCGAGACTTAAAATACACAATGGGTTTTGGAATAGAATAGAATAGAATAGAATAGAATAGAATAGAATAGAATAGAATAGAAGTAACCAGCAGAAGTTTTAGTGTTCCAGCTGCAAAGTCACAAGGAACTGAAGCATGTAGAAGTATATAAAAATATTGAAACAGAACTGAGAATGAAATATATACTATACTATGCTATAGTATAAAGGGAAATTTCCTACATAAAGGCAATTGTTTTGAGTTTGTGTTGAGAGCAGTGACGGTTTTGCAGTTTTACAGCTGCTGGGAGGAAGGATCTCCTGTAAAGCTCACTTTTGCAATTAGGATGCAGCAGTCTGTCACTGAGGGAGCTCTCCAGTTGACCAATAGCTTCATGAACGGAGTGGGAGTCATTGTCCATCTGTGATGTTATTTTAGACACAGTGCTTCGAAATGATCCTATTCAGATTAGAAATTTGAAATTGCTAAAATGCTACAGTTGCATTTATTTTTAAATGAATTTTTGTGGATGATAATTGTGCCACTGGTGATTTTGTGAAAACCTATTTTTCCCTTAACGTACTTCACTGCTGAGTTAATGTACTTGGACGTATGTTCCAGTGTTATGCTATTCTCATGGAAAGACGCATCTCTCTCTTAGAGCTGAGTCAGAGGAAGAAAAATGTCCTTCAAGGTCTTGTTCACCCTAACCCTAACCCATTCCAAAATGGAGACTGTAATAATTGATAAATGTAATATACTTGGTTGTTTGTTTGTTTGTTTGTTGTGCTTTGTGAAATGCTTTGGAACTGTATTTGTGTGCTTGTGTTGCAGAATGGCATGTTAGAAAGATGATGGAATGTTTTGTGCCCAGTGCCTGAGTAAAGGTTTCACTTGCTTAGACCTGCCACTAGAGGGCATTGCCATCAAGTTTTGTTCTTCCTGAGAAGCTGACAGTACCTGACAAAAGTATTTATGCTCCAAAAAGTTTTTTTTACACATTTCTTCAACCCCAAAACCTTTCTTTATTCACCTAGATGGTATAAAGTTGAGAAAAAAAACTGTGTGACCTGGCGGTCAAAGGATACATGGTTTTCACACATTTTTTTAGAAGTAAAAATGTGAAAAGTCTTTGTTTTCTGATCCTTGTGTCAATACTTTGTAGACCACCTCCATTAATCTGACGTTATTTTCAGACCTCACTATGAAACGCATTCCCACAGCATGATTCTGTCTCCACTATGGATCAGTGTAGGAATGGTATGTTACAGGCCATGTACATTGTTATTTTTAAGCCACACACAGATTGGCATAAAGCCTAAAAATGCCATACAATAATGCGGATGGAACATAGGGTTAGCTAAGTTGTGTAACTCCAGGCTCAAGCAAATGATTCATAGGAGATATATCAAGGAATACTGATCGCTTTGTCTGTGCATTTAGTAAAAATAAATAAATAAATAAAAAAATCTACCTGAAAAAAATTTATTAAGTTTAGTTGGAAAACAAAGCATTTTGTAAGAATAGACACTTTAATAAAAATTTTATTTAGGATTTTATCTAGCTGCTAATTTTGGGCCCCAACACTCAAAACTGAATTTAACATTTTTGTTATGTGTTGATATTTCTTGTACATGTTTGGACAGAACAAGACTGCTTTGAAGATTTGTGGCAGACCAAACCAAAATAAGTCCTTTTTTGGATTTCATGGAAAACACACAATTACAAAAAAATTTAGGCTGAAATACAGTATATGTTAATGTAATCAACAGATATTGTTGATTACAAAAATGTGCTTTAAATCAAGGACAAAGCACAATCTTCCCTTTTTGCTCTATCCTTCATCTCGCTTGTCATCTTTTTTTCTCCTGTATTCATCCAAGAATATCCCCAGTGTGGTCCTGAGTGCGTTCCCTCTGTTTCTCCTGCATCTCGATTCAATATAAATGAGTCCCACCGCCTCTAGACCAGGGCGGGGCAATGCCAGGGGGATGAGGAGGAGGAGGGGTTTGCACCTCGATGAAGTCATGAAGCCATATTTGTAGCACTCAGCAAGTCTCACTGGTGCACGCCTGGTTGCACTTGCACGTGTTTGCATATGCATACATGTATGTGAGTGTCGCTGCAAGGGAGTTTGAATTGATGAAGTCATAGGTCTATATTTGGAGCGCTCAGTGTGTGTGTGTTTGTGTGTGTGCGTGTGTGTGCGTGTGTGTGTGTGTGTGTGGTATGTCTATGTGTTTTACCCCACTTCACAATCCCATCATTCTGTCTGTAATGCACTTGTGCTATTTCCATTCTTTGTCTCCAGCGCTCTTGTCAGCATCCCCTCTTTTGCCATTGGCTGTGAAGCGTTGCCTCTTCTCCCATCTGCCTCTCTTTGTTTCTCCCGCTGTTGCACTTTAGTAAGAGAGACGCATTCACTCTTCTTTCCTCCTAGTTTCAGTGAAGCTAGAGAGGGAGAAACAGAAGAATAGATACTCAAGGCAAACAGAACAGAAAGTGTGTGTTGCAGAGAGGGAGAGGGAGAAGAAGAAGAAAGAGAGAGGGATTATTTCCTGCTTGCACTGACCTGGACACGCCAGGACTTCGCAGGAGACTCTTCGGACCGCAAGAGTCGTGGATCAAGGAGCAGGAAAAGGGGGAGGAAAGGTGTATCTGAGGGAAGGGGAGGAGAAATAGCAGGGGGAGGGGAGGAGTACGAAGGAAAGGAACCCCAAAGGACCAAAAAAAAAGGGAGGAAAAGGAGAAAAGAAAAAGAGAAGAAGCATAAGGAAGAGATTTGCCCTGGGGGAGATACGACAAAGGGGCTGAAGGAGTGTCACAGCGCTGGTGGAGCTAATGAGGACAGGAAAGTAGTTGTCGCTATCTGGGCGAGGATGTCCGCCAGTGTGAGTACTCCATGTAGTTCAGTCATCCTTCAATTCTCCTTATCCATCACTCCTTCTCTCCTGTCTGACGATTCCAACCACTCTTTCTCATGGATGTCATGGCATTCGGAAGTGCTTGACATGTTTTTTACTCATTTGATCCTTAGATGTCCCTGCTCTGTTTTCTCTGTCCCATTCATTCTCTTAGTTCATTCAGCCATCAGGTACAGTGATTTCTGGCTCTCAGCTGCAGGTTTGCAGCCGCTGAGGCAAGACCAAGATACCCAGGGAGTCAGAAATATGGGAGAGAGACCAAGTAAGCAGAGGCAGGATTGGAAAAGACAAGATTAAATAGGCTGGATTTGCTGCAGGGGCTTTTCAAAGTGTTTGTCATGGCTTTTTGGAGCTGTTTGTTATTAGACTTGGCTTATCTTTTAGTGTGTTGGGGAGTGCTACTATTTTTGGCATTTGCATCTCATTTTGCAGCCTGATAGAGTTTCAGAGAGGATGTATAACATTAGTATAAAAGTGTGCATTTTCCTGCATGCATAGTGTTGCTGTGGTGTTCACCGCGTTTTTTATTTGAAGGAAAGCTTCTGCATTTTTGAAATCGAGTCTCTGAAAATGTCTATGAGCTGTTGGTAATGTTCCTGTAGTTGATCAATTTCTTGTTATATTCGCTTAGCATATATACAGATTATCTAGTCTCAGCGCTACCTCGTCCTACTTTATCAATGAACAGTTTCTTTGTAATTACCTGCTTAATGTACATCTGACAACAGTTTAAATATTCATAAAATAGCATTTCCATGATGTCTTTGAGATTGGAAAAACTACCTGATGCAAAAATGGCAGCTGAAAGGTTCTTAAAATAATGTTTGCTGAAATTGAGACAAGGGTTTTGTAGTTGTTTTAAGACTTTTAGAGGAGTTGTTAACTTCATCTTCAGGAACTGAAAAAATATGGTAAACATTATGTTTACTGCTAAAAATGTTCATAATAGCCTTCTGGTTCAAAGTGCTTGGTCTTCTCTGGTTGTTTAAGCCAGATGGGTAAACTCAACACTGCCCTAAGCTCCCCCATCTCACACACACACTTTTTACTCAGCACAGCTGAATAAATTTGTGTGTTGTTAAATACTTTCTGTGATGATTAACTTGTAACGTCGTGGGATGGAAACTAAATGAGTCCTGCCCTTGTCAAATGAAATTATGAATTTTTGTTGAAAAATAAAAAATAAAAAATGTATACAAGTATAATATTAGGAGATGCTCATTCTGGCAAATTCTTTGCTGAACGCTTATTCAACTTGATTGACTGTGCAACTTAGTTCCTCCTGGCTCTGATTGGTCAGAGATAACCAATCAGAGCCAGGAGAAGCAGTGTATTTCTGCAAATAGCAGTAGGACCACTGGGAGCAGCCAGAAGAGCTTAATTTGTTTTCACAAATTATCTGTCTCATATTATACTGTAGGATGTATTGATGGTTTTAGCAAAAATTTGTAAAAAATCTATTTTTATAAAAAATCTATTTTTATAAAAGTTACCCACTGCAGCTTTAACAGAACCTCACTTTATAGAAAAAAATGCAAAGAACAAGTAGTTGGTCTGGAGTAATTTAACTGCACCTGCTACCATTTGTATCCTTGACATTTAACTGCTATGAAGATTTTAAAAATGTATTAATTCTTCATTTGCGTTGATGTTGGCCTATCTTGCTTTTTAAGCTTCTCCCCTGCCCACTATTGAATCATGTGAGCAAACACATAACACCACACTTCTACAAATACACATTGCTTGCACGTTTCATTCATATTCATTAGTGGGCAGCAATGGGACTCTTGCCTATTCCCTTCAGCTCTCACTTATTCCCCACAGCTGCTGACCTTCGGTGGACAGCTGTGGCACATAGAGGAGAAAAGAAGAGAGGAGAGGAGGCAAACACGCCTCCAGTATTATGAATTTTTAAGATCTCAACCCATTCTTGCAATCTCCTCACATCTATGTCAGTGAAGTGAGTTTTTGCGAGGGGGTTTGGCTGCTGGCAAGCGCTCCTCAAGCTTTTATTTGCTGATGTCAAGGCCTTTCTAACCCTAATTAACATGCAACATGTCCTTCTGATGGTCCCCCAGGGACAAAGCCTCAACACCTAGACCTATTTGATAGATGTCAGAGTGATTGATGGCCATTGCTCCTTGCTCCTGCTTCAATCTGAGTCGCTCCTTTCCATCAGCTCCTTTCATTTACCCACAATTCATCACTCCAGCTTCCTAGCTGCTCTTGTCGAGATACAAAATGTTCATCAGCGATCACCAGTTCGGTACAGGTTGTGTCCCCTGCCTCTCCTTCTGCCTCACTCAGAGTCAGATGTCACCACATCCTTTCTGAATTTCAAATGCTTCCAAAACTCCTTTGTTTTCCTGCAGTTTTCCTGTCTCTGCAGCCTTCCTGCTCACTGCCTTACATTAGCATTGTTAGGGGCACACCTGCTGTAATACTTGTCTTCCTGAAAGATTACCCCTCCTGCTCTCCCTATAGATTCCCTCCTCAGCCTCGTCCGCCAATAAATCTCTTCCTGATAAAAATCCTCTCTGGCTGTGGCACATAGAAATGTGTGAAACTTTTTGCAGATCATTGGTGTCTGAATGCCGGTGTATCAGTAGACAGTCATTGTGTTCCTGTTGCTTCCTTTCAAACATTTAGTTACGTTGTGCTCTAGTGCTGCATTTTATGGGAGCTGGTAGAAACAGATCCATTTAGGATAGTAAATTTGATTTATTTTACAGATGCAGTAACAAAATTACAGTGCAGTTGAATTATTCACCCATTTGAAAAAAAATCAAATACAAATAAAGATGCATAGATTAAAGATATATATATTTTTGCTTGGTATCCAGTAAAGAATTTTCTTAAAGATGATATTTACACAGTAAACATTTGCATCAGTGAAAATCTGCTAATATGTGGAAAATCCATCTCAAAGAAATAAAGCATATCTTTTTCAGTCATTTACAAGACAGATTATAAGTCGTTTTTGTTTTTCCTTTCAAAATCACAAGATGCATTTGAAATAACAGCAGTTCCCAGCTTTTTCATGGGAGAGGAAAAAACTCCAAACCTTAATACTATTTGTAATATTTTTAAATAATTCACATGTCGTGACAATAAAGGAGCTGCGGACAGCTTTTCTGTTGTGAACAACTGTTAATAATTAACTTTAGAGGAGGAAAGCAGCACAACTCTACTGTTAAACAGATTTTTTCCTAAGATTGAACTTTTTAGACGTCTCACTGACTTGATCACGACCAGTCAAATTCTCATCTCCTTGTCTTTCCTGGTAAACCTTTAAGGAATATTTGCTTTTCCAATAACTTAAAACTGAAAAGAAGACATTAAGCACAAGTAACAAAAAAATATGTTTTTTGAAATCGCTTTCTCTGTTTAAAATTCAAATGCAGCAGAACTCTCTGTGAATGAATATTTTATCACATGAATAACTTAAGTCAGGAAAGTTTTTTGTACAGTTTAATAGGTCTGTGACCCGTGCAGCTGCTCACAGTGGCGTCTTTTTAGTGTGAAATTTAGGGAGTTGGTTCTTTTGCTGCTCAGATGAACATCCCGAATGAAGGTCAGTTAACCCTGTTTGCCATGCACTGCCCTGATTTTTGTCTGATAATTCACTGGATACTGGCTAGAGCACACAAAATGTTCCACTGGCTTGACAGTGAAAAGTAGTGTTTTATATCGCATTTCAAAGTGGAGGACTGAATGGTGTGTGTTTCCTTTTTTATAAATTATTGATATGTTGGGGTACATTGTGTTTTCTGGTGGAGAATGAAGTGTTGCGGGGGGGTTAACTGGTGTTTGCTTGTTCCTCCTCATTAAGTAAAATTATGAATTAACTGAATAAATTTGGCCCCATTTGTGCTGCAAAAATCAACATTTATTTTAAACATTTAATTTATGTATGTGTTTCTGCCTTATTTTTAAATAGAAATAAAAGAAATGGAGTAGGACTCTTAGTCCACGCTAATTCTGAAATTAATTTTAATTGCTACAAAAGTAATGCACATTTTTGGAAACTAAAAATGTATTTTATGCAACCTTTGGCCTTGGGGTTGCAAAACCTTCACAACTTTTTCTTTGCATTATAAGTATCTTTAATATATTCCCCTTAATTGTGTTGGATAGAGCAACATTAGGGAGTGCATAATTATAAACTGGAAAGAAAATGACATAGATTGCAATTTTTACATAAGTAAAGATCTGAAATGTGTTGCTTGCATTTAGAATCCTCCTCTTTCCATCAAACATTTTGTGGAAATGCATTTCTTCTTTTGAACTCAGTCAGACTGAAAGATGGATCTGAGCAAAGAGCAATTTCCAAGACTTGTCACAGATTCTCAATTGGTTTGGGTGTGCACAAGCCAAACCACTTTCCATCTCTCAGAGCAACTCTGACCAGCTTCTCTGTTCCTGTAAAGGAAAAAAAAAAATCCCAACAGCATGATTCTGCCACCACTATGTTTCGAAACATCCACAGACACAGCTGTGTTTAGGGAGAGTTCCACATAACTCTTGCATGTGGGCCCAAATCATTCCTCCACATATTGCCGTGGGAGTAGATGACTCCTGAAGTTCGACTGTTTTGTTTCTTGTCGGTGTGTCAAACTCTAGTTTTCAGGGGTGGGCGGCCAGGAAATTTTAGCTTTGTTCAAAGTTCAGCCAGCCTGAATCACATAATTCTGTTGTTAACAGAAATCAGGAGAATCTGTATGCATGAGGTGGTATTTTAGCTATTTGATTCAGGTGTGTGGTGCCAGGGATACATCTAAAATCTGCAGGACACCAGCCCATGAGGCCTGGAGTCACCACTGATTCAGAGGTATCAGAGTAAAGTTTACTGAATACTAATGCAAACCACACTTGTTCAAAAATAAATAAAGAAAGAAAAAATATTGTTATTTTTCCTCCACTTAACTATTATGCTCTACTTCGTGTTGGTGCAGCAGACAATTTTTTTTATAAAATAAACAGCAGTTCGTGTCAGTGTGAAAAATATTATGACTACTCAGATGTACATGGAGCTCATGGCAGATTTAGCATGTTAATTATTTGATGTTTTCTATAAGAAAACTTCCAGTGAGATGTCTTCTAAGCATTCTGGTCACTTAATATATATATATTATGAAGCAAGATAAGTAAATACAGACATATTTCTGCTCACAGAAAATCTGGGCCAGTGGAATTCATTTGGTTGTGATATTAACATTTAAAATAATATCTCAAATTGCTCTGCAAAGTTTGCAAAACTCTCTGCTGACTGAAAAACATGCTTGCTTGATACTTCTCTCAATGAGAGAAGACATTTAGAAATTTTCCAGGCATTCTGCCTGTGAACAACACTGTAAGGGATTCAAGGTACCTGGGGACCAGAAGAGCACGAACACGTCTGCGTCTCACATGTGCAGGGAACATGATTTATGGCACACACAGCTAATTAGGTTACATGTAAACCATACGATCTAAACTACACTGTAAGCCAAGCTTGGAATAACTTGACTCCAGATTTCTGCATGCTTCCATTCTCTGCTGCTGTCACACGCACACACGCACATCAGTAGGAAACATGAATGGGGGCCTCCATCTGAAATGACATCTCACTGAAGCTTTGTGTGAATAGAGAATATTCGAGTTTCTTAACGCAAATCAAATATTCCAGAGTGGTGTGATGTATAAATGATCAAGAGCAGAGAAAACTGCAGGACATCGTCTCTCTCCTTCTCCCACCTACACAGCATCCCGCATCTTCCCACCAGCCCTGACATCTCTCACTTTAAAACTCATCTGCCATTTCAGCTTTCCCACCCAACCATCCCGGCTATTAAATATGTAATAAAACGCAAGGATTGTTGACACATGGCTGCTTCCTCTGCATGCTGCCCCTCCCTGTCTTGGTTGCCTTAGTGCCACATTGAATCCCTGGAATTGGGTCACAAAGCTGCATCAATATAAACTGTGTGTGTGTGTGTATCCGTGTCTGTTTTTTTTTTCTTCCCCCCTACTTTCGATAAAACACTATTTTGTTTTTCTCTTTTCCCCCCATCAGATTTGTAAATCAAATGATGCAGAGTTACTGAGGATCTATCACACTGAGTCAAACTGGCTGCTGTTGTAAACAACATCAGCTATTTGCTTAGATCACACAGCCAGAGCAGCGTGCCGTTTAAAATGCCATAAACAACTGTTTTAGTTTTAAGTATCCATTTCATTTTTGTACTGGTTCCTCTCAGCTCTTGGCAATATCTGTGGTTTTGTGTGATTGTGTCTGTCTGTTCGCCTGGAGTGAGAGCAGAGAGGAAGAAAATGTGTGTCACAGGGTAATAGTGGGGGCCTCCTCTGGCCCCCAGGTGCTCAATTTGCTGCTCATCTTGGTGCTGTAAACACGTTTATGGCGTGGAGAGGTAATTACGCACAGACAATATACATTAGAGCTAATGGTTGTGGGTTGTGACTAATTCAGCAGGTCACAGAGGGGTTTGTCGGTCTCAGCTATCACATTATGGACAGCAGGCTGTTGAATATTGCGTATTAACTACAAGATTCAGCTTTAACCACTTGCCACTATGACTTATAACCATTAAAAGGGTAGTTTGCATTTTAGGAAATAGGTTAGTCCAGTACGTATAATCTTATTTGAACTCATTTTGCTTTTCAAATGTATCTGTAGCCTTTGAATTTGCTCTACAACATCACTAATGTTACAAACAAAATTCAATGAATTTTATTGAATTCATTTTTATGATTTACTCAGTTTTACTTCAGTTGAAATTATAAGTCTTCAAAAGACATTTCTCTGTCAGCTTTGCATATCTAGAACTTGAACATTTTCTTTTTAAAGTACCTCTTTGTTAGCCAGATGTTGAAGTGTACCCAGAGATTCTCTGTTTAATTTGGGTCTGGATTTTAGCTGGATTTTTCTAAAAACTGAATGTCCTTTGCTAAACCAACGGTTTCAAACTATAGCCCTTGAGGGGGACTGCCTTGCAACTTTTATATGCATCACTGATCCTATATAGCAGAATGAAATAGCTCAATTAGCTCCTCAGCATGTCATTAGATTCTACAATTTTGCTAATTACCTAATAATTTCTTTGGGGTGTTTTCAGCAGAGACACATGTAAACATTACTGTACACCAGGCCCAGAAGGCTGCTCTTTGTGAACACTGCTCTGGATCCATGATCCATTGTGGCTCTGGTTGTGTCTTTATGGTTGTTGTAACTTTGGGAGGTGAACCTTTGCTCTAGTCTGATTTACTGACTTCAAATTGATTTTCTTATAGGATTAACCTGACCACTTTCCGTGGTGGAGAAAAATACACCCACATTAAGATGTTGTAAACCATACTTTTCACTTTTATGAAAAATGATGGTTTTCTGCGACACATATCTGTCGGTAAAAATGTTCAGTTTGGGTAACAGGTGAATTTGTGTCATTGGTCTTTATAATGCTGTTTGTTCACTATTGCTCTTACACAACATCTGGATTTATAAAAGTGTGCTGACTATTTAGGGGACCCCTGAAGGCAACTGGTTGGACTAAATATTGAGAAAAGAGGACTGATAATGTCCCTGCATTTAAAATAAACTCTAAATCTTGTGCTTTGGTTTGAATGCAAACATTATTTATAGTTAATTTTAATTCAACATTGTGCTGTTTCATAATTCCTGAAACATTCAGATAATAAAACTCAACTACGTAAATATGTTGCACTCGTACATCGAGAACATTATCAAATTATTAGTATGGAATTGTTAATGTACCGCATGATGAGTCGGAATTTCCTCTATCCTAGATTATTTATGGAAAACACCAATGCTTCAGTTTGGCAAGTTCATCACATTTCACTATTGGATCTGGATTGGATCCATGTTTGGATGCAGGCCAATAAAATCTTAATACTCTCAGTAATAACCACTTTAGGTAGAATCAATAACATACACTCACCTGGTTCTTGTTGCTTTTTCTGTCTACTTTTTGCTGACCAGAGTACCACAGAGCTTCCTGCGCAAATATTTCAGATCAGCATTTGCCAGCACAGTTAGCATATGTGTATGCATTAGCATAGTAACCAAAGCTACCCAGACAAGCTGATAAGCAGCTTGATAATTGAAGTCTGTGCGGTGCATGTTTGTGTGCGGCCTTGTATTTGCTGCATTTGTAAGGACCGTTTTCCTGACACGAACTGCGCTGTGGGGACCGACTGCTCCTTATGGGGCCCAAAGCCCTGGCATCATAAAAGGTAGTGCTGTTTTTGGCTTATGTGTTGGGACTAAGGTGTTAATAGAGTTTAGGTTAGGCTTAGGGTTAGACATGTGCTGATAATTGTTAGGTTTTAGGGAAAGGATCATGGCTAGGATATAGAAATGAATGAAAAATGAGTGGAAGTCGATGCAAAGTCCTTGTGAAGATAGAAATCATACTGTGTGTGTGTTTGTGTGTAAGTGACAGATGGTTTGGAGGAGACATCAGTCTCTTCTGCGTGATTCTGGAAGCTGCAGAGCAGACGGAAGATGTCGGAGCAGGTGGGGAATAAGGGGAATAATTACATGTAACTATTCCCCCCCAGTAAAAACCAAAGCATCCCAGTGCTGCTGCAGTGAAAACAACAAAAATCAATTTGTGTTGTTTTCACTATGTTTTGGTTTTTAAAACAGATCATTTAAAACCGTGCCTCTGAAAAAGTTTTACAAATAGTGACACAAAAAACTTTTCTGCTGCCTTTAAAAATAGTTTATCCAAATTATTGAGCTTATATTGAGCATATTTTGGGATGACACGAAAGACAAGGTAATATAATTTAGAGGCTCAGATGGTTTAAAATTTTCTTGGAGTGGAGCAGAGAGTTATTTCTTCAAGTCAAGTCTGAAGTCTTTCGCCTCTCGTCCAAGTTAACTCTCTAATGACTGAAATTAACATTCTCACATGCTGCATGGACGCATAACATCTACTCTGGCTAATCCAAAAAAGTCCTGAAGGTTAGGATTTGAAATCATTAAGAAGTTCATTTGGAAAACAGTAAAACCACCATAACTGGGGTGAGGCGAGTGTAAAACCCTCAAAAGATCTACTGCTGCTGACGCTGCTCCTGAATTAAATTTCATAAGAGTTCATTTTAACTCTAAACCACATCAAATATTAATTTAGATTCAAGCATCAAACTTATGATATTAAATACTGACCATTAGGACTGGGCAATATGGCTTGAATATAAAATCTTATGTATTTTTTTTATATGAAGTCCAATTTCTAATTAATCAGTTTTTTTTTCTTTGTTTTTTTTTTTTTTTTTACTTTCTTTACTTTAAAAGAAATTACAAATGAAAGAAAACATATATTTAAAAAAAAGACTTATCACAGTCATTCCTTCTGTGAGTTGACCTCACTCAAAGTCCAAATAAAAAAACAGAAAGTGCTTTTTCAGACAAGATGGTAGTTACTGGACGGGCTGACATCATTTTGAACCACGGAAACCATGGAAACCAACTAACTCCATCGCCGAAACAAAAAATCCAGACTTTCTGAAAATCAGATCTTCAAAAACAGAAAATTGGATTGATCAATAACATTGATTTATTTCTAACATACATATTTTTACTGCTTTTGCCAAACCACTCCTACATTTTAAAAGTCATTTTAATACCAAGATCAGAATTTTTATTTTTTTCTCTTTACTGAATGGCACTCAGGATAACATGGTGGTTTCAAGTTTTGCTGCGCACTGCTGGTCAGTTGGCAGAAACAAGCTAAATATAAATGTGGTGGGTAGTCAAAAAGAGCACCACTTATTACTCTTATTAAGGTTACATTAATTTAGTTGAGAAGGTTCAAAGAGATATTTCTGGGAAACAGACAACATTTTGTTTCAGTTTATTTATTTATCAGCATAACAGTTTAAAAAGTTGTTTATGCTGTGAAATTGTAAATATGTATTAGATTTTTTTTCTTAAGTGTATCATACCTTTAGAATCTTATTTCTGCTGATTGAATCCATGCAAATGTTCGAAATCAAATAAATCTCTCTGAATCTAAGTCATCTGAAATGACCAAAACAATGACTACTCAGTGTTTCAGTAAGCAGAGGCAAGCTTCTCCTTTAGTTGTACAGTTTTACTACACACGGTGCTGTCAGTGCTATCGTGGTGGGTGACTGATGTCAGAGCTGTATGCGCTGACAGCCCTGTGCGACTTTCACAAGCCCGGTTCAACCCGCATATCTGCAGCCGTGACCTCATTTAATCATCGACTCGTGCACATCCTCTCCGGGTGAGCCTGCCCCACAGCCGTCAGGATCAAAGAGAGATTGGTAGTAGTGAGTCAAGTCAACCTTTATTGAGCTCTGAAAATATGTGGAGCACAGAGAGGAAAAAAAAAAAAAAAAAAAAGACACATGCGTGTAGAGAGTGTTGCTTTAACTCATCCCCCTGCTTTGGTGCTTTCATACCTTTCATCTCATGCCTCGTGTTTTTCTCTCTCCACCTTCTTCTACACCATCCAGGCCTCAGAGGGTCTCGCATCTCGTTTTCATTTCTCTCTCCTCCTCTCCCACCTTTTCATTTTGGCTTTCTGGTCTCCTGCCTTTATCGCTCGCCTGTCTTGAGATTTTATGTTTCAGCTCCCAAGACTTTCCCAACCAAAATCTCCTTTGACATCTCTGATGTCTGTGTGTCATTCATTCTGAGGCTGAGGTGTGGTTGGACTGTGTTTCTAAAACCCACACAGTGCCAAATTAAACCAACAAACATTCTCTTCCTTTTGGATAGAGATAGATTGGTAACTCATAGACATAAGGATGTGCAATTCCTTGCCCACTGAAAAGATGGGCATAGCTTTCAAGAGAGCTTCATAATATCTAAGAATATTTAAAGCAAATCATAATCAATCGAGTCCTCAGGAGAAACGCAAATGTTTTGGCGCTTGTCACATGTGTATATTGACTGGGGTTTACTCATTTTAACATTGTTCAGTATTCCTAAACTTTAAACTAGCAGTTTTTCCCAAATGCCAACTATATTGTACACTGGACTCTGCCTTTTACGTTAATTAAAGAAACTAATCAGCCTTCCATCCACTGCCTATACCCACTTTTCATTACAGGGCCCTGGGGGGAAACTTTTTAGCTTTCTATTATGTATCATATTTAGAAAATAGCAGGTATTTTTCTTGACTCTGCTATCTGTATCCGACAGTAAAGTTCCCCCTAAATGTTCACATATGCTCCTGGTATGCACTACGCCCTCGTCTCAAGGTTATGTTCTCAAAACCACATCTATTTTTCAACATATTGTTCTAATAATTTAAATGTAACTTTAATAAAATGCCAGAGAAAGTTCTGGAATGAACAGAGTTCCCTCCAGCTATAGCATTGCTAAGCCATTTATTTATTTATTTTGCCATACAATATATATGTCCATGAATTAATTCTTCAAACTAAAACTTAATATTTTAAATACCTAAAATGATATTTTTCCTGTCCACAATCATCATTTTATCTATGGTAACTATAATTTTTCCAATTGAAATTAGAGACATTGAGGCATCCACAACATTTCATTTAACTACAACTACGGTTATATTTCCAGATATCTTGAAATTAAAATGGGAAATATGTGTAGAGGAGTGTTTCTTTAAAAAGTGGTTTGCAAGTATTAGATAACTATAGTAAATGATACATTTAGTTACCATTAGTTAATTAGTTTATTTAATTTAAAAAGCCACATGGGTCCATAGCAAAAAATAAAACAAGATTTTTAGACTCCCAGTTTACAAAAATGCAAACTGGGATGAAGTCCTGCTAAATAAGGATGTTTAATTATAAACCTCTATGAAATTCAGCAAACGTTTATTCAATATATTTCAACAGCAGCAGCAATTTAATATTTCTTTGCTTTACTGTTTTAAAGGTAATTATACCATGTTATATGTTTAGCATTTCTGTGTTATTGCTGTGAAACTGGGATTCCGTTTTTCCTTTTGCTTATTGAAATGTTCTGGGGAATAATTATGCAGACAGCGTAAACAAGCAATTAAGGGAGGAAAGCAGACCAAGCTTCATGATTCCTTTAAGTGTTCCCAAAGACTGCGTACTTGGGGGAAACAGTGAGGAGCATACAAATCATTGCTTGAGGGATTTTTATTATGGGGAAAATTATTCACTATCAGATAGACAGACGGATAGACTGACAATCCCTTCATTCATTCCCAGAGGGAAATACACAAACCTCAGAAATATACATTAAATTAAGATAACTAGTAATAAAAATATATATGTATATGTCATGCATATTTAAAAACACAAAAGAAAATTTTGAAAGGTATAATAAATCAGAGTGTGATTTTAAAATCAGACCCCAAATAGACTGTAGATTGAAATGTCAAGTTTAAAGAGAGAGTTGCAAACAGAGCATTGGGGTTGGAGTGTTCTCCTGTGGGTAGAAGTGGAGTTCCTCAATCTGTAAGGAACTCCACTCAGTGATCTTTACCAGGTTCTAAAAATGTATTCAAATCTAATATATCAGATTAATTAAAATCTTTTTATCCACCATACATAAGTACCTTTTTCAGGGTTACTTTTGATATCATGTACAATTTGTTTCTTCCTGGGCTTTGAATTTCCACACAGTTACCTTGTAAATGTCAGTACTGTTTCCTGCTGCTTCACCTCACTGTGTTGGATTATCCTGGCTGGCTGTAGTGGCATTTTCAATGAGCAATCACAGGCCTCAGGCCACAGAATGATGGTTTAGTAACTTGGACGTAAAAATAAGCCTGACCAGGGTAAGTGAGTGTACTTCTAGCCTAGTGTTGGCAAAATCGTGCACAAAGATTCCTGTTGAGGTGTGTTTAATGTTGCCTCAGTCTTGCTGCAAAAGTCAAATAAAAAAGGTGAAAGTCATGAGAGTCCTGGTATAAATCCTTAAAAATGTTTTATTTTTTTCGTTTTTTTTTTCCAACAAAGCTGCACCGATCACGTCAATGTATTTGATTGTCACTTTACACTATTTGGTTTACATGATGTATTTGAGCACAACAAACACCCAATAACTTTTGTGATATGACTTAAAATGAACAAATAATTTGAACGATATAGGAGTTGAAACTGTGGGTCTGTGAAACAAAATGCTTGGATTCGTCCACCAACTAAAAATGGTCAGCCGTCCAATATCAAAGTACAAATTATATTTCAACATCCCCTCCAAAATGTAGTTTCTCCTTTCTGGTGCTGTTTTCTGGAAAAGAGAATCCCCAGAAAACCTGTATGGTTCCTGGTAAAGGTTTCTTCCATCGAATAACACCTTTTGTTGTGTTTCCGATAATAGACTATCACAGACTAGAAGACGTGGTGCACCGTGGCGCATTATGCCATTAATATCAATCATCTCGTGTTGGATCTCCTTTCTGTCTGGAGCTTCTCCTGCTCTGAAAAGAAAAAAGTGTGCAGAGGATTGAGAGACGCAGAGGGAGGATGAAAGCAGAGGGACGATTAGAGACTGAAGGCAGAGTGGATAAAAGAGATGAAGCTGAGTTGAAACAAGCCGATCTTGTGTGCCTCTTCGTGGCAGTATGGTATGACGGCGCATTGCACAGGAAAGGTGTTCTGAGTAATAATATCAATCCACTGAAATAAAAAGTAAATAGAGCTGAGTGATGCTGACAGAATGATGTCTGACTCAGGATGCTGCATTAATGTTTCTCTAACTCTTTACCTTCTCTTTCCCTCCTCTTCCCCATGCTTCCTGGGACACAGAGAAAGGTAACATCTCATTGGTTTACTAAAGACATGATCTCTGTATCTCCTGTCACAATCCTTATATGGATGCTGCCACCCAGCTGTGGAGCCATGCTTGTCACTTTAGGAGTTAAATCAGTGTCTTTACTTTTGCCCTGAGTCATGTTGAGTACAGAAGCTACTGGAGGTGGTAAATCACCTGCAAGTCACACCGGCTGAAGGCTGCTGCATGTTGAGAGTCTCATGCTGTTTCGTTGCTTCGCGAATCCTCCGAGGGGGTACAGGAGTCATAAAAGAATCATTTGTGGCATCAGAGGCAAGGCCACTCATACTGCTTTCGACAACGCACCCCTGAAATGTCCCTGAAGGAGGGACGCGTCCTATCACTTTCCTTCCTGGCAACAGGCGGAGAGCATTATCGACCCAAAGTGTGTGAGCACACAATTAAGCAGCGGAGACAGGCTGGGTAATGGACTCATAAACACAAAGAACCCGCTGTGATAAATGCCAGCTGTAGTTGCCATATTTCTGTTTGTGTCTGTGGTTTCGTTGGCGTGTGAGAGGAGATGTTTGTGTACATCTGGAGACCCAGCCATCCAGTTGGCCTTCTTTCACGCCCTCACGCCCTCCTGCTTAATTACTCATTGTCATTTAGGTTCAAAGCTGGCAGCACATCCACCTACTTGTTTTTGTTTGTTCGTTTGTTTTGGTTTTTTTTTTTTTTTTGCAGTTTGTCTCACCTGTTAATGAGAAAGAAATGTGTGTATCTTTCGTCTCCTGTCTGTGTGCGTTTGTGTCCTACCTCCCAGGTGTTGCTGTTTTTCATCTGCCACCCACTCTCAGCATAAAGTTTCTTTCTCAGAGGAGTTTCTTCCCTGAAGTCTCATCTCATCTTTTTTTTATTATTATTATTATTATTTTCTAAGCCATGTGGCACTGCTGCGATGCTCCTGGCATGCAGTCTCCTTTGGCTCATTCATACACACCTTTGTACACGCATGCATGTGGGCTTGTATTGTCAGAATGATGGCAGCTGTGATTTTTGGTTTAGAAAAACCTTAGAAAAACAGACTAAACATCATGCTTGTCTTAAATCAAGCAAGTTCGAAAGCCTCCGTGAGACGACACAAACAAAGAAATATGTTCTCACAAACAATGGTGTTAATTACAGCAAAAACTTAACCAAGAAATGTCTAGAAGAGACGTACCCTCTCCGTGATGCAGCAGCATTTGGAGGAGTAGTCGAGGAGGTCTTTGTATCAAAACAGAAGACCGATCCAAGGACAGATTCTTTTAATGTTTTCGAATAAGTCGCCTACTTCCACTGTCAAACCAAATGCCACCGCGCAGCGTGGAACCGCTGGTGAGAAAAATAAAATATGCCAGCACCATGACAGTATGTAGATGAGAACAATACATATATAATCACGGGGATAAGAGTTTATCGAGGAATATATGAAAGAATAATAGATGAAAAAGAGGTTTGTAAACCAGAAGCCTACATCAAGAGACATGGTTTTATAATTGCTTTTAAAAAATAATAATAATTTGTTGCTTTATGCTTAAATTCAAAGAAAAAAATACTTCAAAGGGCAGAAACAAGCTTTTCAGGGATTGTCTAATGAAAATAGCAAATATCTTACAACAAAAGTTGCATGAAACAATAATATGAAATATTCTTATTTATCCCCCCTGTAGAGATGTGGCCCATCTTTATATCTCTTTGTTTTAAAGACTCTGACTCTTCTCCAAGTGTGAGCTAAGGAGATTTTGTTTTTCTATATCTTCTACCATCCCCACCACTTGGAAAACAAAAAACATCTTTCTTTTAGCAACATTTTCAGTTTTATTCTAAAATTATTACCTTGACAGTTGATAAAGGTGCTTGAAGCAAGTTAATTATTTTCTTGCAACCGTCAGGTGTCATAGATATCTTTAAGAAGGTACCTGTGACACTTGAATGGCATGTTCTCTTTTCTTTTCCATTTTGTAGAGTGACGGGCAGCATCAGTGTCAGATCATATTTCTACCTCCGGGAAATAGAAAGATAAAACACTGAATAAAAGTTGATAGACTTTCCAATCCATTTTTAAAAAGTAATGTAAAACAAAGTTATTGTGACAAAATTAAAAATTATTTATTTTTTTTTGTTGTTGTTGTTTTTTTTTTTCAGTAAGAGATTATCCTCCAGCCATGGAATATCCCTTTTTATATAACAATATATGTTTTAGGTGATTTTTTTTTTTCAATAGATTATTAGATAATAGCTCAAAACTATTGAAGGTACTTGGAAAATGTAAAGTAACTCAAAATAAATGTTTATAGACATTTAATCAAAATATGATTAAATGTCATTTACTAAACAAGGCCAGCTTATTGATATTAATCACCGAACAACCTTTATGAAAGAGATTTTTCTTCTTGGCCTTTTGTTGAAGAAATGTGTGTGGTTGGCCCACTGTGAAGGTGCATTTGGAAAATTGATCCTAACAATGATTTTCTGCCACATCTGCATTAAAAATTTACCTGTGATCGTTCTTGTGTCTTCCAACCATGCTTCAGGGACTTTGCCTATGTGGCCAGAGACAAAAACACACGGGTGTTGAAGTGCCACGTGTTTCGATGTGATACTCCTGCCGCAGCCATTGCCACAAGTCTCCACGAAATCTGCTCCAAGGTAATGATCATTGCTGCTACTGCATTCACAGAGATTAGTTCATCTCACACACTGAAGTGAATCAGTGCGTTTTATTCTGACAGGAGAACAGTTTTCCATGGTGGTGGTTTTCAGAAATGCTGTAGCCTTACCTTACACATTTACACTATAGTAAATGAATAACAGGACAAAAACTGTCGGTGCAGCAACTTCAAAATTTTTTCCCACTTATTACCTTTTTATTGAGTCTATCAGCTCATGGAGGAATTTTTCCCCATAGACGACATTTCACTTAACTGAGCTCTTCATACTGGTTTCTGTACAACTTTTCTAAGGTTGTACTGCAGCACAATCTGAGCCATTAGACCACTTTCTTTTCATTCAGGTTTAGATGTGCTTGAAAGCATCTTCCTGATGCATTTCTTTCTGAGCTTGTGGACAGATGGCATTAAATTTGACTTAATTTTTACTACTGAGTAGTTAATAGTGTTGTTCATGACTGTTCCAAGATCTTACGGGTTCAAGATGTTGAACTCACAAACCATGTTTGATTGTTGGTGTAATGCTTGTGGTGGTGATATGATGATATGATGTTTGATTTTTTTTTTTCTAACATGGTGCTTTGCTTTATAGGTAAGCATCTGTTCTGTGATTTATCCAAAGCTCATCAGAGCTCCAGTAGTTTATTTAGTTTACCTATGCAAATCTAAGCCAAAATTCAAGTTTTATAGAAGAGGCCTCCCTTAGCTATGCTTCCAAAACAAAGCCATACTTCAGTCTGTAAGTCTATTTCCAATTGTCCCGCAATAACCTGAGGCCTCTAGAGTTTGAAATGGTGCTCCCTGGTTTTTGGCCATTTGTTTGAGCATTGCAGTCTCATTTCAGTGAATTGGCTCAGACATACATTCATGAGTAGCAAGAGTTAAACAAGCTCTCCCTTGTCTGAGCGGCACAAAGAGATCTTTGATAGTGCACCATCTTCAATTTCATGAAGATAACGTGTCTCTGTTTACTTATTGTGTTTACTTACTGCAACTGCTGTTTTGTGCTTAAGATTTGTTTCTAGTATGGAACATCACATAACCCTGGATCTATTGTGTGCAGTCTAGTTTATTCTCCTGAAACCATTTTGTGAATAATTTATCTGCATGTTGCTTTTGCCGTTTCTCAAAGAAAGAAAGAAATGCTGCAGAAAGTAAATGTGGCTTTCTTTATTAGAGATACTTTCATGTGTGACTCTGCAGCAGATATTGGCTCCATTTAATGAAACAAGAATGACATTTTGCCTTTACATTGGGCTGAAAAACAAGTAAGTCATAAAACATCTAGAATGTGCAACCAAGCCATGATGATATCACAACCTTTCCAGCTGTTGCGTAGAACCTACATATATGCGCAACTATTAAAAAGCCGTCTGCCAGTATGAGCGATCTCACGTGAACGAAGGCCAGTTTCTCATCTCACAAACAGAAAGCCGTGAATGCTACCTTAAAATCTGTTATTAAAATCTTCTTCGAGTCATTGCTTCAGTCTGTGAAGCAGTGATGATCCTTTTCGGAGTTTTACATGAGCAAACTCCGAAATGGGATTCTGTAAGACTTGCACGTAAATGCAAGTCTTACAGCCAGCAATGGATTTACAAATCATCCTAGCACAATACAAAATTTCACCCGAGAAAACATTGTAGCTTGTATGGGCGAAAGTGTGTGCTTTCATAAGAGTGCCTATGAAAACTAGCCCATCCTCTGGTCAGTGCTGCCCTTGTAAAGGATGAATTTGTGGAATGACAGATTTCTTCCTAAGAGAAATGATGACCCATTTAGGGACAAAATAAGTTTTTCATTCTTTTACACGCTTTTAGATTTCTAATCCCAAACCAAAAAAAGTATCTTTATTTCTGTGCATTACACTGTACCACAAGTCATGCCCTCAAACTACCTATTTTAAACACACTGGTGGTTTTCTCTTTACTGCAGGGGACAAACTTGGTGACCTGAGTTTCGTGGCTGAGCAGCACATTGAACTGCTCTCCGTTTTGTGCCTCAGAGTGAATGTGTGTCTTTTAGGCTCCCCTGTTAGCAGAGTTGCAGACAGACTGTCGACTTTGATTAATGACGCCTGCAATTTATCAAGGGTCTGTAGAGAGCGCATTGGCTCGGTGCAGAGGCCATGCAGAATATTCAACTCTCTTTAAAGAGCATGCATCTCCAAAAAAAGAGATCTGTGGCCCCAAAAACTGAAAAAGGGCAGTATCTATTTTATTTGTACGAATGAAGTAGATATATTTACATATTTTCTCGTTGTCAGCATGAAAATAGCTCAAACTATATATTCTCAGCAAGCGCCGAAGTACCATACTTACACTTTAAACCAACATTTCTGATTAATACAACACAAGTCAGAGAGGCACATCATTTGTAATGAATAAAACTCCAACTTTATAGGAAACTCTGCTCAAATTTGTTGAATTTCTTGCACTTTTGCACAACTGAACAAATAATCCCCTTATGTAAATTTCTGTTTGTGCTTCAGCTATGATAAAAAGTTTTAAACCACCTTTAGCATTTTATATTAACGAATAGTGGTTATGATGGCTTATATTACTAAAATCTGAATTTTCCTGTTGTGGGAAATTACGGCTGTTTCTATTCTAAAACCAACATTGTTGGGTATATGTCTACTTTAGAGGATGCCCTCTTAGATTTCTGAAAAGCTGAAAACCTTTTCGTCTTAAAAAAATAACTTTGGCTTGTTGAGTTCTGTGACTGAAAGCTTGCATAATACATTTTGCAGACATAAGAGTGTGTCCAAGTTCTGTCTTTTGGAGCAACTTTGCGGTTCTCCATTCGCCTTCTTCTTATCTGCTGAAAGTTTTGCCCGTTCCTTCTCTCTTGGAACATGTTTCTTTTAAATAGCTTACTGGAACAGTTTTCTTCCCCCCAGATTCATATTCTGGTCATCATACTCTTCCATTATAAAATTTTTAATATTTTTCCCCTGGCCTTTCTTTCACTTTTTGTTTATTTCTGGTTTTGTCTGCTGTTTCTCACTTCATCTTCTTTTTCACATATCCATTTCTTTTCAGATTATGGCTGAAAGAAAAAGTGCTAAAGCTGCGGCTGGCAGCTCGTCCCAGAATGGCTCTGATGTGCCCCTGCAAGGTAAACACACACACACACACACATTTCCATTACTTCAGAGAATACTTTGATAACATTTCCAGAATAATTAGTTTCATTACCACTTATTTGTCAATCTTGCTTATTGTAATCCAAAAGGCTTGAAACTATAGTCATCAATCCTGAAGAAAGAGAAAATCCTAAATGTGAACGTTTGAAAAGATTTATACCTCCACACCATAAGGAATTCAACGTAGCACACACAGACTAATTTTCTTTTCATTTTCTTTGTAGTTCCCTCGTGCAAAAATATCGTTTGTCAGCCATGGAAAATCTCCACATTGCGGTCTTTTGTTTTCCCATTACAGTTTTTCAACATGTCTAAGCTTTTATGTTTTTTGGGGTTTTTTTGGGAAAAGATGCTCCTATTGTCTCAGGAGCAGCAAAGAAGAATTGTTTAAAGAAAAGACTGTTGTCTATAGATAGTTCTGTTCATAACCTTGTTTTCTTATTCCCACTGCTTGTTTGTCTCTGTCCTAAGTAATTATTGGGAAAAAAAGAGGAAACGGTCCAGCGCAACCAATCCTCTGCGATAGCCTCAGCTGGTGTGCATGTAAGCGGAGTGTTAAGGGCAAGCCACAAAGGGAATCAGAATTTAAAAGAACCATATCAGCAGCTCACTTATGGAGACAGTCAACCTCATTAAAATACAATAACCGTTTCTTCAGGGAATCGCCTGGTGCTCCACAGCTCCCACCCCGACCCCAAGATCAAATATGACCCAATGATCCCTTGCATCTTCAAAGCTCCACATCCCTGAATTCAGAGATTTGTCATTTGTTAAAATTCAGTGAACAATATTGAGCTCATAATAGATTAACCAGATCATTACTTCTGAAGCCCTGGTTCTTATTTCCTCAGACCCGAACAAATAACACCTCAGTAAATACCAAACTTTACGAGCTCCATCCTCTTGACAGAATGGCATTGTAGAATAGAAAACTAAGCCATTAAACAATGTAGTAAACCCAGGTGATGATGTGAAAAAGAAGCTTGAAAGTCTGTACACTGTCCTAACGTTATGGTACAAGAGCGACCACATCATGATGAGGGGACTAAAATCGATGTCATGATGAAAACATAACATTCTGCAGAAACACTGAAGCTCAAGACATCAGCCGGGAAATAAAACCCTGGACACAAATGGTTTTTCCAATGCACAGTGGCAAGAAGCATACCATCAAATTAATTACAAAATGAGCAGCAGCAAAGTCAGTGTTTTCAGCAGCTGTAACAAAGACCCTACCTCAATAGCAAGGTCACCCACAAACTGTAAGCTAAAATTCTTCATTTATTGATTGGATTTTTTTTGACACACCCTTTTGTTAGTTTTTGATTATTTCGGTGCTCGAATTGTTTGTCATTTTGCAATGTCAGAAATCAACCCAGCCCTGTTGAGCTAACAATCTATTGTGTACAATTTGCTTCCTGGGATTCGAAGATCTTAACGTGGCACGCTGATTGAAGTGCAAATGGTTGCTTTGATCACTTGTTTTGTGATGCAGTCATCTCTGCCCACAGGCCAAAGTATAAACAGGTACCAGCAGGGCTTTCACACAGTCAGTCCTCCAAAATCCCGTATGCTCCTCCATCTTTTTTATGCTCTAATCATGTCAACAGCAGAACAAAATATTAAAATATTCAGTGTTTGTTTATTTCTCAGCTTTAAGCCAATTATCGTGTGTGCACTCCTCTTTTGAAAAATCAGATCTTGTCCTCTGATTAGACTTGCTGATGTCTGTGGATGTCTGAATGTGTGTTTTCTCTCTGTAGAGTTCCCCATGCCAAAGACTGAACTGGTGCAGAAGTTCCATGTGTTTTACCTTGGTGTGACATATGTGTCTCGCCCAATAGGTAAAGCTGGAATCCCACTGAATTCCCCGCTCGTCAAAAAAAAAAAAAAAGAAGTCTTTTTATTAGATGTCTAGTGTTTTGAGGATACCATGCGTTTCGTCCCCAGGTATGGACATTATTAACGGGGCCATAGAAAACCTCCTGTCATCAACAGGCAAAGAAGAATGGACCCCTGTCATACTAAGTATTGCGGACACTACTGTGGCTGTCATCAAAGAGAAGGCAGGGCTTTTTGTGACTAACCAGGGGTTTAAAATAAATAAAAGATGAGAATAGGCTTATCAATTAAAAAGAGAGGCAGATTAGAGCTTTGACTCTGCTCTTTGATGGCTGCACAGGAGGAAGAGGAGGAGGTGCTGGTGGAGTGCCGTGTGCGGTTTTTGTCCTTCATGGGCGTGGGACGGGACGTGCATACGTTTGCCTTCATCATGGACACTGGGAACCAGCACTTCCAGTGTCATGTCTTCTGGTGTGACCCAAATGCAGGCAGCGTGTCGGAGGCGGTGCAGGCAGCTTGTGTGGTAAGTCCTGAAGCTAAATGTTTGAACAGCTGCTTTCTTCGCTCATCCTGAGTTCCTGATCTTTCCAAACTCCAATATTGAAATATTGAATTGAATTTTGAATTTTTCATAAAAAAGGACAAATGTTGAATTTTAATTTGCATGCATATTTAGAATGCTTGGAGTTTAGTATCAGTGTGTTCTGAGTATTTAAAGCAATGAAACTCTCACTTTATCACCTGAACCACAGATAACCATAATAGAAACAAAAGTGCTTGTTAACAAAATGTCGAACACGATCTTGAGCGCGACCTCAAGCTTGTTTTATTATAAAACAGTTTTGTCATCCTGGTATATCAAGATAACTGAACCTTACACTGGCTTTGTTATAATAAGATTAATAAGATCTGATTTTTTTTTTTTTTTTGACATCTTTCATCATGATAATAAACAAAAACTTAAATTTGCTGTAAATAGTTTACACAGTATCTTGTATTAATATAACAAGATCTCAGGTTTGTTTTGTCATAATATAATTTCTAGTATTTGCGATATAACACAACCTTGAACTAAATTTGACTCGACAAGTTTAATTATCTCGCCCTATTGAGACAACGTGAGCTTGTTTTTTTGTTTGTTTGTTTGTTTGTTTGTTTTAAGTTCCCTTGTCTCATTATTGTGCGATTCTTAACAGCTTCCTTATCCAGTTATGTGGAAATAAGTAAAATTCTCATATTTGTTTTGTTGTGGCCACATGCATCATCTCATTACCTTGAGAAATCATTTATAATTTTTTAATAATTAGTGATGTTTCTTAAAATACTAAGGTGGGGAATCGGGTACCACTGTTCTCAGCCTCTGTATATGTACATGATCAGTCTGAAATTTCCTCCGCTTCTTTTAAAACACCCAATTTCTAGAAAATTTGATCCTTATGCATTGGCACATAAAGAAGACTGAGCCTTTTCCTTTAAACAAACTGAATGTGGGGGGCAGAAATTTTCTTCTTTACTTATAGACCACATGAGAAATAATTAAGAGAACACAGAGGAGAAAGTAAATAAGGTTTTCAGCTGAATTCTCATTAAACACTCTTACTCACTCACACCCTCCCTCTTCCTCTTCCTCAGCTCCGGTACCAGAAGTGTCTGGTGGCACGGCCGCCCTCTCAGCGTGCTGGTTCCCCCTCTTCAGACTCAGTGACGCGCCGAGTGACCACCAGTGTTAAACGCAGCGTCCAGTCTCTCATAGACACTCTGAAACCCAAGAAACAGCCGTCAGAACTGCCCCAGCAATGACCGTCGCTACTCACTGCATTGCACCCCACCTCAGCCTGGATGCCACTCTCACAGCCATCACAAAAACACTTACGTCAGTGCAAGACATTGGAAGAGATGATGTACATACAGTATACTTACTATGACGGCGGATGCAGGAAAGCGCCTGATCGTATTAAAAAAATAAAATAAAATAAAATAAATAGTCCCGTTTATGTGTGAAGGGACAGGAGAGGTCACAGAACTGTTCAAGCTTTGACGGTCAAGCAGAGTTTTGTCTCCTTGTTGTGGATCTCTTCACCTGATGGATTACATAAACTTTCACTTGACACAAAGGATGACCCAGGTGGGGGAAAAAAAAAAAAAAAAAAAAATCACATTTCTACTCTCGGACTGCTTATGGAGGAACTCATTGGTATTAATTATTTTCTTTTCATCTCTGTACTATTCTGAAGTTGTTGACTTGGATGAGCAACAGTAGCTTTCAAGGACAAAAAAAAAAGGGCGTTGTCTATGTTGTTGTCACAAAAGATGTACATCAGAACAACAAAATGATCCAAGATCAAACAGTTGAAACCCTTCATCAGCCCACAGCTGCCCACCAAATGGTACAAAATGTGTCCAACAGACAAAAAAGCAAAAACCATTTCACGTAGAATGAAGTGATTGTATTAATGATGTGTATGTAAATGACTTTATGCAGAAAGAAAGAAATTCAAGCACAAAGTTTGTAGATAAGTAATAATGGGAGATGAGAAATTGGTGAAAGAAGATGGGACTAAAGATTGGTTGGTTTTTTTGCATGTTTTCTTGAAGGGGAATGATAAATATGAGTTTGGTGAGAGTATTGATGAGAAGACTTGTGAACGCAAACACACACGAAAAAGAGAAAATAGAAATGCTTTCTGCATAACTCATCCTTAATTGTCCATAAATAGATTAACACTGGCACCAGAGCATCCAGCCCCCAAATGAAAGTCTATAGCCCCGTGTGTAAAAATGCAAATTTAAGATTGTATTTCTTTTCTTTAGCTTCTTCAATGGATGAGTTAGGAAAACAAAGTAGTTTTTAGTGCATTTAAAGGCTTAAGATTGTAAAATTTTTTATATTACAGAAAAATGATTTTAAGATTTCAAGAATGTTGAATCGCTTCTGTTTAAACTTGACAAACTGCTCAGGAAATTGTACGATTCCAAATCCAGGCTTTTATTTTGGTAGACGTGAAGAATTTGTGGCCAAACAAAAAAAAAAGAAAAGAAGAACACCACAGCACACAAAGTGTTTGCCGTTCTTTATATGGCACAAAAGCAAATCAAGTATGTGCCATACAAGAAAAAATGTCCTTTATTCTCCTAAACTTAAAGAAAAAGGTTCCTCTACTGTATGCTCACCATGAAAATGCACATGCAAAAATCCACAAGACCACAAACAAATGCAGAAAAAAAAAATAAATGAATTTCTAAGGTGCTCCTGTGACTGAGGGCCATCACCTGCACCAGTGTGTGCTCTGTGAATGCAGTTTTATTTCAGTAAAAAACACACAAAATACAATAGAGATGTGAACCCTTTCATTTCTGTTTGTCACCCATCTCTACACCATGTAAATGTAATCTGTTGTGACAATAAATGCATTACCAAAAAGAAAACAGCAAGCAGTATCTGACTGGCCAGTGGAGTAATTTATTTGTGCTCTTCACCTTGTTTATATTATAAAATCCAATATATCCCATTTTGTAAATATAAGCAGTCTGACTAGATTCTGACACACAAATAATAATTGATATTATTAGCTCCAGAAATCACATTTGAGGGCAAACATTTGATGCTATGTGGGATGTTGATTCAGCTTTATAATGTTCAATTTGATCTTGATGTCAGAGTTTTAACATCTGCCAAAACTGATGAGTTTATCTACATATTTGTTGTGATGTTTTGTCCTAGTTTTGCATAAGTTGTTATTAGCAAACAACGTTGGTGCCTTCAACTACTCCTGCAATATACATGCATACCTTGCTGCATTTATATTTGAAGGATTGATATTTATATATCAAGTATTATTATGTTTCTGTCATGCCTATACAAATTCTTGACCGCTGTGGAGCTGCTAGAGCCAAACTAGAGACCGCTGGGAGTAGGAATGGGTCAGTTAAGGGCATGGGCGTTTTGAAAAGCTTTCCTTCACCAAAATGACAGACAAATTGCTGGTGTTCCTGCATTAAAGTGTGCAGCTCCATGAAGTAAAAAGTGACGGAGCACTGCCTATTCCCCAAAAATTGCCCCGTATTGCCTGTCAGCTTGACGGAAAATGACTTAAATTGAGCCAAGGGCTGACTGGCTACCTGAAAAGATAACCCAGTTAATTAAACATTTAATATCAGCTGGACTTCAATACATAAGGTTAGACTGAAAAAAAATGGTACTATTGTAAATTCTGTTGCTTTAGTGAGGAGAAAAATATTGTAAAAAAAAGATAAGTCTTCAAAGTTACCATGTCCAACATCCAAATCCCTCAGTAAGAGTATGCTCTTACTTAGCTTTTTCTCTGTAAATGGATATTAAATATTCATGGGATGAGAATACAACCGCAGTGAGGGTATGAGAAAGTTGAAAGAAATAATACTACTAAATTTAGTCAAGAATCCATAACATATTTTTTTAACCCTCCTGTGGTCCTAACTCAAACACTCCAAATGTCCCGGTCAGATAACGGGGAGCATGAGGGGTTGTCCTGTCACAAAGGCAGTTTCTGAAACCACACACACACAAAAACTTGTAAAAGCACACATAGGGTCAGTGCAACTCCGCGCGGACTGCGCACAGGGTCAAAAATGTGTGAGGTCCCAATGAAACCGTCTCTATTTTTTCACGACATACTTCTCTCCTTGTGTGAGTATGGTTTAGTTTCCATCACAAACTAAACCTGCAAAGATGTTAAGAGAAGATGCACTAAGATGTCACATTCATCTGCTCAAACAATTATATCCACATCTAAACTACATGGGAATGTCCACTGAAATACTGTTCAGTCACAGTATTTCAATGGAATAATTATCAGCGGGCTACGATTTCATCAAATTGTTATGAAACGTTTGTGAGAGGAAACCCAAAATGATTTAATTAAGTTATAAAATGCATTCAAATCGTATCAAATTTACAAATGGAAAACAAAGACGATTCAAACAAGGAGTCATGGAGTGGAAGTCTATGCATTTATGTTGCCTTTTGTGAGCTCCTCATTATGTAGTCAACTTTGAGCTAATTTAAAAGGTGGCCCCGAAGGCATGGGCTACTTTATGTTATCAATACCAAGATTTTAAATAGCCACAGCTTCAAATATCCTTTTAATAAGGTGCCAGACAAAGTGTTGTAGTGACAAGAGGTTTTTGTTGTTAAAGCACAGAGACAAACGCTCCACTCCAAGCAGAAGATCACAGCAGCATTTCTCCCCGACTGCCAACAAAGACGTAGTCATGTCTGTAACACAGGCAGCTGCAAAATTTACTCAGAGAGAAAATTTGACTAATTAACCAGCTGATATAACCTTGTTATATTCACAGTGAAACTCTTTAATGAGGACTGCTGAAAGAAATAATATTCTGCGCCGTAAGCATGCTTTCATTAACTTGATTATTGTTTCAAACATCACAAAATAAATGCAAACATGGAGACGTCCAGAGTGAGCAGAAGGCAGTTATAGCAGAAACAAAGGGTATAATATAATATAATATAATATAATATAATATAATATAATATTAATATAAATTAATAATATTTTAAAGGACTTTTTTAATATAAATATGAATTAAGTATTAAAATCAATACAGTAATACTGCATGTTAATGACATAAATAACTCAGAATGAGATTGATGGGTGAGGGACTGCAGTACGTTTCATTTAAAAGATAATATGTTATTTACTAGATCAGTAAATAAAAGAATAATCTAAAATTTTAAAAAAATCCTTGAAATAAATAAGGTCAAAAGGGATGAGTTGATGTCAGAAGTCCTGATGTTACTTTTTGATTTTGAAAATGTATTATTTGTCGTGAAATGTACCAATATCAATTGAGATTATACTTCTCTACGTTTTTAATCAGAGTTTAAAACAAATGCTCAAGGGTTGCGACTGACCCAGGAGAGTCCACTCTGTTTAACAAGAGTTTTTCTATCCAACAAAATGGTGGTCTGAGAACAATCAAGTCAAAGAAGCAGACAACCCAAAATAAACAAATTAGGAAAGAAAATAACATTTATGTCGATAACTTTTCTCTAAAAGAAATGGATTGGTCGACAATCCATTTCTTTTAGAGATCAGGTGTTTTAAATCTAAATTATTCTAGTCCAGTTTCCCCCTCAGTCTTCCAGCAAATATAACCTGCAGGTCAGCTTTCCAGCTTGACTTAAGGTACAGGAAGCTGTCAGAGAAAAATGAGATGGAATTTCTTGGCAATGTCCAAATATTGAACAAAACTGAATAAAGAATTTCAACACTGGGCAGGAGAGTTCAGGGTCTCTACTAAAATATGTCCTATGTATGAGTATTACTTACAGTATTGATTTTGAGGTGAAGAATATCCCTCTCTCTAAAGATCTCAGAACATCCTCATGTGGAAAATCCTGGGACCTGTTTGAAGCCAAGATGGCCAAAGGAAGAGGAATTTATTACTCAAGGTTAGGTTCAAATGAAAAGAGCCATTGGATATGAATAGCATGTAACTAACTCCCCAAGGTGACCATAGGGAGTATTTTCAGAAGAAAATAGCAAACTGAGATCAGACGTGTAGTCGTGTAGTATATTCGGGAAAACCAGAACACCAGTGAACTTCTAGAAGATTCTAGAGTCAAAAATAAACAACATTGTTCTGGACATTATAAAACCAGTTGGTATCCCCTCTATCAAATGTTGATAGAGGAGAGCAGGCAGCCACTATGTCCTTGTTGCTGGATGCAGGGTCACCTGCTGTCTCAGCAGCAGCCTACACTGCAAGCCACCGCTCTCTTCACTGCCTGAATTATTCACAAGCGCTGTGTACACTTTGGGGACATGAAGCCCGAGTTTGTTTTGTGTGTATTTTCCTCTTTGAGTCCTTGTTTGAACTTTCTAATGCTAATTTATTTGCGGAATTTCCAGAAGATATAGGAGAAGTTGTGTACACAGGTGTGTGGGTGATTGTCTGAAATACAAAGTGCATCCATGTATTTCCACAGATATGTTGCTGCGCACTGAGTTAGACTTGGTTTCAGAGGTGGCTCTATTATGCAGTCGTCAGAGGAGAAGCTCTGAGTTTCATTGATGCTAACTTGTACAGACAGGGGGCGCTGAATTATTCAGTAGACACTCAGCTTTGCCTCCCGTTCATCCCCCTCGCCCCAGTAAATCTCTCTTCCTCTCCATCTCCACTAACTAACTACGCCATTCCCTTTAAATTTCCTATTTCCGTCCACAGTCGTCCAAACCTGGCTGCCACTGCACTTCCCTCAGCTGAGCCCCTCGCCTTGTAACTACTGCGTCAAGAAAGGTTAGGCCCAAGACATTTGAGCAACAACATCTATATTTAGAAATCTGCCCCTAAATAAAGCATAACAATGAAAATCAATGCAGTTCAGCATAGTTTTCTTTTGGGGAATTCTGGGAAGGGGGTGATTTTACAGATAAACAAAAAGTAGAGCAGAGTGAAAAGCATGAGTGCACCTGCATTCAGACACTTTAGACAAAAATTATCTCTTGCTGCAATTGCAATCTGGTAGAGACCAAAATGTCTGGTAGAGAGTTTGTTCTCTACCATCTAGAAACTGACATCTATTACCATTCTTCTTTGCAACATAGCTCAAGCTCAGTGAGATTGACAGCAGAGCATCTGTGAACAGACTTGAGCCATGCAACCCAGTGAATGTGATTTCATCTAATCTCTTTCACTGAATATTTGCCTATATGTTTGGAGTCATTGTTCTAGAAGCTGAACCTCGACCCCAAACACAAGCCTTTTGCAGAGTTTGATAGTTTTAATAGTTTAGTAGTCTAATTCAGAGAGAAGAAAAAGATACTGGATTTGAATCCCAGTGTGTCACATTTTTCAGATTTTTAACTGCTAAACATTTTGAATCCCACGTATCAATTTGCTTCCACCTCATAGTTAGGGTTTATACTTTGTGCTGGCTCAGCACACAAACTGTTCATAAAATGCATTGGAGTTTATGATTTTTATGTGACAAGATGTGAAAACAGTTCAAGGCGTTTAAATACTTTTCGCAAATTTTGTATTTAAAAGAATCCCATCGCTTGCTTAAAAATGAAGCCAGATACAAATCACTGAGAATGACTTTATTGCCTCCAGGTGTTACTATATTGAAGGATAATAAGGATCTTTACTGTGCACAGCTTTGACAACTGATATAAGCAGGGCGGCATTCAAACACTTATTTAATTGCCGTTTTTATGGTGCATTTCAGAGCGCCACCATAACTTTTGATTAGCCGAGTTTATTGAGGGTGGGGATAGGAAAAAAAATCCTGTTTGAGGTACCATCGCAGCAGTTTGATTATCTTTTCATTCCTATCTGCGGAGGTATAAAAACATGATGGATGACCAAGGAGAAGCAGGCACAACAGTGAGAGCGAGCTCCGTCACCCCCTCTGGGTGTAAGATGGCTTAATAACTCGCATCAAAGGCAAAAGAGCAGACTTTATATTGTGAGACAGAAACACCATAAACGACGCGGAAGAAAAGATCAGGCATGCAGACTTCCTGAAAACGTTCTGACTTGAGGTTTAGGCAGCCTTGCAGATCCGGTAAAAGCAGACATTGCTTGTAACAAGTTAAAGCGACTCTTACTTTTCCTCTCAGGTAGAGGACATAAAAATAGAGAGCAGTCTCTTAGGAAAATGAAAGCTGACGAGAGCACCTCTTTCTGTGAAATAAACAGGGATGGAGGTTTTATAACATGATAAAACCCTGTGACTAGAAAATGCAACAAATCCCGAATAAAACCCATTCGCCCGACTTCTTAAAAGAGAAAATTCTTAAACACTTGAAATTAAAACGATAAATCCAAATCCTTTCAAATACATTCACACAGCGTCTAATTCTCAAGACTAATATGTAAAGTCACACAAAGAAGTAAACCAAACTGGAGACACAGAAAAAGTAATCTCAGAAAATGTTATAATTTTGCCAGCCTCAAGCAAGCAGCTTCAATCAGCAATGAGGCTTACATATAGTTGGCTGGATTTGGTTCATTCTTCTCATGCAGACAGACTTTGGCATTCTGCATGGCTTTGTTTAGCACGTCTCCGTTCTCCTATGTGTATAACCGACAGATAACTTGCACCAGCATCGAAACTATGGAAACTATCGAAAAAAACATTCAGATGAAAATTGTTCCTTTTATTTAGATTATATTGGGAAATGTTACGCTCTCTTTGAACTGAAACAGACTCCAGAGCATTCATGTTTATACATGATTGTTGATTTCTTTATTTCATTGCTTCCAGCAGTTTGACTTCCATCTCTTGGAAGTTGGATTTCTCTATTTCTGAAGAACTACAGCCATAAAAAAAAAAAAAAAACAGTTAAAACTCAACTAATAACAAATAGAGCTTGCTTAGAAGAGGCAAATTAGCTTGAAGCAAATGAGAAATTTGTTTCCTGGGCAAGACGGAGAAAGACAAGAATGTGATGGATCTGAGAGACGAGGCAAAAGCCTTTTGATACCCTCAGACGGGTGCATTACTCCAGCACAGGCAATGAGAGCTACACATGTGTGTATGTATCTTTACTTGAACGTTTGTCTATGCGTGTGCCTGCATAAAGACCCTGAAATGAGAACGATGACTCCACTGAGGCACGGTACTCAATATATACCTTTCATTAATTACAAGACCTGTTTGAAATGATCTGTACTGGCTCACAGATAGACAAGAGCCAATAAATAGCTGTGTGATTAGAGGAGTTGGTTTACATTTTCACCAACCAAGAGACTCCATTTCCATCGCCTTGATGAACAGAGCCCAGCCTGCACTGAGACAGAAAAGCATTCAAGAGCACAAGATGGACTGAGCCTAATGAGTGTGGCTCATGGGTACTAATTAACATTCTACTGATTCGTAGAAAAACAATATGCAGAATAGAAGGAATGATTTTGGTGATTGAAAATAGCTCTATCCCTAAAATAGGATGTAACTCAACAAAACAGTCTGTCAGGTTTTATTACTACTTTATTCAGTAGTAATACCCAAATTCGACCCCACTCGGTTATGCAAAACAGAGTAGGGTTTTGTTGATCAGAGAACCGTCTCCGATCACCACGCAGCAACTTCTGCATTTCTAATTAAAACCCAGACGATCTCAAAGGAATGCAACGGGCTTGAGTGTAATGGTACATGAGATCAGATAATCAGGATCCGTAAAGCTTCATCATGTCAGAGAGCTGGGAGAAGAGACACGCTGGAGACTCCCGATTATACAGTGTGGATGTTTGAGTGCGAGTCTGCGTGTCTACATCAGAGCAGGTGGTCCAGCAGTCACACTTCAAGGTGGGATCGATAACCTTCCTCCTGCCGAGCAACCAAAGCATCCAGTTTGCTCTGGGCTGTGGAGCCCTGTGAGAGGTCCTGCAACAGGTCTGGGGAGAAGAAATAAATGTTCTGCTGCAGAGCAGAATGTAATTTTATGCTTTCCTTAGTGAAGAGTGTAAACAATTCCAGCATAAAGAACATTCAGTCGACAGGCAGGCTTGACTTGAATTGCAAATCGTATTACGGAAATTACAAAAAGTAAGTTTAACTAAGGATTTTACAATTATGGTGCTGCAAAGCATTTTTAAAGCTAACAGTATAAAATGTCTTGTGAAAGTAATACTTGAACTTTCCTGTAATTGATCATGTCGCAACTGAAGACTTTACAGATCTAATGTGATTTTATGCAAAGTAATAAAATACTTTAAAATAAAGTGTGTGTGTGTGTGTGTGTCTGCGTGGGGGTGTGTGTGTGCGTGTGTGTGTGTGTGTGTGTGTGTGTTTTGCAAATAAAATTAATCTTCCACCCCCTGGTTGATCCTAAATAAAATGAATTGCCTTCAGAGGTACTCTATTAGAACATACAGTTCACCTGTGTGCAATTAAATCCTGGTAGAAATAAGGCCTCAGAGGTTTGATAGTGAACATCAGCAAACAAACAGCATCATTAGGACCAGGGAACATAGTAGAAAAATGAAAAAGATAAAGTTTTATTTTATTTTTTTTTGTGACAAAGTTTGAAAAAAAAAACTTCTCTGACCTGTTTAATGTATCCAACCTCTCACTCCCTGGTCCTAATGTTATTTTGGAATCAGAAGGTTGTAGGTTTGATTCCAGCTTCTTCCTGTCACATGTCGAAGGCTCTTAAACTGATTTGCATGTTTAAACGTGTGAGTCCAAAGGGGTGAATGTTGCGTAGCGTAAAGCGCTTTGAGCGGTCAACATACCTGGAAAGGTTCAGTCCCTTTATATTTCGACTGGAAACCACTACTTTATTTTGTCAAATAAAATCCACCAAGGTTTGTGGCTGAAGCAAGACAAAATGGGAAAGACGTCAAGAGATAGGATCCCTTGGCAGCACGCTGCATATTAAGCAGCATGTAAACAATGGAGCACAGAGTGCTGCCTCCATTTCCTTGCAGTACGAACTCCACAGGGTTGCTGACAGCAGACAGAGAACACCTGGGGATCAACAGGGTAAGGCAGACTTTCTGAAGCCTCTTATCGCCTCTCTCAAAAGACGGCAGGTGTATCAGCTTCACATCTAAGCCGTGTACACATACAGTGAAAAGTTTACCAGAACTATCAGCGACGCACACTCACAGACACGCACATTGCTTTGCTTTCATTCTGCTCAGAATGTTCCGCGATATTTCTGTTTGAAACAGAATGCAGAAGGGTATCTTTTCCAGTTATTAAAAAGTCTCACCTTGGACTCCTTCCTCTTTATTAACTGGAGTGCATCCTCAGCCAACAATATTTACATGCAGCTGAGATTTCAGCAGACCGTCGGGTTTAATCTGTGCTTATACTGTATGATATGCACAACAAAAAGGTCTCTGGGAATTTACTGCCATCATTCTTTTTTTTCATTAAAAAAAATCAGATATTCCCTTCGTAGTCATGTACGAGGCATGTTCCTGTGTTCAAATGGAAGATAAAGAAAAAGACTGCCAGTAAAGCCATTCAAAAACCAAAAAAAAAAACTGTTCTCCCTCTTGGTTTTTCATACACATCACAATCTTTGTCTCTTTTTCCAGTTTTGTGTCTTACACTCTTTGCAGCCTTCGGTGGGGACAATGTGTTTAAGCCCCTCGCTTTGAACATTTGTGGAGTCGCTTAAAAAAAACTAAATTGGTTTGGGTGTCATATGGGTCTCTTTGCGTTTCTGTGCAATGACGTAGGCTTGCAGTGAGGGCAGAGATGCCCTCCATCATGGAAAGACTGCAATTCAAGAAAGTGCAATATCAATATCATCAAAAACTTATGATATCCCTCACAAACAGCAATATATTTCAAGCATGTATTTCTCTTAATTATAATGATCCTTGCTCACAGTTAAGGAAAAAATCAAATTTAGTTTCTTTGAAAATTTTTATCATAAAAGGATCACAAATAAGATGTTTAAAACTGAAATATTATGTTTTGGGCATGTTAATAACCGCATTATGGAGAACACATTGTAAGCCACAAAACATCACTGCTGAAGCAGGAACTGACCGTAAACAGAGTGTTTTATGCAAGCATTTTAATGAGAAGTTAAGTGGACTGAAAACTGTGGTTTCAAAAAAGGCACAGAAAGAACAGAGATAACTGGAGCCTTGAGAGGACAAACAGGCAAACCTCATTAATGTGTTTACTGGAAACTCTTAAGGCACAGACTCGATGCTCCAAGAGTCGCCACACACAAACAACAGTCTGCGGAGTATTAAAAGGAACATGAGGCTCCAGAGCCAACAGTGAAAATGAGCTACAAGCTGACCACCTCCACGCTGTGCTGCGTCAATGGAGAAACTCATGCGAAATTAAACCTGAAGAAGTAATGAGTGCATACACTGTGCAGTATATGGACTTTTTAGCAGTCAAAAACGCCAGGATTAAAAATTCTTCACCCATTTAAATGAACTTTTGATAGTATTCTAATTTATTGAGATCCACATGTAAGGTCTGATTAAAACGCATAAAATCTGAGATGAGCCTGTAAGAAGGAGAGATGATTAAGGTGGCAGTGGCGTTGAAATTCGATGTGATTTAATCTTGTTTTTTGTGATGTGTTGCTCTACGTTTATGATTAAACTCTCAAATCTTTCCCAGTCAGACAGCTTTTTATGGCTCAGAGGAAAGTACAGACATGTTAGTGGAAAGGACAAATAAATGATTTATGTCTAAGAAAACTAATCTCAGTTGCCAAAGTCTTTTCACCAAGGTGAAATCACAAATACTAAATAAAACTGATAGAAAGCTTTAAAAAAAAAAAAAAAAACTTAACAGAGAGGAAACTCTTTCTTGTCCCGAAGGAGCTTGGTGGGAAGCAACTTTTAGATTAGCTTGGAAAGCAAGTTTTTCCCAACAGTGGGGTTTCTGGCAGAAGCTCTGACCCTCCAGTAACCTAATCGATTCACTAAAGAGAAGCCTGTATTTCCCAGCAAACTTTGGACTTCATGGAGATGGAAAATGAAGGAGAGAAAGAACAAAAAGCGCAGATTAGAGGAGACCTCAATGGAAGGATGGGGGGGAGGGAAAACAAGGGTAGAGATGGGAGAAAGAGGAAGGCAGCCATCATAGACAATAAAAGTGTGTCAAATTGATTTAATAGAAATAACTGGTGTAAAATCAATTTATAAACCCACTCACACACAGAATACACATCATTTGTCCCAACCGGTGACCTTTACAGTCCGATCGCTGGATGAGATGAGTTGCTGATTAAATCTGTACACAGAAGGAGGATTTACGCCCAACTGATGCAGCCTTGTGGTGTTGCACACCCTGCAACCCACACATGCATACACATACACATAGTGGTCCAATTGGTTGTCAGTGGGGCACCGAGTCCATAAAACATCTGGAAGCACCACAAGGAAAATCCTTGGCTTCAGAAGTATACCTGGGACGGGTTTCGGTCCTCTTGGTGTATATATGCTTTAAGTGCAATCTTGTTTACCAACAGAAATAAAAGAAACAATGCTTGTGATTTCTATTTCAAGTATCCTCAGCCCTGCTGCACCTCAGTGTGCTGACCTATGCATAAAGAAATAGGTTGACAGACATCGTCTAGTTGCTTTTTATGCTTTTCTATATGTTATTTTGGTTTTAAACCCATAAATATAAAACTATGAAATATGTATGACCTTTTAATTGTTTTTTAAATGCAATTTTTGTAGCCAAATCTCAAAATGTCAGTACTATATAAGGAAGATGGCGTGGAATGTAGGTCTGCAGAGTCCTGTACATAGAATAAAGACTAGATTAAAAAAAAATCAACCAGATATTTTCAGCTGGATAAGGGAATGATTTTTAGCAACACCACAAAATTAAGAGCTTTTTTTGGTACCTTTAAGAATCTAAGCATTATGTAATCCTTTTACTGATTTCATTTGTCAGCAAAATTATTGAAAAAGCTCTGTCAACAGTTAAATGGCTAGTTTAAATCCATTAGGGGGCCGGTTTGTTAGATCTCTAAGCTGCTCTTTCATTTAGTGTTTATGCTGACTTCTTCCTCTTCACTGGACAAACTGCTATGCAAATTTTCACTGCATAATCTCAAATTTGAGTTGTGTTGCATGCAATTGTTCTCAACTTTAACATTTGAAAACATGCACTCTTCTGTAACTCTGAGCTGCATTCCTGGCTCTGTGGATTTCTCCGTTCTCACGCTTTAACTATTCTAAGGTATCTGTCTGAAACATCTGAAAATCAAAAGTTGTATAAAAAGTCATGATGCCAACCTTTTAAATACTGTTTCTGCCGTTTCCCAGGAATAACCTTTCCGCCACCTTAACTTCTTCTGTGATCTCCTCCTTTCTCTGTCATCTTTTGACACAACATGGACGTCACAGAGTTTGATGGAGGCGAGGCACGTTTTATCATTTGTCTCCACTGTCAAATAAAAGGTGCTGCTAATTGGTTTTCTGACATTTTCAGAGCACAATAGACGGAAAAAAGTGTTTTTATATGGCATTGTTTGCAGTAAAATATCTATATTAGGAAATAAATGGCGACTATAAACTTCAACGAATTCATGCTTCCTCGGTTATTTTTTCCAGACTCAACTTTCTTTATTCTGTTCAAATGATTCAGGTAGAAGTTTTAATATAAATTTATGGACTCTTTTGGGGACATTTAAGAAAAAGAATATTTACCTTGAATTTGACTGTATTGTAATGTGTAACTTAGATCATCTCTATTTAAAAATCTTTAACACTAATATTGGTTAAATTAGAGACAGGTTACTGTATTCCAAACGTACGCTCTTCAAAGCAAAGTTTGCGAACCTTTTTAAATTTATCTTTCTAATACTTCAAGAAACACTGCATGTCTTCTGTGCTATCCTATTTTTAAGTCTGCTGTTGGTATAATGCACATCTGGTTGATAAGAAGGCGAGATTGCTCCTTGGCTGCAGAAGATGACACAGATAGTAGCTCAAGGGTGCCCTGTCATAACCTCATTGCTGCTACTTAATTAAACCTGGGAGGAAGCTTGAGTTATGTCTTTACCTCTCCTTTACAATTATCTCTCTCCCCTTTTTTCTCTTCATGTCTGCGCTTTCGCTCCCTCAGCACCGTTCGCTGCAGGAGGGTTGAAGGGCACAAGTCGCATTACAGGCAGATGGTGTTCCATGGCAGCAACAGCTTGCCACATCCTCACCGCTGGGCTAATAGGCTGAAAAGCCAGAATGCTTCTAGGGGTTCATGCTGCAGCCAAGGAATTAGCAAGCACTTAATATTCATTCCATAAGCCCCAAATTTCATTTTCGCAAAGGTCGATTTCCCAGACAGGTTGTGGCAATCCACTTGTCCTCCCTCTTGGCCCCTTCGCAACCCCAAATTCCACTTGCTCTTTTCCAGGGTTTAAACCTTTGAGTGTGGGAAAATCTCCAGTCACCCAGCTGCCAGGTAACAGAGTCCCACTGGGAGGAACTGCCTAAAGTAAACATGCCAACTCTGTTTTGCCAGTTTTTTTATTCAGGTGTCACGCATCAAAGCTGACACAGATTTTCTCTCAAAGAAAATGTCTTAACCATCTGAAGAACAAATGAACTTATCCAGAAGTTAGATACATTTGATCAATAGGTTTCCATTGAAATTCAGCCTGGCTTTAAGTAGAGGATTTAAACAAGGACTGAAACAAGAAACATTCATCATTACATTTTGCAAAGTTCAGCCAAAGTACTACGTTTTTAAAGACTAGATGACTAAATCTGTGTGTTTTGTCCACACCCATTTAATACAACTGAAGACAAAAGAGTCTGAATGATCAGCAAGTCATGTGAAAACCAAATAAATATGCTAGTTTTTGCTTAGGACTCAATGAACTGTTCCACACAAAAACATTCTTATCCAGAGTAAGTGAACTAGTGACGACAGCTGCATGTGTTGAATTGCCTTATCACACATATTGTGCCAAAAATATTAATGTAATGCTAAGATACTTAGCATTGATTCATTTAATTTTTGTTTTGAATGCAAAGTGGATATTTTTCTCATCCCTAAGTACAGCTTAACTTGATGTCGGGAAGAAGAAGCAAACCAAAAGAGGTTGTAGTTTTCTATTTCTTACTCAATTACCCTTCCTAATCATGTTATTTAGGAATGGATAGTCGATGCACTTAAAATAGAAAAACATGTAAATATATCAAAAGAGAATTCAGTGAGCCTGTGACTACCGAATGCACCTTTAAAGTTGATTTTTAAAAGGACAGAACCTAGGTGATGTCATATGTCACATTTTATGTGTTTGCCTTACTAAATTTTACATCATCAGTCCAGTTATTTCCACCCTCCCCAAAATTTAGACCTCATTTTCTCTTGTCATTGTGACCAAATGTGCTTGAGGCATCCAAGTCTATATATAGCTTTTCTTTTTCATCTTACCTCTTTTCCAATATCCCCGTGTGACCCCTTTTTTATTGTCGACCTTTTCTCTCTCACTCACCCCTTCTCTCTCTGTCAAGGTTGAACTTTATAGAAGCCAGAGGTGTAAAAGATGGCGAGTGGGCATTCTAAAGACCGCCTCATTGTGTTCACGCTTTATTGTCTGGCAAGACGGATGCAGAGTAACGACCTGCCACCAACACATGGGGAGACCTATTCATTCCAACCGAGGCCATATTTCACCAGGCAACAGTGCAAGTGTACATGTGTGTGCATGCGAGAGCTGCATGGCCAACGACTTTCTGAACGTTAACGTGTCTTTTGTGTTTACGCCTTCACTGAAGATGAAAGTATTTTGTCTGTCATCTATGTACAAAGTCGACATCACCTACTAAAACTGTTCACCCGGAACACAGTAGCTCTGTATTCTGAGCATGTTTTCATCTTCAGCTAGAACATTAGAGAACTAGCCCCAAAAGGCCCTCCTCTGTCTATAGATTCTTTCTTTATGGAGTGTTAAATGTGGGGTGAAAATACATGCCAATCTCCCCCAGAGGATACCTCTTGATTTAAGTAGCAACTTAAACCTCCGATGTCTAATAGCTGGTTCACAGCCCTGCTGGGAATCTGCCTTTTTACGACACAGAAATAACGTTCACCACACTGGCTGTAGGACATATATATATATACATACACTGCCTTCTTATCCTGGCATGTTGATTTAATGGCAACTCAATAAGTATAGTTTGATTCAGTGTAGGTGTGTTGGTGTGTTTTTATAGAATAGAATAGAATAGAATAGAATAGAATAGAATAGAATAGAAATATCCAATATCCTGTATCGTTGCACAATGTGGAAACTCTGAGCAACAGCAGCCAATAGACTCACACAAAGATAGAATATAATATGAAAACAGAATAAAGGATCAAATGCAGTGCAGTAAGGGAAACATTTTAACACACATCAACTTTTATATCAGCTTTTGCAGTCTGCAAGATGCATTAAAAGACTTCACATCATTTTATTGTTTCAGAATCGTTCTTCCAAACATTAGTCCTCCCTAATTGTGAATGGAACAGAGAAATAAAGCAGAACAAAAAGAAAATTTGCAAAACAATTGAGGAAATTAGTTTGCCTTGTGAATGTCAAATATTTCTAAGCATTTTGATATAAACTATAATAGCATAATGAGCACACCGGGATAACATAAAATACACTGAAATATCTTCAAAATATTCTATCATACTTTACAATGATTTGATTCACGTGAAAGTATTTTTATAAACTTGTTTACAACTCCTGAACTTCTGTTGTTTTCTTTTAAAGCAGCACTGCAACAAAATCCACCGTTCACTATTCGCCGAGTAAGACAATCAGTCATAATGTCCTCCAGCAGTTCTTGATTTGTGCAGAAAAAAATAATTCCAGGATCGCTCGAAGGATGACAGAGTAATCTGAGGATCCTACAAATACTAATTATTTGTGCGAGTGACGATGCATCTGTATATCATCATTACTCAGAATCTAATGATCCAAGCAAAAAAGAAAAGAAAATTATCTTAGTTAGAACAGGGAATGTCACAGAAATTTACTCCGGTCAGTTTTTTTTTATCTATGCCATTAAAAACAGTTGATAACACCAGATGACAAGAGAAGATAGTTCAAAACATTTAGCAAGAGAAACAGCAGAAGAGACTCTGAAAACCATCATGACTGATGGTGATTTAATTTTGTGAAGATAATGTAATTAGATCACGGGTTTAATTTCCTTGTGATTAAAAGTTCACTTGATCCCTAATTAGAGCTAATCTTTTCCCTCATTTGCCTCCTTCGCTCTGTCATTCGCTGCGTTCGCGGTGGATTGGCGTGAAATCAAAGGGCCGAGCACATTAACAGCGTCAGGCGCAATAAATAATTATGAGTCACAGCAAATATAACAAGCATGTATGTAATGTACGTCAGGCTAGAATTAATTTTTATCATGTTCTTTTATTTCTGTTCATCCTTCGGTTTTGGTGTTTAAATTGTCATTTTTACCGGGTTTTCTTCTTTTCACTGATTCCTCTGTTTCCCTCCCCATTCATCCTGAATCAGTTAGTCTTTTCCCCACAGCTCCTCCATCCGTGTTCCCCAAACAGCAGCAGAACATAAAGTTAATTACGCCTCACCTGTTTCCTCGTTCGATACATCATTGTCTCCTTATTTAAACTGTTTTCATTCAGTTGAAAAAAAAAATCTCTGTTGTTTCACTTCCCATGAAGCAGAATTAGTGGTCTATTGAGGTAACCGTAGCTTCATAAACCTCTTCTTATCAGTGTCTGTCACCATGGCAACATATGCTCCAGAGCAGAAACAACCCCATTTTCCCCTCTTTTCCACCCCAAATAAGATTTTTTTCACTCCAAATCCTTTGTGTCCAAACTGCTGTGTTTGTATGCACTGTATTCAAAAGCCCGTTTGAAGTCGAAACCTGTACACTGAGTCTGGACAGCAGAAAACCAATTTCAGCCTGCTGTAGATAATCCTTTTATGTTTGTGTATAATGTTGTACGAAGTGTACTTAAAGCAGTCGAGTTATCTTTATCTGCTGTCCAGCAGGTGATGTTTGCAGTATTTATTAATATAAAATTTGCTCTCATAATTGGTAAAGGCTTCGGTCTGTTTGCTCAGATACGAATAAGTGGATTCATTTGAGTATTCACTTCTTCTTCTTTTTTTTTTTATTTTAGCTATTCTGTCTTCGTCCCGTTATTGTAATCCTTTTCCTTCAACATGAAAGAGTGCAACAGAGTCCAGACTGTGTCAAGCATCAGCCTTGTTATTGAGCTGACAACCAGCTGTGTAGTGCAGGTGTTTTCTTTGATGTCAGGGTAAGATAAGCTGAAGAAAACCCAGTTATATTGAACTTTCACCATATTTTAGGATCCCTTGTCCTCATGTTTTATCATCATTCCTGTTTTTTTTCCCCTCATATTTTGTTTGGGTCCCATCAATGAGACAGGACTTTAAGAACAAAGTTAGGGTTGTTTACTATTTTTTTCTACAGGTCAAGATCTTTGTTTCGAAAACAAATTAAGAATTAATAATTGATCTATAACTCCCAGAGATATTGTCTAAAACAGCCTGCAACTGCAAGCTCCCTGGTGTTTTAGTTGGCAGTAAGTGTCATGGATTTTCTTCATTGAAACATTAAAGCAGAGCTCTATCCCGTTACCTAACAGTCTTCTGCTTTAATTCTTAAAATACACCTAAAGCACACTTCCTGTCCATACAGCTTAAATCTGACTCTCCATTTTAGGGAACAAAAAATGGAAGACACTGCAAAAGTATGTAGCATATCATGTCAGGATTAAAGAGCAGATGCCTTCCCTCTGTGGGTATGCTGTTTATTCACTACACAGTGCAAATGCAAAGGAAAAGGGTTTTTTCTGTGTGTATCCAATGGGCACGAAGGGAAAAAAAAAAAATCTCTTTACGTTACCGCAGAGGAGCAAACAAAAGGTGGAAATGAGATTCATGCATTTCTGGAAGCGTGAAACCACATTAATTAAATGATTATGTACATGCAGCGAGGCTATTACAAGCGTGGTCACCTCCTGTGTTACTTTCACCAGAAAACTTACTCCGTACGACAGCCCGGAAACCAGAGACACTGCTGTTCCCTTATCACAACAAATCATGGCAAACTGTTCACTGGGTTCCAGCCAAATGCACACAGTGCATCCCCTAAAGGGCAGGACAAACAGACAGATGTGCTTGCAGGTCCGTGCACACGCACACACGCAAGCATTCACACACGCACACACAGGGGGACAGAAATATATGTGTCCATGTGATAGAGCTTATCTTAAATTGAATAAACACAGGCATATAACATTAGGAGTTGCCTTTATGGCCTCTTAGGTTTACAATTGTAGGCATTTCCGCAGAAGGTCTTCAAGATAAGCCCTTAGGAGACAAACGCTCACTGTACAAAACAAACCCCAGAGGAGGTCCAAGACAGCTGGGTCCATAGAGGCCAACTGTAGTAGGTCACATGCAATGAATCATAAACAGCCGTTTGAATAAAATACTGAGATTTCTTTAGCTCCATGCCTTACACCAGATATTTTCACCAAGCAGCCACCCTGCAGGGTTTCACCAGACGGGAGAACAGAAAATTCTCTGAAATGAATAAAACAAAATCTGTGCTCGAACGGCAATGTGCTGGGGCTCATGTTGAGAGTGTGTGTGTGTTTTTTTTGTCACTTGCATTCAATTTTTTAACAATGAACACTGACTGATGCAGTCAAACAAATTCCTAGTACTAGACTGAACCTAGATACAGTTGCCAGTTTTTTTTTTTTTCTTGCTTTCACAATGTTCTGCCTCAGTGAACCCACTGCACCATAATCTCACATGGACAGGTGAAGAAATTGTCTTTGATTTAGGTTACACGTTCCCTTTTCAACTAAAATGCTCAGTCCTTCCAACAATTAAATATCTGCTGAGGCATACTGGTCGTAGATTTTGTTTGCTTCTGGTCAAGGACAAAGAGTCCATCGTGCTATAAACACCAGCAAAACACAGCGGTCCAAAAAGGCTCTTTTTACAAAGAGACAGCAGCGGCCACAGTCAGTCTGTAAAGTCTGGCGGTCCAGCTGGACATTTTGAACAATAAAGCATAAACTCTCTACAGAAACCAGGAGAAGGAAGAGAGAAACAAAGAGATAGAAATGAATAGAGACTTTCATTGTTTGCTCAATTAAATTTCAAATGGAAAAGACTCATAAAATTGAGTTAATATAGCTTCGTGGAGGAGTACAAGTCTAGGGACAAGAGCAACTAATGAGATTCAAACCTTGACATTGTCATCTGCCTCTAATTCAGTGATTAAGGACCTTGTTCATCAAGCAGGAAGAAGTGATTCATGCATCATTATTTTTGTATAAATGGATGATAATAGTAACAGGCCAGTACTTTTAGGCCCCAAGATGGCGTAACCAGCAACCTTTGTTATGTGAAGATAGGAGTAATACTCACAAGATCAATAGCAGAGCTCATTAGCATTTGCTCTGTACGTTTTCTGCTGCTGAAGCACTTCTTCTTGATCTCAACTCAATTTTGGATCAGTCACTAGAAGCATGACATGTAATGTGTGTGCGTGAGTGGATCTCAGCATTCCTTACCTGGTGAGGCCCAACATAATAAATAAATATAACCCATCTGGCAGAAAATGCATTTTGAGTTGTTCCTATAACAATATATGATAAATTTACAAAAAAAAAAAGCTAGTTAAAAATCTCTCATAAATGGGTTGTAATATCAATTTACATTTATCCAAATGAATTCAAAATTAAAAACAAAAATTCTTGCATACCTCAGATGTGAATGTGAACCTACATAACTTCCAAGTCGCGCAAATGTCCATTCAGAGCAAACAACCATCGGTGTTTGTGGTGGCCCACGATAAGAAATCAAGTGTTCCATCCATCCGTCCATCCATCTTCTGCCGCTTATCCGGGGTCGGGTCGCGGGGGTAGCAGCTTAAGAAGGGAGGCCCAGACTTCCCTTTCCCCAGCCACTTCCTCCAACTCCTCCAGTGTGTGTGTGTTTTGTTTAGAAATTTAAGAATGTTTAAAATAATTAAGATTTAAGTTTAAATTTGAAATGCTGCTCACTTGCTGTCTCAAGCTATGAATCTGGATGCTCTTTGTTAAAATTAAGCGATCACATACTTGAGATTACCGTGAGCTATTTCTATTCCTGGTTGGTAAATGTGAACCTTACACATTCTATAAATCCACATCTGATTGATTAAGTCATATCCCTCCTGACTAATCAACCATAAAATTCTTAAATAGCAAATGAGTGAAAGAAAGATCACCATCCAGTGAGCATGGCTCCAGACTGAGAACAGGAGCTTCCTATAGTCTAGCAATGTGTTGTAAGTTCCACCTATTTAGATTGTGTGAAGTTTCTCCAACAATATTTTTCTGTTTCATAGTAGAAACAGAGAATAACAAAAAATGTCACTATTTCTCTCTATGGTGTAAATAGAGAAAAATGAGTGTCTGTTTCTATTATAGTCCAGTTTTGGGGACTGTTCACAAAGTCAACACCATGTGCCACCAGGACCAGGACTGTTTCCCATGTCTAGCTTCTCTGCTTTCTGATTGGATAGCTGTTTGTGCCAAGGTCAGAACATCGTCCCAGCAGAGAGACAGGTTTCAGGACTCTATGTGCCCAGATCAAATCTAGCACATTCCAACTCAGGTACTCCATTTTGTTCTATGGAGGCTATTGTCAACTTTTAGACTTTTAAGGAATTTTAATGACTTTCAGAATCAAATATATCTTCTGTTGTTAGGTATTTGCTTTTGTTTTGTTTTACCTAATTAATTAGTGACAATAAAATTATGTTCACTCTTCAGACTGATTTTAGAAGGTTTTGGACTTAGCCATCTTAATTCCACTACATACAAATGATTCACTGTCACATTTCAAAGCTCTTTTGACAAAAAATTATTATTATTTTTTTTTTTTTGGAACTGAGTTTTGCAACAACGGTCTCGAGTTTAACAGACTTTTCTTTCAACGAGTAAAATATAAAATCCTGATGACAAAATATATATATTCTCAAATATGTATTCTCAAATAAAGGTGAAGGATTAAGGGGAAGTTCCCTTTTGTTAAGCTTACAATTCTGATAAAGTCCATCCACTATGACAAGATTGTGGAGCAGGTAATGAGGAATACTCTATGTGATCTGCATAAAGTAGATCAAGTTAATCCGAGTTCAGTGGATGAATTTCAAGTGTGAAAGAAAACCTTCATGCCTATGAGGGTGTTCCTGCTACCTGACCTCTCTATCCACTGACATCACATCAAATCGATTTCCTCTCCTCCTGCAGTGGCAGTTGGCTCACTTCCCTCCCCTTATCAACATGATGATTACACACCCCTGTGACTTCAGTCACCCAGACCCCACCCTAATGCCAGTAAAGAGATTATGGGCAAAATTGATTTGTAGCTTCACACATTTCCCCCTGGTCAGTCAAGCATTTTTTTGTCCCTTCCACATGCCCTTCATCAATCTATCCACATTCAATTCAGCCTGTCAAATAACTGCAGCAAAGCAATTAATTATCATTTGAAAAGGTGATTCATTCTGTTAGGAATCAAATAGGTTTAACTTGCAAACTGGGGTGTCTAACGAAATCAATAGAAGAAGTAATAAGAGCATTGTGAGTCCCCTCATGTCCGGAACACACAAAATCCACAAAATGGGGATCATTTTTTATACAAATGTAGGTCAAGGAGTTTTGTCAAAAATCACCACAGACTTAAATGCTTCCAACGGCAGACACCTGAGGGAGACAGATCCAAAGATCCTCCCACCCCAAGCACAAATCCCCTGGAGCACCACAGGGACAACAGTAGGACATGCAGAACAAAACAGAGATGAGCATCGACAAACTTAAGCAGCATGAAAATATTGCCTTAGCCCATCCAAATACATTTACTGAAAAACTGGACAGTAACTGAATTTGATCATTTCTGGCAGGCTGGGCACTGGCTTACTGCAGCGTGCCCTACAGGTGAGCTGTTAGATAATAGATAAGACTCAATAGAAGCTCTGTTTGCATCACTATCTGCTCTTTCACATGTTGATTTTTATGTCCATGGGATTTTTAGAAAGGACATATAGGATTTTCTTTTTTATATAAACTCCAGACTTTCGTAGTAGTTTCGGAGAATTTTGTTTCTTAATGATGTGTAATTTTGCATGGCTTCAGTTATTATTAGTTGTAGCACACTAGCTGAGTTGTATCCTGTCTTTCTCCGCTTTCAAACAGCGGACAGCATTCTTGTTTCCACAAAATAAGTGGAAACAAGAATGATGTTTTGTTTGTGTGTTCTGTCAAAAACAATATAGGTACATATTCTTCTTGCTATCTCATCGCATTTCTCCTCTTTTATTTATTGGACTCAACATCTAAATGATTTAATCTTTTCCAGAATTAGTTGAATCTCTCCTCAGATGTACAAAAAACAGACACACCATATTCCACACAATTTTATAGCGAAAGTGTATGGTATTTTTAGTAACATATTTAATCACTATTGCAAATGCAGAAAATAATCTACTTAATTAAAGAAGTAGGGCTGCTGGAAATATTTTCATCACAAATTGAATGCTTTGGTGTTTTAAGGTAAAATATCATCCAAGTGATGCTACTATGCAGTACAAAGCTAAATATAAAGACATGATAAAGCTGTAAACATTCATCCCACCAGTCTTTTCCTCAGTGACCTAGCTGCTTTGCTTGTTCAGATTACATAGCTTACACTCCGGCTCAGCATAGTAATCACTTTGTGGGACGGGATGAGTCAAACAAACAGCTTCTTCCCATTTCTGTATGCAAACTACTGCAGGGAAAGACCCTCAGTGGAAATACTCTGCAGCACCACAAAACAGCAAACTGCCTGCTCCACACATGGACTCAGTTTTCATTTGTAGCTTTTAGAGTTTTTGTGAAAGTTTTGAGTGGATGATGTGATTTGCCCTCATTTAACTTCTTTGGGGCACAGGGAACAGACAATTACCATTTTTATTTTTGCCTTTCAATAATAAAATGGCATGAATGGGCAATTTCAGAAGATGAAACTGCATTGTCTGTTCCTGTGGTGCCATGTCAGGTTTCTTGCAGTAAACCTGAGGGCAAGAGAGTAAGTCCTGAAAAATGAGCGCCCTCTACTGTAAGGTTTGGCTATTGTGGCAAAATCTCAAATGAGAACAGACGACATTTTTCTTCCTTTTGAATAACAAGGAGCTTGTTTTGCTTTTTATTGCATTTATTGTAGCTGGGAATTAAAGCAATAGTGAAACAAGAGAAATTACTAATACTTATGACAGAATCCTAGGTCCCTTAGTGAATGTGTCCATGTTTTGAAATGTAACTTTTAGACTTCATCAAAGATTGAATTTTCACAATTACACTGGCAAAAAACGGATATAAAAGGAAAAGTCACAGCCAAATGCTGCTAATCAAATCACCTCTACAAAAGTGGAAATTTGTACAGTTTGGTCTGAAGTCTGAGTGTCAACAAAATGTCGAAACGGAAAGCCATCAGGATTAACCAAATGATGCTGCTCATTGATCTGAAAAGGGTTTTAATGATTGCAAATAATTTTAACTCACACTAAATAACACTGACTCAAAACAGCTAAAACAATGAGGAATAAATTTAAATCAAGGTCAGATTGTAAATTGCTCAGAGAAACTGTCAAAAATGCAAATAGCTGAAGTTAAGACTTTGGAGCCCTCAATTAGCATTTAAATTGTTGAAGTTCATAAAAATATAATTCAAAAAAATCCTGGACAAATCTACTTGTATGATTGCCAGCAGAGAGCCTCTTTAAAAAAGCGGGCATCATGGCTTTTGGTTACAAAGTTATAAACCACAAGAGTTCAAGAGTTCTGGAGCAAATGCTCTTTGCACCACTGAAGCCAAGGAAAACATATTTAAAACACACAGAAAACACATTTTATGAAGAAAACAGCAGGAGAATACAAAAATAAACATACTGCAGCTCTGTTAAGCTTTGGTCTGGTGCCTCCAAACTTTTAAAACCTCCTGTGTTCTTTATCAAGCTCTTTCAAAATCCCATCATTCCTTTTGCCCTCAAGCCCTTTATGTTTTTTTATCCTTGTCCTGCCTTGGATTCATGTTCGCACACACAGACAAACACACAAACGCCAACACATTTAAAGGACTTGCAGAGTTTAAGGTGGGGGCTGGGGTGGATTTAAAGGAAAGGGGTGTAAGAGTGTACACTTTGTGTTGCATAATTGATGCTCCCTATTGCCTTACGTCCTCACCGCTGTGCTGGCAGAGCGGCAAACAAAGCTTGCTCATTAACTATTCACTGGATAATTTGAACAGAAAAATGATTCTGTGGATCAGCAGCACCTCGTAGCCCTGAGGCATCTGATTTCTGAGTTGTTAATAAGACATGTGCTGTCTCCACTGGTCATATTTTAACTTGACAGCAGATCCACCCACGTGTGCTCAGTCAGTGATTAGACGATGACGAACATTCAAATCAAAACTATGATTGCGTCGACACAGACGCTGCATGCCAAAAAGCATGCTGGACTCTATTGCTTGGGAAAATAAATGATCAATAAGTCTAAAGGAATATGTCAATATATTATTTTCATAAACAGGCTATATTGTGAAGCTGGAGAAGAATAGCAAAGAATTTGGTACATTTAATATGCACAAAACAGAGGTTCGACAAAGTCTTTTTTTTTTTCCAAATCTGGATATGCATTGATAATAAAAGACAGTTTAAAAAAATACATTTGGACCAACATAGATATAATAAAACTGAGAAAGACTAAAAATCGCTTAGAAGATTAAAAGCTGATTAATGTTCTCAAAATGTGTTGCTTCTTCCCTCAGCATCACTATTGCGACACTCGGAGGTAATCTATGACAGAAATTTATGTTTTCACCCACCTGCCAGCATCACCATCGCGCTTTCTGCATTAAAAATAAATCATCCTATAATCTCAGAAATCAGGGCTTTGATGTTTCGAGACAATGAGAAAATGAAGCAGTGATCCTAACATAACAAGCTGAAAAACCTTACCTCAAATTAATGAGATTTTGAAGGTTTATTTGCAACAAAGAGCTTCAGATCACAGAATTCAGAGATGGACATAATTATGTAGTTGCAACAGCAAAGTGAGCTGAAAATTTTATTTGGGATCTCCTGGAGAGTTACCTTTTTGTTTCCACCGTTTATTTCTGTTTTGTTTTGATTATTTTTTACAGCTTAACAAAAACTCTAAATTTTGTCACCCAGAAAATTTTTATGGTACAAATTTTAAGGTCATAGAAAACCCTGACAACTTTACAGTTGTCTAGTAGAGAGCTAAAGGTTTTATTCCTTATGAAAACAGATGTTCAGAGTTTGCGTCATGGAAAGTTGAGTGGAAGGAAAAATATAGCAGAAAAGCCGAACGCATCAGTGATAATAAAAGGATTGACAGTTGTTAACATTTGTCTTGTTGATGTATTGCTTATTATTGACAGAGAACAAATTTTCTCTGCCATTTTCTGTCTTTTTCATCAATATTCCATTCCTACAAATCAACTCCCACACATTTATAACAGCAAATGTTTACCATGATATGGTCTTATCATCAGTTTGCATCAGACCACAGAGCATCCATTGGGTCAGACTTCCAGCCACATTGGTTGGTCATTTCGCTTTGCCAATTACAAGAATGCTCATAAGGAAGACCATGACGAAAAAAATCCACATGAAGAACCTGTCCATCACCTTTGCAATCTTCTTCCACTCTGCCCCCTTGGCACATGTGGCCCTCTGCTCTCGGAAACAATTAGCAATGTACTCCACGTTGCGGACCAGCTTGGTGTCCACGTTAGGAAACCCGCTGCCAAAGCTGCAAAACACACAGGGCCCAAAGGTCACGGTGGGACCCTGAGGTGGAGGCTTTTTGTCTTCAGGACAGCATGGAAACTTTTGGTCCTCCAGATGACATGAAGGCTTCTGGTCTTCCATGCAGCAGTCGCTCATTGTGATTTTACCATTGGAGCCTTCATACCTTCCAGGTGCGGATCTGGAGAGATGGCTGCTCTCTTCTCTCGTTATGTGGTGCTGCACTTTCACTCTGTGCTGCTGGTGCTGCTTGGAGGGTTGGGGCCGGGGGTATCTGTGGTGCTGCTGGTCCTCTTGGCTGCCGGGGCCCCGGGGTTTTCCGTTCGCTTGAATGTGAGAGTTAACCTGTGGGTGGCAAAAGTCATCCTGGAGGTAGTGAGGAGATGAAGAAGAAGAGCCAGAAACACAGTTCTCGCCCACTTCGTACACAAAGAAAATCTTGGACATGTAGTCAATGATAAGCACTTTGGCCCAGTGTGGGACTGGTTTGGCCTCTACGCCACAGAAGTGAATGTTCATGATGAAAATGGTGAGCGCTGTGGAGGCTGTGACCATGGTCATGGTGGCAATGTAGTACTTCCCTGTGGAACAAGTACAAACATGAACAGAATGGTACTTTATTCAGTGTACACAATAATAACAATACACTCTCACCGATGAGAGGCACACTTTCTGATGGTGGCATGCTCTCAGCCACCATGAGCTGGAACACAGTGAGAGCCAAGAGAACCGTCACCCCGAGGGAAACCTTCTCCCCAGAGTCTGCAGGCAAGTAGAATCCCAGAGGAGCCAGGAAGGAGATCAGGAAGCATGGCAGGAGGAGGTTAAAGATGTAGAAGGAGGAGCGGCGCTGCAGGAGCACAGTGTAGGTGATGTCTGGGTACGGATCGGAACAGCAGCCGTACATTATCACGTTCTTCGTGGCCGGCATTCCATGGCATTCCCACTCCACGTTTTCCACAAAATCAGAGAGGTCACCGCTATCCATGCCCATAATGATATCCACCTGGAAGCGGAGAGATGGATGACAAAGCAGAAGCGGCGCGCTGAAATTTGAGAAAATAAATATCTACAAACGTGTCACCACAGAAAATAAATCCCACACAAAATCCCCATGTTTCTTTACCTGGTTGCCATTGTACGTCCAAGAACCGAAGGTGAGGTTACATTCCTGGCTGTCAAATGGAAAGTAAGAGACGTCCACAACACAGGAGCTCTTAGTGATGGCAGGAGCATCCCAAGTTATCTCTCCGTTGTAGCGCAGCCTGACGTTGGTGTCCATCGGTCCTGAGAAATCATCATCAGCTCTGAAGGTCGAAAGAAAAGTTGACTCAGACAAAATAACTAAAAATGGATGACACATTCAATGTGTAATTTTGACGATATTTCATCCAAACAGGCCACCAAGAACATTTTCACAATTTTTCTCAGATGGATATCTGGTGTGAACATGTCTTTGCGTTGGACGACGTACTGGCGTACTTGTTATAGAGGACGAGGTCGGGCCGCCACACCAGACTGCTGGGGATGTGGATGACGTCCAGACCGTCGTAGTCTTCTGTGTTCCATCTCAGGTAGGCGTCGTGCCATGTCTGCCTGATCCACAGGTAGGCAATCAGCACCTGGTTCCTCTCATCCTTCACACACACAAAGGCACAAAGATGAGACAAGCTGTTTAAAAACACAGTGAAAAAAGCACATGGGTAGAGCAAAACATTTAAAGTTAGATCTAATATCTGTGTAATAAGTTATGTCTAATCTCAGTAGACGGAATCTTCCATCCCGTCCACTTCACATGGAAGTGCATGTTAGAGAACATTAGTGAAAAGTGTGTCAATACCACACCTTTTGAACATCTCAAAAAGAACTATTCAAGCCATTCTTCAAAAGTGGAAAGTGCGTCTTATAATTGCAATCCAACTGAGACGAGCTTGTCCCCCTAAACTGAAAGGCCAGGCCATGCATGGTAACTCTGGAGGAGCTGCAATGATGCACAGATCAATTGGGTAAATCTTTTTTGAAGACTACTGTCTGTCTATTGTCAATTTGTTGTTAAATAATGTATTTTTAAACCTGATAAAGACCAACTGTGTAAAAATTATTATAAAGTAATAATAATAAAGATCTGCTCATTTTGATTTGAAGATGAAGCTAAATGTCTCTAAAAGACTTGAGACTGGGGTGACGTTTCACCTTCCAGCAGGACAGCGACCCTGAACAGCCAAAGTGGCTTAGATAAGCAGATTCGTGTGTTGGAATGGCCCAGTCAAAGTCCACACCTAAAACCAGCTGAGAATGTTTGGAGAGACTGAAAAATCTATGGTTACATTCTCTTCATTCAGTCTGACACCTGATGTGCAAAACTGATAGAGACAAACCTTAAAACAGTTCTAGCTATAAATTGCAATAAAGGGGGTTTTATTTGCAAAGTGTTGACTCAGGGATGGAGTATGAGAGTTAAAAAGATTGTATCCAAATTCAATCCAAATGTTGCGGATTTTATACTTATAGAAGCAATGTAAGCTAAGCAAATTTTTGCTTCCACTTTCACAAATTCAAGAGCATTAATACTTTATGGTCTGGGGGCTGTCAGGGTAGGACTTGGATTACATTCCCTGCAGGAGCCTGCAGTAGATTCTGATATGCTTTGTATAATCTATTTTGATTCAAAGAACATCATAATCAAGAATAGAAGTGCCCTAAACATCCTGCAGAAGCTGCAAAAAGACATGAGCCCTTAATTTCCCTCCTTGATGCTCATCAACTTGGCAAGAGACACTGAAATGTTCAAGACAACAGAAGTCCAGAGTCATCTATCAATATCAGGTGAAAGAGGGCCCATAAGCAAAGAACACAGAGCCGCATCGAGTAACAAAACACCCTCATTCAGAGTTTTGCACAGCTCTCTTTCACGTGTACTCTGATATAACAAGCCAACAGCAACACACAGCTCGGTAGATAGATTACAATAAGGTGATGCACAGTCTCTCTCAACGCATTCACAATTCAGCTGGTGATTCACCGAGGGGTGACACGTCACTGAACCTGAACGGGAATCTGAACCAGTTGTACACAAGTAGGCCATACAGGGAGGTTTTAACAGTTACAGGTCTGCCTCGCATTTATTACCATCAGTGGTTAGAGCTCCAAGGGATCTGCTGCATCAATGCAGTGACAATAATTCAGGGGAAATTCACACTCTGGAACACTCAGCACAAGTAATCTGTTTTATTTTCATGTGATTCATCTCAGTTTGTTGTGTTTTCTCTGGTTTTAACAAATGAACTTAATCAGAACTGTTATGTTTTATAGAATGGGACTAATATCCTGGCATTGTTATCTTGTCATGCTACTGAAAAACATTTTGCCCAGAATCATCACTTAACACAATTTGGACACAAAACTATGTTTGAAGATAGATCATTTGGGATTTTTAAACACTTTACGTGCTTCAGAGTGAAAATGTTTGATATGTTGAACGCTTTGATATGTGCAAAGGCAGGCAGAGCAGACAAAAATTGTACTCATGTAAGAGTACCACAACTTCAAAATATTTCTACTCAAGTAGAAATTAATGAAGACTAGAAAGCATTGGGTAAAAAAGCTGAGCAACTGATAAAAATGTCAATCATTTAACATATAAAAACTACATAATAATCAGATGGACCAAAACATAAAGTTATGTGGAAATGTTGGTAATTTAAGGGCAAAAATAAAAATTACAAAATTAGGTAAAAAATAAAAAAAAAAAATAAATTTTGCTTTATTTTGAATAAAGAAAAATTTATTAAACTTTCCATATAAAACTTATGAAACTTTAATCGAATCTGGACGTGTCCTGAATTTTTGGATTGAACAAGCTTGTTCTTCATTCAATTAAGTATTCAGAAATGCGTACTTCTTAATAAAATTTCTAGTAAAAGCAAAAAGCGCGGCATATTGTGCAGCGGCAGCACCGGGATAAAGCCTGCAATTCATGAACAGAGGCTTCAGGCCTTGAATTGGCTGTCCCGCTGCAGCACAATAAAAAATACCCCTAAAAGTAGTTGATTTTTTTTCCAAAAGTAACTCAAGTAAGTGTGAGTTAATGCAGTTAGTTATCACCCAGCTGTGAATATGTGGCCTTTTAGTGTACATTATGAGACGCGCTTGTAACCCACCATGTCTTTGATCTGAGAGAGGGTGATCTGTAAGGTAACGTTGAGCGCTCGGTCTGTGTCCTCCACAGGCCGCAGGGCGCTGGAGTAATTCTCCATCAGGTCATTCAGGAGCTTCTGGGCATAGTGGCCTTGAGCGCAGTAAACCACTGAAGGGGCAAAATAAGATGAGGTCCTGGTTTAGTGGAGATGATTACAATTGTCTTTTTTTCCAAGCTGTAGATCTTGGGTTGTTATTATTTCATAATGCTGGAAAATCTATTTTTTATTGTTGCCAACTTCTATATTCACATTGTATTTTCAACAACATATTATTGAAACAAATGGTGTAAAGGGCAATATGCATCTATTAAACTATACCTGTTTTATTATAAAAAACAAAAAAAATAAAAAAAAAATAAAAAATGTAACGAAAATAAGAAAAGCCAAATGTGTAGGAGAAAAACACAATGTTCCCAACTTACCTTCAGGGAGCAACACTGTCAAACAGATTACCTGGATCATCTCAAACATCTTTAGATATCTCCCAGATCTAAGTTACGGTGACTTAAAGAAGAAATCCAACAGCTTCCTTCCCCTAAAAGGCTTACATGATGCCCGTTCAACCCCAGTTGAACTCAGTTGTAGATAGCAGGGCACCGTTTCATCTGGCCGTCCCTGCAGCTCTCACTGCTTGGCGGGGGAGGCAGCATGTCTGGCTGACGGGGACACGGAAACAAACTCTGGCTATCATATAGCAGCAGCAGAGCGAGGGAAACAGGATGCCCACGAATCATCGCTTCACTACACATGCAGAATTTTTTTTCTCCTTTCAACTACGCTGTATACATCCAGCTGGGCCACAGCTCTGCGCATGCAACATCAATAAACCCTGCAAGAAAAAAAGGGTTTTAATTATACCAAATGAGATCAAAGTGATCTCATTTGGTATAATTGTTTTCCAGGGGAAAAAAAAAAATAACAATTATACAATTATAAATCATTCTCGCCTAAAAATAAATAAAATGATCATTAACATTGAATTCAGTGCAGCAATGATCAGTGTATATGCAATTCTGGATAGATTTTTCATGGACAGGATGAATTCAAAAGTAATAGTTGCAATACAGTAACTTCAAATTTTACAACATAGCAATATTGAGCCTTAAAGCTAAATTTTGAGAAGTCATGAGATGCCGACATCTAGTATGCAACTGAAGAAAACGCCTGGGGGCGGTTGAATTTTGCAGAGCAGTAAAATTAAATCCAAACATCTCATCACTTTGTAGTGCGATATTTGGAGCGAGCAAGGTGAAAAAAGTTCATTTAACTAGCAGGATTTGTGGATGGATTCAGAAGCATAAGTTGGTATTAAACAAGTCATCTGTTGTACCTACTTTGTATCCAAAAAGAGGCAAAAACCTGAAAACTGGATTCAGCTCACAGACATTCTTGAAGTTCTTAAAAAAGATACTGTACATGATCTGAATGCAAAAGCAATTTTATGATTCCAAACAATTTAGGGTATGCTTAGCCACTGGATGTTTTTAAATTGAGGGGTTTGCACCATTTTTACTGCAAAGTAAACCCCTGCAGGTTGAATCCCGGAGTTAATGTAGTGCGTCAGCCTGGTTTTTTTTATTCAAATGCATGCAGAAGCAATTAAATGTAGAAACCAAGGTTGCCTTGAGCATAAATAAATCCTCTGTTTATCAACAGTTAAGGTTAACCTTTTAAGGAAATGCATACATTACTGCCAAGAATAGGTTCTCATATACTTTAAATATCTTCCCAATAAACAGATCAATGACTTTCCAGATATTGAGGTTCACCTTCTACAATGAATAGGATCTGATGCAGTCAAAATTCCAAATCTAAATCCAAAACATTTGCAGCAAGACTTGAAAATTGTACAGATGTGTCTGAGTTTGAGCCATTTTGCAAAGGGTGGAAAACAATTGATAAGTATCCCAAATGACTTTTTTGTCTGTAGTTGCATTAAATAGTCATTCTACACAGTAATGACTCCAGATGCTGACTATACACAATGTTTGAGGTTTAAATATTTTTGCACAGCATTGTATAACCAGACAACAAGTAACATTTTCAACAGAAAAGAAGCAGCAGAGCACAGATTAATTTACACAGACTTTAATCTTTTTATTTACAGATGAGTCATTGACATTTATTTGTTGATGCAATTAATTCTAGACTTGTCACAGGTCGTGTTGAACATCAATTTTGTTTGCTTTTCTCTCTCCGATTAAAAACAAGAAATCAAATGCATCCATGTTCCTAAATAAAAGTGTTTTAAAAAGAAAAGGAGAAGGCCAGATGAAGAAAAGTTATTTCAAGCTATGTGGCAAAAGTGGAGGAGAGGAATCTCCAACAGGAGCTGCCAGATGTTGACGGATGGGGGGGGGAGGGGGGGGACTTGGCATGAGGATGGCTACTGTGAGAACACCTGCAAGACGCTTAATGAGTTGTTTTCAGGAACGCAGAATAAGCCCACCTACACGGTGTACTACAGTCAGCGCTGAACTCCTCTGTGACAGAACAGAAATGTGATGGTTTACTCTGATGCTCATCTTTTCTTCAAATTAAATATACTGACACTGCAATATATCATTAGCCAGATGTTCTCAGTTTTCTGCACACTGTTGATGTCAAAAAACTGATTTTGTTTTAATAGCCCAAAGACACTAAACCGAATGAGTCGGGAGCAAGAATTTTTAAAACTGAGATTTCTTTCTTTTTTTCCCCTTTTTTTTTTTTAGAAAACAAGCCAAACGTTTATTGAATAAGAATCAGGAGCAAAAACTAAAACAAAGCTGCTTTAAATGGCCTGACCCTCTACAACGAAAAGGTTAGCATGAATGAAAATAAATGCACTGCATAGGCAAGGATAAGCCGCTGACAGCCGCTTTTTGGACAGAGCCAGAAAACTGGGACAGAATGACGGATGTAGGTGGAGTTTGGTTTCTATTTTGTTTCAAAGTGGATGTCGATTTCTGATTGTATCACTAAGTGGAATGTTGGGTGGCCTTAAAGAAACCAGAGGTAAGATCTGACAGAGCAGATGATTGGAGTGCGATACAGCAGACAGGACAGAGGAGATGTCACACGGTGAGGATAGAGAGGAGAAGAAGGGGAATGTGTCCGATGTAAAAACAGAGGGTAGGATCGAGCAGGATTCGCCTTCAGACAGCAGGAGTTTGGAGGAAAAAGGGTGTGTACGGTTGAAGACAGACGTGTGGATCAGGAGGAACACGAAGGGTGTCAAAATTCAGTTACTGAGGAGGAGCTCTGTTGCCGTCTCTACGTCCCAGGATTTTGACGACAACGCCACTATTACTGCATTCTGGAGACAAAAACAAAGGCTGGTTTTAATCTGCAGCATCATGCAGCACTGTGACACACACTGGTGAAGAGAGAAACTTAAAAGTTTACTAAAGTACGCTCACTTTTTCAAAGCCCATGGCACAGAGTTTGTCTATTTTGCGTGTGTACTCCGGACTGGTGACGGGAGCTCCTGCGTAGACGTGAGACCAGAGTTTTGCTGTCTGTTTAAACATCTCTGGATTCTGCTTGTACTGAGGGGTGAACAAACAAACAAACAAACAAAGAGTTTATGGAAGGGGGCTCAGCAGACTGCTTGTTGACAACTAAACGGCATCTTGTTTTGTCTGTTTGGATCATAGTAAGTTGGGAAAAAAATGGTCAGCTTTCTCATTTTATCCGATCAAATTCATAAAGTTTACAAACAGATACATGTCATGTTATTTACATCCTACAAAAAAAAGAAAGCAAATGTTCTATGCAATACAACTGTAATGTCCTTTTAGTAAAGATTTTCTAAACGCTTAAGTACTTCTACATTATTGACACATTATTAAAGTAAATGCATCTTGCTCAGTTCCAAAGTGGAGTACTACTTTACATAAATGACCCAGTTCATCAGTCAAATAGCATTTATAGCAGCTAATAGTTTTCAAATATACAAAGTATAAAGTCTTCAGTTCAAAATAATGCAGGCATAAAGCCAGATCTGCTCTTTTAAAGTTTAAATTGCTCTACTGCTGAATCACAGATTAATTTATGTCCTGTACCGACAAAAACAACTACATGTCCACATCAAAAAAGTGCATCAAAAAATTATTTTTTGTAAACTTAGAATCATTATTGGTGCTGAGAGTCCTCAACATTTATTTGCACATTAATACGGTGTCATGTTGTAAAAGAAAGCACATGAACAATGTCAGAAATGTTGCAAAAACTGTGTTGCTCAAAAAGCCAAAAAAACCTGAAAGCTGCATTTAAAGTCTGTTGTTTACTCGTAATAAATTTTCATCTAAATTTTTAGTCTATCTGTTTGTATCCAATGGCGTGCCGGAGATATTTAGCCAGAAACCTGTTAAAAGGCAATAAGAGCAACATTAAAGTTGACACTTGAACACCTAATGCATCCAAAGAGTCCGGTGAAAAGTTCATATCTTTACCTTTGTCGGAAAGAATTCAACAAGACCTTTAAAAATGAAAGTTCAACTAATCCATTTAAAACCCACACTATAGTAAAGGAAACCTCGGATTACAGTTTTGTACACCTTACTTGAATAATGTGCTGCATACATGAACTGATAAACGAGATGTAGTAGCTCCAACTGTTTTTCTTTTACATTCAAGCAGAAAAATTTCCAAGTCTTTTTGTAATGAGGTCAAACAAAAAGTTGAAGGTCGAATGGTAAGTTTTAATAGTTTGTGCTGAAAGAAGCCACAGAATTAATAAATGAAAAAACTTTGACCTGAAAAAGTTTTCAGTACAAATACAAACAAGGGGTAGTTCATGTTTTGATATGACCAAACAGTGAATTTTAGACAACTACAGAGTCACACATGAAACTGAAAAACAAATACACACACCTGATTGGCTACCACAGCATCCTGTGGATCATCTGGTTCTGCTGCTGCCAGTAAGGCTTGTAATGACAAGAGGACCGTCCTCAGTGTCATGGCTGCTGCCCTGAAACATCATCACAATGAGCACAAACTGAATGAGCTCCGAAATGACAAACAAAACAAGTGCTTATACACAAGTGCACTCAACAGTATGACTAACCATTCATTCAAGCTCCAGTGGTGCATTCAAATCTACACAAGATGAAGCAGAAACTATGATACATTTGAATCAGCTCCATTATTCTAGATTGAGTAACAAAATATTGAAAACTGCCAATAATGAAGGCATTACAAATAGCAACACTTCATTATATAGATCATCTGAGGAGCATAAGCAAATCAGCAGTGCAAATGCATGGATACACAGAGGAAATAAACACGTCAGGCCCCCGTCCTGTTATTCTGCATGGTGGGGATTGGTTCGCTCTATTCACTATGGGAAGCATTTTGTTGGCATTGCTCTAGTCCATCTGTTCCCTTAAGGTTTTGATTTGTTCCACCAGTGTCAGAAAGTGAGCTGCAATGTATGACGGGAACCTCGGCAAGAATATATTAATTTCCACAGGATATGTTTACTTAAAAGGCGAGCTACGAGTATTGATTATGTTGCTGTAAGTTACATGGTACATCCAATCATGTTCTCTTTCAAAAATTATGGACAGCTGCTTATTCTTTAAATGAAAAATTAGTTTTCTTCACTCATTTAGGATGCATCTTAGAACTAATGGGCTGAAGATGTGAAATAGCCACAATCAGCTTATTTAGCCCTAATTCTTTATCTTACATAGTTGGAAAAATATTTTTTTTAAAAACTTAAAATCTTGGCAATGATTTTACTCACCACTGATCTTTAAGGATGTCCAGACATATTGCACCTGTGACTGAGCTGATATTGGGATGCCAGATCTTTGTGATAAACCGCACCTTAGGTATTGAAAGAAGCAAGGAGACATGCACAGATGAGCAGCATGATGGGAATTTCTTTATGCACCAGGAAGATCATTAGTCGCAACAAAACAAATGAAACCTTACCTTGGGTGGATTGAATGGATACGTCTCTGGAATTTTAATTTCTAGTTGATATCTACCGCCTGTCAAAAATAGAACCAGTAACACAATAAAGGAAAGAGGTTGGAATATCTAGGAAATTTAAAACAGATGAAAACTGTTTAGTAAAGAGTAACAAAACTATACAAAAAGGTCAAGAATGTTGTGATACTGGTCCCAGTAAATCCACATTTTATTCACTGGTCTTTTCTTTTCCATCATCAAGGAATAGTTATTTATTTTTCCAAAGTGGGAAAATTCAGGTGTGACAGCAGCAAATTATGTTAAGTGGAGACATGTATAGTCACTCAAAGGTAAAAAGTACAAAAACTCTAAAATTCTCAACAGTAAGAATATATTCTCAAAACAGAAAAACAATACCATGTTATTTAAAAAATATATATAATTGGTAGGTTAATTCAGAGAAGATAAATGTACAACATAGCCCTGGGTATGTAAGAACATAAAAACAACAGCAACAAGAAACATGTCTCCACAACTCTGATCTTGTGATGGATCAGACAGCATTAGAGTCATTAAAGTCTTGTCAACTGCTCAAAATCATAATTGACATGTACAGCAATAATGCAATTACTTTTCCAATTCAATTTTACACACAGATCTTGCAAAAATGCTTGCAATTCAATAAATTCTGCCATTTTAGCTCATAGTAGAGCTGCACATGCACATTTTCTTAATACACACATTAACATGACACTGCAGTATCTAATATTCCAAAATGGATTCTGATTGCAATTAAAGGAAATGTTGCACAGCAACAATGAATTTTTGGCAAGCGGTTTTAATGTGCAGCCCTTGAAATGCTGCAGTCTTTCAACAATGTTATTAAAGCTGTTGCTTGACATAATGACGACAATCATGATGGGGATTAAATATAGGTCTTTGCACTTAATAAATTGTCCAAAAATTAAAACTTTTGCTGCATAATTTATTTTGGCATGTCTTCAAGTGCATCAAATTAGAACGTAAAGAAGAACAGTGATTAGCAGATGCATCACTCTGGCAGGAATGAATTCACACAAAGCCTATGACAACTGAACCCTTCCACCCTTAATACCAACCCTCATTCCAACTTTTCTTCCAACCCTCATTTGAAACCCTAATAATTACCAACCCTCCTGCCAAAGTTAATTCCAGCCGCCCTTTGAACCATAATTAAAACTCTCCTTCCAACCCTCCTTCCGACCCTCTTTGCAACCCTAATCCCAATTCGCTCAAGTCCAAAACTCCTTCCAGCTCTCACACCAACCCTTCTCCAAACCTGCATACTTTTAGAACTTTTCTCCCATTAGTTTTTAAGGTATTTGCTGTCTTAAAGGCAAATGTTTCTAAACAGAATAGAGTGAATCAATGTTGACCAACTTGACTATCTGTTGAGGCAACAGCATTTTAGTTTACAATCTATGGCTCCCATCCTAGAATGAGCACATTGTCGATATACTAGTGAAAGCCCTTGCTTAAGTTAGCATTTTAGAAAAGTAAAGATTTGCTTTTCATATACTTTAAGCCAAAATATTGCTTCTTGCATATTCCATTAATTAATTTACTTAGTCAACAAGCTAAAAGAGTGACAGCATGAGGGCTGAAATTTTAGCTGAAATAGTTTTGACTGCATTTTATAAAAACCTAATAAATTTAGTCGATGTTAGATAGCATGCTACTGGCAGCAATTCATCTAAAAGTAGTTTTTCAGCTGGCACCTTAAACATTGCTGCTACCACACTAGTGTGAACAGCTGAATGCCATCAAACATGGTATGTGACCGACAATCATCAGCATAATAAGCTTCAGTTTCTAGTTGTCCTTTATTCTAACCATTAAAATAACCTTGAAAAATGATTTATGGCAATATCCAAAAACAATCCATAGATTTCAGCTTTTGTTAAAAAAAATAAAATAAAATAAATAAAAGCTTTTCAAAATATCAATTTAATGTAGCCTTACTGTCAAGAAAGTTGTGCAATGTGATTTGTTCTTATTTATTATTATCCCCAAAAGTTGCCAGTGTCTCTCAAAAATTACCTCACCTTCATATGGCGTGTCAGGAGGCCCTGCTATTTCTCCTTTGAGTTCTGTGAAGTTCTCATCAACCAGGTCTACCTTTATTTGGTTTTTGCTTGTCTGGAAGAGTAAAAACAGCAAACACTGGCAGTTAACCATCCACGCTGTCATAAGCAATCCCTCATTAATTGCCAACTCATGCACCATCAGGATTATGAAAGGTTGCCCACAACTTGTTGCATACTCACAGCTCTATGAGTAAGAGTGACTTCAAATGTTGTGTATTGGGATAAAGACATCACGTGGGTGATGTAAGCTTTAATTATTACAACTCTCAAACAACATTTGCATGGATTTCCCCGGCTAGCTTAGCGACCACAGAAGGTACCCTACTTAATAATATCCTCAAGAAACTTGGCAAGGTAAAATATGCTGGGAACATTTTAAAGCAATCGTTACTCTCTACACTTACGGCCACAGAGGCACACTATGGTGAGCTGACGTTTGTCGCCACTTATTACCATAGCTGATACAGTTAGCTTACAGCTAGCCACTTTAGTGAGCAAGCGTCACTCATTCAGCCACAGAAAGTGAAATAAATTCGGGTACGACTCAAGAGTGGCAAACACGACAACCAACCTCTTCGCTCTTCAGGACCTCCTTGAACTCCCGTTTTATCCTCTGAACAGCAATATTGGCCATGGTTCCCCCAGTGTTCCTGTTCGGTTGGTTGGTTGGGGCCTCGTCGCCAGTCCGACCAGTCAGCTAGCGCTAGCTGCTTATGCCGACAACAGCTCCTGACTTTTTCTTTTAAAATACACGGACTCAAAAATAACAGCTGGAACGTTGTTCGCCTCCTGTCACGTCGGTCCCCGGAGTTGGTGGGAAGCTTAATCTGGGGGAAGTAGCTTAATGTGAGCCTGTCATCTCAAATATGAAGCAACAACACAATGGTTGGTAGAACAGAAAACATTTTAATACCAAAACTGCATGCAGTCTAGAGGAGACAGGGTCATGTGATCAACACCGTCAACGCTCCCTCTCATTGGTCGATCAGTTTACAATGAAAACCTAATTATTATTATTATTATTATTATTATTATTATTATTATTATTATTATTATTATTATTATTTTGTTGTTGTTGTTGTTGTTACTATTTACCTTTAAAATTTTCCCCAAAAACCTCAATTTAAAAAGCCGTTTTATAACAAATAATGAAGTGAGATAAAAATAGGAAATAACGTGTTCAACAGTTTGCATGTTATTTGAAAAAGCCAAACTGTGGATTTTTAAAAAAAAAAAATCATTGTTTATTTATTAATAATTAAAAATAAATTAAATGAAATAACAGGTAGGTAAAATAACCACATAGATTACAATAATTTACATGGAAGGCTAAATGTTTTTCTACTTTTAGTCCCACAGACTTTTAAAAGAATGTACACCATCTTGTTGGGAAACGTAAGGTATTTTATGTAAGTCAAATGTTCTTTCATCACATATATTTTCCATTGTACAGTTTAGCAGCACTTCATATCCGAAGTTTCAAAGTGACAAAAACTAACAAAAACTCTGCAAACACAACAGGGTCATGTCTTTCATGCATAGTTTCCTTCTGGCAACTTCTTTGTCTACAAAAGGCCTTAACTCTTGACTGACACCGGTGCGGTTCCATTAAATCCTTCAAAGATCTGCTGTGGCCTTGCAATTCATGCTTCTTGTTTTTTTCTCAAAGCAGACTTCCAGACTGACTGTTTCATCTCAGAATCACGTAATAACACCAGATGGCGCTGTTGTTCCATCCCAGGAGAATTACACAACGTGACGAACGCTTGACAAAGGACGACCAGACTTCTGCGTATAAAAACTAGAACTACACACAATTAAATAAAAAATTATATCAAAGTAACACTCACGCACAAAATTGTAGTAAATGTACAATTCTCATGAAGTTATTTCATGTTGTTTTCAGTACTGAATGGCAGGTTTAGAAATTGTCAATATAGTAATCTGTAAAGGCATAAATAATCACACACTTGAAGGAGACTAATATTTTTTTTAGAACCTGGTTAAAAGACAGCCTTTTTCAGTGATTTCATGTTTGGGTCATTTCACAAGCACAAACTTGAATGTACTCTGGGTGTGAAACAACATGCCAATAAAAAACTGATATCTTCATGGTGAAACACGTTGCTGGCATCATAATCTTGTGAGGACACTTTTCCTCATAAATGACAGGGAAGCAGGCTCGACTTAGTAGGAAAATAAATTAAGCTAAATTTGGGGCGATCCCGTGAAAAATCTTGATGTAAGGGTTCGTTTGCAGAAAGATCACAACTCAAAGTTACAATGAGATGGTCTGGATAAAAACATATCAATGTGCTACACAAAATCCAGTTTAGAATCTGTGCCAAGATTTAGAACTGGATATTCACAGGTGCTCTTCATCTAGTTTCCAGACATGCAAGGATACCCCGAATGATACAAACCATTGGTTTGATTGGTTGACTACAAATGTAGGCCACACCTTTAAGGTTTCTGCTTTTAGAAAAAAAAAATTGTCCTCCTTCTACGACACCATGTTTGTCTAGAACAAAAACACAGAACATTGAAGTCTATGTCTGCAAAGTGACAAAATATGAAAAAAGTTAAAACAGTGTATACTTTCCTTTTGCCATGACTATCTAAGACTAATTGTTTTGACATGTTTTGTGACATACATTGCAAGTGAACTCATTTGTCACTGCAAGAGAAGTAGACACTAATGATGGACACACAGGTAGATTTTGTGGTTCTTCTCTGCATTTTTTTCCTGGTACAAATTCAGGTCCTTACTACAGTTAATATCTAACATCAGGACATAAACAATATGCCGATGCTTTATTTCTTCTCCTTCCGTTCTCTCTCCTCTTCTTCCTCCCTCTCCCTTGTTTTTTATTCCTCTTGCTGATAACAATGAAGATGATGAGTGCAGCCAGCATGGCAGACGTTATCAGAAGGCAGATCCCAAAAACCAGCATTGGCTTGTTCTTCAACATCCACTCACAAGTCAAACATTTTTCCTGTTGCTCAGGGGATCTACACAGTTGTGTTGTGCTATTGTTAGAAGAACCACCGTTAGCAATGATTTCTCTGTACAATGCAACAGAGGCCTTGGCTTTGGATTGGTGCTGGGTTGAGGTAAAAAGACCAAACAGAGGGGCATGACGATCTTGGAGCTTCCACACATAGAAACCATGCAAGTTGACTCCATCAAGATGATAAGCTGAGAGTAAAAGAAAGAGAAAGTAAAAATTAATTGTATTTTTATGTTTTAACTCTGAAGGGTTTCTTCATTATCCAACATGGGAACAAAATACTTAAAACACATAACTGTACGGTTCACCATCAGCAAGATATGGAACAATAATCAGAGCTGTCGCCTCAGCAACCGCCTCTCCCTTTCTTTATGGTTTGATTATTTTCATGCCAACTCATTAAGTCTGACTTTTATGGTAGGAACCAATACGGTCATTAAAGCAGTATTACCTATGGGGACAGATTTTTGTTTCAACATCTGCAACATAAGACTGTTCATGTGTTTGTTATACCCAATAATTCCACAAGACATGAAGATAATTTACCTTTGAGAGCTTCCTGTATATAACTCCTGAGGTAATGCTGCCTGAGGTTATCCTCAACTGAAGCTTGGTCATCAATCCCACTGGCTGTGACAATGATGGGCAGAGTTCTGCCATACCTCTGATTCACCCATTTCAGCATCTTCCGTAAACCCCAGGGTACCAGAGCTTGCCCCAAGCTGGAGGACGGCCAGGTAGGGTCTGAGAAAGTCACACAATCATGCTCAGGTGCTGATTTCTTTTGGAGGATGTCCTGTTTGTGAGGATTTGGAGAAACTAAACGTGTTGTAAAATGATTCAGGGCAATAAAACTCAATGCCCCATTCAGCTCCTCTCTCTCAGTTGTGGTAAAATGAAGAAGAGGTGATTTGGGAAGTCCAAATGTCCTTGTTCTTTCATCCAGGTATTCCCTCATTTTATGGGGGTATTTCCTCTTTTTCTTCTCATCTTTTGTTTCAAGCAATGGGTCCAAGAAGAATCCAAGTTCAAACAGCAGAAATCTTTCCGTTGCCACTGTATGTGACTCTAGAAAAGGGTTACCAGGGCTGGCCCAATCAGCATGTAGAGCGAGAGACACCAGTGATCTCTGTTCACCAAAATACTCCCTCTCATGTAACCTCCAGGCTTTGGAATGGGCTATTAGCAGATTATGAGCAGCTTGATGCCTCTCTGTGACATTGGAATAAACATCTATGAGTCTGTTTGGCTCATTGATGGTGATCCAGTAGTGAACCCAGGTACCCAGCTCCTGGTAACAAAGTGTTACATATTCTTGAAAAGCTCCTACTGTCGTGTAATTCAGCCAACCGCCAGACGCATGCAGTGGCCCTGGCAAACCCAAGTTTGGAGCTCTGTGTGTTGGGTGGTACAGGATGACCATAGCTTCCAGGTTTAGCTTCTTGATCTCTGTCAGCACACAGCGGTAGTACCTTTTGGAAGTACAGAGGAAGATGTTATTTTTTGCACTCTGGATGACAAATCAAGTAAAAGGAAGGTCAATTAATTATTGGGAAATGCAGTTCCTTACAAAGATTCTCATATCCCTTAAAATTGTTCCCATTTAGACATATTGCAACCACACATTTCAATGTATTTCTTGCAAGTTTATGCACTAGATTAACAAAAATGTAAATGTAAAACAAACCATTCCATATTGATATGTAGTCGTGGCAACAATATGTTGTCAGCATGCTCTTCTGCAGTGGAAGTTGTTCAGAATTAATGTGAAGGAACAGGAAAATATTATATCAACTATCCTTTACTAAAATAAAACTAAAAATTGTGCTGCTCATTTGTATCCTTGACACCTGAAAAATATTTTGATGAACCACCTGTTGATGCAAGTATAGCTGCAAGTTTTTTATGGTATCTCTCTACCTGCTGTGGACCTCCAGAATATTTGCTTAGTCTTCTAAAAACATTACTAAATCTAATAAAGACTAGGTATTGATCAGACAAACAGTCAAAAGGAAAACTATAACTCTGGAGAAGCTGCAGAGATCTACATATGAATGGCCTTTATAGAAGAGTAATAGTAAGAAAGTAATTGTGGAATCAATGCCACGGGAATTTTCCTAAAGACTTTTAAACCTCAATCTTAAATTGGTTCATCCCCTCGTAGGACAACAACCTAAAGAACTGCTTTTGGGTAGTTTAGATGAAAGCAGTGACATGAGTTAGACACTTAAAATTTTAGCAATGTTTCCATTAAAATGTATTAAATGAAAGTAAGCAGAATCTTTCCACACTCAGAGGTTAGTGTGTTTGTTGAGCTCTACCTCAGGGCTTCGGTGTTTACATTTGAGCGGCTTCCCTCGGGTAAAATGAGAGACCAGTTAAGAGCGAAGCGGTAATGAGATGCCCCAGTGGATGCAAACAAGCGGAGATGGTTGCGGATAGCCAGATAATCGGTGCACTGGGCAGTTCTGGTGTTAAGCTTCACCCCTGGGAGTGGCTGCAGCGATCCGTCCCCTGTGAGGTTCCAGCTGTATACGTGTGGGTCAGAAAACTGCGGGGAGAAAGGGTGGAACCGGACCTGCAAAACAGCAAACAATTAAGAATGAGCCACCAAAATTTGTTTTGCTTTCTTTAATTATAACTCATAAAACGATGCATTTTACCTGCAGTGTAGAGTCTGCTATCCCCCAGTGAAATTTACAAGGAAAATGGCCTTTAACATCTGTTGATAAGTTTTCATCAGCTGGAAAACCATTGTCATTGACAATTTGCTTGAAGTATTGAGCTGTGGTCTTGGGAACCCTGGTTCTGTTTGGTTGATTGAAGTCAATGTAGAAAAGACCTCTTCTTACACTATAGCCATAATTCCACTCAAATCCATCCAACAATGACCAGGCTGAGTAGCCAAATACCTGCACACCATCAAACTTGATGGCTAAAATAAAAATAAAAAGACTTCAGTATTTATTTTCTAAGAACGAGATGTGCTATTTAAGAGTTTAGATCCAAGAGATTTCCTACTTACCCTGTAGGACTTGGTTGATAAAACTTTTCATCAGATAGATGGCAACTGTGTCTTCTCTTCCAACGCTGGCGTCAGAGAACCACCCGCCTTCTGCCATCAGTACCCTCAGGTTCCCGTACTCTAGTTTTATCCAGCCCAGGAGGCGTCGCAGGTCTGGGGTGATGCTCTGCCCATTGTGTAACAGGTTCTGGCCAAGACGGAAATTGTTTGGCCCAAACGACAAAGCAAAAAAGTCAGCTGTTTTCTGCACCCAGAGCTTCTCTTCAGGGGTGAACATGGGCATGAGTCCGGCATATTTTATTTTGAGAGAGACTGGATAGTCCCCGGCACCAAAGATGGGATCAGCAAACCATCCAAGAATGGCCTCCATGGACTGCTGACAGAGAGCAACGTTGGCAGCTGTGGCCTGGCCTCTGTGGGGTTCAACCCAGTGGGAACCTAAAACAATGGATACTTTACCCCTCTGAGTTGGGCGGAAATGAGTGTCGTATGTCTGCCATGCTTTGGCGTGTGCCTAAAAACAACAACAAAGACTCAGTAAGGATGTTGTTAATTTGTTGGCAAAACAATAAAACAGTACAAAAGTAGTTCAACTAATAAAATTAATCCTAGCCTTCATGTGACAGTCTGAATATATTTTACGGTATTTTGTAAAACTCCCACAATATTATGAACAGATTCGAGGTGAGGCAGGCAGGCAGTTCTCCGGCCTCATGGCAGGGGGCGCTCATGATCCCAGACATTGTGACTCCACAACTGCAGAGTAAGAGACAGTAAAAGCTAGCCAGCCGTACAGTAACGTCAAAATGAAATATTTTGGTGTTTTCTTTCTTTTTTTTTTTTTGTGGCGTTGTTGTCAGTTGCTATGGGAACGAGTCTGCGCTGCGCTGATACAGAAAGACGTGGTTTTGAGTTGTACTTTAACGATTTTCTCTTTGCGGTGGAGCACGTCACGAAAATAATATCTACATGTCCAAGATTGACTGAGTTCACGGAATTATTCTATGGCGGCAGCGCGGCTATAAATGACATGTCGAAGAATAGTCTTTTTGTCCTCCAGCGCATGCGCGAAATTTCCTTATGTAAACAATAACATGCAGGGGGTCTATATTTGTAAATCTGATTATGATTTAAATGAGTGCCTCACCAACTATGAATCTCACCGCGTCACTGCTTGCAACACAAAGTTACATCCTTGAACCACAAACTTCGGTGTATTTTATTAGGCGTTTTTGAGTTAGACTATTATAAACTCAAAGTAAAGTGAAAAAGATATATTTCATGCATCTTAAAAATATTGCATGCATTTGTATTTAGCCTTCATTTGCTCTGACCAAATAACATTCTAGAGGAATACTTTCGCAGGGCTCTTTACACAAGACTCTACATCAAATTCTTTATTTAAAGAAAATAAGTGGTTTGACATTCATACATATTCCGCTACCATATGAATGTTAAGATGTCATGCTAATATGTCAAATAATTCTTTTTTAAAAGGGCAAAAAAAAAAGAGAGACATTTGTAACAGCATAAAAATCAGTATGAGGAAGTGGAAAATCGTTATTTACTTATTCTATCTGCTTGGTGTTAGCTGGGAGCAGACCAGCTGTGCTCGACCGCATAAACGTAAGTGAGTATTAATGAGGCGTATCTCCGTGACTTCCTGACACACACGCAGATTCCCTCCACCACAAAAGTGCTGATGTGGTGGACTTTGACCCCAGTGTCTCTTTAAGTGTCCTGTTTACTTATCACAAAACCTGTCAATATGAATATAGCCTACCAATCATCAGGCAGATAAAACCACCAGTGAGTGGGGATGTTTTGTGAATTATTGCCTTAATTATATGCAGTAGTCATGTTGGATTAAGGGACTTGTAAAAGTCAGAAACAGACCAGTGATCAAGTCTGTGTTTGCTATTCTGTCCTGTGACCTAACAGCCATTCTGGAGATATTCATTGACTATCATAAAATGATAAAGCTGTAAGAGTTCAAAGTTTGCTCACAGACTGTGTGTGATCTTATAAATTGTACAAAGAAAGTTGTTGAGTAACCCTGCACGACTCACCCTGATCAAGTTATGGGCTACAGTGAGAGAGCTGGAGACCCCCCCTTTTTCTCCAGGAGCGTGCACGCCTGTCCCATATCCTTGCACCGCCACCAGGTATGGGTTGTGCATTGTGAGCCAGTATTTCACACGACTCCCAAAAGTACTAAAACAAAACGTTGCATACTGCTCAAAATGCTCCACTAACGTGTTATTTTTCCAGCCTCCATATTGATCCTGGAACACCTGTGGTAGGTCCCAATGGTAGAGAGTCACAATAGGCTCAATTTTCTTTTCCAGGAGCCTCTCTATGAGGCGACTGTAGTGATCCACAGCAGCTGCATTGGGCTCGCCAGTGGCATTGCCTTCAGGGAAAAGTCTTGGCCAGGAGAGGGAGAAAGTGTATGACGTTACACCGAGATATCCTAGCGCCTCGACATCTTCTTCCCAGCAGTTGTAGCTGTCACTTGTCACATCTGCAGTCTCTCTGGGAAAATAATCACTGGTAGAGGAGTGGGTGAAATGGTCCCAAATTGAGACGCCTTTCCCATCCTGGTTCCAGGCGCCTTCATTTTGGAAGGCCGATGTACCTGAACCCCAGATGAACCCGGGAGGGAAGGTGTCCTGAAGAAAAGACTGGTCTTTGCTAATGGGGCTCGGTTTAGGTTGCTGCCAGATACTCCTGCCTTCCCCAGGAGAACAGACCGCCTGGTCCCAAGGAAACGTCAACAACAGAAGGGAAACCAAAAGGTGTGTGTGACAGGAAGAATGGTTCAGCATACTGAAGGAGTCCACTTTGTCTTTAAAATCCACTTTGAAGACAGCAGGTGTCAGTCAGTTTTACCACGATAAATCCTTTTCTAGCTGAACGCAGATCCATTGTAAGTGAAAGAAAAGCAGAGGAACAAAGAGAGAGGGACATTGGAAGCCTCAAGGTGCTGCTGTGTCCATCTGACAACCTGGTTAGCCTGCTCTATCTGTCTCTCCGTCTGTGTACTTCTGCTCCCACTCAGCCCCTCCCTGCAACATAGATTCACACATACAAAGGTTGACTCCTACCCACACAAGCTGCTATTATTGTCTTACAAGATTCATTTTTACTTAAGCAGTAGAAAAGTTTTGTGATATTATGAAATGTAAAAGCAAAGAGTAAGACCTCATTATATTTTGTGCCTGCATCAATGGCCTGTTTTTCTTTGGGCTATTTTTCTACACAGAACATCTTCGTGTCAATAATTAGCTTGTACTCTGATCCTGAAGAAATGCTTCTCTGGAAACCCCGTCTTAGTGATGAGGTTTGAATTAATAGTTGCCAAATGTTCATGACGAATAGGCAAATTAAGTTAATTTTTAGCCAATTTACAAGAGATGATCCAAGTTGTTTTCCTTTTTCATTGTTTTTCTTGTTGTAGGAGGTGGTAAGGACATTTGCAGTGTTCTCATCCAGATCTCATCTAATGGTACCAGGTGACAACGGCACACAGCGTTATGTGACTTTATTGAATTTAGCTCTCCTTTCTTTTTATGTGTCAGTCAGTCACCCAAGGCAAAAACGCACAGGGTGGCAGAGGAAATTGCTGGGATATGTGTGTCTTAAAAATAACAACAGCCTTTCCATCACAGTTACAGCACATCAAAAAATAATTTCACCTTGTCCAGAGGAAGAGATTGTAGTAAGGTAAACAACACAGTCACTCTGCTTCAAGGGATCGAGGCATAAGCAAATTAAAGTGACAAATGTCTATTTATTATCCCCACTGACATTATTGGGTCACCATGACGCTAAAGGATGGACCTGCTGAAACTGAGTTGATCTGTCATTTGTGGAACTTATGTTGCAACACTTCTCTTGGAAATGAACCAAAGCTTTTAATCTTATACAATTAAAAATTAAGAAGGAAGATATCTTAAATGAATTCTTTTAATAATTAAAGAAAATAGAACTGAATGTTGAAAAGCACCAAAATAAACAGAGGCAGAAACTTCTGCCTGTAAATAAAACAGGAAGTGAAAACGGGATGTGGATGTGAGAGAAAAAGCACAACGGATTAGAGGAGCTTTCGTTTCTGTTTCCCATCAGTGTGGCTATTTAGTGCAACACTTTTACAAAGAGCAGAAGCCAGTCTGACAGTAGAGTTGATGCTTGTCTTTTGAGAAAACGTTTTTGTTTTTTCCACCCATTTTGTGAAAACAAAAAAAAAGAAAAACATTGTTATGAGTAAATTGCACTTTTTCCCCCCATCTTGGAGAATTCAATCTTCCGTGACTAAGTTTTGGATTAAAAAAAAATACATCTGACGCTAGCTGAGGTTTGTGCACTCTTTCCTGTTTCTACAATTTTATGTTTGTTGAAGCTGTATAAAGTGCTTTTAATTTGAACTGTTTAGTATATTAGCTTTATTACCAGGAAGATGTTTCTGAACGAGGATTATTAAACCACAGTGACTTGCAGAAGTTTTCACATGCTTTGAACTTTTTCATGCAAAATGTAATTCTAAAAAATAGTATGTTGTGTATGTGTATTTAACCCTACGAATGAATACTTTTAACCAAATTAACAGTTTTTTTCAGTCCAATCACATATTCATAATTGGGTTTAGTTTTAAACTTTGATTCTAACACAACAGGCTATAATCTAAACCATTCCATTATAGCCCTTGCTGTAATTTTAGGGTTGTTATCCAAAACTCACTGTAGTCAGTATGAAGGAAATCATGAAAAACTGTTATATAGTTACATATATAGCTATATGTTTTAGAAGATTTTGGTCAGTACCAACAATGTTTCCTACAGAAGAACTTACTGTGGTGTCGTAACTGCAAATAAATTGCTGTAATGATCATAGTATATAGCCTTGATACAAGTCTGTATATAAAAGATTATGTTAAGTCAATGATTCATTTCTTTGACTGTATTTGACTGATGTCACGATAGTTTAAGAACAATTCTGAGTGTTTCCTTTTTATTCATTAATTAGTATTCGTTTTCTGTGGGTGAAACAATACATCCCTAGTGTTTCTAGAGTTGCTAAAATGAAACCATGCATATATAGTATTGTTTTACATTTACTTGAGTAATACCACAAAGCATCTGCTCTTACTTGGGTAATATCCTGCTGTTTGGTTTTGAGAGTTCTGGTATATAATCTTGTTATTTTTTTCAGTGCTGTTAAAATTGATATTACAAATTCAGTATTACAGTATTTTCTGAAACAAGAATAACAATAATAATTAAGACCATACATTACTTTCCTTCCACTTCACAATTAAGGACGCCTTTGTTTTGATCTACAGGAGAATCAGTGGGATACACTAATTGTAACATGGCAATATTTGAAAAAGTTCAAGTATTGGGAGTTTTTTTGTTTGTTTCAAAAGGCATTAAGTAAAAGCAGGATACATTAAACATTTCTTCTACAATAAAAATTTGAATCAAGGTGAAGTAAGCAGAAAATGTTGCAGGGACACTGTCACAGTGGTATTGATCCACATCTCCCATTTATCCACACAGGCGATGGGGTCCTCGACTGCATTCCTCTGGGCAGCGGCCGTATTGGTGATGCTGCAGATGTGTACTTCATCCCATGACAGCATCATAGACCGATCGTCTAGAAACCTCTCCTCTGTCCCGACAGACCTGCCTCTTGATGCAGAAAATGTCGACCTTTCACGCAACCACATACATCAGCTCCACAAAGGGGAATTTAAAAACACAACCCTCCTTCGGTTCCTGAACATGTCGTGGAATGGTTTGGAGCTCATTGACACAGAGACGTTTCGTGACACGCCGCTTTTAGATAATCTGGATCTGTCACACAACGTGCTGAGGAACCTGTCAGACCAACATTACTTGTCATTTACAGGAAATCTCAGAGTGCTGAACATGGCATGGAACAAGTTTGAGAACATGACTTTGGGAAGAGAGTTCAGTTTCATAAGAAAACTGGAGAGTTTGACACTTGGAGCAAAAGTCATCAGCTTGGGGGATTTCAAGAACATCGGTAACGTGACGTTACACTGCTTCACCCTTTCTTTGGAGGAACTTGAATATGAAGCAAACAGCTTAATGGATATTCATGCTGAAAAAATTCAAGTAGATCTAAATGGCAGAAAAATACCCCAGAATGATTTGCTTGCTGACATGTTGTCATTCTTTGTAGAAGTCGAAGTCAGGAATGTAGGTGGGGGCTTTGAATATGTAAAAACACAGTTTAGTAAAAGAGCCAAAATTTCCACTCGCACTCTTTCCCTGAACAACATTGTAATTGATTGGAATAGTTTAACTCAATTAGTAAATGCCACTCTGTACACATCCATTGCCCATCTGAGCGCCTCTGATGTGGCAATAAACAACCCCCCAAAGAAAGACACCCCTCTGCCAGAGACATCTTCGTTGCAGTCCTTCACAGTCTCACGAGCAGCTGTAACCTCCTTTTTTTTCTCTCAGGAGGACTTGTACAACTTTTTCATCAACCTGCCAGTAGAGCATTGTGCAATCATAGAGACTTCACTGATTCACATGACATGTCCAAAAAAACAGAGCCCCATCCTTGAATTGGATTTCTCTTTCTGTGCGCTGTCTGATTCCATCTTCTCCAGCTTCGAAGGTCAAACAACAGTCGAATGCAAGACTCTGGGCAATGTGCAAAATCTCTTTCTGGTAGGCAATAATCTTAAGAATCTTAAAGTAGTGAGTAAAAGGTTGCAGCACATGAAATCTCTGCAACACCTGGACCTGAGTATCAACTCCTTTGTGTATGACGGTTCCCCTGGATGTCTGTGGCCACCGAGCATCACTGTTATGAATCTTTCTTCTGGGGGTCTAACAGATAATGTTTTTAATTGTCTACCAGAAGGGGTAGAAACTCTGGACTTACAGAACAACCAAATTTCTGTGATACCACAGTTAATCCTCAAACTGCAAAATCTCTCTTCTCTGAATCTGAATGCCAACAGGCTGCGTGACCTGCCGGGATGTGGTGACTTCCCAAAAATCACTGAGCTCCTGCTGAAGTCAAACTCCCTCCATGCACCTTCATTGAGAAAGTTGAAAAGCTGCCCTAATCTGAAAATCCTGGACGCAAGTGGCAACCCGTTCACCTGCACCTGCCCTCTGAGGCACTTCATTCACCTTGGCATTCAGACTGAATATGAAAGTGGCACTCAGGTCTTGAACTGTTAAATTGGCCAGAGAGTTATCACTGCATCTACCCTGAAGCAGTCAGGAATTCCACGTTAGAAAGCGTCCAGATTCCTGAGATCTTGTGCAGCGCCAGCCTTCTGGCAGCCACCATCCTGGTTCCTTCAGTGGTACTGATCGTCACGATTTTCTTTCTGTGCCGACGTATGGATGTGCCTTGGTACGTGGGCATGATCTGGCAGTGGACCAGAGCCAAACATCGAGCAAGAATGCGGCAGCTTCGACCCGAAGACATGGTGGGTATTGAGTTCCATGCTTTTGTGTCCTACAGCCAGCACGATGCAGACTGGGTGAAGAATTTCCTGCTTTTGAACATCGAGGGTCCTGCAGGAGGGCTCAGAATCTGTCACCATGAAAAAGACTTTGTGCCGGGGAAAACAATTATGGAGAACATCATCACATGCGTGGAGAAAAGTCGCCGCTCAGTGTTTGTGCTCTCCCCTCACTTTGTCAAGAGTGAGTGGTGCCATTATGAGCTCTACTTTGCCAGCCACCAACGTCTTTCTCAGGGGTCGGACAGCATTGTGCTGGTGCTGCTTGAGCCTCTGCCCCAGTATCTGATCCCATCCAAGTACTACCAGCTTAAGTCTATGATGAACCGCTACACGTACCTGGAATGGCCTCAGGACAAAGCCAAACACAGGCTGTTCTGGGCTAATCTGAGGGCTGCGCTGCAGACTGATCTGCCAAGTAGACTAGTGGCAGAAGCAGAAGAGTAACGCCCGTTATTACCAAGATGAGTTCAGCTGATTGTTACAGTAAGATACAAAAGACCACAATAAATGTATGGCAAATATATCCACTTTGGTCAGATTTTACATGTAGAAAAAAAAAGTCAGACAGAGGGACTAAATGAACAAATTAATGGATGGGCAGATTGATTCAAGGAACTTGTAAATAATGGGAGAGGGAATAAGAGATGGAGCTACAAATGTTTTCCAATTACGTTTTCTTTTTCCAGCTAATCCTACAAAATATATTGATCAGATTCTGTACTTTTCCAGAGTGCATATGAGCACTAAAGGAAGTGTGATACAAAGATTTCGCTAGACTACAACAGTGCTTTCCAATGTGAGCATCAGGACCAAACTTAAACCCATGAATCAAAACAGTGGTGGGGCGTTCAGGTGATAATGGAAAAGCATATTTATCCTGAAAATGTCAGAAGAGATAAAAGAAAAAGTCCTGTGCTGCTTTTGCACCCCTCTTTAATTGATTTAATAGAAAAGCTTGCTGGTTGTGATTGTGAAAAGTCTTTTCCTGTTATTTGTGATAGTAGAAAAGTTTGGGAATGACTATGCTTAAGCATTGGTAAAAATGTGCAGGTTTCACTTTGTTTTTTTTTTTTTTTGAAGAATTACTTTTTTATATAAATACGCTTGCATGTCATGAAATAATGTATTATCTGAATGTTGACCAGTCCGACATTTAATCGCAACATCAATATAAACATACAGTCTGATCAAAACAATAAAGAGTATCAAAAAGCATTTGAGTCTTTACTTGACATCAACACCTACACAAAATGTGGGAAGGTTGTGGACGTTACGGTTCTCTAAAAATGACAAAAGCACAACGGACACCCAAATTTATCCCAAACTGACTGTGAGAAGAGATCAGTTCAACTGTTTGAGTTCTAATAAAAGTCCAACTGCACTAAATTTGTGCAAATAAAAAAAAGAGTCAGGCCAGGTGTTAAGGAAGAGACTGGATGATGATTATTTTCTCATTAATGCAGAAACGGTGAAGCACACTGAGTAGATTTTCTCCACAACGTGACACCTGCCTCTCCATGGCCAGGCGAAAATCCTCCTTCACTCCCTTGGTGATCCCTCGAGTCACAGTGTGGTGTCTGCAGGACGAAAATGAGAAAAATAAACATACAAATGGTCAAAAATATACTGATGGACAAAACGGACATCGATATGAAAAACACAACAAAAACACAGTCATGGTGACATCATGTTGCTTCTTTCCTTCCACACACAAATAAGACAATTTACTTTAAACCACTTATGTTGAATATTATAAATAAAAACGCTATAAAACATGTCCACAAATGGGATGAGATTGCTATGAACTGTAAAAAAACTAAACTGACTGTGCAAAAACAGAGACATCATCCTCAGATAACAACATTGATGACCACAGAAAAAAGGGGAAATGAAATAAATTAACAAACAGCAACAGGAAATCAAAAAACAACCAACTCTTGATGCAAAATGTCCCAAATTAAAACTGGGGAGGGGATGACGAGCCTTAAAAGCTGGGAATGGAGGAAGGGTGACTGGTGTGGGCGGGATGGGGACTGTGGGAGGAGGGGCCTGGGGTACCTGTCCATTGTCTGCACCCCTTGGAGCAGAAGGGTATTTAACTCCACCCCCAGGGCGGGGCTAGGGTTCCTGAGGGACAGCAACATTCAACAACTCTGTCAGTGAGAGTTAACTGAAGAATCTACAACTGCTACAGCAATGAACCAGAGAGTTTAAATACTGCTTTATAGTTTAGCACATACAGTCACTTACAAAAATATTAACAGCTGAACATTTTCATATTTTGTTAGGTCACCATTTCAAACATCAATGTCTGTTTCTGATAGACCTGAGTAATCGTGAAATGTAGGGAAAAGATGATGAGTCTCAAGTCTTTTGCCGCCTCTAACAAGGTCTTGTACTGAGCTCAATGCATCTTCATATTAATTTTGACCAGCTGTCCTTTCACCGCTAAAGAAAAACAGCATGATTTCTTCAGTGAAATGGTGTGTGCAGGGTGAGGTGTACTATTAGTTTTCTTCCACATATAGCATTTTGCAAGTAAACCAAAAACCACAATTTCCTTTAACTCCACTTGTATTCATATGACCTCTAATAGAGCTTTGTGAAGGTTTTGGTTTTAATGAGAAAAAACACGAAAAGGTTAAACATGTATGAATATTTTTGCAAGGAACTGTTCTCCTTTCTATAAAGTGGCTCCATTAACAGGTAATTTAGTCCAAAGCAACAATTTTCCCCACAGGCCAAGTCTATGCAGCTAATCTGCTTTCTTTAAAAACATCAACAGAAAGGGGAAGTGGAAAGTCACCATGCAAACTGGAAAACTTCCCTATGGTCGCCTCTTACTTAATCAGCATTCCCTGATTAGGAAGCAGCTCCAGCTGAATTCTCCCTCCCTCCGGAGTCCGCAAGTAAGCAAACTCCTCCAGCATGTCGATGTCTGAGTGTAACAATGAGTTTAAGTAAACCAACATACCGGACATGACAGAAAAGCTGATGAACAAACAGGCCACGCAAATGTGTCCTTATCAACTTTGACCGTATTGTGTTTGCGGTGACAGATAAGGATACTGGTGACATAGTTGAAGAAGTTCTCATATTGGAAACTCCCTTGTTGACAGATTTTATCAACAGCCTTTAAAAATAGCATCTCTCCCTGTGGCCAGTCATGCTGCAGCAGCACCACCACGTGGCCGAGAGACAGGTCGTCACGGCTGTCTGTGAAGGCCCTGAGCTGGTCGATCGAAGAAAAAGAAGAAAATGAATCAAAGCATCACATTTGAAAGAGATCGGTGGTTGTCAATGATTTAAATAATTCATTTCAAAGATTCTACTAAATCCAAGTACCTTAAAGCAAGCAAGCATCAGCTGGAGACAGAAAGGTAGCACAGCTCTGCTGGTGCAGGGAAGCAACCGTAGGTCATTACCTAGTTTAGGCAGATATAGGAGAATTATTTGGATGAATAATTAACTAATTAAACATTTTCATCATACATTTAGTACTTTCTACATTAGAATCATTATTTTGATTTACTTCTGAAATACAATATTCTACTCTTAAATGTTGTGTTTTGATAAGCTGAAACAAAGTGTGTGCAATTAATCTTTACAATGTGTTCTACTAACTCAGTGAATTGAGTTATTGAAATAAATGTACTTTTCTATAATCTAATTTGTCAAAAGGTTGGAATAGTGCAGAATTTGAACACATTTCAGGACATAAATCAATCTTCAACAAGGCATAAACTGTTCACAAAAATGAAAGTATATCAAGGTTCTACAAACTTCAGGTTAAAACTTCCTCTAATATCATCCCTTATCCTCTTAGTGCACACTGAAAAGATGAGTATGTTAGTTTTTTTTTCCATTCTTACAGAAAATGATATTAACAATTGTAAAAAGCACTGATATTCATGGGGTGGAAACAAAAATAAGCCTTACTCTTTTAAAAATAGACTTAGTAACCTACAGGATGGGTAGGAAGTTGTTGTAAACGCATGTTACCTGTGTTATTTTCAGTCAGATATATTACACCAATAAAACGATGGCCTAAACTCTAATAGAAATTCAGATTGAAACCCACTAATAAACAGAATATGTGGATAAAACTATAATGCTTACCTTTCCTGGTCTTGGATTTGATTCTGCTCAGATCTTCTGGTGCTTTGGTCAGTTCTTGGTTTGGGGGGACCAGCCCACTCACCACATCTAGGAGCTTTTCACAGGCCATCTGATCCAACAAAATACAACACAACGTATATAAAGATGCAAAGGCTCATTAAATTAAACAGGAAAAAATATTTTTTCATCCATCCATCCATTATATAACACGTTTATCCTTGTGGGGCTGTGAGGGGAGCTGGTGCCTATCGCCAGCAGTCAACAGGCGAAATTACTAATATTATTGCCACTACATAATTTTCTACTATTGTACAAGCAAAAGTGACATTAATACATGTTTAGCACATAAGTAATATGCTGAGCCACTGAGGCTACATCCACACAGCAGGGAAATGCGACCTATATCTAACTTTTTCATGCTCTTTCAAATGCTAAAATTGGTCCCCTTTTGTGACTGCACTTCAAATAGGTCACAAAATGTGGACAAATCAAAAACTACATGAAATATAGTGTTCTATTAATCCATAAGAAAATTAAAAAGTTAAGTTCGAAAATGTTTGTTGAAACAAAGATTTTTGTACAAAAAAAAGTGCATCAACAGGAAAATTTTTACCAAATGGATGACAATTCCCATTATAATCCCTGATTGTTATGCTTGTAATGTAATTGTGCATTATGTTTCTCAACCACAATTTAATCTGGTAAACATGACCTGAAAGATGTAGTTTTGACCTCTACTGCCACCTTCAGGTCAAGTCCTGGTAGTTTTCTTTCTCAGACAAAGCACATGGCACTTTGCTGATAAATTATTGTGACATTAAACCAGTTACATATTAGCCCAATATCCCTAAAAAACACAAAGTCACACAATCAGCTAAATACAAACCAAAAAAAAAAAACTTTCATCCAGAGCTTTGGGCTACAGGTTAGTAAGACTAAAGACTGAAATGCATTTTGTGTCAAATTTTTGAACTAACCGATGTATGCGAACCAACAAGCACCTGAAACACTAGTCGAGTGAAATTGTGTGCATATGTTTACCCTGTACTCTCCCAGTGCATAGTGGCAGGATGCCTGCTGTATCAGGGCCCTGTGGTGCTCCAGGCTGGCCTGGCCTGTGGGGCTCTGCTGTGCAGGTTGAGGCTGCTGCACTGACGCCATCTGATGCAGACTGGAGACGGCCTTGCGATAATGGCCCTGGGAGCAACAACCATATGCAAACAAAATTAGTACAGACAAATAAATCTGGTAAGGCAGACATGGAAAAAGATAAACAGATATATAATGAAGCAAATATGTTTATCTACTTAGAGTAATAAGCCCTCATAATTTATTATATTTGCTCTAGTCAATAAACAATATTAACATTTAAATATATGTCTTAGTTGCTAGTTAAATGTTCCTTAAATTCAATATGTCAAAGGATTTCTGCCACAGTTGGCAAGCTAATTTAAGGATCTAAAATCAGTTGACTTGCATTAAGACTTAAATAAATTTTGAAAAATAATAACTTACTCACTAAATGACAATTTATTTATTTAACTTGTCACTGAGTACTTAAGTTAAATAAGCCCTAATAAAGTTAAACTGTTCTTTTCCAGGGTTCATTGCTTCCCTACATCGTGGGACTTGTAGTTTTGTCACAGCAAAACAACAAATTCTTCAGCAAGAACTACAAATTATTCAACAAAACAATGCTACCAGAACAGATCTCAACCACCTCCAAAGAATAAACATATCATATAAACAGTATAATGATAAACAAGCACACACAACTAAGACTTAAAAACATTTAATTTATCAATATTTCATATTTTTGAAGGCCTAAAATGTAGATTGAACTATTGAATTAATGAATTTTAGGAGCTTGCATAAATCTTGATATTAAATCAATACATCTGCATTTAAAAGTAACAGAAGACTATCAGCAAATATGCTGTGAGTAAGTTCAGATCAGCTGACAAAGTAAGAGAACAAGGCTTTGAGCAAGATCCTTGCCTGGTGTATAATCATGTCAGAGAGGAAAATTCTGAACCAGAGCCAGCTTTCTGTCTTCCACGCTGCACAGATCTTCTTGAACTCTAAAAGACATCAAGAAACAGTCAATTTAAATAAGTAGTGATTCAACTGTCTGATCTTATGAGCAATCTAGATGAAGAGAATGAGAAACCCAAAAAAAACCACAGGAATCCATTGGTGGTGCTTACCAGCTTCCAGACCATCGTGAGAATGGAGCAGGTCCCAACTTTCCCTCGCTGTTCGGAAACTCTCCAGTGTTTCTGACCAGTTGGGCATCTCTGCCTTGTTGACCAGAATGTGTCGGCCGCGGCCTTTCCCCAAACCTTCTTCATCATCGGAGCTCTACAATGATATGTAGAGAAAAAAAAAGGAAATCACACTACGAGTGTGTTTATGTGCTCCTTTTAGTGCTAAAATAGCATTTTAAAGAAATATACAAAATTCTTTATTTTCAAATCTGTTCTGACCATTGTTTTCTCTCTCCCGTCAGCCAGTTTCCGTTTCTTATGTGCATGCTTCAAAGTTGCTCTGTCCACCTCCACATCACTGTACACCGAACTCAAGTCCTCCACCAGGATCCATGGTCCTGAAGTCATTGCACCAACCCCTTCAAAAAAGACATGCACATATAAACTTATAAGATGATCAAGAAACACAGCAAACTTTAAGTGCTTCTAGTGCAGAGACTGACCCTGGAATAATGACGGTTGTACAGCAGAGACATAGAGGAAGGCACTGCGGAAAAGGACGAGTGCAGCACAAATGACCACCTGACTGCAGTAGCGGGATCTGGTTTCTCCTTCAAGACCAGGCAGATAGCGACACAGCTCTTTCACCCTTTGCAGCATGTCGATGTAACTCCTGGCACACACAGACACAAGGACCACATATTTTATCACTTACATAAAAACTTTCATCCCAACATTTGTTTTCTATGTAAACACACCACAAGAGTCTATAAAAAAGTGAAACATTTTTTAAATTAGACATTTACTGTATATTTTTTATGACTTTCCAAGAGTGAGTCAAAGGGAGTTTACCTTTGTCCTTTGTCTCCCTGCCACTCGCAGCGAGCGCCAACAACAGTGACGATATCAAGCAGCCTCTCCCAAGGTTCTGCTACTACTGACGATTTCTCAGACAGGCCATCAATCACAAACCGCTGGGAGCCACGAGACACTCCAGGAGACTTTAGAGATGCTCCATCTTGGCTACCTAAAGAATACAAGGCAAATAAAAATGTAAGAACATCAAAAGTTTGACAGATCTGCTAAATTCTGGCAGGAAGGTGTACCTTGTAACTGCACATCAGATGAAGGTCCACGGGTAACATAACCAATATAGAATTCAGCTGCTTTTAGGATGTATTTCTGCATTAGGCTTGCAGGCAGACGCATGTCCATGTTGTTTATGACCAAGGGAAGCACATCACATACTACAAAAAGAAAAAAAATTATGTTAAAAAGAAAAATTGATGATTCTCCCTCAAACGGCTTGGATTTCAATCACAACAATAACTGACCAAAAAGTTTTCTGAAGCAGTTGACAGGAGACTCCACATTTTCTGATGCCTCTGCCTCCAACAAAGTCTCTCCTAAATTAACCTAACAGCACAGAGCAGACCGCTAAACAGGTTACACGGGATTCACATCTCAAAACATCAAGAGTTGCTGGAAGGTGTTATTACACACCCCGTGCTGGACGACAGACTCCGGAAAGCGCTTCAGAAGGAGCAGCAGCATCTCTGCCTTCTCCAAGGTGTTGAAGCATTGCTCTGTGGCTTTCAGCAGCATCTCACACTGCACACGGCCTGGCAGCGTCTCAAAAAGAGCTGGGCGAGGGAAAAAGACAAGCGCATATGGTTAACAGTGCTAAATCTTAATAAGAATCTGTGAAATTACTTTTTAAAAATGATGTACACAATGAGCTTAAATAATTTTGCAAAGAAGAATAGAAAACAATCCTCAACTTTCCATAAGCTGGGAGGTACTTACCCCCAAAATACAAAAGCTACAAATGCCACAATAGGCAGTTCTATAAAGTATTGATAGAATACTTAACAGGTTCTTAGGACACTTTCCAGTATGTCAGTGCGAAATACATAAAAAAGGACAAACTTAAAAGCATTATTGTTCCACTCTTCAATTCTTTACTACTTTATGTTAGTCTGTCAAAAAGTCCCAATGAAAGCAGTTTATTGTGGTGGTGTGACAAGCTGTGATAAAAGTTCAGTAAGTATTCCTATTTTGCAAGGCATTGTTCTCTCACCTCTTAGAAATTGTGCATGTTTGTCCTGAGAGTCACTGCGGAGGGCGGCTGTGATGACACTGATCTCACGCCACACAATCGGCTGATCTGGAAAGTTTATGAACCTATTGGGGGAACACATGGTTGCCAACTTTTAGCACAGGCTGGACATACGGTGGCAACTGAATGCCGTGCTGTAACTCACATGTCATACAGCAGTCTCCCAGCCGAAGCTGTCCTCTCTGCATTGCGTTCAATGATGTACATTTCATACTGGAAAAACAGCAAGCGAACTGAGCTTGTAAGCAAACATGACAGATGTAAGTTTTGCTAGAAATGGATGCTTAATGTTACCTGTATGTTGAAGTCTGTTGGGTATAGGGTTCTGGCTGTTATTAGCCAGGCTTTGGCCGCGCAGGGATCATCAGAAACCAACTCCCGGGCTCTTTTAACCAAAAATTCACAGTCTTTTTGCGCCGACATTTTATTAATCTAATTTTTTATATTAAATTATACTAATAAAAAAAGAAACCACACCAGCAGTCAAGACTGAGGCGTAAGACATGGATTCTCCACATGCGCAAATACCGGTACATTAAGGGCTGTATTAAAGACTAATAACCACAGATAGCCGCTCTCTGCAAAATAGAAATAACCTGTTAGCAAAAAAAACGTTATTTAGCTAGCTATAGCTACCCGACTTTAAGTTTATATCTATGCAATTACCAGCCATACAGAAATCCTAAATTATAAATATGTCTTGCATGAATATAGAAAGCAAATATTACACTTAACAAAATAATAAAACATTAAAAACCACCGTGAGTTAGCCAAACAAAGCTAAGCTAGCTTTGATTTAGCCTAGCTAAATAGAAGAAGGCAAACATCTTCTTCTATTTGTTTAAAGACAGTTGGAATTGATACTGAAGGTGTCCCACCGCCACCTGGTGTACATTGCACAATTCGCAGACTGTTCAAGTGATTAAAAAAAGACTTCAGTTAAAACATTTACACACATGAATATGTGTGTAAAATAATTTAAAGAGAAATATTTGGAAACAAGTGTAAAAAGTTAAGGTATTAATATATAAAATCACACAAAGAGTTATTTATAGTGAAAACAATTGAAATGATATATTGATCTTTAAATTAGAAACTCCAAATCTGCAAGTAAAAATAATTGCCGTTGAACTAGAACTACGAATTTAAGCCATTTTTTTCCCCTTTTGAGCGCATAGACAAAAACAATAGTTCTGCTGAAGTGTGTCTTTTTAAGTTACAAACCCATCAGTCCCGCGGCTGGAACGTTACTATGGTAACAGTAATCTTGCTTTACGGCACACTGCTGTCAAGCAGGTCAACCGAGTTAGCACAGCTAGTTAGCTAGTGTCTCCGAACAGCGCGAAAAATGTGTAAATGTGCGTCGAACTCACATAGATAGATTGATAAAGCCATTCTACTCATTACCTATGTCAAAAAGGTTAATTAAATTAGTTTCAAAAGGATACCATTTGATCTTAAATCTGTGTTAGTCCCAACGGTAGATTCAATTTCGTAGCAATGCGCATGCGCAGAAGCTTTCTTGGCGTCACGACACATACTTCTACTATAACTCCAGACACGACCTACACAGCGTTGGCCTGTTTACCTTGCAAAACCGACCCACCTGTCCAGGTACAGGACAGCGACCGATCAGCGCACATAGCAGGTAAGCACTCATTTATAAGCTTAACTTATAAGCGGGAAGAGGCCACTTTACTGCTTGGCACTGAGTAGCTGTCATTGGGGTCTTCAAAGCAGCCGTCAATCAGCACCTGACCATTTGGACTGTGCCAAACCTAACATGCTTAGCAGACAGGTATTTTATCTGTGGATTGTAGCTTGTTTTCTGAGCGTTGTCCCAATATTTTCTGAGTATGTATTGGCTGAAAAATCAATATATGCGAAGAGGCAAGAAAGAGCAGGGTTGAACTAGCTTATGTTGCTAAGTTCTCTAGCCTTCTGTGTGCTTATTGGGATAAGCATGATGGCTGCTAATAATTTTTGTTATTGTTATTGACATACAGACGCACGAAAGTTACAAATATTTTTGAATTATTGCAACTGAAAAATGTTGTCTGGACAGGCCAGTCTTCTCACTAAGTATGTAAAAGGAAAATAGGCGTGACTGGACATGTTTATGAACTCGTGAGGAATAATGCTTGCCGCATAGGGTGGAGAATAAAGATCCAACTGTGGCACAATATCTGAATGTGGGTTTGTCTCAGTATATTAATAAACGGGTTTTCTGTGTAATTTTACCACAGTTGCCAAAATGCCTGTAGTTCTATTCTTCAATCAGCAAGCATATAAAGAAGTATTTTTGCCAATTGTGACAAACTTACAGGTCAAGGTCGGATATTCAAAGTACAAAAGATGACCATTTTCAAAACCAGCAGAGCAAGAATTGCAGCATCAACAGTGCACATTTAACTATTGGTCTGAAATTAAAATTGGCCTATAATTATTCATGCAAAGTAGAAATCATCAGGGCAAAACACTTGTGTGAAAACTACTGTGTTATGGTTACTAGTACCTGCATGCTGTTCTGAGATGAAACTGTCTAAAGATTTTTGGCTTGATTATTTTGGTGAAGCCAAAATCTTCATAATCTGTTTTTAGATAACGTAAATATATTTTGCCTCTTGTACTTTACTACATAAAAACATGCTTAAAGATATTTGTTTATTTTTTTATTTGCTGGAGCTGATTTGTTGCTTCTGGTAGCAACATATGTTCATGAAAGGATTTTACATATGTTTAAAAATAGTGTTAAATGTTAACGATTCATTTAATACTGTACATGTACGGTGCTTTTAGCTCTGTACTTGTGGTGTTGCTTTCATAGTTGTCCTGGCTCTTCCTATGACTTTGGCCCGAACTTATCAGTCCGTTGTGCAATAATCCTTATCAGTGGGCTGTTGAGGCTGCTTGTTTGTACAAGTGTTAGTCTGGTTGTAAGAGTTTAATTTCTGTCTGATGATGGTTGTCATAAAAGGATTTTATTACTACCAGGTATGCAAAACAAAACTCGTGAAATAAACCACCTCAGATACAATGAAGCGATACTACTGTTGAAATGTTTTTAAAACGGGTCAGAGATTTTTTTTCCAGAGTTGGTCTATACTGTTAAGTCCCAGTTTATGTTGCAAAAAATGAGCTTTTTAAAAGATTGTGTTGATATTCCTTGCATTTTTGTAAAATAACAAACTTGTTGGTTTATATTGCAGATGTGACTGGATATGGTAGGCAGCCTGTTGGTTTGTTTTTGTGAAGTGGAAGGAGCAGAATCTATGAACTTCAGAAAATGCCTTTTTTTTTTCTCTCTCCCTCTTTTGGTGGAAAAAAATTGCCACAGCATGATGCTGCCACCACCATGTCCAATGATTAATGCCGCTCAAAGCTTGGGAAATTGTTTTATAGCGAGACTTTTCTTCCTACAGCTTTATCTCCAGTTGTTCCGCTGTGCTCACTAGGTTTCATTATTGTTCACTGATGTTCTCTAACAACCCTCTAATGTTTTCACAAAACAGCTATACTGACACAATGATCTATTTACCAATTCAGCGTCTTGTGAGGGCTGCTGGTTGTCCAGAATTTTATTTATAAATACGACATTAAATCGTACCCATAATTTATTTTGTACATAAAAATATAAAATAAAAACAATACATCACAGTTGTGTGTTGTTTTTTTTTTGTGATTAATGACATAAAATTCCTGTAAAATGCTTATGTTTGAGGCTATAATGTGTGTAGAAAAACAATGGTTTAATTAAAATGTTTTCATAGTTTCACATAAACGTACTTGTTGTAAACATGTTGTAATGTGTGTTTCTAACATATTGTTTCAGTGCTGCACAGAGTTGATGTGATGCTGGAGGATCAGGCAGTGCACTGAGCCTCTCATGGCTGTCAGCACCATGGACTCCGAGACGACCCGAACACCTAAACCCGGGGACGGCCTGAAAAAAGGAGGCTCCTCCCTGTTGCCTGATGGGATTCTCGGTGCCACCTTGGGTACTCATGGAAAGCACTATGTCTGTGGCTCAATGGCAGCCTTCACCAACATTTTGGTGACCTTCCCGATTCAGAAAGTGTTGTTCCGCCAGCAGCTGCACGGTGTGCTGGTAGCCGAGGCGGTGCAGCAGCTGCAGAGGGACGGGCTGAGGAATCTGTACCGGGGCCTGCTCCCCCCGCTGCTCCAGAAGAGCACCACGGTGGCCATCATGTTTGGCCTGTATGAGGACTTCTCCAGAGTACTGCAAAACCACGTTTACGGCAGCGGCGTGCCAGAGCTCGTCACACGAAGCTTTGCCGCGGCGCTGGCGGGAACCACAGAAGCCATCCTCACGCCGTTTGAGCGCGTTCAGACTCTCCTGCAGGATCATCGGCACCATGCGCGCTTCAACAACACGGCGCACACCTTCCGGACACTTCTGACCGAGTACGGCGTCCGAGAGTGTTACCGCGGCCTCGTGCCCGTACTCCTCCGTAACGGTCCCAGCAATGTGCTGTTCTTCGGCTTGCGGGGGCCCATCAAGGAGCTGTTGCCAGAAGCTAATAACAAGGCAGGTCACTTGGTAAATGATTTTGTGTGTGGAGGGGTGCTGGGAGCAGCTCTCGGCATTATGTTTTACCCGCTAAACGTGGTCAAGGCGCGGGCTCAGTCTCAAGTCGGCGGAGCCTTCCAGCCGTGCCGGAAGGTGCTGTTAACGGTGTGGAGAGAGAGGGGGGGGAGCGTGGTCATGCTCTTCAGAGGAGCCCATCTCAACTACCACCGCTCACTGATCTCCTGGGGGATCATCAACGCCACCTACGAGCTGCTACTGAAGCTCTTATGAAAGGAGGAATCGACGTGATGAAATGGAAGATGTATTCAAAGGGAACGCCGACATGAAGAGGTGGGAGGTGTGTGGAAAGAGAATTGGTGACGTAAAGTCTGTGTGGTTGATGTCTGACAGTGTTACTCCAGGACTGAGCGAAGAGAGGGGCCAGCTAAGAGTATAAGATAACCACCTGCCATTGTTACTTTTCAATGTTGTAATCATAATAAAATCAAGACGCACACTTCAGCCTTCACATAATTTGTGTCAGGGTCCAAATGGTAAGCCCTTGTTTGGTCTGAGGAGTGTTTTTTTTTAACAGCATCACTTGATTTCCTTCACTGTTTTGTAGAAAAATGTATGTCTGTGTATATGCTGTGTGCTGTGGACTTTTGAAAGTGACATCCCTCTGTTCTGTCGACCAAAAGCACTTTTTATGTCAAGCTAAATTTCTGCCACTTAAACACTTTTGTGCTTTTGACCATTGAAATGTCCAGAGACATGTCCAGAGTCCAGAGATTTGTCAAGAGGAGATTCTTAAGACTTTTGCCTGTTTATTTCTTTCTTTCCGCTTATTATTTACAAGCTTATGCTGAAAATATTAAATTATTACTGCCTATGAAATTTCTCACTTATTTTTGGAATAAGACACAAAATATGAAGATGTCATATTTTGCATCCCTAGTTGATATGTATCCCATATCGGCTACCCTAACTAATTAGTGCAATTGGCTTGTTCTGATCAGCCATTTCTCTTGATCAACTGATCAGTCATCACCAGGGCAAAATATTCTACTTTTGTTTTTCATTAAGTTCATCAAAATTCTAATCAGATTTTTCAGTCTCTAACTAGCAAATTACACTATAATATACAATTCTGATTAAAGATAAAAAATGCTTAAAGGCATTAAGGGCAATAATCTTGTAATTCATTTTCTGTTGGATTCAAACCTACTTTTTGTTGTCTTTTGTGTGATTGTCTTCTGGGAAAACAAAATCAAACTCAATCGACATGTCAGGTTTCAATGACAAAACCGCTAAAGATCAAGTTAAGACTGATCGGTGCGTCTGTAGTTAATCTGTGGTTTGTTTTTACCTGTTTTCTGAAGTGCTACAGGCAAAGGTTCTTTGAATTTAAACCCATATTTGCAATTATTTTTTAATTTGAAAGTAATGAAATTGTATTTAGACTTTGTGAGCAACATGAAAACATACCCAATAATAATCTTGATGTGCACCTTTGCTCCTTTCAAAAGTTTTGGACCCTTTCTGCAATGCTAAATATTGAAATAAGTACGATTGAATGTTCATTCTCCCCTACTGGATTCTGAAACCTCCCTTGTTTTGTCCTGCTGCTACGTTCTCCTCTCATGGTTGCTCTCCTCCCTGTCTGTAACATCTGTTGACATAATGGGCTCAGATTTCAAGCTTGAGTAGTTTCAACCACCACACCACGGTTCTGAGCGTGCCCGACAGCCCAAAGAGGAAAGGCACGTTGCTTGGCCATTTGAGAGACTGAAGAGTAATGGCGGAGAGTGAAGACAGGGGCAGAGGGTAATGTTCAGCGGCACAAAAAGCTCAAGCTGCCACGTAAAATGGACCGTTTGGCCTAATTTTTCAAATGTTTTCCTTCTCCTTTCACTTCTCCCCTCAATGTTCAAGCTTACATGAGGTTTTTTTTTTTCTTTTAAAAAAATTTTTTTTTTTCAAAAGTTCTTCTGCCGGTTTTAAATTTAAAGTCAGTACGTTACATTGAAACTAAAGTTATTCATTGCAAATAAATCAAGTCTTTGATATAAATAAAAACGGATCTGTTGATTTGGTGTTTCAGGACAAATGGGATAAGTGTTACATTTTTTTGAAAAACAAAAAAAAAATCATGACAGTGCCTCTTCTTTATTGTTTAGAAGTTTTGCATGTTTTTTTTTTAACTTTTATAAGCTAATCTTGATTTATTTTTCTACAGATCTACTTCTGACCTGTCAGCTGAGTTTCTTCTTCCTAAAGGAATTTGTTCACCAATGTTTTCTAACAAACCTCAGAGGGGCCAGAACTAATTAGATGACTTGTGAAGTTTTCTAAAGAATTATATTGAGAGCAAAGTCGGCTCAATACATGAGAGTACCACAGTTTCCTTAACGTTTTACGAAAAAAATTTTCAGGAAAACATTTGGTGGAGCCATCTTTTGTCATTTCACCTCACATTTTTGCTTGTAACAAAATCTTGGTAATACCCATAAAAGAGTTCAATTGTCAGGTGAAAAAGGTCAAAGGGCTTGCGAATGCTTTTGCAAGGCACTGCAATGGGCTAGTTATGGAACACTATCAGACATGCATTGTGAAACTAAATGAAAGATTTTTGTATATTTGTGATCCTTTGTATCCACTGAGCCTCACTGTGCAATACATCACCTGTCTAACCTGCCCTTTGCCTGAGATGCACTCTAATCCCTGCTTTCTGATCACTCACACAACCTGCAACCGTGTGCTATTGAAAAGAGACTTTGCACTCACTCCCAACACGATGACTAAAATAGTGTCAATGTGATAATATATTTCATGTTTTTTAATCACTGAAGAAGTTCTGGCAGTAGTCTACGCTAATGATTGTCACTCTTCAGGTGGCTGCATCAACGAGTCAGACAACAGATAAAAATCAGATTAAGGACAATCTGATGTGAGGACTTTGGCTCGAGGAGGGTTGAGCTGCTGTAGCTACAAAGCCTTTCAGCTCCTGGTTGCTGTTCACACTGACATGGTCATCAAGGGGTCACATGAATTTGAAGGGGTAACATTTTTGCCTTCGATGTCATGAGTAGTATTGTTTTAATGATAGGAGGCTAAAATGCTTGCCTGGATTTCTTAGAATGAGGAGTGAGAGATGAGATGGATATCGAGGATAAAGAGAGACGCTTCAGTTCACAGATAAACGCTGCCTTAGCAGACGGGAAAGCGAGTTAACACCGGGAGAGAAATCCAACAGTAATCCTCATTTACTGCATTAGAAGTTCAGACATGTCAACGCAGATAGTGAAGTCCGGGTTCACGCTCGCATGCGTTCCTCTTCTTATTTTCACTTCAAATGACCGCAGTTTGCTTGTCAATTTAACTTTTACAAAGGCTTTCATAAATGAGGCATGTATAGATCACGGGAACCTGAATTCTCTGATACATCAACAGAGTCAAACACTGAGCAAACAAACAGCATTAAGGTCAGTGTGTATTTTATTCCCAAACAGTACAATTCTTGTTACATTGACTTTGTTGGATGTAAATATGGAAAAGGGGACACCGTGTGTAGAAACACATCAATGTTTCATATGAAACTCTGTGCGTACAAACGGAAGAGTGTAGCAGACTCTTCTTCTTGCTCTTTGAGTCTGATGAACAAAAAGAAAAAAAAGAAAAAGAGACTAAACACAGTTGGGGCATCATAGAATGGCTTGTTTGTGCAGTGATTGATAAAACTACCAGAGAAAAATGGCAGCTGGAAGTCTCAGTTAGGAGATTTGCCTTCATACCCTTAACCTTTTCCTTCGTCACTTTGTAAAAATGAAATACCTCTCCTCACCAGCGGACTGAATGCTTAAGCAGCCTTCGTTTTGTCAAATCCCCTTACCATATTTACAGGAGCGGCTACTGACTGATTAGTCTTAAGTGCCTGTTGTCAAAAGTGGCTCAAGTAAATCCTTCACGGTGGATAGCTCATCAAGAGAGCTGGCTACGTCTTGTGAAATGGCGAGCTCATTAGCGAACGCTTCACATGAGCAAACTGATCAGGCAATGTAATCCTTCTAGCGGGCGATTCACAGAGATCAGTAGAAAACAGTCTTCACATTGGCAATTGCAAATGTCATGCAGATCTTGGCAAGTCGTTGCAAATCATGATGCAGAACGTTTCTCCAAAGCGAGACCAAAAGCCAACATTCCAAGCAAAGTAAAACTCCCAATATGTTTACACAAGTATAATGCATCTGATGATGGTTTTAATGTTAGAATGGAAAGAAATTTTAAAAATGGCACACGTCGTGCAGGGGCCCGAGGGGTTTATGATTGCATAGGCGTAAACTTAAGGTGGGACACAAATGTATATCTACAATTCTGACCTTAAATCAGTTCATCTGTCAGTGTTTCATTGATAAAGTGGTGTACAAAGAAGAGCAACCCAAAGCAAGGAATATTTGTGGCTCAGTGTTTTTTAAGACTTTGGATCTTTGCTACATCTGAACAGAGTTTTAACAGTCACCCTTGTGCCAACTACATAAATAAGGTCCACTGTTTCACTGCCTAAGCCCCCGTCCCAACATACCCAGACAACATACATAGATGGAGGCGTTTGGATAAAAACAAGAATGTTCTAATACTGCATATATTTGGGTAATGGGAATATCACAAAGAAACTACACAGCATAATTCTGGATGGGGAGGGGGGAGAAAGACAGGAAAAAACACTTCATACAAGGTTATGTCTCACAAAAGGTGCAATCTGTAACAGTCAAAAGTGCTCTCCCTGCTGTGTAATAAGAGTTTTGTACCACGTCTATTTGTGATTGTGAGATTTAAAACCAAACCCTTAAAAAGGTGTAAACCTTACACATATAAAAACAAAACAGCTATTTATCGTAGTTCAAAACTGTAATAAAGTATATTTTCTAGATCTTGTAACCGCACTGCAATAATAAACTTATCAAAATGACAATTTACAGATTACACCTTAACGAGTGAAGATTTTGTCCAAAAGCAACAAAAGATAACATAATACTGTCTCAAAGACGAGAAAAAATTCAAAAAAAAAAAAAGAAGAAAGAATTCCAGTGACATCCATATTTTTTTTTTAAAGTTTCACTCACCAGAGATCTGTACAGAGCAGATAATGGTGCAAACATTGTAAAAATAAATACATAAATACGTACATGGATAATCAGTACATACATACACATATTGTATTATAAAATAAGAATAAAGTAATTATAAAATTCATATGTACAAATGCATAGTCCATGTGTTACAAAGAGAGCCAGACTTCTCTCTAGCATTATCTGAGGTGTCAGTGTGTGTATGTAATTTGCTGTGGCGTGCATGGCACTTGTACAAAAATACTGGAGTTGCAAACCAATTTGCTATGTGCAGATTTCTCTTGTCTCACCTCAGGAGTCCATTGTTTTGGAGGCTGAAGGTTTGGGTCAAAAATTGAGAGGTACACGGCCAGGCGTGTCCGTGGTTTCCAGCGTGCATGTCCGGAAGAGTTGCGTGAGTGCAAACACCGATGATATGAGCAAAGTGCAGCGTTTGGCGAGCAACCTCACTCCATCTTCCTCTCCCTGACTCTGCCCTGACCCCACACTCCTGCTACCGTTCACACCACCAGTCCCAGCTGTTTCAACAGCCCCAACAAACTCTCGGTACAGACCAACTATCTCCTTCAACTTGTCCATAGGCTGCTGCCCATCGTCATCCTCATCCTTGTTGACGAGTCTTGCTTTATGGCAGACATCACAACCAGGACAGGGGTTTGTTTTCAGGCAGGCAGCCGACAGCTGAACCAGTGCGCTGAAGCTAGTGGTTAAAGAACGAAGAGCCTCATCTGGAGCCCAGCCGACACGTGTGGCTCGCTGACATCCGGATGCTAGTCGACGAGCCTCTGCCTGGAGAAGACTCCTTTCAGGCTCTGTCATGATGATAGGACTTATTCCAGTGCAGCTCTGTCCTACAGCAGTATTGTCTTCTGTCCCATTGTGATTTAGGTCTGTGCTCTCCAGTTTTGAGAATGGTTGAGGCTGGTCAAACGTTCCTCTTTCTAATACAAGAAGAAGTTGATCTATGTCTTCACGGAGCGAGGCAAAGCCTCCCCTTAGACCTCCATAGTTCTTGTTGGTAAGGGAACGAAGACGACCACTGAGTGAAACTGTAGGTGAAACTGGACATGAAACCAGAGGACTCAGTTCAGAGGATGCAGTAGAGAAAGTGGAGAGTGGCCGAGGGTTGTCCCTCAGAAGTGACAGAATGTTGGGTTTTGGAGAGGGTGTTGTCGGAGAAGATGCCTGAGCGGGTTTGGGGCGTATGCGGCGAGAGAACTCATAAACCGTGAGTTCCTCATCAAAGCTGACCCCATCTTCAGTGTCTCCACTGAAACAGTTGGCGTAGACAGTGCGACAGCCGCAAGACTCCCAATGTTGCTGTGGAGGAGTAGTGTCTGCTCCAGAGGAGGTCGGTGAGTCCCCTCCGATCTGCATGCTTGTCACTCCTCCCAGGCCAACAGCTGAATGAGGCCGTGACTGTGGCTGCTCTGAGGAAACACTGCCACTGTGTGGACTGTTATCTCTAAAACTTAGATTAGGATGTGAGCCATTTGTTCCACTGGCCTTTTTCATATGCGAACTTACTTCTGGAGCCTCTTTGATGGTGGCGATGACAACCTCTGCTCCGTCATCTAAGATGCTTCCTTTACTACCTGATTTTGAGACTATTGACTCTTTGTCCTTCACAGGGGTTTTGTTTAAGTCTGACAGACCACTCGCTACAGACAAACCGGAACCAAAGCCAGATGTGTCTCCATTGATAGTACTTGTGGAGGGGTAGTCCAGATTTCCTAAAATCTCCTGGGAACGAGTCATGTACCATGGTAAAGACTGGATCTTTCCTCTCAGAGCAGAAGCTGGTAGTCTACCTCCAAGGCTGGAGGAGCTAGTTCTCAGATCAGATCCTGAACCAGATCGACCAGGTTCTCTGCTGTCAAGGCCTCCAACACCTTTACAATCGACTGAGGTGGGTGAGGTGGTAATAGTGAGCGGTGCATCTGTATTTTTTGGTGAAAGGCTCTCATGGCTCAGAGAAACCCTCCTAGGTCCTGACTGGATGCTGCCGTTGCGATTGCTCCATGGGTGGATCCCATTGGGTGTACCGATAGTATCCTTAAACATCCCTTTATTTGGATCAGTGGGAGACACAGGAGAGCTAGCAGGTAAAGATAATGGATGAAAATTGATGGAAGAAGTAGGTTTGGGGGGAACCGGTGGAGGAACAGCTAGCTTTGTGCCCGAATTGGAGCGAGGGATATAGTGTAAGCTTGGTGGACTTTTTGTTAGAACGTTAGCTCCATTGACTTTATCATCAGTTCTTGATGTTTCCTTTTTATCCGAAATTAATGTTTTGTCACCAGTAAGAACATGTGATCCATTCTCACACAACAGATTTTTGTTTAGTTGCAAGTTGTTTTCCTGTTTGTTAGTCTTTTCCTCTGATTGCAGTGTTGTGTTGGTTACTGCCTGTTTTTTACATCTCACTGCTGTAATCATTGATGAAGGAAGAGGCAGTCCACCTAACGTGACAGACTTGAACTCCATTGTGTCTGGCTCCATTTCCAAAAGTTCAGAAGACAAATGTCCAGAGGCATCTCCATTGCACTGGGCATATGATCTTCCATGTTGGGGTGACTTGGGGGGCATCATCTGAGGTTTGGGAAGCAACTGGGGTTTAGGTGCCAGTGGCGGTTTGACTTTTGTTTCAGGTTTCTGGCATGACTTTGAAGCACTCGGTTGTGGATGAACAAGTTGGTTTGTGGAATCTTTTAGCAACTGAGAATCCTTCTTCATTTTAGGTGATTGAGGTTTACTGGCAAGGGGGGATGATGGTTCTTTTCCTTGGACAGATGGAAGACTATTCCAGGTTCCACTCAAACGATTGGCATTTCGCCGATCAGCCAGTTCAGTATCTGTAAGAGACAGAGAAAAAGAGCAAACAAAATAGACAGGCTGTTATTATGTAGCTAATAGATGTCTTTGAAATAAATAATTCTTGTGTTTTCAAATATTATAGTCGCTTAAAAAAACTGTGCCTTTATCAATTGACCCTTGCAAAGAATTAAATAAAATTTGTCTGAAAAAAAATAAAAAAATCTAGAACAAACCTGAAATATCTGGAACTGGTGGAGTGAATCTATCCTGTGCATCAAAAAACTCATCTTCTGATTCTGAGACATTGTCCTTTAACAAAAGAGCTGGTTTTGGATTTGGTGAAGGAGTAAGAAAGAGACTGTCCTCATCTTTAGACAGACGGTGCTCAACTTGTGCTGATTTGCTTCCAGGAATTGAACTTGTTCTTACTGGGACTTTGGGAGGAGTCTTTTTCTTTCTTTTAATGGGCAATCGTTCAAAAGGCGTGCTGTCAATCATCCTCAGATCTCTTGAACTAGGGATCTTAGATATGCGTCTCATTTTGTGGATACCCAGGTCCTCGTCCTCCTCCTCATCATCATCGTCATCGTCATCACTTGGAGCTCCTGCTGGACTAGGTAAGAAATCATCCTTGGAGAGCTCTGCAAAGCAGAGGAAAGAATTATCGTTGCCACGGTAGTTTAGGTTTGTGGGTCGCAGGGGCCCTTGACGCTTTGGCTCAAGGAGGGAAGGGTGGTGCACATCCAGGTTTGAAGGATCTTCACCCGGGCTTGAGCCACGAAGAGCATCCAGGCGAGAAGGGGCTTTGGCTGCTGCATTGCTTTCATCCAATGCAGTGCTCAAGGAACTGCTGGACAAGCTGGAGAAGCTGCTGGTAACTCTTGGATCGGTGTGATACCAGCTGGTCTCCAGGTTCATTTCTTCATCCACAACCTTAAATTTACGTAGACCGCTTCCTGTTGCACCTACTTCCTCTTCACTCTCGTTTTCCTTGCCTTCTGTTGTAACTATTATTTTTACTTCCTGTTTGCCTTTGTGTTCTTCTCTTTCTTTTCTTTCTTCCGCTTTTCTCTTTTCCTCCTCCCCTCGTCTCCTCTCTTCCCAGTCTGTACTTGCGGGGTCTGAGCCTTTGTAACTCTGAGAATCCATCGGGTCATCATCATCTGTGGAGTCATCTGAATCACTGCAGCAGCGGGATACATAACCTAATGCACAAAATGAAGACAAGCATAACATAAAGTCTGATGGATGCACAGGGTTGAAGAAAATTATGTTCAATTATAACATGATATCACAGCAGTTATCCTTATCCATACATATATTGCCTAGTGATATACCCTTCTGAAACCCGGAAGAAATGCTCATTTATTTTTAAATGTGAGAAATTTATAACTAAAGTATATTTTGTTTGTTTCTTGATGATCATGAGGCCTCGTTTGTTCTAAAAACACAATTCTGTGAGATTACCGATCGCTTTGCGCTCGGGACAAAATTCACTGTGACATCTTTGCTTTTCCTTCAAACAGATTTGTTTGTTTTTCGCTGATTTGCAGGGGATAAATGTCACATTATTTACAAAAAGGTTTGTCTGATTATATTTTTTACATAACAAACACCAGCCCTTTTAACATGTGTTTGCACCCCTTTCATATGATTTTAGAGTTTAGACACATTTAAGATGTACTTCTCAGGATAGTGGCCTCTACAGAGGAGAAACATAACTCTGTAAACAACTGTGTGGGTCTCAGGAGGCTACCGAATATTTACATCTGATGTGGAAAAGGCTAAAAAAAAAAAGGCCAAAGCCAGAAAGTGATAGATTTAAGTGAAACAGGGTTTTTTTTTGCTCACTTGTTAGGGATTCATAGCACACTCCCTCTATTACGGCGAACCTCCCACACACACCTTCTTCAGCAGGAATCCGGTGCACCCTGACTTTCGGGCGCCCCAGACGGAAGACATTAACACTTGGATCCACCAGGAGTTTGCAGTAGCCTCCCAGCAGACACCCTAAGTCTTTGGCAGCCATAGAATCCATCAGTAAGGCAAATGGCTGAGAGAGGGGAGGGCATTGGAGAACATTAGGTAAAGCAGAGGCAATTAAAGCCAAAGGGTAAGAAAAGAAAGGCGGAGAAGCGGGAGAAAGAAGGAGACACTGTCACCTCTGTGTTAGAGAATTATTATGTATATTAGCTCCCAAAGGTTATGCATTCCTGAACTCGAGGAAGCATACTTGACCTATATTTATTCTAGCATGAAATTTGGCACAAAAAATAGAACCTAAGTGCATATGCATGTTTTTATCAACGTCAGTGCCAACATGTTTATGAATTATGCAGTATCTGGACGAACAGGTTCGCTCGAGACTTTCCTACCTTCATGTCATGCAGTGAAATGCGTAGCAGACTGACTTTGTCTGACTCGGATAGCAGCTCCACTTTGCTGATGCTGCTGAACTCAACCAATGTGGATATCATGTTGATCTTGTGGTTAATGACTTGACTCAATCCGTACTTGGCACCTACTAGCAGGCTGACCATCACTTCCCTGTCCTGAAGCTGAACACAGGTGAAAGCACACAAAAATACAATAACAGGATATCACAGTTATAAGGCATATCAACAAGCCAGGTGCTTATAAGTACACCTGTTTATTTGCACGTGATAGCAAATCACTTCATTTAGGTATCTAATTGGAATGAGGACAACTTATTGAAGCTTAAACCAAATATCACGATTGGTAAGAAACTGGATTTATAGGAGACAGACTGGTTTGAGTATATCAGAAATTGTTGAGCTTCTGGGATTTTCATACAAAACTATCTTTGGCTTTACAAAGCTTTGCTTAAATGCTACAACCTACATAGATGTTGTTGCTGGCCACGTCTATCCCTTTATGGTCATAGAGTACCCAGCTTCTGATAAATACTTCTGATGAATACTTCACTGTTGCACAGTGTACCATGTGTCAAATCTCCTTTGTCACCAGATGTAAATCATCCAGAGCACATTTTGGTGAAAATGAGAGATTCTTAGCCTTGATGTGTACTAACAAATCTGTTAGTACAGATTTGTACTAACAAATGTTATTATTTGGCAACATAGACCAAAATCTCGGAGATTTGTTTGCCTTACCTTATGCCAAAAATAAGTACAGTTGTTAAGCGAAAATCAGAGGCTAAATAAGGGCTTAACACAGAACTACCATGATTTATCTTGTAAAGTGTATAATGCTTATATTTTAGCAATTGGACTCACACAACTTAAAAAAGGTTCTTACCATCATTGTGGCCGTGTAAGACCGTCCACCATAAGAAATGAGTTCTCCAAGCTGAGTAAGGTAGGCCACTCTGGCCTGCGTAGCCGATATTACCTGGAATACAAAAGTTAACAAAAAAAAAAAAAGAGAAAATATAGAAAAATCAAATCAAAAATTTGATTTCTTCCTTATCTGCTTAGATAAGACAGAGCTTATCTAAGCGGATAAGCTCTTACTTAATTACTCCGTTGCCCACTATTTATCATTTTCTAACGCCTTTACCTTACAGGATATTTACAGCTAAAATTCTCCCAAAACCTTCACAATACAGGCATTTTAATCTTTACTGGCTTTCTGTCTTTTTCTGTCACTCATCTGTCGTTCCTTGTCTACCTTCTGTCGTGGCTCAAGCAGGGACTGAATTTTTTTGAGGTGGTAGCTAATTGCCTTCCTCAGGTCCTTCTCCCTCATGTTGCTCAGCAGCGTGGGTGAGATAAAGCTGTCCAGGCCAAACTCCTTCCTGCCAACAACACACACACAGGACTGAAAATGAAACTTAAAAAAAAAAAACGTGCTCTGCTTGCCAGCACTATTTGTCTTATTACTATGAATAAATTATAACTATAAAAGGACATAAGACAAAGAAGATGTCATTGTAAAGGCAACTATGAAGCACTTTCATAATTGAAAATAACATCAACATATTAAATTTATTTATTGAATAAAAACTACAACTATCTTCTTACATGGGAAAACAAAACCCTTAGTTGTCAGCAGTCTGCTTTCTGAAGCTAACATTACCCTTGCTAGCAATTTAACTGGATTTTGTTTGACAAGCACAGCCTTAAAGGTAAGAAGGTTTGCATGAATTCCAGTATGCATACAGTTTGTGCTGTTAAACCTTTCCATGCATGTCAGTAAATGTAAAGCATGTTTTTTTGCTTGCATAATTGCACAGAAAACTATAAAAATGGACAGAATCCAGGATGTTGTGCAAGCAATTTGTCCAGGTGTCTGAAGTTTCACTGCTGTTAACCACAAAGAGAGAAATTCGTTGATGCTATATTGTAAATCATTTTCCATAAATAATAATTAGAAAGACGACGCTACTTACAAGAAAATTTAAAATTCTGTTTTAATTCTAAATCCAAACATCATATTAAGAAGATGGTAAAATTCCTGATAACATAGTTAACAATAATAATTTAGATTTTTTTATTTTTTTAATTTTTTTTTATTTGGACAGACCTGTCAGATTCTCCTTTATCATTATAACCTCATCATGTCATCACGGAAAAAAAGTTTTGCTTTAAATCTGCAATTCTAATGAAAGAATACAAATAATACCAGAATTTGTATCAGACATTTAACAATCCCCCCTTAATCTCCTGCCCTTTCCTTAAACCCAAAATCAGGCTATGACCTTCTTTACCAGTTAAAAAGCACAATTACATCTTCACACGCCAGCTTTAGATCCCTGGAGCTGGTGTGTATTTAGGCTGTTGTCCTCATTATACATGCCAAATACGTTCCATCTCATTACTAAATGACGTATCAATAAATTAGTGTCTTCAGTCTGGACTAATCATAATCCTGAAAGCCTTTCGTTTCAGATCATCAAAATCATACACGCTTCAAAAAGACAGCCAGCAGTGACCTCCATGTTGTAACCTTAAGCTGACCCAGACTCACACATAAGACTCACGTAATGCTCTTGATAGATGTCCGGGTCTGTCCACAACTATCAAGTCTTTCATGCATGTGCAAGGCAGCCAGACGGAGCGCCGTGTTACACTTCATCTCCACAGCAAAACGCTCCTGCAGCACATCTCCAACACTCTGAAATCATCAACAACCACAGTGAAATGCGCACAGACACTGCATCACACATGCATGTGAAAGCATGGCGCATTGCTTTTTCTGCTCTAATGTATCTACTTTACGGCAAAGGTTGAAAAAAGAAAAAAAAATAGGCAACTCTAGAAGTCTTTCTAAGTAAAACCAACAGTGGGAACTCCAAACTGTCAGGGAAAACAAGCACAGCAGGATGCAAAGACTGTTTTTAAAACATTAAATCAGCATGACATAAGTGGCACTCCTGTGGCTTTTATTGTGCAATGAAAATATGCACAGACTGTGTATGGCTTTGCATATGTTGGTTTTACAAAGAAGCCTAATCATCAAAGTGGCAACTGCTTAGAACACCAAATATGAAGATTGCTAGAGATTCAAAGAGGTGCAGGAATAGAGTAAAGCAATTGTTACACAACAGAAGAGAATCATAAGAGACTGGGACCGTCTTGAAATGATCAGAGAGATTCACAGTGTAGCTTCACAGTTCTAACAAATCCTTCCGCTTTGATGATTATATTTCTTAGTTTTGGGGGGATTATTGAAAGAAAGATTGAAGTTGTGAACTAAACAAAATACATATAATTTTTTTTCTTTAACTTTATGAGTTATGAAGGTTTCTCCAAGTTAGTCACTAAAGTTGAATAAAATATATATATATATAAGTAGTGCTGTCGACAGGTTTCTCTGACCTGCAAAAAGAGATACTCAAAGGCTAAGGAGTCCTCCTGTAGCATGTCTGTGGGGTCTCTGGGAATGAAGCAAACCCTGAACAGACATCTATAATCATGTGAGTCTTTTTTCTGCACCACCTGGTGGAGACAAAACATAGCATGTCCTAAATGCATTAAAGTGACACTCAGCTAGAGTGAGAGTTCTTCTCTGCTCACCCAGGATGCATATAGGTTTGTCAGCAGAGTGCAGATCCCTTACCTTTTGTATGAGCTCATCTTCATGCAGTAGCAATAGTTTTGTGATGCTATACTGTTGCTCTAGTACCAGACCAAAGTATTCAATCACCCGGATGGACAGTTTTTCCTTCAGAGTCAGAACAATGTCCTGGAAAGATGGAAAAAACAAAATTTCAACCAACTAAAGCAAACTTGCTTCCCCCCCCCCAGTCTGCTGATGCCAGATGGACGATCTCAGCCCTCTCCTCAGTTTTCCCCTGGCTGGGAATTAAAAAAAAAAAAAAAAGTGAAATCCAAGCAGGAGAGACGTTGTAAAGTGAAAATAAACTTAATCCCACTGGTGGTGAGTTTTGGAAACAATTATCCTAATGTATCCTCTTCCGGACACATTTAGTAATTATCATTCCATAATCAAGAGAGTTTGTGGCAACTGCAGCCAGTGAACATGCTACAAATTACAAAACACACCCACATTCCCTTAGAAACCTGTTCACTGCAGGGACCCACTCTTGCTAGTTTCCATGCAAAACTCTTCACCAGATTTTCTCAAAAGAAAAAAAAAAAAAGAAAGACGTGCTTTTTCAGAAAACCAAAGCTGTGCCAATCATTGGACTTTCAGCAGGATAATGATCCACGAATATGGCTAAATAATCACAGAATTGATTCCCAAGACTCTGAATTTTGTATTGGGTATCATGATGTACAACATCAATGTTCAAGATGTCTGACTTGTATTAAGATTGAGATTCATCTTGGTCTTTTGAGCAACAACATGGATCTAATTTGTATCACTAGCTGATGTCTAAATGTTTTATGACAATGCTTCATTGAGCTCACAGGGATATGATGATGGTGAAAACAAAAATCCCTACCTTGACCGATGTTGTATTGTCAAACTTAAAGGCCTTGGTCTGGCCATTCTCGAGATAGACTTTCAGGACATTAGGAAGGAAGAGAAGAGAGTTTCCCTTTCGGAAAAAAGAAAGAGGAAGCAATTAGACATGTAATTAAACAAATAGTAAAATGTACAATTAAAAACTAAATGCATTTCAAACGTGAGAATGAACTATCCAGAAAAAAATGTATTCATTAATTCCTTTTTGGAAGGTTTTTTTGTTTTGTTTTGTTTTTTTGTCAGAGAAACTGTTTCTACCTGAGTGTGCCCATTGACCACCACCTCCTCTGCAAAGCGCACTTTAACTGGATTACTCCTCAGACGAGCTCTCTTCTCTGCTGACATTATGGATGACTTTGGATTCTGCAAAACAAGAGCGGTCAATGAAACAAGCTCGTCTCAAAGCCAGCAGTTAAATAAGAAAATGCAGTCTGAGAACACAAATTGTTTTGAAGAAATCATAATTTCGCATTGCAATTCAGTTTAAAGAAGGAGGGATTATGCAAACTTACTGTCACATGTTAGGCAAAAAAAAATTTTTCAAATGTCAAATGTGGTCTAATGACTTTATGTAACATTGCTAAAGCGTTGAGATTTTTCTTTGTACTCACTGTCATGTGCCGCAGAATAGTCACATTAATGCAATCCTCCAATTCCCTGTGTGGACGAAACCAACAAATAATAACACGGACGCACATACGTCTTTCCACATCTTTGTACACATTTAACTTTTCCACATTTTTGTCAAAGTACAGCCTGCGCGTTTGACTGGACTATTCAGACACATGAATATGCTTTGATCAAGTCTTAGCTCTGGCTGTATGTCTAGTGATGCTCAAAAGGTTCTGTTTGAAGTTGAGACCTCTCTCCCCTTTTTACAGACGTTTGTATATTTGAACAGGTTTTCCTCCAGAACTGTGTTGCTTGTCCCATGTCTTCCACAGAGTTATCTCTGACCTCTCTGGTGTGCTCCTTCATGATGCTGTTTGCATTCTAATGTTCTCCAACATTAGAGCCTCTGAGGCCTTCACAGAACCCTTAGATTTATATAAAGGCTAAATGACAAACAGGTGGACTGAATTGACTCTTTAATGAACTTCTTAAGGCCACTGTTTAGGCTGGATTTTATTTATTGGTATTACAGAATAAAACTTTGAATACAGGTGTTAGATTTTCATTCTATAAAAAGAAAACCATGTTTTCTGTGACTTTTCTTGAAATTAAATATTGCAACGTGGTGAAATGTGGAAAAGTACAAGGCGTGTGAACAATTGTCCAAAGAGGTCTTTGACGCAAACATGAATGGTACACAAACTCTTAGAAAGCATAACCATGAAACAGCTCAGATGGTGGATTTAGTCATCGTCACATCGATAGTCTCACCTCAAGATGTTCTCCACCTGCTCCGCATTCAAATCCTCCATCACTTTATCATTTATCTGCAGCACCTGGTCTCCTGGGAATAGGATCCCATCTGCAGGACTCCCTGTGGTACACACACACACATGCTGAACACAAACCCTTTGCTGCACATGCAGCAACATGCACAAGAGGCACACGTCACAGAGTGGCACACATGCTCACTGAACAGGGCTGACTCAACAGTGTTGGGCTGAGCTCTCCAGGACGTGAGGGGTTACAGTTATTCTGGGTTTCTTCCAGTTCGCCTCTGCTCTGCCTACTCCGGTTATTTATACTCATTTGTCTTCAGGCAAGAGAGAGGCACAGCAGTTTCATCTCACTCTGTAGCAAACGCACAGTCACTTGCGAGCCTACAGAACATATGGGACTGTTGACGCACAGGCACATAGCTTCGCAAAGCTCTCTGCCTACCAGTCATTTTTTTTAGCCCCTGAAGGAATGCTGCAACCGTTCACACAAACACACTGCAGCTCCACCCTCCTCTCCTCACATCGCAATCTATATCCTCGTTCATCTGCTTTCTTCCTCTTTATTTTTTAAGTCCCTCTTCCTCATAATTTCCTCTGGCCTTCACTCTTTTTCTGACTCCCCCCATCTCAAAGTCCACACGCATCTCTCTCCTTTACATTTTCGCGCACTTTTTTTTTTTTTATGTCTGTGTCGTGTTTGCACTTAATCCGTTCACTGCTGACAAATCCCGCTCTCTGTTGGATGTCCCCAGTTATCACCTCCCTTTCACCTTCTCACCATCTTTCTTTGGCAGCAGACAGCAATTTACAGAGATGAGGGCAAGGTGGGAGTCTCCTCTGGGCTTTTTTATCAGCTTATTTTACAAGATCGACATCGGAGCGATGGATCAGCATCTTCGTGTCTTACCTGCTCCTGATACCTCCGATCAGAGAGGTTTAAATGAAAAGTGATTGAATTTGGGAAGGATGAGCAGGTGGCTCTGCTGCTTCTGTGGCCTGCTCTGGCACAATGCCGAACACGATGGGTGAAGGCCAAGAGAGACTCACTGCATGTGTGTGTGTGTGTGTGTGTGCGTGCATTTGTGAGAAACGCACAAAAAATGTGCAAAAATGTGACTCGCTGCAGGCAGAACACAGTTTCATAAAGCTGGCGGCTATTTTGGAGAGAAGAATTAGAAAACAGATTACACTCATCCACACAGACAGACATGTGACACACACACACGCACACGCAATCACTCAGTCCGTACCTGGGGCAACATCCCTGACCAGCAGGGGGCTGTCCGTGGTGAGAGTGAAGCCATGCCCGGTGCTCCGGTCCAGGACGGGGTCTCTGGTGATCTGCAGCGTCAGTTTGGCCTGGAAGCTCTGACTGGACAGACTGTTGGAGCGTTGCGACCGGCCATCGCCGAGGAGACGCTCTCTGAGGAGGTCAGAAAGGAGGACAGGTCATCTGACTGAAGGTGACAATACTCATCCACAGATATCAAGTATCAGGATTCCTTCTAAAGCAAATTGCAGAAAGAAGCCCGAGCCTTGGTATGGGGGAATATGTGTTCTGAGAGCTCTTGTTTTAAATTTGATGCCAGCAGCATCTTCCAAAATAACTCAGGGAAACACGTGAAGGAAGATATTATTGGTTACTCTGTTTTTAGCAAATCAGTAACGTCAGAAAATCTAATAGAGGCTATGTCTTTAGGAAACAAAAACAGGGAAATAATATAAAAACTCATCAGCTTGCCCTGCGTTAAAAGGTGTAGTTTGGGGATTTCATCGTGATCAGTCGTATCAGTAAAAGAAAAAAACAAAAATGTTACTCTGTACAAAAGTAGTAAATGGGCAAAGATTTCATGGCCGCAGGTAAAAAAACTAAACATAGCTTTGTGATGTGTGTGAATGCTGAGAAACAGAACTTTAGAGCAACATGTTGTCATCCAGAAAGGCAAGTCTTGCTTTCTTTTTTCCTTTGGTAAAATGTTGCTAAACCCACATTCTAAATGTGTTACAGCAGAATGACTCCATGCACAAAGACCGTCTACAATGAGCCGCCCTCCAGTCAACAGATTATCTCACATCAACACTTCAGTCAACAATAGAGAGAAACTTCAGAAGAAGGATTTTGTTACATAGAAAGAGGGAATTTAACTTTCGGGGAAGAAAATCAATAGAGTCTGACGTCTGTTATGCTTTCCATGAAAAAGTTCGAGTTGACTTGTTTGCGTATTTAAATTTCATAAATTATGTTGCAGTTGAGTCCTACGGTCACCTCAGCAGAATGAAGTTCACGTTCACATAAAGGCAAATAAACACCTTCATTCAAACTGAACCGTGTCATCCTCTCTTTGGGCCTTACTTTTCTGGTCAATTGATCTCAACATGGCAAAGTTTTTCCAGGAGCATCTGCCAGGAGGAGTATCTGCTTCCTCCTTCACTGAGAAAGAGAAAACACGTCGCCGACTACAAGAGGATGGCGAGTGTTTAAACGCATTTTTGTGGTTTACTGAGGGGTGTGTGTGAGAGGGACAGTCAGAGATTGAATATGTACTGGCAATGTGGTGTGTGTCATTTTGAATGGGTGTGGGAAAGAGATCTACTCTGTGCATACACTAGGCTAAGAAACGGACCTTCAAATTCCCCAGTTTTATATCACCAGTCTCTGTTTTTCTGCATTATAAGGAAAGTTTTGCAAAACTGAATAAAGTTGCTCTTAGAAGCATCTGTAAGGAGCAACAATTTTTTTGAGGGTAGATTAGTTTGTGGTGGATTTCACCTCAGTCTACTTTACATTATCGTTTGGTTCGAAATTGGGGGGTCTGTTCATTATTCATTTGCTTATTTTGTGGCTGCACCACCATGTTTGACAGTTGGGTGTGTTTGTACCGAAATGCTGAGTTGGTTTTTACTAAACTGCTTTGTGGCCAGGTTAATTAGTCTCTTTACATTGCTCTAAAGTAAGAGTGTGTGCGTGCATCATTGGCTGTTGCGTGTGTCCCAGTTGTAACGCACCAGGCACTTTTACTACATCTGTCCAAAGGACATTATTCCAAATGTCTTATCGTTCATTTAGATGCAATCTTGCAAGCCTAAGTCTAGCTCCCATATTAATTAGATAAAAGAGTCTTTCAACAGGCACTCTTCCAAGCAAGCCCTACTTACTCAGTCTTTTTTCTTATTGTACTCACAAACTAAGCCTTGTAAGGGCTGAGATGTGGCTCCTCATGGGTGATTTGAAATTTCTGAATTTGCGGATACGTCCCTTCCTGGGAAGACAGGCCTCTTTCTAAAATATTTTCCGCTTATGGATTCTTTTCCCACTGTGGAATTGGGAAGTTTGATTTGTTTATGAAACAATTGCCTCTTAAGAGTCACATCTGATGTCTTTCATTCATTGCATTGCGACACACACAAAGCAGCAAACTGTCAAAGATAGACATCTGCAAATGATGCTCAGACTGACAATTTGAAGCTTCCCGTATTTTTTGAGTACATAAAAGATTTCTTTCTTTAACAACAGACACGTGTGATGTGTTGGTGTTTGCTCTTCTGCAAACACAACCATCACACAGTTTTTCCCACAGCTATTTTCTTTTTTTATTATTATTTTCCTGGTTTCTAAAAAAACTTTCTCAGGTTTAAAAAACACATTTTTACAATCTTCTCTGCCACCAGCTCTTCCCGTTACCTGCTCAGAGACTCTCGAGTGCGTCGAATTATTGTCCCCACCACCTGCTGCACCCGATTGGTCCTCCGAGCTGGAGACCTGCTCCTGCATCGCTCGTTCTCCTCCATTTATCTGAAACAAAAAAGAAAAGAGTGAGGAGAGACGTTTGAGGGTTGCTGACACGACCACAAAGAAGCAAAGCACAAGTGGGTAAAGGATGAAAGAATCTGGAAGGTTCAAATCAATTAGAAGCCACTCATTGGGTTTGTTGTATCTGTTTTATCTGTTGTATCTGAGTCTGAGACTTTCGGTTAAATTTCAATTTCCATGCTCCTTCATATGCGGCACATGTTGTCTGGCTTGAAAGCAATACACAAACAAACAAAAGAGAGTCCGATCAGGAGAATCGGGTGGAGCTTATTTAGCATCTGGTTTAGCAACAGCACATGACTCGCTCAACAGCAACTGAACACAATAGTAGGATTTGCATTAGAAATGTCAACAAATATGCCAAACTCTGCGTGTTTGCTGCAGCTCAGCAGCTGTGCATTTTTATGCTTAGCTTGCCCTTTGAAGCGGCGAGCTGTGGTGACATGGTGAATGATGCAGGGGCTTGGTTTGGCCCTAGGGGCGGAAAGCTGTTTAGCGCTGACTTCAGTTCAAAAGTCAACTCTGTTTCTTCAACTGCTTTTCTCTCCTGTCGGCCATTTGATACACATTTATTTATTTGAGTTTTTTTGCAAACACAAATCTGCTGATATGCTTAAGTAAAGTTAACAAATTGCTTTCAGAAGTTGCCTTTTGAGTAAATAAAGTCCCCCTGCAATTTAGTCTCCTCACAAATCCAACCAAAAACGTGGACACCGACAAAAAGGCTGGTAGGATGAACAAGAGAGCAACAATCAGAGAAGAAGGCAAGAGGACAACAGTGACTGGAGGAGCTGCACAGATCCACAGTTCATCTGGAAGAATCTGTTGACAGCACGACTGTTTGAGGGTTTGAGACGGCGTTTTCTCTAATGTGAACTTTATGGCAAGCATGCACAATAATATAAATGTTGCAGAGGACTAACACATCGTGCTCAGAGTGAAACCTTCTGATGGCTACATGTTGCTATGAGGATTTTTTTTTTTTTTTTCCTTTAGCAAAGAACAGGAACATTGGTCAGAGTTGATGGGGGGAAAAAATGGGCAGAGCTAATTAAAGGAAATAAACCCAGAATATTTGGCCAGAATGGTGAGAGACTCAACCCAGACCTGATCGATGCGGCTAACGATGATGGATGTGTTCCTGAAACCTAACGATCCTTGGAGAAACTCAGCCGAGACATTTTGATCAGCTTGCATAAATGTGCGAGCTGGCTTCTTCAAGCCAAGCCTTTAGTTCGGATCCTGAAAGTCTTACACCAAACTTCTGGTGGCCTGCCGCTTTTGTTCGCAGCATTTCAAAAACATGCCTTCGCAAACAAACGAGTAAAGCTCGGGGTATTTCAGCGAAATTACCCTACTGTGCTTTGAGGTCTAAGAAAACAGTAGACACTGCAGAGCAGTCAATAGTTGATGCAAAGAACTGCTGCTGTGAGTCAAACAGCAGGGTTTACGCTAAATTCGCTGGTCGTAGGCCAATGCTGACTAACTGTTCTCCCTGCGTTAGCAGCAGTAGTAGTCCTGTCCCATAAGAGGATTAAACGCCCTCGTAGGGCACAGGCCTGAACTGGTCAGGGTGTCACTTTAGCACACTGAAGCAGATTGATGTGGATGTGGAGGACTGGGTGAGACAGGATGACAAACAGATGGCCATGTGGGGCCGAGTGTAATCACGGTCACTTGTGCCGGTTTCAATCAGGCAAGAGGCACGAAATAATGGCTTCTGCATCACACACAGCTGATCACAGAACACTTTCTGGCTTCTGCCGAAGACATTCAGATGGTATGCAACTGTTACAAAAACATCAGCACAAAGAGGCTGCAGAAATAGTCCAACATCTTTAAAATAGTACACTCAGGTTTGTGACAAAACTTTAATAAGGTGCTATTCACAGAGACGCCATCTAATCTCACTAAGCTTGAGAAATTTTGCAAAAATTTAGTGTCTTAGATGAGCAAACCTAGTAGACATATTCCAAAGGACTAGGAGCTGGAATCACAGCAAAATGTGATTCCGTTATTCAAGGTATGGTCACGGAAGGGCTAACTCCACACTTTTCAGATTTTATTTATTGAAGGAAAACAAATCTTTGACTTGAGAGTCATGCATTCCTTTCTGTTGGTCTTGTTAAATACACTATTGCGGTTTGTACACTTTAAAGTATGAAGAAGTGAACACATAAATATCCAATATTAATATAAACTAACTGATCATGAGCAGTTAGTTAGCAGTGACCTAATGGAGGCTTCTCCGACTAATGCTCTGTTTCAGTGGCCTGTTTTTTAGGTGGACAACCAAGTTTTGTTTGTGGTTGTCCCAAACTTTTTCTATTGTCACATGATGAACAGAACAGAACAAACAACACAGCAAAATATTTTTTACAGCCTAACTGCTTTAAACCCGCACACAACTTTGAACCTGACCTGTCTGGAGTGTTCCTTGGTCTTCATCTTGATGTTCTCTAACAAACCTACAAGAACTTCGTAGCTCTTCCAGATTTATGCTGAGATTAAATTACACACAGGTCGATTCTGTTTGCTAATTAGGAAACTTTGTGTTCAGACAGGATTTGCATTTAGGAAAAAGCAGTTGGGCCTCAGCAACAGTGACACAATATAAGTGCAATTTCACATCAAATCTCTTTTTGTAAAAAAAAAATGTTGCCCGTATTGCCTTCCACTTTACATTTATGTGACAGTTTGAGTTTGCCTATCACATAAAACTGCTGTAAAATATGTTAAAATGTGATAAATTCTGAAAATGTTCAAGAAAGGCGTTTCAAAGGTGATCCATATGAGAGGCTTTTTGGTGTTTAAATGTTGAGCAAGACTGCTATTATTTTCTGCTGCTTCTTCACCCATGTCTTTCATTTTCTCCTTTTGCTCTACAACCTTCTCCGTCCTTGCAGAGTCAGGTAGTCGTCTCCGATGTCAGTCTCTGTGGAGCAGCAGCAGTAGCTGAGGCGGCCGGCCTTTTCTTATGTGCATGCTCTCCAGCAGCGGCTCCACTGCTTTTGTTCTCAGAAAATACCAGCTTTAACAAAGCAGCTAGTTAGCACTTGCAGTGACAAGAAATGCATGCTGACCCAGCATTTCAGCCTGCATTGTCCCTGAAAGTAATTGTGATAAATTACAAGAGCAACCTGAAGGTTATGAAGTGTGGTTTGGGAATTTTAATCACAAACATTCTCTCAAAAGCTTCTGATTTCTCTACACATCTCACCAAAGAGCTTGATGGTTCACGTTCTGATTGAAACATAGTGAAAGCGTCACTCACTGAGATGTAGCTAGCCTCTTCAGGACTCCAAAACATGCATGCCCCCTTGTCTTCTGAGACGTCAGCCCTGTGACCCCTCCGGGACTGGCTGGGAAAGGGTGGACAGGGGTCCTTGCAATCATCGGGGCCCAATCTTATTCTGGCACTGCCACCTGTGCAGGACAAAAAGGCTGTCAGGAAAACACGGCTGAATCTATCTAATGGAGCGCGCGTCCAAGCTTATATTTGGAACAAGACAAGGTGTATCTGATTTATATTGAATCCTACTTATAAGTAACAAAGCTACATTCCAGTTGTTGATGTTTTCAATGGTGAAATGCAAGTATGTCAAGCCAAAGCAGATGTGAGCCCAAAGCAGCTATGTGGCTGTGGTTTTCCAGGAGGCCCCTCCTCTAAGTCCCAAAGGCTTCCCTTGCTCTCTCTCTCTCTCTCTCTGTCTCTCTCTCACCCTCCTCTCTGTCTTTCTCTTTGCACAGCGCTGTAGAAACAAGGCACTCCGTCTTACATTGTCCGGATGCTTAAATTACATTTTCATACAACCCAGTTTAAGTCAACAGTTTTTAACTGGGAGTGTTCTGGAAAGCCAAAAAAGATGCAGTTTAGAGAGGAGAGAGCTGCCAGGCAAAGAGAAATCAGAAGACAAGTCTTTCATGTAAGCATCAGAGCAGATATGGCTGAAGCCTCGGCTAGCCTCTGGTTTGGGGAGACAAGCACGGCTGGGGAATGCTTTGCAGCCAAATAAAAATAAATACGCTGAAAACGGTCAATTTTGTCCTTTGATATTGATCGATGAAGTCAACTTTTGGTGCAGAAAGAGCGTGCAAATCAAGAAATGACTGCCTCATCCATGTAACTCTTCAATCAGACCCGCACACAGCTCCTTTAGGAGGCCCATGTGTCCCACTAGAAAAGCCAGTGCAGGTCCAAGGCGCACAGAGAGCAGAGCACATGAATAATACATGGACCCAATGCAGCTAGCTCAGCCTCCAAACGCCTCCTTCTGCCCTCTCTGCCAAGACAGGCAACAAGGACAGTGGCTTGAAGTAGGAGAAAAGCGATGGAGAGGTGGAGACTGAAGAGGGGCTGAGGAAAGGGGCAGCAGCACAGAAAGAAGAATTAGCTAGGGGAACCAAAAGGAGAAAAAGGGCAGGATATCGAGCGAGAAAGCAAAAGGGGGGAGAATTTTAAAGAGGGTGAAAAGGGCATGGCAAAGAATTGAGAGAGCAAAGCTGCAGGAGATTGTGAGGGAAAGAACAAAAGTTTCTGCAGTGGGAGGCAAAGGAGGACTGGAGGAAGAAAAAGGGGGTTGTGAAAGGGAGGACTGCTCCAACATCTGTGAACAAACAGCGCCTGTCAAGAGAAACTAATAAATCAGCATCTGGTCAGTAAATAAACATTAAAAAACGCAGCTGAAACACTGTCACTTTGTTCCTCTGAACTTGCAGAAACGAAAGATACGTTTCCAGTGTGGAGATAGCATTCTTGTATTTCAAACCTGACTCATGTATATGTGTGCGTCTAGGAAGCATATGATGAGTTTGCTTCTCATCTGAATCGATACGTGTTCTTAACACGGTCCTCTGTTGACAGGTCTTAAAGTTCCCAGGCTTGCCACTCGTAAATCTCTGCGTCAGACTCCCTCCGTCGTTCTCCCTGTAACTTTACGTGGAGGTTAAAAACTGGATCTGCCCTCAGCTATCAGAGCTTGTCTGAGTCCTCTTGTTTCTGTGTCTGTGCCTCGTTTCTCTGAGACAACCAACCCCCCACTCCTACTGCTCGTTTTCCCACACAATGTGTCTCTGTCTGTGGCAAAACAGTCTGTGATTCAGCCCCCGGTATGAGCCCACATGCACTTCACAGAAGTAACTCCACTCTCTCCTCGGGGGTGATTCAGAGGTGGTACTAAAAGTGTAATTTCTGTGGAGCCAGCTGAACAGAAAACTGTTCTAAACCCAATTAGTGCTGCCGGGTCGTTCAGGGTCACAGCGGGCTAGAAAACCCTGCACGGACGCTATCTTTGGAAGAAAAATTAGGCCATTAAAATGGGCAAAACTATGAAGAAATTGCTCTTAAACAAAGCCTTAGCCAACTGGCTAAATGAATTTGCTGCAATAAAAGAAATATAGCTGGAAACAAACAAACATGCTTAAGAAAAACGTACATGTGGTGTAAAAATGCTTGAACAATCTCAATTTTTTGACCTCAGAAATTGTATTACTTCAGATTCAACAGTAAGATTTTTTCTCTCTTTTTTTAATTTAATTTTCAAATCTTGCTTTTATTGTTGTTTTTATTACTGTTGTAGCTATACAGCATTTTATAAACCAGTGTTGGGTTTGCGCATAATAACTTATCATTGTCCAATTTCTCACCAGCAAAAAGCCCATTAGTTGTTGTTTTGCTCAGTAGAGTCTAGCAAAGGCGCTCCTATATGATGATGAGGTGACCTTATTCCAAGAAAATTACTCTTGCCAGTTTTGCTACTGTAAACAAATGTTGCTATCAGCCAAAGACGTAAATAAACATCACAGTCTCTGAATGATTCATTTATTTATCAAAGAAAGAGAGCCATGCAAAAAAAACAACCTGGCCCCACATGAGAAAAAATATTCCCCACCTTGCTTAATCTGGGATTCATTGGAATTGGCAGCGCTTTGTTTATTTGGGAAAGTTGTGTTCAGTTTTACATAGATACTTCCTGCAGATGCTTTTCATCAGATTTCAAAGTCTTGCAATCATTAAGGTTAGTGATCATGATTCAACAGTGAGAAAGAGACTGGGCATGAAAGGGATCACGGGAGAGTTTTAAGGTAAAAACCCATTGCTAACAAAAACATTTGACAAAACACATTTTTGGTGAGCCCCAAGACTTTTGGAAAAAAAAATGTCCTGTAGACTGGATGAGGCAAAAGTGACACAGCCTAAGTGTTTCTTGATATATCTAGTGTGTAACTATTTCAAAAAGAGCATCAATGCCGACAGTGAAAGCTGGTGGTGGTAATGTTGGTCTTGGTTTGCTTTGCCTCAGGATCTGGAAGTTTTGCTGTAATTGATGAAACCATAAATCTGGCTCTCAACCAGAAAATCCCAAAGGAGAACGTCTAGCCACTAGTTTAAGCTCAAGCACAATATGGTGGGGAAATGATTCAAAGCACTTCAGCAAGCCCACCTCTGAATTTGTAAAAGTAAATGGGTAATGTTTTGACAAATTAAGGTTTTGGATTGGCCTACTCAAAGCCTTTTTTTAGGCTCCACAAACCTGACGGACCCCAACGGCGACAAAAAAACTTGGACTTCAGGTCCCACAAATCACAAACAGGCGTATACATGTAAACTCCCTCCCCGGTGGAGCACAACACACTGGACACAGCTGCGCCACAGGAGGCTCAGGGCTGGAGCAGCAGGGGTTGGTTCAGCAATTCAACAATTCATTTAAGCTCACAGTTGTTGCCAATAAAGTTGGACACAGACTTCTGGGAACACTGAGTCCTGAAGCAGCACACTTGGCCCAAAATACGTGTGAATATGTGTATCGCAAGAGGTGAATTGGGGAATTTGAATTTATGTGAAGCAGCTGAGCTGTTTCACATTTCATAAGTGGGACAACAAGAAGGCGGCACGGAAAATAACTCGTCGAGGAATGACAAATCCACTTTTTCTACTTTTCATTCAAGGCTTATTGCTGTGAGTAAGTTAACATTGTGCCGAATAGGTTGCAAAACAAAAAGAAGCACACATATTGTCAAATTTTCCACATGAAATGGGAGTTTAATTACAAAAAAAAAAAAAAAGTTTCAGAGTTGATAGGAAAATAGCGAAATGCATGACAATTACAGAAAACTCTATTGGAGACCACAAAAATCATGAGTCTCAGATCAAACCATGTTTATGTCTTGTAATGGCTCAGTCAAAGTCCAGATCTCATTTCAATTGAGAATGTGTGGCGAGGCTTGAACATTGATGTCCATAGATTGTCTATAAAAAATTTTTTTTTTGGCCAAATAGCTTAACATTTCACTATAGATCCACAAAGCAACTGGAGATATCCAGCAAAAGACTTGCTGCTGTAACTGCAGTGAAATATGTCTTACAAATAATTAACCTAGGTATGCTAAACATGAATACATGCCACACTTTTCACATTTTAGGTTGTAAAAAAAACTTTCAATCTTAAGTTTTTTTTCACATATCTAGCTTAGTCGCTGCTATAAATTATGTTGGCGCCGATCATCTTTATCAGAAGAACATATTTTTGCCTTTTCCAGGGAAAATGTTAAATCTCCCAAAACTATCCCAACCATACTAATCTGCAAAAAGCTCTATTTATTTTATGAGCCTGGTTTTATGTATCTTCATTGATGAAAAGATTGCCACCGTTGCTTTAACTGAACTCTGCAGCTTATTTCCCTGTCTGTTGCTTTCCAGACATTATCACATCTTCTCCTCTTTGTCCAGTCCGTCAGCTCGCTCCATTAGACGGATGAAGACGGCGAGCTTTCTGTTTGCCAGTCGTTTCATTTCCCCTTTTCATTGGCAGCCTGGCAAGACTTGTGCTGCCCCAGCTAACTATTAAATAATGCGTTGTTTAATGCGATGCATATCATTACAGATCCTTGTCAGCAGTTCTGGGTGTTTATGAAAAGACATTAAAAAAAAAGACCCACACTGAGAACATCTTGATGTCTGAGGTCTTTGGATGCAAGTCTAAGGTATCTGGCTTAATTTTAGTCAGTGTCAATTTCCTTCAAGTCTGGGGATCCTTAAAAAGCAGCACAATAAAGACTTTCTTATCTTTAAGAAAATAAAATATGAGGGCCATTGAGTTTGCAGGAGGCAGCTTAAGATCTATGAGCCCTGGAACATTATATAAAGTATAAAGACCAGAAAGTAATTTTTAATTTGTATGAACCTTCTGTGTTTGATCTACTTTTTTGTCTTTAAGCATTTGTCTTTATTTTATTACTTTCCAATATTGTAATTCATTTGTTTAATAACTGAAGTCTTCACATCCAATTTTACTAATGTGTCTTTCACTAATAGAATTGCTTTCGATCAAATGTTGTGTTCCTCGCACTAACGTGTGAATACAGCAGTATGTTTTCAACCGGCTTCTTTAGCAATGATGAGCTTTCGTTGCTTATTTTGTGGAGAGTGCCGATGGCTGTCTACTGGAAAAGTGTCAACTCAGCAATCTTTTCCATTGTCATAGATACACCCACATTGTTATTACATCTTATCTTATGTAATAACAACATTTTTTGACTAAATTAATTTTGTTAGTTGAGAGTAAGTGATCAAGATAAACATAAACGAGTCAAAGTCAAGTCAATACTTGAGGTATAAATCTGTGTGAAAAATATTTGATTTTCATTTCTTGATTTAAATTAACTTTAAATGTCTTTGTACTTTTTTTTTATGTAATTCCTCTTTCAGGTGTCCTTGCAAGAGACAAGGACACTTGTTGTGTATAATATTGACACCTATTTAAACTTTGCAATCCATACATCGAGAATAATTTAGTGAATTCATATTTTACATAAAGAATAAAGGCCAGAAAGTAATTTTTACTTTCAGATAACATAGGTTATCTGAATGTTTGCAATATCAGCGAAAGCTCTTCTCTTTCATCCAGAGTTTGGCCTGCATTGTGGCACCACTGCTGCCAGTCAACTCAGCAATCACAATGAAGCTGCAACATCAATGAGGTCATCTCTCCCCCTTTTTCCTTCACATGTGTCAAAAGTGCCACAGTTTGCGCCACAGATGAAATCCAACGATTTAACCCCGCATAAAGTAGATTAACAAATTACTTTAGACAACGACCAGTTCCTAAAAATGTTCATGAGTATGGAGTGTTTATCGGGCTGATCTACCTCTGAGTAGTAGACTGGAAGCAGCAATCATCATCCCTGCTTCACAGTCTGGCCTGCAGACATGGAGGGAGACGGGGGTCGGTGGATGGGTGGTGCGGGGGGGTGGGGGGCTGGAGAGCAGAGCTGGCTGCAAAAAGTGGGACAGAGCTGGCGCTCGCAGATTGAGGCATAGAGCTGCCGTGAAAGCATCAAGTCTGTCCTGATGTGCGAGTTCTGCCCCGTCGTGATTTTCCTTCGGCACAATGACCTCCCATCACATGCCGTGTATGGCGCACATTCCTGAATCACGCCACACAAAGCCCGCAGCAGTTGGGAGCGCGCGCGCGCTCACACGCACGGAAGAACAAGAACGAAAGCAAAACACCGAGCATCCATGTTTTGTGTGTGTGTGTGTGTGTGTGTGTGTGTGTGTGTGTGTGTGTGTGTGTGTGTGTGTGTGTGTGTGTGTGTGTGACAGAACCAAAACAGCATGCGGATCTGATTTATATGATGATGATGATGATGATGATGATGATGATGATGATGATGATGATGATGATGATGATGATGAGGATGGGGGCTGGTGGAGAGGGGGCAGAACCCCGAACCGCTTTGAGCGCTCACATTGTATCATGTCATGCATTAAATGAACCCCCCCCCCCCCCCCCCCCCCCGAACACCAAAACGCATCGTTCCGGTCTAGTTGTGTTGCACAAGAAGAACAAAATGTGACTCGATGGCTGAAGGACACGACTGCAAACAGAAAAGACGGGGACCACCGTTACTACTATGGCTGTACGTCGCCTATACGCCCCATTCAAAAAGTGTTTTACAACCAAAGATCCTGACATCACCTCCACTCTCCCCCCACAGTGCGTGATCCGGCAGGGTTTAGTTAGTGCCGTGCGTTTCCAATGGTTTCCCTGCGCAGAGCCGAGCGTGCGTTTCCATTCTTGCTGCACCAACCATGTGTTGGCGAAATGTGGCGATTTAAATATGGTTGATCGGTCAGTTCAATGCTGCCCCGTACTTCTGACTCATATTTAAAGACCTTACTGACCCGAGATGTGAGCACGAGTTCACCCATAAATCCTTTATGATGCTCTTAGAATCCCCGATAATGTTTCCCGTCACGCTGACCAAACATTAACTTAGACAGGTGGGCGCAACCGTGGCCCCAATGTGGGCAGAACAAAGAAAGAGAGAGAGGGAGAAAAAAAAAAAAAAGGGGGGGGGTCAGTGTTTCGTTGGCTAGTTTGTAATCTTAATCGGATTTAAATCGCTCATAACCCTGAGACACACCGGGTGGAACCCGCAGTCGGCGCTGATGTGGACCGTCAGTCGTGATCCGGCTCCACGCCGTTGGACGTTAACGCGAACGGCGAGGATTGGAGGCGATCGGTGCCGCCGGTGCGTCACATCCAGCCGAGCGCTCCCCTCCATCAGAAAACAACACCGGGAAACACCGAGAAGACTCACCTCGTGGTCTGAGGAGGACCCAGACAGACGGACCGGGGTGTGCGGAGGTGGGAAGGCTTAATCCTCCTCCCGAAAAGATCGGTGATCCGGAGAATTTCAAAAGGCGGTTTGGGGAGGGGGGTGTGGGGTGTGAGAGGAAGGATGGTGGTTGATTGCGAGAAATCCAGCCGGAGAGGAGGATGATCCTGGCGGCGGCGTTGGCTATACACTGGATGCTGTCATCGCGCTGGGTCTGCTCTCTCTCGGCTTTAATCCGCGGCCCTGAGCTCAGAAACAACCCACCCCCTCCCTCTGTCAGCGTCTCTCCTCCCTGCCTCCATCCCTGTCTGTCCGGAGGACCCGCGCCCCTCCTTCACTAGAAATAACCCCCCCAAAAAAAAATAAATAAATAAAATTCATGCTGTTGAGAAAGCTTAATGCCTTTTAAACTGTAATGCTTATCTATGCAATATATTTCCCTCATATCTCCACCATTTTTGTTTTTGTTTTTTTAGTAGACAGTCTTTAAATATAGTGAATAAATATTCACGAATAACATAAGTTACATGATATTGAATAAAAATAAACGCTTCGTTGAATTCAATTAGCTCCCTTTTTCATTAACGCGGCATTAATGTGTAATTGATAAATAACTAATGTCCCATTAGTTATCAGTTATATAGCTCATACAAGAGTAACTAAAATTGCTGGAGACGATTTGCTTTTACTGTACATACTGGAGGGGCTGCACAGTGGCGCAGTGGGTAGCGCTGTTACCTTGCAGCAAGAAGGTCCTGGGTTCGATTCCCGGCCCGGGGTCTTTCTGCACGCGTGCATGCGTGGGTTCTCTCCGGGTTCTCCGGCTTCCTCCCACAGTCCAAAAACATGACTGTCAGGTTAATTGGCCTTCCCAAATTCTCCCTAGGTGTGAGTGTGTGTGTGCGTAGTTGTTTGTCTCTCTGTGTTGCCCTGCGACAGACTGGCGACCTGTCCAGGGTGAACCCCGCCTCTCGCCCGGAACGTAGCTGGAGATAGGCACCAGCAACTCCCGACCCCGTTAGGGAGAAGGGTGACCGGAAAATGGATGGATGTACATACTGGAACCAGATATTGGCATAGAAAACCGCACAGACTTTTTTCTTAATGTTTCAATTCAGTTAAATTATTTCTATTTGATTAATGCTTTTCTCTCTGTCTCTCTCTTATGTAATTTTATTTTTTTTCTCTTTCAAATCTTTCTGAGAATCCAAAAGCCTGGAGATTCATTTGTTCGAGTAAAGTGCATTGGGAAAAATCCAAGAGAAAGAGATTTACCGCCTCTCCACACACAAAGAAGTACCCGAAGAAACACTAGTACCTGTGTAATATAATGAACAAACAAAAATAATACTAAAAAAAAAAGAAAAAAAAAAAGAACAATACACAGCATCTCAATTTTGATCACCAGAAATCCGGAATATACTATTGAATTGAATTAGTGGGCTTTTTTTTGGGGGGGGAGGACAATAACTGCTAAGAACAAGCTAAATCGTCAAACGAAATATAATATGCAAAAAAGTACATATGCACGAGACACTGACAGTAACGGATGAATTGAAAAAAATACATTTAGAAAAAAAAGATGAAGACAATGTCAGCAAAAATACAAATTTGACTAGTTCCTTACATTGGCTTATTTTTCCACCTCCATGTAACAATTGAACTTTAGTTCCCACAATAATACAGTAAAGAATTTACCCCATACATTTCTCATAACTGATATTTCCAGTTAATATACTGTTTTCATCTGTTGATTTTACACATTACAAAAAGACAAACAAACAAACAGTTTTCCAAACTAACCCCAGCCAAGCTAACCTATGAAAACTATATTCGGTTAAGTCGAAAAAGGCCAAATAGTCAAAAAGACCTTGTCCAATTCGTGTATGATTCAAACGTGTTGAGAAAATATATTATTAATATACTGGTTTCACCGCAAGAAGGCAGTGACGCTCTCAGAAAAAGAAAACGGGAACAGGTTTGTCCCTCCGTGAGCACCGTACCGCTCGGTGTCCTTGTTTCCCGGTTGCGCGTTTCCGTTTCACGTGAAGGCAGAAGAAGGTGAAATTTTCAACCAGACAATACGTCTGAGGCAAAACCACAACAAAAATGTTCAAACTTGAAGGACTCGGGCCTAAAATGGACCCAGAGGAGATGAAGACCAAAATGCGGGAAGACGTCATCTTCTCGTTCCGAAATTTCCTCATTTACGTCGCTCTGCTCAGAGCCAGTGAGTACAGACAAAAATGGCATCGAGGATCCGTCTATTTCCGTTTCTAAGTCATATTTAGGCAAAAAGCAGCTTTGTGCATTTAATATTTGCACAGAATTTTATCATCATTCTTGTTTTATTTTGAAGCAAATGCTGAATCAAAATGCACAATATGTTCATTTTAGGCAGAATAGTATATGCAGATTAATTACTAATGTTTTCAGCATTTGTTGCTGTTATGATTTTCCATTCACAGCTAATGAAAACATGACATTTAAGATTAAAATATTACATCAAGTCACTGTTAAAGTGCTAAAAAAAACAATTAACACAGAAATATTTAATACCAGCTTAAAAGTTGTTTTCATAAAGGCACTTTAAATCTAACAAATGAGCCTCATCAGAACTCGTAAGTGGTTTTTTGAATATGATTTGGTGTGGGCTTAGAAGAGGAAAAGTCAACTTTGTCATGTGTACTGTTTGTAAACATAATTTGAATGCATTGCATCAGAAATATAATTAGTTTCCTAATGTTGCTTTCAAGCAGTCCCTTGCAATTGTGAAATTACACACTTAACTTGGAATTTGTTATAGTGTGCAGGTGTGTTTCCATCATTCCGATATTTGTAGATAGACTAACACTTTTTCGAAGTTGGTTGGCAGATAGGGGCAGCCTCACATTACTCTTTGCTGCACAAAGCTGGTAAATCTCCCTTCATTCTCTTTCCAGTACTCCTCCTGGTGTCTCATTACAAAGGTTTTAAGCCACAAGAGCAGCAGTTTTGAAACTAACGTTTTAATAGCTCTGTATTTTTTGACAGCAGAAACCAAGCCAACCTAAATCCAGAGAAACAGTATTCCTCCCAGATATCTTTCATTAATGATGGATGGAGTCGGTTTGCTGCGTAGTTCTTCTCCAGCGTATGTCATGCTTTTATATTTTATCGTTTTTGTTTATGTTTCATGCTTCTTGTGTTCACAGCCCCATATGTGTTAAAGAAACTGGACAGCATATGAGTCGAGTTCCCTGGTCCATGCCTCCATCCACAGTTTTCTACATCAGAGACGGCGAGGACCTCCTCATGAAGCCGGCTCAGACTGTTCCTGGATCTCTGGAAAACCACCAATATTTTTCCTTGGCTTCAGTCTTGCTGTTCTCATGTTCAGTTTGTGAACTTTAGTCTTATTTTTTTATGTTTAAACAATATGTAGGCTTTGTCTTTTAGTCATGTGTCTACCAGTGTGATTACTCAACAAATAAATTATTTGTTTATTTGATTTTGTCAATTTGAAAGTGTGAAATTAATTATTGCAGTTATGTAATACTGAATAGACTTTACTCTTTCTTGGACTGAATTTATACTGTGCTTCCCTTGTTTTACTGACCAGGCATACATTTTCATAATGTCCCCTAGAAAGTTGCATCTGCAGTGGATACTAGATAGCGACCTAACTGATTCTGGCTGGATATTAAACACTGTTTCTATTAGGTTTAGTAGAGTTCATTTAAATTAGATTGGGGTTTTTTCCACACACCCAGTTTTGAAGCATAGATCATGAAGTAAGGATCATTCTACAAGCTCAGTTTCGTGCAATTCATTTCATAAACTTCTTGTGATGTGTGTTTGCGATCATTTTCCCATTTGTGTGAAAGGTTCACCAGTCTAACCCAAATTGTCATCCTCATAAGAAAGAGCATTGTTTAGGATGTTCAGAAACTACCAGAGCTCAAGCCTGACAAACTGGAAGATCCCAAAATAATGGCGTCCACAGTTAACCAACCCAGTTTATTAGAAACATGGATTGAGAAGGTGCCAAACGAGAAGAAAACCACCTACATCAAGATTGAAATTTGCTGATGCCCATATGGACAACCAAATATCTGCTGATGAAGTTTTATGGTGAAATAAATTATTCTTCCATTTATTTGACAGCAAAACTAGTTTTATGGTTCTACCATTTCTCATAAAGACAATCCATTTATGGCCAGATTTACTCCTTGTTGGAAGATACACAAACCTGATGACTTCTTTGAAACTTATTAAGGGACATATAATCAAATATTACTATAGATTTTTGCAAATATATTGCGCTTGAACACACAAGTTTAAGAATTTCACATTTTTATCATTTTATATTTCTTGAATTTGATCTTTTTTTCTTCTACTTGTAGATTTTTTATCTTATTTATTTACTTATTTTTACTTTTTTTTTTTTTGCCATTTGAAAGTTGATTTCTTTTACCCGATGTTGCACTTCCCCACGTTTACCACTTGGTGGCGGTGTTGGCTGAAAGTCAATGAGTGAGACAGCAAAGGGACGGGAGGCTCAGACAATGGATGCGATCATCTGAGCGCTCGGATTAAGTAGCGATGTTATCACAAAGAGGCGAGGGACTTGACATAAACCGAATGTTTCAGCGGCAGCAGAGAGAAATGTGCTGACATTGACTTTTTCCCTATTTCTTTTTGGGAGGTAAAACTCGGCGCCCGCACCGCATCCCTCCGTGTGTGATTGTGGATCCAGGCCCGCCCATACGCCACAGCATCTCCGGGAAAGCCGAGGACAACACTCACCTAATCATTACAAGTCAGGAAGGCGAGTCTGCTGAGGAAGCAGCATCAAGATGAGAGGTGGACAATATTAGTAACCTGCGTGTAAATATCGTTTCTATAACGCAACGGATGCTTGAACAGTCTTAATTAAGAAGCTCCACTTGCTGTGATGGACTTTCCAGGACATTTCCAGCATATTTTCAAACAGCTCAACCACCAGCGCCTGCATGGCCAACTATGTGACTGTGTGGTGGTGGTTGGAGGTCAGAGCTTTCAGGCCCACTGCTCCATCCTGGCTGCCAGCAGCTCTCACTTCAGGGCTCTCCTCAGCTCCATTGACGAGGGCTCAGGGGCTCAGGGAGAAGCATCCCGCCACGTGATGGAGCTGGATCCGGAGGTCGTGACACCAGAGGCCTTCTCCACCCTCCTGGACATGATCTACACCTCCACCCTCTCCTTAGGGGCCTCCAATGAGATGGACGTGTTGTTGGCTGCGTCCCATCTCCACCTCAACGCCGTGGTCAAAGCCTGCAAACTGCACTTGTCCAGGAAAAACTTTCCTGCCTCAGCGCCTAAAGGCTGGAGGTCAGTGCAGCAGCACCAGCTGCAGCAAAGCCTGTGCTCCCAGGGGGCAAACGTGCCACAGCATCTGGTGACCTCGGCCACAGAGGAAGACTCTGAGATGGAAGATATGGGAATGGAGGTGAGTCAGTCTGGAGAGGATGAAAGCCAAGGCATGGAACAATTCACAGCTCCGAATTTGAGACAAAAACGCAAGTCCGATGAGGAGCTCCTTGGTGACAAGAAGAGGATGTTTAGCTACAAAGAGTGTTCGCCTACTGTGACCAGGAGCACAGAGGAAGGAGGAGAAGATCTGTCATCATCAGGCTGCCAGAAGACGATTGGCAGGCAATGGGACAACCGAGGTGACGATGAAGATGAGGAGGAAGAGAAATATGAGGCAACCAAGGGGGAGTTGGAAGAAATCCAGCTGCCGACTCAGTCAGACAGCAGCACAGGAGGGGCAGGAGTGTGGAAAAAGGCTGAAGATACAGATGGAGACACTGGGGTTAAAGTTCAAGAGGAGCAGGACGAACCAAAGATACTGATTGAGGTGAAAATGGAAAATATGGGCTCCTACTCCAATGATTTAGACACGATGCCAAACAACTCTCCTCCATCACCGCTAGAGGCGCAAATCGGTGATGAAAAGATAAACATGGCCGACCCAGCAGAGGCAGATGGTGTAACGTTATCATCACAGCTGTGCACAGATGTTCACACAGATACGTTGACGGGGTCTGGGGACCTGGGGGGGGACACAGTGGACGGTGAAGGCCTGGACAGCTTCTCTGAACTGGCCTTTTCCTGCTTTCTCAATCCCAGCAGTGAAAGTGTAATGGGAGCTTTGGGAGAAGAAGATACTCTAGCTAGTCTGACAGCTGCTGCTACTGCTGCTGCTGCTGCTGCCAGCGATGCTCCCACAGTTCCCGAAGACGTAACGACACAGAGTCAAATGGCAGAAGATGCAAGTGCGTCTTCTGTCCAGCCTTCTGACTCCTCGTCATCTCTTGTTTTTCCAGTAACCCCCGTCCCTTTGCAGCAGATTCTCCCAACTCAGAGCTCTGGATTCAGTGACACAATCATCCTCCAACCCAATCAGAACTCCTTGGCAGGGTTCTTGAGCGGCATCAGACCAAGTCTCAGTCTGGACGCCTCGCTCGTCCAACCCTCGAGGGCCGGGAAAAGCTCTGGGGCTCCGACTTTCCGTCGCATCGCCCCCAAAGTATTGCCCGGATCAGAGTCTTGCACAGACACTCCCTCTGGAATAGCAGGTGATGGTGCAGACAGGCCAAGCCTGACTCGAGCTTCTGAGGATGTGCTCTCGAAGTGCAAGAAAGCAGCTGCTGAGGACCACGTGCTGCTGGTGGAAGGGGAAAAGAAATACGCCTGCAAGATCTGCTGCAAGACCTTCATGAACCTGACGGACTGCAAGAAGCACATTCGTGTCCACACTGGAGAGAAGCCCTATCCCTGTCCAAAGTGCGGCAAGCGCTTCAGCCAGTCCTCCCACCTCTATAAACACTCAAAAAACACCTGCGTGAACTTTAAAGATGATCAGGCCTTCTCAGACTCTCTGCTTTGATCTGTGCAAAAAACACAATCTGATCGAAATCATGAACATTCATCATACCGAACCCGTAAAATTCTTAAATTTATAAATTCATGCATTTTCCTGTCCTACACTGTATGATTTCCTATTGTGGTTCTTATAAATTAAAGGCAATGATGTAAAAATGCTATGAAGACATAATAACTCAGGCCAGAAAACTGAAAGTAGAAATGTTGTATTTGATCATCTTTTAATTCTATGACTCAATTAGATGGTAAAGCACCAATTTTGTACATTTAAATGACAGTTAAGTTCTTTTCTTCAAAGAATGGTCTCTCTTTATGCAGAGCAGAAGTGTTTTCCTGTGTAGTAAGTGCAGATCTGCAACATCAATGTCTGAATAAAGTACTGATCATCATGTACAATGCTCATTTTTATAAGAAACACATTTTAACAAGGGAGTAAAACATCATTTCTATATTATTTCAGATGGTGTTTTGAAAGATCTGTACCATTTAAAAAAAAAAAATAAGAAAAGTAAGACTCTGACTAGACCCAGAGGGTGTGGTTAAACCTTCTTTCGAAGAACTTTACTGCATGTAGTAGGATGATCAAATCCAACTCTTAAGGTGCTAGAACATGTCTAGACTGCGTTAGTACTCCCACGACTATTTTCTACCTCACTGTACAGTTTTCATTTCGTCTTGCTGAAGCAGCAGTAGGCACAGCGGTTCCTCTTCACCGTCTACAAGCGGAGTTCGCTCGGCATGTCCGAGTCCTGCAAACCTCCCAGCAGGTTCTGGACAGTCAGTGCTGACATGACGCCTCTGGTGGAGTAAGTGGCACTGCCTATGTGAGGTAACACAACTGCACAAAGAGAAGGGGACAGAAAAATGAAGGGCAATCATTTACATTTTTGCTTATAAACGTAGGACACAACTGCCTTTGCAAACCATAAACTTCGGTGCATTTTGTGGAGATTTTATTTGACTGACCAACACAAAGCAGTGCAGAATTGTGAAGTGGAAATAAAATTATTTATTTATGCCATTTTAAAAATTCTTTACAATAAAAATCTGAAAAGTGTAGCATGTATGTATTCAGCCTGCCTGATTCAATAACTAAATAGAAGCGCCCTTTGCTGCAATTACAGCTGCAAGCCTTAAGCTTACAGCTCAAACTCAGGCAGACTGTACAAAGAGCATTTGTGCAAATCAATTTTTAAATAAGATATATTTAGATTTAGGTCTGACTGAACCATTCTAATACATGAAAACGGATTGCTGTAAACCTTAAGATATCTGAGTGAGTGTTTAAAGAGAGTGTTGTGGTTCTCAAGATCTGCTTTGAGACCACATTTTCTAAGTCTCGGTCTTAGCTATTTTTATTTTTTTTGTTGTGTCAGATGTTTTGGTTTCTGAATTTTTCTCGAGACTAAGCCCACAGCGACACGAGCCTTTGTTGTGGCAGCTTAGTGTGAAACTGCTAAAAGTGTTGTGAGAAGATAACAGGAATGAGAAAACCATAGGGAGAAATATTTTCTAGTGCAACTGTGCAGATATTTTTCTGTCTATACCACTAATCTGGAACTTGCTTGTGGGTTGGCTTGATACTGAGCTGCCAGTGGCAGACTTTCTTCAAATGTTTTCTGCAACACCTACAACGGTTTTCTAAATGGTCTCTAATTGGTTTAGTTTTGGTCTCTAGCTCCTGTGTTCTCGTCTTGACTCCAGCTCCAGTGTAGGGTCGTTGTCCTTCCCTCTGCAAAGTCTTATACAGTCTCTTCCAGACGTTGTTCTTTCAGGATTTCTCTGTATTTATCTCCAGTCATCAACTCTGATCAGCCTCCCAACAGCATGACGCTGCCAACACCATATTTCTCCTAAAGGGTGGTGTGCTCAAGGTGATGTGCAGTGTTCATTTTTCCCACATATGGTGTGCAATCCCTTGTGTTGCTGTATCACCTTAAAACCCATAAAAATGCATTGAAATTTGTGGTGAGAAAATGTGAAAAAGTTCACGGGGCATAAATACTTTTGTACTTACCGCAGTTTTTCAGGGTAAGAAGTGGGTGGTCTGTTGGGAGAGGCTCGGGCGTTGTAACATCCAGTCCGGCTGCAGCTATCTGTCCGCTCTTCAGAGCCTCATACAGGTCTTCCTGGTTCACCACAGCTCCTCTAGAACAAAAAAGTCGTCACATCGCCATCCTCATGCATCGCAGCAACAAAGATAACAGAGGGCGGTCTGCATCTGCAAGCCCGGCCCTCATGTACAGTCTTTAAATGCCTACCTGCTTGAGTTGATGAACACTGCAGTTTTTTTCATCTTGCTGAAAAATGCCTTGTCACACAGGCCCTGAGTTTCTGGTGTCAGTGAGCAGGAAACCACAACGAAGTCGCTCTCCGACACAAGCGTGTCCAGGGGAACTGCTCAACAAAGAGGAGACGGAAATAAATGTGAAACGCAGATGATCGAATACACAAATTAATTTTTAAACTAATCCCTTGTACTGTAGTTAAAAAGTGAACTTTGTCTGCGCTGCCATTTCCTCCTCACCAGACTTCCCATAATTCCCACTTTCACTATGTATCATTTCCAATGGTTTTCTTACCAAACTCTCCATTCACCTCTGCGGCGTGGGCTTTAGCCGTCCTTCCGGTATACAGCAGTCTTTTAACCCCAAACGAAAGGAGTCTTTGAGCTATAGCCGTACCTGATCACAAATATTCAAGCAAAAGTCTCATGTTTACAAGATCAAGTCATATAACACCGTGTTATTTGGATCGCACAGAATCTATCACGTAGGTCTCGAGCTTCCAAGCAGCAACAGAAAAACAAACCAATGCGTCCCAGTCCAATGACTCCCACAGTGCTGCCTGACAGGCCGTAACCGCACAGCCAGAGAGGTTTCCATGAGCTCCAGCCGCCACTAAGACAAGAAAAAAAACACCTTGATGTAGTAAGAATGTAAATTCAAACTCTTGCTGCCATTTTGGGTTAAAAAGTAACAGGAACACTAATAAGAAAAGCAATCAGTATAAATGAGTAACCCAGTGAGGCTAACTTTTTGACCTCCTCCACTCCCTCTGGTAACCGGCGAGCAGTGGCCAGGAGCAGAGCCACGGTCAACTCTGCGGTGGCATCAGTCAGGACATCCGGAGTGTATCCGACACGTATGCCGCTGTTAAAAAGGGAAAAAAAAAAAAGTTTTTATAGCTGAGAAAGCATGAAACATTTCCTTTCGGTATATTGGTTTCATTTACTGAAGCTCACCGCTTTTTGATCTCATCTAGAGCCAAGTGGTCGAAGCCCACAGACATGGTGCTGATTACTTTTAGGTTTGGCCCTAAAATCAGAGAAGGAGCAGCTGAAATGTTGAAAAAAATGACTAAATTCTTCAGGAAGTTACAGTGTCTTATGAGTGTACTCATAGCCCTAAATGGCTTTTTTGGGGGAGGTCTGAAATGAAGCAGCACACAACTGTGAAGTCGAAGGAAGAGAAAACATGATTTCAAAAGTTTTTTGTTTTTTTTTCCTAATCCAAAAATGTGTCATACATTTGCATAGATCTACTCTGATGCCGCCGAATGAAACACAGCGCAACCAGTTCCTACACAGCTGGAAACTAACGCTGCACATCGCTGTGAAAACATCGTCCACACTATGAAACATAGAAGTGGCAGAGTCATGCAATGGGAATGTTTTTCTTCAACTTTCACACCACATTTTTGTTTGGAAATCCTTGTAAAAAAAAAAAACAAGTTTCTTTTTCCTGCTACTTTGTGTTGCTCAGTCACATATAATCCATTTAAGTATGTTGGGGTTTGCAGCTGTAACATGGAGAATAGTTTGAACTGTATGGACACTTCTTAAAGGCAATGTAAATGAAACAGAGTTACTGACATCCAGCACTGTGATAAACTAACCCAAAGAGTTTAAGTAAATGAACAATGCAGTTTTATTTTTGAAGAAAAAATTATCTGTAAGTTGTTGCAGTATCAGTGTCATGTCACACAAATGCATTATTCTAAGATGCATGTGGACAGGTTGCTTAGATCAGGTAAAGAGGACGACTGCACGGTCTTGCCATCAGAGCGACGCCTACCTGCAGCATCCAGAACCTCAGCATCGATCTTGTCTGACAGCAAACACAGAAGACCATGAGCTCCCTGGACTCCTTTAAGAAGCTCTGCCCTCGGGACAGGCTCATCTGAGTCCCACTGGGACACCTCACATCTGTTTGAGTGGAGACAGAAAAACACAAACAAAACAAAAAAAAGGGACAATGGGATTTGTTTGTCACTATTATAAACTAAATGAACACAGACAATGAGTTGTCAGTAAAGCACTGCAAACGTGTTGACCTTTCATGTAACTTGGGGTCAAATGATCTCAATGCACATGAGCGCTGGCTAGCAGGTTTTGAGTTTATTATGCTGCTTATTCATCGAGACTGCTGTAAAACTCTTCTTACACTCCAGTCGCTCCTGAAAGGATCTTCATTCCCTCCGGAGGGATGCGCCTCGTTATGAAAACCTTCATCACTTCCCTCACTGCTTTCATCACAGTTCAGCGACACGGGGCTGTCTGAACTCTCCTTCGGCTAGAAAAAGACCGACTGTTGCAGCTTTAAAACCATTTAACCTTCAGTCAGCTGCGCCACTTCTTCTGTAGGATGCACGACACAGGAAGTGCCTAATTTTATGCTGAGCGCGCATGCGCAGAGTCTTTAACGCCCCTCCCCCGTGGCAGCAAATCGCTTCCACTTCAGTTCAGTGTGTGAAGTTTGTGAGAAGAAAAAAAAAAAAGAGAGAGAGAGAGAACCTGTTGATTATTATAGAAAATGCTGCGACTGTTTTATGAGCTCAACATGTTCTGTGTTTGAGCTCGTGAGAGTAGAAAACTCTTGCGCAGAAACATAATATCCAGTTAAAGGCGTTGTTTTATGTAAACATAATTGGCTATTTTCTACTGCATTAGTTCCAATTGGTCATCAGGCGTTTTTAATAATTCTGTACCTTTTGTTTTATTTTTTGGAATAATAATAATAATAATAATAATAATAATAATAATAATAATAATAATAATAATAATAATAATAATAATTACATGGGTCATCTGCGTTAATATAAATGCTATATCGTTAAACTCAATCATTCTCTTGTGTACTTTTGCTGTTATTAAGTTCCTTATCATTCACGCCTTTTTCCTATATGAAGCACAATGGTGGCAGCATCATGCTGAGGACATATCGCTATCAAATCTGGCAGATTCCAAAGCACCGACACAAAGCAGTCAGAGGGACTCGCCAAAAAAATATTTGCAGCTATGACAGATGGTCCCATTGGGCTAAATAATACAATCTAAATCACGTTGGATTTTTATTTCCAAGAAAGAGATTTTGAAAAACACATTCTCTCCCCCCCCAAAAATGTCTGAAACATAAAAATGCCATCAAGATAGATGGGAGTTTGTTCATGAACCCTTGAAAGATTCCTTCCACTCAACATCTGAATCGTCTGTGTGATAAAGTGACTGTCAAACGGGTTAATTATTTTTAAAGGCTTCCTGTGAGTGGCGTCACCTCCTCCTCTTCCTCCTCCTCCTCCTCCTCCTCCTCCTGGCCGGCGGAGCAGCGGCCGCTCGCTCGGCTGTAAATGGTCTGTCGACGGCAGCAGAGGGCGGAATAAGGAGCTCTGTGTACGGAAGACTCACCCAGACGCCAAAAACAGGAAACTAGAGCGGAGGGCCCAGTCTGGAAAGGTAAGGACATCGACGCATTTCTCGCCACGGGTTCTTCTCCTTGCCGCTGGCTTTGGAAGAGCGCGCGCAGCCCCGGCAGCAGGAAAGCCTGGTTCTGGGTCGGCTCGGTCTGCTTGCAGCTGGTTCACGGATTCCGCTGCGTGTTTTGTTCTGCTGCTGCTGAGACGAACCCCGGAGTTCCTTTGAGCGCACCTGTTCATCAAAGTGTTGACTTGCGAAACAGCGAAATGTCAGCAGTACAAAATGAGTATATTTATCAGCAGGGCCGGGGCTTAAAAAAAAAAACCCGTAATTTCTGCCGTGTGTTGCAGGCGCTGCTGCTGTTCATGCAGTGATGGGCAGCAGACCACAGTACACACTGTGCTTTGCATGAATAACGGGGACAGCTGGCCAGGAACTTCTGTATTTATTGTCATCTGTTGATATAGCTGCCCAGTTATTGTCATCCTCTGATATTACTCACTCTGCTGCTTGTCCAGACTACTTTAAATGAACTTATCAATGTATAGGTAACCATTTATTTCTACTTCCCTTTACTTGTAAAATGTTATGTTTAGGCTATTGTAACTCTTTGGCCCAATGGTCGAAAAGTTGTATATAAGTGAATTAGTTGCATTGCAATCATCATTGTACATTTGCAGTGTATTATATTAGGTGCAAATATTATGCTTTAGTGGCTCATAGCAACTGGTAAAATTGCAGATGTTTAACAATACTATAGCAATCATTTGTTTTTCTAAAGGTACAGCTCCAAATTGATCAAACTATTCATTTTCTTACTTAAAAGCTGATCCTAAAGCCGGCAAAGCTTTTCTGGACACTCAGCCAGAAAGGTCCAGTGAGCATAAAGGTTTTTTTTTTTTTCTTGCTGATACCAACTTCTGATTTTCTTTCACCTGCCAATTCTGATTTTGACTGATTCTTATCAGTATTTCAGCTATAGAGAAGCTATTCTCTTGATAGCCTCTCTGTCAAGAGAAGCTACCTTTTCTTGATAGAGAAGGCAGCTCTAAGTCTAACACAAATGTGAAGATTCACAAGATTATCCCCATTTGTGAGTCAAGCTAAAAAGAAACAGTTCTAATCATGTCACTGACTGATTGATTGTATCTTCATTATCCTCTCTTAGCAAGTAAAGCCTGGTGGCCCGCCAGACCTATAATACACTGCGGGAAACCCTGAAAGATCATCCTCAGGTCAGTTCTGCCAACTTATAATGTCCCTTCTGTCACAGCTGTTACACAACCCCAAAGCATCATAGAACCAACACCATGCTTGTACAATCAGGGTCGTCAAACGGGTAGTTTTTATTTCTCATAAAATAGAAATGCTTATTTAACCCTTTTTTCAAACTCAATTAGGACTTTTGATATATTAATCTGCAAACATCTGCGGTATTTGGGAAACAGCTCGATAGTAGAAAAGTGCTCCAACATTTCCAAAGTCTGATAAATCAGCCAGACATCATAGTCTGGAAATGTTCCCCAGAACAGAGGACGTGCAGATAAAATATTGACAAGTTGAATTTTTTTAGTAAGAACTTCCACCATTTTCAGTTCAGAAAAACAACATGTATTTAACTGCACTTTTTTCTGAGCTTAAAAAATGTCAGATAGACATTAGAACATCTGCTCATTGCATAAATGGGAATGATTTTATAATTTCTTGAATTTCTGTTGGATTTGTAGTCCTTGCCTATATCAAACACACTATGACATGTTCATTTGTTTCTTTGTTCTAGTCAAAAAAATTCACAGGTCAGGCATAAAAAAAAAAAATTATAATCCGGTTCAGCCCAGATTCAGTGTATTTCTGGTTACAGCAACTTGGAGAAACTCATGGCTGCATATTATGAAAGGAGGTTTTAAGTGTAAGAGATGTGTGAAGCAAATTTGCATCATCTGATCTTTCAAAATAATGTTCCATAGCCTTACCACATTAATTACTCTGGATTATTATTGTTATTATTATTATTATTTTTTTTGCCTTGGATGAAATCACTTCTGATGACTCATGTACTGGCTTTTAGTACATGTTGACCCAAAAGTTATTTCGTACGGCTGTTTAGTTGTTGTTATTGCTCTTACTTATTTCATTGCACCACTGCCAAGTATTTTATCGCTGTTGCATCTAACTTGTGAAATACTTTGTGTGGCATGAGCTGTTTGAAATGCCCTTTATAAATAAATCAACATTAAAAGCTATTTAATTCCAATTGCTGTCATCTTACTTAAAATAGATAAATTTTTTTCTTGAGCGGCTTTGTGCATTTTTTCGACATCAGTTCTTCAAAAGCGGCTTCCTCTTTACAGTGACAGAAGTGTTCTTTCCCAGACATTTTTGTTAAACCGTTTCTTATAAGGTTAGACCTTTAGCCATGTTGAAAGATACAAAGATATAGCTCAATTTTAAGCTCTGGATAGTGTAGTACTATCATCAAAACACAGTAAACAAAAGCATATGTTTGACCAAGAATGTTATTTAATGTATCTAACCTAATCTTATTATCTGCTTGCAATTTCAGGACAAAAAAAAAAAAAAAAGCACCAACGGCTTGCTGTTGGCTGAGGAACCTGCAGAACCTGTCTGGGCCTGCCAGAAACCACTGGCCCGCCGGAGTAAGACTTGTACTGTGCAGTACTGTGCAATGGCTCTGTTGACCTTGCACAGGATCCCATCCATCTCCACCTCCCCCGTGAGTCTCTACCCATCTCCATGTTTACTGTCTCGTCACATATTCAGTTGTTTACTTTATCTGCATATAGATCAGAGCATCTGTTTTTGCAGAGACCTGTTAGGTTGGTGTGTGTGTGTGTGTGTGTGTGTGTGGGGAAGGGGTGTTGGGGGGAGATGAAAGAAAAAACAACCCCCTGAATGTGTCTCTTTGTGAATACCCGCACAGAGTTTGCCTAGAGGATGATGAGCCCTTTGTTTATTCATTAACCAGAGATTTGATTTTGCTGATGGATCTTACCACAGGAAACATTAATAGAGGCAAATGAATAGCGTTATTTCTGTCTGAATGCTTTTTGAAGCTGTTAAACACATGCACATAATCATGTAAAGACATATCATTGACCATTGTTTTTTCCCTATCTTCTCTCTTTCACTCTCTGTCACACAGTCATGGAAATAATGTCAAAAGTCTGACTGTTCTGTTCTTTATCATCGCCCACTAAACCATAAATGACTTAACTCTGGCTCCAAGTCTCATTCCTTGCATATTTTGTCACAGAGTCCAATCACCAATTATCTTAACTTGTTTTCTCCTTTTTTGTTTTTTTTTCTTCTTCAACCCCTCCTCATCGTTCCCCTCCTGGCTCCTGCCCACTTCTCTTTAATTTTCTTTTCTTGACTCTGTCTGGACTTGTCAGTTGCGTAAAAGGTAATGTTACTGTCTCATGTTTCTTTCCATCTAAACTCGTTTTCTCCAGTGCTACTGCTACCTCTCTCTTGTTTCTCGCCCCTTCTCTTTTCTTGCTACATGTTTCATCTTTATATTTCTTCTTCTTCTGTAATTTGGCTGTTTAGTTAAACCCCACCTCCAGCTTCCATTTTAACAATGTTTACGTATAAGTAACATGTTTCTCTTTAATGTTCACGATGGAAAAAAAAACAACAAAACACAACAGAATTAGTGTGATATTTGTTTGCCTTTAATCAGAAAAATATGATGGGAGGTCACTTGAAGCAGTGTGCATCAATGTGTAATGTTTTTATATATGGTAACTATAAAAATGAGATTGCAGTATATGAAAATATGTATTGCAAGAACTAATATCTGTAAAAGACAGAAAAATGTTGGTGCATTCATTGCAATGGGCTTCGTTCTTCAAATATACAAATGACCAGATAGGATTAGAAAAAAGGATTTGAAATGATTTTTATTTCATAAATCCCTTTATTCTGACTGAGTAACTGAATTCTACTTTCTTCAAAGTCAAAAGTTTACATGCACTAAGATTTGCTTCGTTTTAACAGTTTTGGAAGGCTTTGTCTGCTTTTAATAACTTAATTTACAACATTTGTGTTAATTGTAGCAGATCTGTGGACGTGTATTAAGGCATGACTCAGACTATGTCCCTGTGAGGCAGCATGGGAAATTCAAAATCAATCAGAAAAGATGTGTGCCGCCACAAATCTGGTTTCCAGATTCCTGAAGGTGCCACATTGATCTGTTCAGACAAGAATAACCTGTCTGAAAATGTCCTGCCATCTTACAGTTCCACAAGGAAACTGGTTTTGTGCAGAGACCTGTTAGGTCTGTGTGTGTGTGTGTGTGCGTGTGTGTGTGTGGAAAAAAACCAAAAACAACCAGTGTCTTCACCCACAACAAGTCCTATACCAGAACGCACTGAAAGGCCTCTCGATGAGAAAGAGCCCATTACTCCAAAAGCAAGATTTTAAAATCCAGATTACAGTTTGCAAATGCAAGTACCAGTACTACTTTTTGGAGACATGTCCTTTGGTTTGATGAAACCAAATAAAAATGCTTGTCCAGAACGCCCACTCTTGCATTTGGAGGAATAAGAAAGAAGTTTGAAAGCCTGAGAGCATCGCTCCAGCTGTGACGTACAGAGGTGGCAGAATCATGATGGATGGGCAATTAGCTGCAGGATGAACTGGCACACTTCACAAAATAGACCGAATCATGAAGAAATCAAATTAAATAGAAATATTAAGGTGGTATCAAAAGCATCATTCATGAAGTTAAAACTTGGGCACAAACAAGTCTTTAGTGCCCATGTGGGAGAGTGGCAATATCACTGTGCACAGCATGTTTATGCCAAATAACTTAAACATTTGTTTAATGCAGCATTAAAAAGTTTTAGAAGGTGGGAAAACATCATGAAAAAAATTGTAAGTTATTTTAGTTCCCAAATCGTCCAGAAGCAACTTTTTCAGTAAAATCTTGTTTCAGAGACAGAAATATTAAACTCTTTTTATTAAGTATCTTTTTAGGCTGCTCATTATCTCGCATCTATGTTTTTGCTATAAGCCCAAAGCAGAAAGACGTAAACTCTGTTGAACTGATTCATCGTTATATTGGTACTGCATTATTCACCAATAGCATTCCATATTGCATGTCTATAGTCGTGCGGCCCCAGTGAAGGACAAAGAATGTTTTGGTGTGGCCATCACAAAACCCTGATCTATAATAGAAAATGTGTAGGTAGAGCTGAATGAAGGTGCGTGCGAATGAGTCGGCCTGCAAACCTCACTCAGTTACTAAAGTAAAGTATGTTATATTGGAAGGAGCTGTTTGCCCTTAGTGATGCAGATTAAAGGTAATTAAATCAAATACTGTAAACCTTTGAGTTTGAAGGAAGAAATTTAAAAAGTATCATTCTTGGATTTTGTCATGATGAAATGAAAGAGGGGGAAGCTTACCACACATGTACATTCATCCACGAACCCTGGCTGAAAATGACTCCAGCATGCACAAGCATAATAAATGCTATACGTACAGATCCATTCACTAAATTAGACTATTCCTGAAAAGCCCATTTATTTCATGATCATCGCATTATATAGATTAATTAAACACAGATGCATGTTTGAAGCCTTTCTTCCTGTTAATTATGATGATTTTCCATTTACAGTTAATGAAAACATGACATTTACAATAAAATATTACACCAAAGCAACAGGCTATTTTAAAAGACAATTAATTTTATACCTGGGTAGAGGTTATTTACATTTTTTTTTTTTATTCTGACAAATGAGTCTCGTCATAATGTATTTTGTAATTTGCTGAATTTGACTGTATTACTCTGCCACCTTTCTTATGAAGTTTTCTTTCGAATGTATTTACTCTGAAGGATGAAAGCTTCCAAAGAAGAGGACAACTTCAGAAAAGGTAAATATCTACTCATTTTCCAATAACCCTAACATGGTTGTTTGAACTAACTAACTAATCACTTTGTGTCTTGTCTGTTTCCAGAGAGAGCTTTGCTCTCATTAAAGGCGCCGTCCTTCTGCTGGAAGATGACGATGCTCGGGGTTTCAAAGATGACACTTCTTCCCATGACGTGACTCCCGTGAAAAAAGGCAGCGGAGAGTCAGAGACACGACACAGACACCTCCATGCCATGCTCGAACAGCTCAGACCGGAAGACACCATCAAGCTGGTGAGCCCCGGTGTTGAAACGCATGTTACGTACAGCTCTAGAAAAATTACGAGACCAATTAAAATGATCAGTTTCTCTGATTTTACTCTTTATAGGTATAAGTTTGAGTGAAACAAACATTGTTCTTTTATCCTATGACAACATGCCTCTGAAATTCCAAGCAAAAATTTTTGTGTTTATTTGCAGAAAACAAGAAATGGTCAGAATGATAAAAAAAAAAAAGATTCAGTCCTTTCAGACCTCAAATAATGCAAAGAAAACAAGTTCATATTAATTTAGAAACAACAGTACTAATGTTTTAACTCTGGAAGAGTTCAGAAACCAATATTTGATAGAATAACCTGGAGGTTTTCCAAAGGGGTTCAGTGCAGTGGTCTCTTATTTTTTTTCCACAGCTATATATGGAATTAGTAAAGCCTAAAACTATGGGAAGAATTTGGCTTACAATCACTCCTGAAAAAATGTAAGTTTCAGGCTTATTTCTTTGTATTAAATAAGCTACAAGGTTGGTGTTTTGATTAAAAAAAAAAAAAAAAACTTTTGCTGGTGCTAATTCAACTGTTCCGGAAAATTGCTATATTATTTTTTTTAGCTATGTTTCAGACAGCCTCTTCCTTTTTCCTTTATCCTAGTGTTTTCCTACATTATCTCAGTTTTTCAAGGAGAGAAGGCAGCTCATGTTACTTTGTATCATGCAGAGCCAGATAAATATTTTTGGTTCCATCAGACGTCATGCTGCCTAGAAAGCATATTTATTTTTCTGCATTGACTAGTCCTGTGTCTCTGTCCTCCTGACTCCTTTTGCCACCCAGGCGGTGGAGCTGGAGTCGGTCAGCCCGGTCAGAGTCAGGTATCTGATCGTCGTCTCCACGCTGGCAAGCAAACAGGAGAGCATTCTGCTGGGCATGGATTTCCCCAGCTCGGAGAGGTGAGGGTAATTTAGATGTTGGTGTACTTTTCCACAGGCAGTGCACAGGCTAACAACGTTTGTTTTAACCCTGTCGAATCCAAATTCCTTACCTGCACCGTGTCTCGTTGCAGCTCTCGTTGCACTGTCGGCTTGGTCCTGCCAGTATGGAGCGACACACAAGTGTATCTGGACGGAGATGGGTAAGAGACATTTATAAAAAACATAGGACTAAAGGATTTGAAGTGAAACCAGGCTGCAGTCTGGTATTTGGGATTCCTTCCAGAGACATGTTATTTATAGAGTTGACTCACTTGCTATAAACTACAGTTGCTCACTCTACATAAACATGAAGCTCATGTGTTCACAGAGAGTTCAGCAGCTGAAAGCTTTAGTGGTTCTGCCGTTGTATTAAAAGCATCAAGTGTTCAAATGTCTGCAGAGGAGCGTTGTGAAATGGACTCCAGGCTCACATGGTGTGAGAACTGTCTGCTGTGTATTAAGTGATCCACCATCACATCCTGAGTGTCACACAAGACGCTTTGATCGGTTGTCATGTCACACCAGCGCGTTCACCCCTTATAAGGCCGGATCACACCTCTCGCTGTGGCGGCTTCTCTTCTTTCTCGCCGCCTTCACATTTTCATTTTTCACTTTGTTCACCAGAAACGTCACTAATTTGCGCCGAAAACGTCTTTCTGCCCTTTCTAGCTGCCTGCGTCTTTATCAGATTTTTCTTCCTCCTTATCAGCGTCTTCTCTGGAGTTTTTTTTTATCAGAGTTCATATCTGTTTTTTGTTTTTTGTTTGCTTTCTTTCTGCAGTGGTTTTAGTGTGACGTCAGCAGAGGAGACCAGAAATTTTAAACCAGTTTCAATGCAGACCATGTGGTGAGTTCTCATGCTGATGCAACATAAGTAAAAACTACAATAGCAAGGAGTTTTAGGGAGAGGCCAGGATGAGCTCACATTTCATTTTTAACCCCCAGGCATTTCAGTGCTTTTTATTTCATGCCAGTTCTCAGAAAACTGAGTCAAACTGGAATCACATGGGAAAGAGCCATCAAGTGCCTACCTATTACCCCAACTACACTCTTAACCTCGTTTGGAGGTGTTTTCACTCCGTGCGGAGACCACTGGTCTGGGGTAACAACACATTGGTCTCAAGCTACCACATTCCACAGAAAAAAACATTTAGTTTTGATCTGTCATTTCTTTGAAGAAATTAAAAGTACGGGTAAGATCCGCTTTTGCCAATTGTTTCTGCAATCTTTTCGATCGATTGCAGCCAATGAGCGATTTTTTTTCTGAGGATTAGCTATTCAGTTCCAGCATCCTAATCCTCGCTCGGTCCTGACCGAATGTGAAAAACTTCAATGGTGTGAATGCATTTCCAGTAATGGGACAGTAAAGGACAGGCACAACCATGCAGTCATAGATTGTACTATAGTCTTTTTCTAGGTGAGCAACTGTATTTAGAGCGACAGGAAACTGTCTTGCACTCACGACTGGTTTAAATTCTCCACCCATTTCTTCTCCTTTAAGGTCAATTCTGCAGGTGCTGCATGGCTGCTGCGAGCGGGCAGTCAAAGCGGCCTTAATCCCAGGCTGTGGCCTAGAGTGGGCCCAGCACTACGCCCAGCACATTGAGTCCGATCGGCTCTGCCTGAACGAGTGGGAGGCTATGAACGACCTCGAGTCAGTGCGCAGGGACAGTAATGGACAAAGGTTAGAGGGCTGTTTTTTTTTTGTTTTGTTTTTACTTTCATTTTATATTAGATTAGTGATCTGAAACACTCCAGCCTGGAACTGGAAACTGTCTTCATATTATTTACTAAGTTAAAGGTTGAAATACAGCCGTTTTAAATGGCTCCACAATGTGTCACGCATGAGAGATCTTATCTGAATAGAAAGTGCATTTAGGCACAAAGAGGCATTTATAAACAATTCTTACTCTGCAGATACAGTAAATAATGATTACATTTGCAACCGTTCTTAAATATATCGGAAGTGATCTATTTGCATAGAAGTTGATCAACGTTTAGTTGTAATTGTGCTTTGTAACTGATTTCTAGTTTGACATGTTTGACCTCTCCATGCAGCTGTAAATTTGAAGTGAGTTGCACTGTTTGTCCGCTGTTCCTGTTGTTCAATGCAAATATGTCACAGTGTGTTAAAGCTTCTCTTTCCTTGTTTGAAAAGCTCTGCAGACAGAGTTTCCAATGAAAGGCTCATCAAAGAGCACCTGAGAGACATCATGAGGACCGAAGACCTGGACAACCTCACGTCTAAAATGGTAAGACGTACGAGCGAGGGACCGAGAAGAAGTTCATCCTGAAACGGCAGGTTCTCAGACCAGCAGGAGGTTAAATAATTAATGAATGTGCAATTTTTATTTATTTATTTTTTTTTTGTTTTGTTTCTGCAGGTGCACACTGCTTTGGAGTCCAGGATAGGGTTTGATATGAGAATCTACAAGGAGTACATTGATAATGAGATCTTGGTTACCATGGCTCAGATGGACAAACCCTCAAAAATATTTGATTACCTTTACCTGGTAAGTGTTTGTGTACCATAAGGCTGTAGTAAAGCTTACCACCAGAAAGAGGGCTTTCCCTGCTACAGAGGTCGACAAACTGATAGGCAAAATAAGCTTTTGCCAGGATGCTGTCACGTGACCTTAACTTCCTCTTTGTGGGAGATTGTGTGTCGACAGCGATAGGGAAGACAGCTCTGCGGCCCCTTTCCGCTTTCTTGTCCGTTTCACTAACTTTCCTTTTTAAATTGTTGTTTCAGGGCTCTGAGTGGAACGCTGCTAACTTTGAGGAGCTACAGAAAAACAAGTTGGTGTTTGTTCTCGCTACCAAACTATCCCTACAGTTCTGTCTGAATGTCTCTGTGTCAGATTGTTTAATGATGTGTATAACTCAGAGCTACGCATTTTGTTTTTGGTGAGTCACTAACCTGCTGCTTCTTGTTTTTCAGTGTCGGCTACATTCTGAATGTCACAAGGGAGATTGACAACTTCTTCCCAGAGTCGTTCTCTTACATGAACATCAGAGTGTATGACCTGGAGGCTACTGACCTGCTCTCTCATTGGCCGGACACGTACAACTTCATCGACTCTGCAAGGTGGAGCTCATTCACCAAACACAGTTTAAAACTGATAAGTCATTAGGATAAAATGTCTCCCATACAAGTGTGCTCTCTCAAAATACAAACCAAAGGCAACTATTTAGCAAAAAATAAAAACTATTAATGCTTTAAAATGGCAAGTACAAAACCTAATTATATGTTCTAGCTCGCCAGTGGATCTGGCCTTTATTTGTACTTCTATAAATTTTCAAAACTCTTTGATAATTCTCATTGCGAAGCTCCATCACCAGATAAAACTAGATAAGTTGGCCTGTTTGATGTTTACAACATTTAGGTGAGATATGTTGCAATTTGGACTTTGTCCTGGATTTGTTTGAACCCTTGACACAAATAGATAATCTCTGAGACAAACTTTGACATCAGTACGTTGATGGTATGAAGTTCTTTTTTTTTTTTTTAAATCTAGGCCACCTCTGCAATTTGAAATTAATAAAACTCTCTGTAGTTTGACCTAAAATTTCACCTGACAGACACATCAGTGAGTCTGTCACAATAAGCAGTTCATCAGTTAATCATCTGATTAATAAACTGAGCTCAATAATTTCCCTTCTGATACAAAATTGAAGGGCGATTTTGTTTAGACATCATAGTCCATTTTATTCATGGTTTATACTGCGCGTGCTTTTTATTTTTGCTTAATTTATTGTTTTTGGTTGTTTAATTTTGGATATTTAAAATATCTCCCAGTTCCAGAAAGTGACGTCATTGTAATTTCTGAGACAATTTATTGTTCTGTAAAATTTGTTGTTGTAACAAGCCTACGGATCAGCACTAAAAGAGACAAAGACAACTTCTCTATTTTTAAGTTTATTCAATTTTAGAGTGTCTGATTTTTAAACTCTGAGTTCACTTTAGCAGTCTCGTCTGAAGTTTGCCCCTGTAAGCGGCATCTCTTGTTGGAACGCGTTACATTGTAGTCATGCCTCAGTTTCCGCAACGCTCTCAGCCTCTTGATTGATTGCCCCTCCTCTATGTGTCACAGGAAGAGCGGACAGGCAGTGTTGGTGCACTGTAAGATGGGAGTGTCTCGTTCTGCATCCACGGTGATCGCCTACGCCATGAAGCAGCAGCACTGGTCTCTGGATGAGGCGCTGTCTTACGTTAGGGACCGGCGGTCCATCGTCAAGCCCAATGACGGTTTTCTGAAGCAGCTGCAGACGTACAGCGGTATCCTCAACGCAAGGTGGGATCCGACTCTGTACGAAACGCCATGCTCTCTCAAAAGAAGGACTGATATAAACGTCTGTCCATTTTGATTCGGTGAAAGTGACGAGCTGTGATGTGTTCATCTTTGCAGCCAGCAGCGTCACAGCGCTCTCTGGAAGCCAAGACAGAAGTCAGTCCGAAAGGACAAGGGAGAGCAAGTCGACAAGCCAGGAGGGGAGGACGACGATGAGGACGAGGAGGATGAAGACGAGGAGGATGATGCAGACAGTCCAGATGAAAAAGATTCGGTCAGCCCAGATGAGAAAAATAATTCAGAGGAAGAAGAGGTAATTCTATCATGATTAAGAAAAATATTCAGCATTTTCAAACCGACTGATTGATCTCTTTTGATTCTCAAATACATTCAGGTGTTTGAAGAACCAAGTCCACAATCAGACAAGCTCCAGCTTCCCAGGCAGGAAGGAGCAAGTCCTGTTACCACTATAAACGAACCAGACAAGGTGAGCCGATTAGAGTTTTTCACTTACGGCGCTGCTGCAGACATCGATTTTTTTTATTTTTTTTTTTACTACGTCTCTTTATTCCACAGGTTGTTCCAAGTGTGAGCCGCAGTGGCAGGATGAACCTCTTCTCCCTCATGCAGTCCATAAGCGAATTAGATGACATGGACAGTGGACACGAACCGGTAAACAAGATGCTTATTCTCATCCTGACTACAGTTTAGTTTCAGTAAAATAATTTCCTAAAATACAGGGTTTTTTGGGCCAAATTTTGTTGGAATTTTCTGCAAACATGCAGATTCAGTTTGTCTACAGATGGGTAAATTTCATCATTTATAGCATCATGCCTCTTATGTAAAATTATTGTTAAAGAGAACCTACAATGCTTGAACTTTGTGTAAGAACAAAGATAAGAAAAGTTATTTTAGTATTGAATTAGAAACAGGTTTCTGTTTTACATTCAGAAACAGAAGTAAGAACTTTCAGCATCGGCTGTGGAAATGTAACTTGGTGAAACTATTCTGAGTGAGAGCTTTCTGATGATTCCTCTTCTGAGAAATGCCCCCCCAAAATAGTCTGTCTGAATATTATTGTGTTCCTCATAGTTTCCAGAGTTTGTCTGGTATAAATATTTTGAATTTGGAATCATTTTTTTCACTTTGAAAATCACACCACTACATATCAAGAACTATTTAAATAGACCAACACAAAATATCTTATCATTCTGAAAGGGGAAAGAAAATATAGTTTTTATTTTTTGTAAGCAAAAGGGCTCCTTGCTTCCAATACCCCTAAATGAAATCCAGTTCATTACCTTGAAAATAGTAAATGGTCTTTGTGTGATAAAATATTATCATAGGTCAGGGAGGAAATTGTGGGGAAGTTTAAAGCAGGATTAGTTTATAAAACATGAAATGTTTCTGCTGCCTGATCATTGATATGTCATTTTAAAATGTCCAAGTAGAGCATTTTCATATTTTTTTATAAATTCAAGGACTACATAAAAATATATAGTCAGCAAACATACAGATTCATGCCGACGGGTAGAAAAATTCTACTAAAAGAATGACCTTCATAGGTTTGAGCCACTGGATTTCCCACACCATTAAATATAGAAATTCACAACAAACTGTTTATTCCGTCCAAAGCTTCCTGGCAGTCCGAGACGCTCTCCAAAGCAGCGGAGGCGCAGCCACGGCCGCCGGGGGCTCACACACCAAAAAGCTTGCGTTGACGTGTCACCGGAGCCGCGCTCCCTGCCAGACAGCGGTCAGAGCAAGAACTGAAGCGAACAAGGAGCGGGACTATCAGAGGGACACGAGAGGGACAGGGATCAATAAAGGAAATCCCAAAAGTGATGAATCCAGGAAACATGCCAAGGAAGTTCTGTTGAAGTTATAATTTGTCTCACCAGCCCTTCATTGCACACCTGAGCTCCTACTAATACCTGGTTCGTTTTGATGAGGTTCTCTCTGCAGTACTGCTGTACCTGTGGCAGGCAGGATTTCATATAGCTGATTTCACACTAAGTGGTATTACGGTTATAAAGTGTTGTCATTATGACTCACAAGAGCCTCCTTCTGCCCTAATGGAGCTCTCCCTTCAACACTCCAGAGAGCTCTATGCAATACGTGTAATCTCTCGTTCTCTGGCAAACACCGGGTTTCAAACTGCCACTTCTTCACATCTTTTTTTCTTTCCAAAAGATATTTCTCGATCTCTGATGGAAGGATTTTACTGTATCTAAGCTGTGCATTACGGACCACGTTAAAAGGCCAGTTTTATGGCGCATGCCTGATTGCCAAACTGTTTTTTTCTACATGCCAGTGAATATATTTAAATGAAAAGCTAATGTAAGGAACAATTGTAAACCATTTTATTTTTATTCTAATGTGTACACCAGGACTGCATGAGTGCCTTCAACCTGAGAATGACATATTTGCTGGTGTTTTTATGTTTTTACTATGAGGAAATTGTCCCATCTTGTATTTTTCCTACAGTGTCTCACTTGGCTTCATCAATGTGACTTCCAGAGGTTGTGCTCATTTAAAATACATAGATATCCATATATAATTGCTGGTGATCTGGGTGCATGTTTTTGTGATTATATACCAGCCTGTGAGACCAAATTGTTCAGGTTTGTTTTGTATTTATATGGACTTTATTATCCACCAGATGCTGATGTGGAATGTTATTTCATGCTGGTGTTCTTGAGTACAACCAAGCTAAGGCTTAATTCATTAAACCTGCATGTGCACAAATGTAAAGCATTTACATGCACTTTATAATCCCACACTGTTCACACTGCCTGAGGCAACCCTGCACTGTACCGTGATTGGTAACTTTAAGTTGCACCCAAAGCTGATCTGTTGTAAGTTCTTGGCTTTCTCCACCTTCACTCTTGTTTACGAAACATTCAGAGTGACAAATAAAGAAATCACACTCCAAACATTTAGTCTCTTTATTAAACCACAAGAGCTCATGTAAAACACATTATTATTCAAATTCTCATAATTTTGCCATTTACTGTTGTCTCTCTAAAGTAACTATTTGTACAGTAATAACAGAACTTGTTTTAAATGCAATAACATTTATAATACCCATATATATGTGACAAATGAAGCTCAAATTTATGTCCCAACATATTTTCTTCTGGGTTCACTGAGGATGACTCCTCCCTGCTTCATTGCAGCTCTGAAGGCTTGAACCTGCAAGAAGGACATGCATTTACTTTGAAACAGTGTGAATTAGTGACTGGTTAATGCAGAGTCATGAAACGTTTGGACACATTGACAAAAAAACTTTTGATACTGTGCCGATACTGTGTCACTGAATACTGACCCCTGCTGGACCTTAAGAATACCTGCAGGCAAATTAGTTGATGCTGTCAACACTGATTTGATGACCTAGTATACAAGTCATTGTATTTTAGATTCCATTATTTTATATCTTCATTTTAATTAGAAATATTTTTATATACAGTCAAATAATGTGAACATGTATCATGTGAAAATCCGAGAAAACAAGTTGTAAATACGGATGCATGCAGACAGAGTTTTTCCTAAGACTTATTTTAAAAAATACATTTTTCCAACATTTTGAAATATGGATCGCTACTTAGGATCTGAAAGTTTGACCCATCTATTTTCAATGTGAATCATTTTTACAAATAGACAACACAATTATCTTTAGAATCAAAGGTCATCCATCTCCTAGAAGTAGTAAAATTCATTGCACAATGTCAGTGGAAGCAGTTATTACACAACAAAATGCAACAAAAAAAACAAAAAAAAACATGAGGCCTTCAACGCAAAGCAATCCATCAGATTCTGCAATACTCACTCCATCGGATCGGTAGTCCAGGGAATGGCCCGGTACACCATCCTCATGATGCCCGCCTGCTGGCATCGATGCGCCAGCACCTCGCCCACAGCCTGACATGCCGCCACGCAGTTTGTGGACGCCAGCTCCTTCTTCACGGCCCACTCTTTGGTCGAGCAGGTCAGCACTGGGACGGGTGACGTGCAGGAGAACACTTCTGCTGTGACGTGATGTTGACTGCGAGAAAACATCAACCTGAAAAGATGAAGGAAACAGAAGTAGATGGTGTAAAGATTATTTTTATTTAAAATGTTATTCTCTCAAGATGAAAAAACATACTTTGGTCATTGAAAAGAATGAATTTGGGTACGCAAGTTTACTTTTATTATGGGTGTGTCTAATCCAAACACAAACAAAATATCCAATCTTTCACCTGGAAAATGAACAGTTCAGCTAAATCAGGGGGAATCCAAAATTAATATTACTATTACTATTAATATTATTAAGTTCCCAGTGAGTGGATGAAAGCTATACATGTCCTAATATGAATCGAATGAACACAAACATGCAATACAAGCTTACAAATATGTTTATGTATATTTTTTTTGTTTCAATATGTCTCACACTTTGTTTTAATTACACAGATAATTAATGTATTAATAATAATATCCAAAGATTCTCTTTCTACCTGTGGTAGAACTGCTGGTGAGGCCAGCTGGTCTTCCAGCCCCGGTCCTTCACAGCCAGCGCCAGCTGCTCCAGGTTCCGCGGGTTTCTGTTCACGAAGGTCGGGTTGACGGCTTCGTTTTCATTCGGGGTGGGCTCGGGCCGAGCTGCAGCCTGACTCAAACACCGAGCTGGTACCAGGAACAGCTAACCAGTCAGTAACAGCAGCGACTCAATGGCAGCAGGACTGTTTGTTGACTTACCCGAGAGCTTAGAAGCGACACCAGAACCACACCGCTGACTTTGACCCATCAACAGCCGAACACTCCGATTAATTTCCCTCAAAGCCATCTCTGTTTGACCTGTTAAACAGCCAAATTCAGTTTGTCCGTGGACATCTAGGCACACTTTGTGCCCTTAAGATAATTTCAAACCAACTCCCCTTTTTCCTACACACTATTTTATAAGTTTTCACCGTGACAGAGGGAGCGCCATCTTTGAGACTGGAATCATATCCGGTTCACTTGACTGGGTGTTACTTGAAAAGAAGCACGGATAGAAACAATCGATTATTCCGAAAAAGAGAAACGCGGGAGGGATAACTTTGTGTGACATGTCTGTTTTTATGCTTAATTCTTCATAAACCAGTGGGGGGAAAAAACACATTTAAATTTACTCTTTCTTAAACTTTATCTTCAAACAATAAGGAAGCCTTTTTGGTTAGATTAACACCGAATTTATTTATTTGGACTCAGGAGACTGTCCCCTTGAACCCTAAACCTATCCTGAAACATGGTGGTGAGGGAATCATGGTTGTAGTAAATGCTCTCAATTCAATCTGATTAAATGTACTTTGTCAAGGACAAAAATGTGCTCAATGCTGGTAGCAGGATACCACAAAAGATTTGCAGCTTGAATGGCAACAAACAATAAAAAGGCACCTGTTTGCATTTTACTTAGGGCTTTTGGTCTAAATGATGTTGAATACAAATGCATTGCAAGCTTTTCTTCTTTTTTTTTGGGATTTGTACTTATAAAATCATTTTTAAATGTATATTTCTTAAATATAAAACCCCAATGAATATAAATATTAGAAAAGCTCAGAGGGAGTGAATGTTTATATACATGAGTTAAAAAAAAAAAGGTGAAATTTAAAGTATTTAAGAAATAACAGAAAACAAGGATAATTGCTAATAATTTAACCTCCAACTTTGTTGTCAACTTCATTGAAAACTTTAAATATTTAGAGCATTTCATTTAGGAACAAGGTGATTTTCAACGCCAGCTTATTTGTTGTAATGGTTACAGTAACCAGACTTGCGTACTTCCCACATTTTTGATCACTTTATAAAACCAACATTTTACAACAGAAAGAGTGGATTAGCAGCAAGTCTGAAAAAAAGAAAGTAATCAGAAAACAAACTTTTATTTCATTTTCAATTTATTTAAATGTATACAGTTAAATGGCAAAGAAAAGAAAAAAAAGACAAAAATGTCGACTGAATGGTTTTGTAGTGGCGTGACAACAGCAGCGGTGATCTAAACGTAACGCCTACATAAACAACTGCAATAAGGCACTAAACATGTTGGGACATGATCATGTGGGAAAGAGACTTTGGTTTATGAACATCATTCCGACTGAAACATTCATCAAGTCATCAGTGTCAAGATTCCCTTAAACAGCAAAACAGACTCATGTTGCAGATGTGCTTTCCCTTTTCTTTTCATAATTCATGTTTGTAATTCATTCAATTAGAGAGCATTGTGTAACACTGTTTAAAATATTACAAAGGGGATCCGAAAGAATATTTTTATACAATAATGTCATAATCAAGTGGACGCATTTTTTTTTTTTTCCTATTGATGTAAATATAACAGTCAGCATTATTCATCATGATTATTGTGCAAATTAATTTCACCATTTCATGGCATACAGGCAAAAGAATACCATTAAGATTCACTTATATTTCTGTTAATTGAACTGATTTGTACTTTTTGGCCCATCATATAGCAGCTGAAGCGTGGATTAAAGAGTTGAAAGAGAATGGACTGAGTTTATAGCCCGTCCCGCTGTAGAACTTATTCTGAAACTCCACCCTGCAAAAGAGACGACGTAAGGATTAAAAATGAACAAATGCCGCGCAACACATGGCTCTGATTTTACTGTTAAATCACCAGAACAATCTGTGAAAAATAAATTCAGTGAAACATTTTTCTCTTCCTTCCTCACATCCTTACCAGTGCAGACGGAGCGCGTGCAGGAAAGCCGAGAGCCCCTCCATGACCAGGAGGATGGAGACGGTCAGCACGGCGAAGGCGGCGAAAATCACAAAAAGCAGAGCCGAGCCGACGTAGCCCTCCCACTTCAGCGCCAGACGCATGACCATGACCCACAGCACCTCGGACAGCTCTGTGGAGACAACAGCAGTGACTCACAGTCACAGAGCCACGAGTGGTTGGAAATAAACAGATGAATACCAGACTGGGCAGGTTTGACTCCAAAGAGGAAGTCATGTGTGTGCTAGTACTAACGTGCGTGAGCCAAGCTAAGGGCCCAGAGCCGCAGGTAGGAGGCCGTGTTGGAGATGCAGCCCAAGCAGTACTCGATGGTGTGGATGGCCTGATGCATGAACACATCTGCAGCATCAAACTCCTGCGGGCGACGCGGTTTGGATCGTCAAATTAGAAGCACGAGTGCAGCAAAGAAAATTTAATCTGCTTCATAAATTCAATCAGTTACCTCCTCGTCAGCCGGGCCGCCCTCCACCTCCCCCTGCCGAGTGTTGACCGAGCCTTCGTCATCCACCAACGGCCGTCTTTCCTCGTCCTGATATCACAAAGAGTCCAAATATAGCAAACGATGCACTTCACAGTCTAAAAATAGATTAAAAAAAAAAATAAAAAAAACCCTGAAGACTTACGATGTGTTGCCGCCGTTTGGATTTGAATGCGACATATTCACACAGGGGTTTCCCCAGCAGGAGGACAGGGACTGAACACAGGGCCAGCACCACCAGGACCTTCTGAACTATTAGCTGCACAGAGAGAACAAAAAAAACATGTTCAACAACAACAACAACACAGCAGCCAATGCAAGAAATCTACTCATATTAGTTGATACAAATACCTTGGGAAAGTAGTAAACATGTTTTGTCTAATAAACTGAGCAACGACTGCAGCACTGTTTGCTATTATGGATGAGTATATAATTGGATTCATGTGCTTGTAATAAACTTGGAATCTGATCTCGGACAGTGATCTGATTGAGAGCATCACGCTTACAGAAAAAACTAACCTTACGCACATGAGTGAAACAAGCATGAAGTACATTATAGTTACTTTGTGCATTAAAAAAAACAAAACAATTTTGTACATTTCCAGCAAAATGATCCAAATTTTCAAATAATTTAATCGCATTACAACCTCAAACAAAACAAAGAAATGCACGAAGTGGAATGACAATGATAAACATCCAAGACATTCTATGAAAATGTCAAATTAAATGTTCGAGCGCGGCAAAGACACAGCCTAGATACATCATTCCTCCTGATCCTACAGCATATTGACTCCAGGCAGCGGAATATGAATCCACAGAATTTAATGGTAAAAAAATTTTTTTTAGAAAAATATATTTTGCTTCATTTTCAAAATGATACACCTTGTTGTGTTAGTCGATCATATAAAGCCTCAATACATTGTAGTTTGTGGTTGTAAAGTGATCCAAATAGTTTTTGGAAAGCAAAGTAAATATCAAAACTCCGCATGTATATTTAAAAAAAACAAAAAAAAAACAAAGATCATAAGCAGAATCTTTATATTGAACAGGGAAACAAATAAATTCAGCATCTTCCCGAGTGCTGAGTAAATGAGCACACTGGCCTCCACTGCATATGCAGCTGTTGTGTTGGAGCACACACCTGACCCGTGTACAGCTGGGGGTTCTCTGGGTTGTCTGTGAACAGGAACATGTCTATGAAGTGGATCAGTATGCTGGGAGCGATTCTGGAATTAGCAGGCGTGTAGACGATCCATTTAAAGACCACCATGAAGACGAGGTACCCGAAGAGGCACAGCATAAAGAACAGCTCTGGGATCAGCACAAAGAAGATGCTACTGATTTTGCCAAAGTGCCTGAAGAGAAACAGCGAGACGGAAGTGAAAATCAACTCTGCAGGAAACAGAAACCGGGGCAGACAGACGTGAGAGGAGGAGACGGATCACTGACCAGTAGTTAAAGAACGACAAGCAGACTCCAAATGTCATGTGAATGATGCCGATGATGACTGACATCTTCATCTTGTATGAGTTTAGGAAGGTTAGCTTGTTGTTAGCCAGGCCCCAGACCTGACAACAATAACAAAAAGGCAAAATAAGACTGGCTTCCAGTCGGTATTTAATTAAAAAGAAATGATTAAGGATCTGACGGCTGTACCGGGTCGATCCCGAAGGGATATGGGCTGGTGAAAACCCCGGTCACGTTCGGATCCATGGACAAGAACTGGTTCCCCTCCAGCACCGACGAGCTGAAACAGACAACATGAACGCAAGAAATACGGTGGGTTAGTGATAAAACAAAGAAAAACTGTGTGGTTAAACAATTTTAAGACTTGTCCTCACTTCCAGATGTTCTTGTCAAACATTGGGCCGACGTGCCACCCCGAGTTGAAAGTTTTTATGCCTCGGCTGAAACACTCGTTGTAAATGGCTCCTGTGTAGATGGAGAAGAGGCCCATCAGCAGAATCAGATAACGTCCTCCGAACATCATCCTCCAGATCTGGAAACAGAAACACGTTTCGCTTACAGCCAAAACCTTGGAATGCCCCACTCCAAATGTCTTAAACTAATTAAAACCACTTTCAGAAGAGCAATGTTTGATTGGATGAATGCGTCACTTGGCTAATTTCCATTTCATTAGGAAATATGAATAAAACACAGACAGGATATAAACTTCAACGAGAGATGAACTCAGGAAAAAGCATTTCTTTGAAATATTGAATTCAATAACTATAGCTTAGCAATGATTTTTAATTTATTGCTCTAGTTTCCATGAAAAGATAAACAACTAAATTATTTAATCTGATTTTTAGATCAAATCTAAAACTGCTTCAGAACCTATTAAAGCAGAAACAGACTTGGTTAATTCACATTCATATTTTGTTTTCCAACCATTACTCTACGAACATCAATAAAAATAAAAAATCTAATTGCTGAATTAAAAGTTGAATTATGCTCCAAATGCATACGTTTAGATGCATTTAAACGTATCCTTCGTCTCCTTTACCAGAGACGGAGGAGAAAGAAAGAATGAAGTGTACCTCATTGTTGTTGTTTTTGAGTTTGGGGTCTTTCTCCTCCAGGACCATCCAGAGGGCAGCCAAAGACATGAGTAATCCATGACCCACATCCCCAAACATCACAGCGAAGAGGAAGGGGAACGTGATTATGGTGTACACCGCTGCAGAGGCACAGGGAGAGGAAAAACAAAAAAAAAGAAGAAAACGGTTGAACAAATTGGCTGCTTTTGATCTCCGCTTTAACAGAGTCATTTGATGGATAAAATGACAGAGACAGACCTGGATTGACCTCCCGGTAACTGGCCACACCGTAAGCATCAACAATGTTCTGGAAACCAGCTGTGAAGGAGTTGAGGGGGAACAGAGTGGGAGGAGGGGTGGAGCAGGGCAGGCGGTTGTAGAAGGAGTCCACGCCGCTGCCACTCTTCCTCTGAAGATGGAAGACGAAGCAGAACATCAGTTTTTTTTTTTTTTTACTAAATCTAACCTCCAGCAGCATTGCACGTCTCTGATTTGCTGCGTCCATCTCACCCCTCCTTCTCTGAGGGCACTCTGCAGCTCCGGCAGCTTGGCGGTGGGACACCAGGCCTCGGCGATCAGGCACTTATCAGTCACAGAGGGGCTGCAGAGGTTCAGCACCAGCTGGATGGCCTTGCACTTCTGGACCCGGACCTTCCACTGAGGCAGGAGAGCCACGGCTCGCTGCAGCAGCTGCTGCAGAAAGGCTTCGGTCTGAGACAGCACCTGCAAACGCGACGAGGAAGTGAAAACAGGGAGTTTAGCAACACGCTGCCCAGAGAAGACATAAAAAAAAGGAACATTTCCGCACAGTCTAAACACATTTGGTACTTTCGGGGTTTTCAAAAAGAGGCAATGCTGGTATTGATGCCACAATACCAGCAAAAAAAAAAAAAAAGGCACTCACTGATTTGATGTCTTCAATCCGACCTTGAAGGCCCTCCAAAATTTCTTCTCTCTCTGTTGTGCTCTCTGGATATGCAAATGTCTGCGTGTGGAAGCTGCTCGATGTAAAAAAATTTAATTAAATTTAAAAAAATTCAGCCTGATCAGAAATGAGAGAACACTTTAACTGGAAAGTAAATAAATAATCCGATAGATGCACAGGTTTCCCCACCAATCACAAATCTTCTTCACTTTCTGTCCGATCTGATCTCCCCAAAACGAGATCAGGAAAACGGTCCACTGCACCATTTCTCCCTGAAGACCAAGAGGCAGAAAAAAGATCCAGTGGGAAAAACAGAAACGTGTTACATTTAAATGAAACTAAATTAGAGCTGCTGTCCCCAAGCTCTTACCGTGTCTGGGTGCTCAAGTCGATCGTCCATTTCTCTAAAATCCACGATGATGTAACCGCGACATGCCCGCCATAGCAACCGTTCAAACGAGGGGACCTTCCAAGGATGAACCACTCCTGCAACAAAGCTGAGGCACAGAGGAAGATGGGATTTAAAAAAAAAAATAAAAAATCTAAATCTTTGAGGAAAAAATAGAGAGGAACCCATCAAGGTTTCCTTAGTTGACGTTAATATCCAAAGCAGAAGAAAGTATCAATGATCAGATAAAATAAGTGGAAAAATTGGTCAAACTTGAAGTCTGGCTGCTTGATCTGTGCGTCGCTAAAAGAAAAAAAATGAAGAGGAAACAGCAGAGATCTACCTAAGGCGGATATCTTGGCGGTGATCAAACAGGCCGTGGCTTTCCAACACAGGTGGTGGTCCCTGTCAACGGAAGGTGGAAATTGTTTGTTTTTTTTTACCTTTTGCTCCATCATTTTGAAGAAGCTCTAATAGCAATGTCTAGAGATCACGTGTGTAAAGACCTGCGTGGCTGTGAGCGAGTGCGTTTGCGTCAGGACTCCTTTGTACTGGCAGAGCTGCGTGAGCTGAGCCCGGAGGCTGTCTCTGTTCCTGGACACCTGGAGGCAAACAAACCGGACGTGTCCCGCCAAACGTTACATAACAACGCAGCTACACCACGACGGAAGCTCGTCGGCACGAACTCGCAGTCGTGTTTTTGTTTTTACCTCTCTGAGCTCTCTCGCCAGCCTCTCACTTTCCTCCTCGATGGTGATGAGTTCACGCGGCTGAGGGGCCGAAGGCACCGGAATCGGAGGGGGCAAAGGGCGCTGCAGGGGCGGTTTCAGGGAGCGATTGATCTCCTGCTCCAGAAAGGCTGAGGGACAATGCCAAAACGATGGAAATAGATTAAAATATACAACTCTTTTCAGGATTCATAGCTGAGGGCTGAGACAGCCACTGAGAAGCATCGGTCTTGTGGTAGGTGAACTATGTCTGCCTCAGCATGGCCAATATCCAACTGATGTGGGATCATTATCCTGCTGAAGGACCCTGTGATCAGTTTTTTGTAATTCACTACTCAAGCCGTTTTTATTTAAAAAGTCAGCATGAGTCAAAGATTTCATGATTTCTTGCACATGCCTGAGCCTTTGGAAGAGATCCAGATCCTGACATTTTGTTACAAACAAGCAAAGCTCAATTTTAATCAGACCAAAGAACACATTTCCAGTTAAAGACCGAGTAGATTTTTACTTCCTGTTCACTGTGAGTGGTGGCAAGACAGACTTAGGTCCTCGTCCAGCGATCTCGCAGTTCCAGTTGTTTTTAAAGTATTGATTATTACTCTCACTGTTTGTATGTGTATCTATAGGTCAGGCAGGTTATTATGTCTTACCTATTCTATGCAGTCTTTTGAAGAAGGGTTGAGAGAGGAATTACAATATATATTTCACTACAGAAAGTCAGAAATGAATAACTCAACCTTTGAAAATGCTTAAGTTGCATTTATTTAATACTAACCAGGGTTTCAAAAATGATTACTTATTTTCTAACATGGCATTTTTTCCCCCCTCACTCAGTGACTGTCCTCAGGTTATTTTTCTGTGAGATTATGTTCCCGTTGTACTGTATGAATCTATTTTAAGACTTCTGACGCATCTCCATCACGGTGTGCCTCTATAAAGCATTCGGGGGAAATGAGTCGGTCCTTACAAAAAGTCTTCTCGAGCTCTTCACATCGCCTGACCTCGCTGACAAACTTCCTCTGGAAGGCATTCACGTTAGGATTCAACTAGAAAGATACAAAAAAAAAAAAAAGAGGAAGACGGCAAGAGGAGTTATTTGTGTTCACCTTGTCACAAAGAAGGTAATAAAATGTTGGTGTGTCTAGCAAACCATTCAACTTAGAGTAACTGAAAGGAAGGCAATTCTTTTAACAGTGATATTAATCAATTGTTTTAATAGAAGACAATATAATGAAAATAAAGACAAAAATCAATCAGCAACTTGCAGATGAAAAAAAAAAAAAAAACTTTTTTAACTCGGATCCTATATCACGTCGACGCAAAACTACAAATGCTCACTGTATTTGACTTACATCTCTAAACTCCACCAATCCCAGCTCTCCCAGTTCGCTCACACAGTTATAAGCCGAGCCGGACTGGAGGAAGAGCTGCACCAGGCACACTTCCTCACTTCGAAACAGGGACCCCATAACTGCAAACATAGAGAAAACCAATAGCACTTCCACTTTCAAATCGCAACACAAAACAAAACGCTGTTGTTTGGGCAAAGAAATATGAACACTTTTTATTCAGCAAAGGACAGAAAGGCATTGATCCGTCAAAAAGAAAGTCCAAAAAGAGGATATGAGTTTGGTTGGTGCACTAAAAGATCAACTGACAAAGCAGCAATTTATGAGTGGACGCTTACAAACGGGAAGTGGCAGCTTCTGCTGTGGAGATCATCAGGTGGAATTTCCATTTTTGCAAATGTATGTCAATAATACGATGAGTGTAATTCCACTATTTATTTATTCTCCAAAAATGAAAAAAAAAAAAAAAACCCAATCATGTACTTGATGAATATACATATATAAAGTATATTATTCTATCTCAACTGGATTGAGATGTTTGAGAGACATGTTTATTTTTTACCAAGAGATATCTGGTCTCTCTAATTATATTTTCTATGTATTTTTGAAGGCTCTGGTTTTGTTCTGCTCGTCTCAGGTCAGTCACAGAAATCATCTGACAGAAATCGATTTAACAAACAACTCTGTGTGATGGACAATAAATGCATTAAGGGTGAAAAAAAAAAAAAAGTAAATTAATCTTAACAGAAACTTTCTCTGGGGATAAAGACCTTGTTGATAGGGGTTTTTTTTTTCCCCTCCTTCCACATTTTCTTTTGAGTTTCGTTGTCACCACAGTTCAGTTCCAGAGAAATAAAGCAATGAAACCAACAGCTTCAAATGAATAAACTTACCGCATTCTTATCGTATTGACAAAACGGGAATATAAATGTACAATACGTTGATTTTCAAAGCGACAGTAACAGCAGTTAAGGTGGGAAAAGTAGCTCCCTGTTAGCAGTAAACAAAGCTAAATCAGAACTGCCTCACCTGTCCTCCTCCTGGACCCCTCTGTGTCTCCTGTGGACACGCTCTGCGGCCGTCCTGGACGGTACCGATGGACAAACCTGGATAAAGTGGAGACGTTTTTCTAGGTTCCGAGGTGAGTTATGTTCTCTGGGCTCCCATTTCCCGTTCATGAGAGTCACGTTACCCCAGGACTCACGTGATCCAGGACTTTCCTGATCTTCCCTAGTTTCACCATTAGGGGGCGACGTTTTGTGCCGCAGTGATGTCACGCTTCATCTTGCGCTTTTATGTAGAATATAATTTTTTTTTTTAAATTCATTTAAGGGAAATACATTATTTTAATTAATTTCATACTGACATGCACAGGCACTGAAAACACACTTAAGATCAAATCATTTTAGACCAAGAACATTTTTAATACATGAATATGGGCTCTAATACCTGCTTAAAACACAGTATTTTCAAAAGCTTGATTAATGGAATATGTTTTTAAATATATGGGTCACCTAAGAAGGGAAGATGATACCCCTTTTTGCAAGCATAATACAAGAGTTTATTCCAGACAATAAAAAAAAAACACAATAAAAAAAAAACACAATTTTAGCAACATAAAAGTAATTCCTCTCATTTAATTAATCAAAAAGACATGTTCATCAAACTCGTGGTCACTTTTATTTTTTATGTAATGAGCTTTTTGTTTTTTTATTTTTAACACCACATGGAGTGTGTAGATATTTAGCACTGCAAGAACAATTCATGTTACACTTCTGCGAGTGGGAGGGGCTTGGTTCGCAATTAACACAGGCTGGCTTGAATGACCATGTTGACCCCTCAGGTCATCCTATCTAATCCCAGTGATCTCAGGACCAGAACCAAACAGCGGGAGGCCGTCTTTCTCTTTCTCACCTCTGGAAATAACTTAAACCCAATATGTGCAAAACGTTCTAGCTCCTTGCAAAAATTAAGACTGAAAATATTAGTAAAAAAAGCAGATATTGTCTTTTTAAAAATTATTTTTAAACATTCATTGAAGTTCTTTGGACGCAATTCTGTTTTTCTTGTAAAGCGCTTTTAACATGTACCGTACATATAAACTTATTTATATGTACAGATTTAAAGGCATGAACAGAGTTTCTCCCCTTTTCTAAATTTGTTTTGTCTTTTTGTGTGTTTCAGATCAGCAAGACAAAAATATCAGAATCATTTCAAAAAACTATCCAAACCAGCTTGCCCGAATTTGAAAAAGTACACTTACAAGTGATAAAGTCACTGATTTATGTACATCAAATGTAAATGTAGACAACATAACTTGAAAAAGATATTTTATTTTATCATCAAAGGCAGAGGTGTATCAGGTACAACAGTAGGTAATGGCAAATGTACAACTGAAAAAAATGTTAAAAATGGAACAAAAAAATAATGACAAATCAAACAAGGAGGAAGGCTAAAAATAAATGAGTCTTCTGTAGATCACTACAGATTTAATTTGATCTTTCCCTACAGATACAGCAATGAAGCTGGTCTACATTAAAAAGCAAAGCTGATCATCACCAGATATAGTTGTTGAAAGAGCAACACTGAACTGTTTCACAATCAAATTAAAACCTCCCTAAAAACAAAAATAAGAAATAATAAAATCAGTAAAACCAGCAGGCAAATAGGACAGAAATTTCCTGTTTGCTACTGTTCTGAAAACCAACAAACAGTTATTCTCATCCTGCTGTATTTCTATGTGCCTGCTTTCCTGTATATGAAGACAAACACAACATCAGAAGTATAATTAACATTGACTTATTTTTTTTAATGACTGTGCTTGGAAATGTTACTCAGTTATAAGTCTCAACTGTTGTTCATCCTGAATTTATTTTCTTTCTACAAACTGTAAAATCTGAGACTTCTGTCCATTCCTGCAGATGTCAGGAACTTGGCATTTTCTCCGAAGGAAACTCCAGTCACCAAACCAGTGTGGTCTGAAAGGTAAACAGAAAAATTAATGGCCATTTGAATATATAGATTTATTGTTACAAACAACAGATGATTGGCATTTCGTCTCCTCACCTGTGAAGTTGAGCACTTCAGACCACTGCTTGCAGATGTAGACACGGATGTCAGACCCGCCTACAGCCAGGTAGGTGCCGCTCTGATCAAAGACCAGAGACTTCACCTGAAAGAGAAACAACTAATCAGTTTCAGAAATAAAAAAAAAGTACAAACAGTCAAGTGCTGCAGCGCCGAAATGCGTTTTCACTTGGTTACCGGCAGCTGGAGAGGACAGAGGTTTTCCTAGCATCTTTATTGTAAACACTGAGCTAAAGGGAGAGTGCGTGGAGCTTAAAATAAAAATGTGACGCAGTGGAAAACAGCTGGATCGTTTCAGAACTGGAAGCAGTTCACTCAGTCTCTAAACTGTTTAAAATGCTTCTGCCAAGGAAGCTTTAAAATGCCTCAGTGCCCAATTTAGAGATTTCACTGACAGTACTATATTTTACGTCGTGTACTTATGAAGTGTTGGAAGTATTTCACGGTTTTTACTGAAATAAGTAAACTAAAGAACAAAAAACTAAACAAGAAAAACCCTCTAACAATAAATGCATTCATTAACAAACAGAGAAAAACACAGATAATGTTTAATTGCAGCTCCCTTTTACTTTTAATATGCTCTACTCTCTCAACTTGCTTAGAATCAGGTTTAAACCATCTCTCTTTCTGTGACAGTGCCTTGTAAAAGTATTCACACCCCTTGAGTTTCTCCTTGTTTGGTCACATTACATTGGAAAGAAGAATTTCCACTGTAGAACTGACTGTGTGTTCAGGGTGCCAAGAGAACCGCTGCTCCAGTTCCAAGCTTTTTACAGCCTCCAACAGTTTCTCTTCTTGTACCAGCTTCCCTTTCTCTGCATCATCCCCACCAGCATGTGGGGAATTGATTTATATAGTGTTAGTGACTTGTTGCAAACCAACAGCCTGACTAATCTTTTCACAAAGCAGCTATTATTTTAGTGGGACTAAAACATAAGTCAGGTCTAACTTATTACAAATGTTTGTAATTAGGTTAGTTTCAAGGTTCTTAGTGAAAGATGATAATACCCAACTTAAAGACTTCATTTCTAATATAGAAAACCCACACAACTTTTTCTGCTAAGTCACAATTATGAAAGATGAGTACTTTTGTAAGCAACCAAAATATCATATTTTGTGGGTGAGAAATGAATACTGCTCCAGACAAAGTCTATAAATATTTCACTTCAAACACAGCAATTTCTTAACACTGACATGTTTAAGAAAAGAGAAATATTAGCCATTTTTACCTCATAGTTGTTGTCCAGAGATATAGTCTTAAAGTTCTTCAGTTTCCTCAGATCCCACAGTTTCACAGAGCTATCCTGGGCACCTAAATAAAATACGGAAAGAAAAAAAAAAAAAAAATCATTTTCAAATAAAAAGAGCAAAAATTCAGAGAGCGTTCAAAGATATATAGGTACTTTGTTACAACATATGGGAGTAAATATTCACTGTGAAACTTGTTTTTGTATAATCTTTACATAAAAATGAATCACAAAGTACACATTCAGCAAGATTTTAGCCAAATACTTATAATACAATACTTTATTGCATCGTTATGTTACTTGAAACAAGATTTATCAAAAGCAGATACACTTACAGCTAGATTGTTTATATTTTACATTTAATCTTTTTAAACTAAATATCAAATGTCATGCAGTCAACCTTCTAGTCCTGATATCTAGAAACTTTCCAGTTCTAATACAGAGTCAAAACAAATAAAAAAAAAAAGATCAATAAAGTGCAAAGCAGAACCTGTGGCCAGATAGTATCCGTTCTCAGAGAAAGCAATGGAGGTCACGGGTCCGGAGTGGCCCGGGAAGTTGGCCACGTTGGTGCGTTCCTTCAGATCCCAAATCTTGATCTGGGAGTCGGCCGTACCGGTGCCAAAAATGAGACCATCAGGGTGGAACTGGGCACAGGTGAGAGCTGTAGAACCAAGAGCAGAATAATCAGTGCCCACTGGGAGACTTGACACACACAACCATCCACTGAGACACTTACCACAGCCAGCACTCTCATCAGTGACTTTGGTGAGGACTCGACCAGTTTGGATGTCAGAAAAGGCCCAGTACTGAAATGGAAAAACACAACTAGGTCAATATAGTGAAGCAGTAGAACTTTGAGGTCTGTTCATGCAGCAAAACCCACCTGATCCTCAGAGGAGCTGAGCAGGTAGTCTCCTGTAGCATGCAGAGACAGCCCGGTGACTCCGGCTTCGTGGGCTCGCACCACCTGAATGCAGTTGCCGCCGGTAACCGACCACACACGGATGGTGGCGTCAGGAGAGGCAGAGAAGACCACAGACTGGAGAGGAAAACAGGTTTGAATAAAATTCTCAGACATCTCTAAAGATCCAACTATTCTTTGAAATAAAAGTCATAAACTCATAAAGAAGAAAGTCACCTGGGATGGATGGTAAATGACAGAGGTGACCTTTTTGGCATGACCTTTCAGAGTTGCCACAATCTGCTCTTCGTTCTTGTCAAACACAACCACGTTCTTATCAGCGCCGCCTGGAAACAAAACCGGTTTATGTCAGAGTCTTCAGGGAATTAAAAATGCGTCCTAAAATTTCTGGTTAAATAATAAAGCAAGCAAAACAACGACGTATGCTTTCAGCGTACCAGTGAGCACTTTGTTGGTGTCTGAGGGACACACATCCAAGGACAGGATACCAGGAACGCTGGCGCTGTGAAGGCCCTGCAGTGGAACCAGAAGGAGATTGTGGTTATCAAAGACACTAAATGATCCAGAGAGGGCGCCAAGTTTCATGACCAGACCAAATCCACACTTACAGCATGCGAGGCCACTTGGCGGTACTTGCTGAGGTCTTCAGCTCTGACCAGCTCTTCTGGGACCGTTTTTCCTCTCTAGTGAAATAGAAGGAAATAGAAAGATAAAGTATAGAGCTTACACAACATAGAGTGCTGACTGCACCTCCACTGGAGGAGAAAATGCTACATATGAAGAAGCAAAAATACCTTCTTTCTCTCTGTGGTGAGAATAGTAGCTTTGTCTTGAAGCTGTGAATGAAAATACGATTAAAACATTTAAAAAAAAAATTAAAATTAAAAACTGTAATAAACTGAACTGAAGTGAGAAAGATCTTACCTTCTGGATGATCTCTGGGGTCATTCCCACCTGTTCGCTGATCTCCATCGGCTCTCCACCGCCACCCTAAAAATGGAAGGAATAATTCAACCTCATTAATAAATAAATCATGAAGATGAGGGGCTATTATTAAGACCATTTACAAGTAAACTCCAAGCTACTCACAGCAGCAGCTGGCTGGGAGGCCGGCACAGCCTGAGGAGCCACCAGTCCAGCTTGTGGTTTAAGCGTAGCAAGAGCTGTGAATTAGAAAAGAAAAAAAAGCAAAACAAGAAGTTTATCACACTTATCAAACACATGTCACAAAATACGAAGCTGGTTAAAAAACCCCCAACAACAATCCTGCTGCCATCTATAAGCAGACCTTCTCTTGCAGCAGTGACCTCCTTGTTGAGTCGAGCGATGACTCTGCAGGCTGCGTCGTGCTGATACAGGGCATGTGAGAGTTCCTGGCGAGTCGTCTGCAGCTGCTGCCGCAGAGTGAAGCTATGCAGCATCACAGCATCCTACGACACAACACAAGGCAGGATTGAGTCAGTTTTTTAGTTGGTACTGAAGACACTAGTTAGCATAAGCTGCTGATAAACAGGAAATGCTAACATGACTTTCAGAAATTACTCAAGAAACATGTACTGTTTACAAAGGGCATGTATTAAATTACTTGCATTTCCGGTTCCATTTAAAACTTTAGAGATGCAAAATAATTATTGATGATGAAAAGCAATATCTGAACCATACGTAAGTATAAGTAGATTTTCTGACTGCAGCACTCACCCACTCATCTTGAAGTGACTTGAGAATGGCAGGGATGCTTGTAGCTGATGGAGCCTTTGGTCTGATTGGATGAGTCACTGAAACAAACAAAACAAAAATAAATCAGTTTTCATTTGACATATTGGCTTATGAGCAATTTTAGACATTTATCGTCATTCAATCATCATTAGCTATGAAGAATTTGTTTAATTTGTAAGGAGGCAATATAGCCACATCATGGTGCTTAACTGGCAAGAAAATTGGCCTGACCTGAACAAGAGTTGATAATGTATGTGCTGTTGTCAGGAGAAAGATGAGACGCCAGAAACAACTTTGCACATTAACTCAAGTCCATCAGCACATCTCACTGATGCAAACGCAGCCTCACACAGTTCAGTAGGTTTCCATTTATTATAAATCATCGTAATACATTCCTATATGTAATAAATCAACATTTAAGTTCGGCTGTTTTAATTTAACCATTAAAAAATCTAAACTTTATGCGGTATTTTGATTCATCGTGGTACACGGACTGGATGAATAGCATTGATTTGATTATATATTTCCATAAAATTGATAATTAATTCAACGTTACATTTGTTCTGAGACTATCGGAACCCTCCGAACCCAAACTACGGCTCTGTTTTTCACCTTTGATGTCCACCAGCTGCTCCTCGGACAGCGGCTGTCCGTTCATCGGGTCCGTCCCATTCTCAGCGATGTACTTCTCGATTAGCCTTCGCTCGAACACATGATTGGACACCGGGGAGATGCACGGGTGCTCCGGTACCTCGTTGCAGACTGGGGGAGGGGGGAAAGTGCATTTACTCAAACTACAACAAAAATACGGCGCAAAACGCGTCTGAGAAAACTCTCTGAGGTGGAAGGCGGTCTGCATGGCGGCTAACGTTAGCCACATTAGCTGCTAGCATAAGCTAACATACTGAATCCGTCTCGCGAACGGATCCAGTTTTACTTACTTGCACAAACCAGAGACATCTTCTCAACACAGCGCTGATACTCTCCTTCTAGTGGTGAAATGTGCTTGCTGCGAACCTGATAGCTTTAATTCGGTAACGTATGCCTAAGTTATGTTTTGCTAAAATCGTAAGTGGCACGCTGTCCTTTCATTGCCGCTATAAAAGGAACTGATGTTAAGTCTTCTACGCTGGTTTCCTCATACGTTAAAACTCAAACATCTGCTTCTGCACTGCCCTCTACTGTCAGATGAATGTAATTGTCACGACACTTAGAGTGAATCAACATAAACAAAAATATAAAGGGAATTTATTTAACTAAGTTAAGATGTTAAATTTAAATGTTAAATGTTTAAATGTTAAAGTTAAATTTATTTAACTCAATTAAAGTGTGAAATATTGTACTATATTAGATTCATAGCATACAGACTGACATATTTAGCATAAATATTTTAGCTAGCCTTAATAATTATAGAAAACCACTGAACTCAGTTTTTCAGAAAATTTAAACGTATAGTAGATTGATAAAAAGGATTGCTTCACACAGATGTGTAAGCAGTATATGCACTCATCAATTTCTGTGCAGTGGGAATAAAGTTGGACATGAAAATTTGGATCAAAAGCAGCACAGGTCTCTGCATCTTCATTTTTTTTCTAAATTTTAAAAATTAAGTGCAAAATTTACTTCATTCTGGGCTTTAAACTTCGACAGACTGAGCAACAATTCAGGGCTGTTTTTATTTGGCTCTCAGATGCTTTTGATGTTTCTGGACATCAAGGTTTAAGGAGTGGTTTAACAGACAAGTCAAAAGTGCTTCCCAGGATTGTGTAGGCCACAACATTTTGTATTTTCGTTTGTTGTTGACCTTAGTCATCATAATGTGCAGAAATAAACACCAAAAATACATCACTTTCCATCATAGATTGCTAGTAAAATAAATTATAGAAATACATTCACCATTCCATTTAAGAATTTATTGAAATACACATGCACAAAAATAACTGAATATCTTTAGATATGTTTGTTAAAGATACAGTTTATTTTAGAGATAAGACTTTACTGGATAAAGGATTACTTAAAGACTTAGTTATTTTTCCAGTATACAAGGTTCAAAGATTAACTGCTTGATTTGCTGTTACAATATTTGGAGATACATGCCATGTGTCTATACTACAGTTTTCTCAAAGATAAAACCACTACACCTGCAAACATACATAAACTGCAGGACATACGGGATATCTATAAGGACGATTACTGTAGCAACAATAGGGAAAGAGTCGGTATGATGGGCAAGCACTGCAGTTCATACTATATTGATGTGAAGTGATATGAATTCTCTCTTTTCAACTTTAGAGTTACACTTTTGATATCATAGCCCTGGAGATGACAGAACACAAACACTCAGTAAATACAGTGCAGATCACATCTGTCCTGAGGATTTAGAGGTAGATAACAGTAGGGTATTTTAAGAGCACCATTAACCAGTGCAAAGTGAGACAGGAAACTCAACACTTCCCTCATGGTTCAGAAATCAGTTCAAACCAAAGAATTAAAACTGTGCAAATAGTGCCATGATGTCTTCTTAGAATCAATTAATGGAATTTCATGTTTACTTTGCATCTTTAACTCCTGGTCTTTGTCCCCGTTTTATAAAAAGTCCAACTTCTTCGAGGTGTAAACACTGCAGGATTCTGAGCTGTCCTCGTCTAGCGGCAACGTGGAAAAGAAGTCTTTTGATTCGCTACTTCTTTGCTCGTCTCTGTCTTTCTTGATCTGGAACTGGACGCAGTCCTCAGATGAGTGGAGGCAGTCTGAGCCCCCGGGCATAGAAAAGGAAATCTTCTCGTCTTCCTCGTTGGATTTATCCAACTAGGGAAGAACAAAGACATGTTTTTAAAAATAATATTATGTAGACGACACAACTAAAGCTTGTCTTTACCTCAGTGGTCAAATTATGATGGGGTGAACTGCCAGGTGTTTGTCTTTGTACATCCTGATTGTCTGCTCTTGGACTCCCTGACCCAATGGGAATATAACCCTGTAAGTACAAACATTCAATGTTTAAGCTCAATATTCATTCAGATTCAACAGTTGAATAATATTATTTGCCTTACAGCATGAACCGGACTGGGCCTCGGGGTCCATTTTCTTGGCGTTGGAGGCTGTTCGCAGTGACTATAGTAGGATGGGGGTTGTGGAAGGGGCTGACTGTACTCCTGCAATAAGGAACACAAACAAGTATGAACTCATGACATTTAAATTGGCCAGACAAAATAACTACTTCTCTTCTCTTTTGGGCATCAGTTTTAGTTTAGATCTGATTTCACTTTGTAACAATTTCAAAAATTTTCTCCAGATCATGAGTTCATTCCACATTTTAATTAGCTGTGTTGGTTCTTTTACAGCTCTATCGCAAGAGCAAATTTGAAAACAGCAGTTGGGATTAATATGGATTAATATGATATTTAAGTCTCACTGATAGTCAAGTAGTAAATACTTGAGAAGTGAGTGAGTGAGCAAATGAAGGAAAGAAAGAAAATAAAAATTGATGGATATAAATTGGAAATGTGTGGCACGCGTTTGAATTCAAACCGCTTCAACTCAAATACCTGTAAATAAAATCCAGTACAATCATTCAACTATTAAATTCAGCCATTCTGTGTATAATTTAATCTCAGCATAAATCCAGCTGTTCTCTGAAGGCCTCAAATTTGTGAGGGAAAAGGAACACAGCACATGAGTCATTGCTAATACTGTGGAGACGTTCAAAGCAGTAAACAATAACCCAAGCTAAATGCTAAAATAGGTTGGTGAGGCAAAATGTTGGCATGACTCTGTGGTAGTACCAACATTTAAGATTATCTGAAAGCTGAATAAACCATATGCTATTTGAAAAGTACATAACTACATATATACTTGCACCATAAATCGAGAACATGTATGTTCCATAATGATGTGGGGTCAGTGCGGTCACAGCAGATTTTAGTGTTGGGTCTGAATCGCCTACCTGGATGTTAACTCTTGGCGGATTAGCTGGAGGTGTGCGGTTTGTCCTGATGCCGGTAATGATCTGTGTGACGCTGCAGTTTGGGTAGCGTTTCATGAACAAGATGAAACCGGCCAGAGACACAAACATGCCAGAAGGGACACTGATGGACTTGAAGAGAGCTCGCCAAGTGGCCCTTTTTTCTGGAAGCATCACAGAAATCGGAAAATTAGGAGAAAAGCTGGAACTCAAATATCTAAATGGGGAAAACACACAATGCTCACCAATGATATGCAAGTAGGTGGAGGACACAATGTTTCCATCCCCATCTCTGATTTCATACAGCCCATCATTCCTTGGCGTAAGCCTGGTGATAACGACATCATGTACTGATCCGTTCCGGATGAGAGAGATGATACCTCGGTAACGCAGGTCGTGGTCCATTATCTGGCCCTCGCGAAGCAGCTGGATGGGGCCACGAGGAGGTTTGGGGTCGAAGGGACCCAGAGAGGATTCATCTGGAATTCGACTTGGGGTAAAAATGAGATGGGCATGATGGATAGGGAGAAACAAGGGTAGGTTTAGAGACTCCTTGGTGAAACGTGTAATGTTGAAGGAGTACCCTGGAAAGGTATGCAGAGTAAAAGAAGAATGGATGACAAAGGAATAGATGGGAGAATATGGAAGAACAAAGACAAAACATGATTATTACCACACACACAAAAAAAACAACAAAAACAAATCATGTTTGTTTTTGTCCTCTCACCGCGAACAGAGAGGGTGCTGCGAGACAGGACGTTCCCGTCGTCGTCTTTTATGGTGTAGTTGCCTTGATCTGCTTGCGTCACTCTCTCTGCCACCCAGACCTTGCCCCCACGCAGCAGCCGTCCCCGTCCCGCGTTCAGCGTTTCAGGGTTTGTTCGGTTCCACAACACGATGGGCCTGGCCTCCGGCGGCGCACCCCGAGGGGAGAACTCCAACACAGAGCCGTTTTCAGGGATGCTGTGCTCAAAGGTCTCCCCATAGTTCCTGCGGTACGGCTTAATGCATTCTGAAGATAAAAGGTAGAAAGCATGTCAGCTTAAAGGAGAACTGTAGCTCAATGTCGCAGAAAAAACATCTGTTTTACTAAAATACATCTGTTTTATTTTAGTAAAACAGATGTTTTTTCTGTTTTTCTGTTTGATGTGTATATCACATCAAATCAATCCAACTTATATCAATCCAAAGAACTAGTGACTGATAATTAATGAGTCTCGTACCGGATGAAATCTATATGAATTAATTTAGCCCGAGGCTAAGAGTTTGTCTCACCTGAAACAATCAGATGAACGGTCTCATAGGTGAAGCCAACAGACAGTTTATTGGCATAAAGTCCCTGATCTCTGAGAGTCGCTTCCTTCAGGACTAACGTCTTATCTCTGGTCCACTCAAAACGTGGATCCTTCACCTGAAGACACAGAGAGAAAAGACAGTCCTGGTCAAAACACTCTGCTCCTCTACATCTCTCAGAAGCAAAAGTAAATACACAAGATGTACGTCATCTGAATCATTAATATTTAATTTATTTAACTTTGATTGTTGGATAAATTGAAGAGTTCGTTACACTTAATTTGTTAACTTGCTTTACTGTTTGGGAATGGAGTCCCTCTGTTTGTTTAAAAATTACAAAAATCTCTGTAGTAAGGAGAAGAACCGCAGAGGATTGTTAACCATGTAAGATAGACCGGCAGAATATAGAAACGAGTACAGCTCTGATATGGAGAAAAAGCGATCTACTTTTAGGCTGTACTTTAACCTGCTTGTATCTTAAGCACAGGGAAAAGCAGGGACACGCTTCCACTCACTGTGGTTTTCTCAAGCAGGACTTGTCTCGGCCCCTCAGAGTCCGGTGTAAACGTCACAATTCTGGATGTGGAGTCCACCGGCAGTCGAAACTCCTTCCCAACACACACAGTCTGAACTTTCTCCCTTTCACCTGTGAAAGAGAGAAAAAAAGAAAAAAAAACAACAAGAATGAGAATGCATTCAGCAGGTGAAAAATTTCAGCAACAAAAATACTCACTTACCTAATAAATCCCACCCTGTAGGGAGTATTATTAACACTATTAGTTATGTCACCAAGCACAGACTTCATACAAAACACATACTGTAGATTAGGGATGCTATTTATAGCCATAATTTGGCCTTGAGGCCAGAGGCAATTCTTAGACAAGTCTTTATTTTCTAAGCTCTGGTTTTGGAAAAAGACCAAAATCATCTTTTAGATTAGGTTTTATACGTTTATTAAAACATTTCTTTAAGAATTCACAGTTTAACATAATTAAACTGCAACTTAAAGCTTTTGGACTAAACTTGCAAACATAATAAAAATGACTCCATGTGTAGAACAATAAGTTGTCATTTCATTTGTTTTAAATAGCTATTCAGAAAAAAGTGTCTTTCATATGAAAATTTCACATCTATCTATCTATCTATCTATCTATCTATCTATCTATCTATCTATCTATCTATTTTTTATTTTCTAAAATACTACCATCTACAGTGACTATTTTATTAATGATGCACACTGACTGGGATGAATAATTGTTAGTTGGCTACTTAGTTCTAAAACATAATATCCTAAATGCACAACATGCAGCATTATGGTGAGATTATCCAAAAACATCCCTTCTAATCCTGACCACACTCTGAGTCATTAATACACACTCTTACCATCAGCCTAAATATACAGAGTTCCACAGTTTAATATAGTTAAGTTGCATACATCAGCTAATCCTGAAAATAAGCATGTAATATTAATAATTAAGGGATCTGGTCATCTGATTACCTTACTTACACAATGTGTACTTGTTTGATTGTGCTTATTATCATAATCCCTTTTTTTTGTTTCGTTTTTGTTTGTCATGTGTTCATGAGCAAAATTCCACTGTGTAACAACACAATATCTATTCTTTTCATTTACTCATGGCGGATTTGTGGTGGCTTTAAATCAGGTTCTGATTTTGGGCCCCATTCACTTTGAGCCAGCCCCTGCATTTCAATACAAATTTTTTAGATCGGCTAACATAAAAACAACCTCCACTGACATGGTAAATGGACAACGGTCATTCTTTATTTTATTTTCAAGGGTCAAATCGAAAACTGGTCTCCAGTCACCACGACGAAAACGCAACGTTACCTGAAGACGGAGGAAGGGCAAACAGCAGGATGGAGAAGACGCAAGGGTGCATTTTGTCCTGCGAAACACAAGCAAAAGGCAGGTTGTTCCGGTGGTAAACATAATTGTCATTCATGCCCATGCGCTCGCCGCTCTGAAAACAAGCGACCAGTCTGAACACCGCATGCCCTCATCAATCAACAAGCTGATTGATGAAGGCAATCAGCTTGCCCCCTCCTCTTGCCCCCCTCCGTCCAAGAGGAGGGGGGCACTGACTGACAAGATCTGTGAATTTCTCTGCGCAGACAATCTCTCCCGTGAAACAAAAAAATAAATAAATAAATAAAAAAATAAATTCACAGAGCATCTCCCTGCTCTGCCACTCATCGGGTTCCATCATCTGTTATTAGACACGGGCACTCAGGTGTCAAACATGTCCCCTGCCCCCTCATCCAAACATCACTCACAGCGAAGCAACGCACCGATTACTGGCGGTCAACAAATGATCTCTGCGTCTCCGCGCTCACCTGCAGCCTGGATGCAGACGCCTACGCAGAAATATTCCAGCGTTAATATGGATCAGGATAAGAGGTCGGTGTAGCCTCGTCTGCAGAGAGCGCATGCGCACTGGCCGCCCTCCCCGCTGATGGCGCTCGACGCCGCGCTGCCACACAAAAGCACCACGTGATCCCCGTTTCACGCGTCACCGCCAGCGTAAAAAGTGGGTGAGCTGAGCTGAATCGACACGGTTTGAAGTCGAGACGCAAGGGGATTTTATAGAACATATAAAGCAACAGATTCAGCGCTGAACGAAAATGGAACCGCTGGGAGCAGTGATGATGAGCTCTGCGTTTCCCAGACGATTCATTTTATGACACGGAAAACTCTCCAGAATATTAAAATTAGATGCAAATGAAGATTCATGCACGGTAAAATTAAAAGCCTAGAAAAATCAAAGCACTGTGCAAAATGAAGCTGATAATATTAAAAATAATTTACAAAAAAAAACAAAACAAAACAACAACAACAAAAAAAACAAACAAACACATTTGTCTGTTCAATTTGTGTTGGTTAATAAACATGTATAACTTCAGCAAAAGTAGACAGTGAACAAATATATATTAACAAATCCAAAAAAAGTCAATAATAAATCAATCTAATCTAATCTGGAAATAAATAAATAAATACTTTTTTTTAGCTATTTTCAGAAAATTACACAACCACCACCGTCATGAAAACATATTGTTATTTTCCCAGACAGGAGTCTGATCTTGTGATGGTGAACACTGTCCGGGTTCTTCTACCATAAATATTGTCCCACACACTTTCTTGACAATTAGCGGGAAGAGATTCATTCACAATAACCCACTGTAGGCGATTGTAGATTGGGAATAATTTTAATTTGCACCATTTTTTGTTCAATTGTACTGATTCATATAAATGACTTTGCCCTCTTTCAACTTCCGCAGGGCGTGGTCGCATCTAAAAGTGGGCATCTGACGTATTTTTTTTTCTTTTTTCTTTTTTTTTTTTTTTTTTATAAGATGAACTTTTTCCATTTTAGTTCACTGAAAAATCTGCCACCATATGAAGGCTGGCTGAAAATAACTATGTGCAATTTAGGCATAATGTTTTCCTGAAAAGTGGAGATTCTTCATTTTCATGTTTTACATTACTTGTTATGTTGACCCTAACATGAATAGCATTCGGTTGTGCGCTAATTATAAATGGATTGTTCTTCTTCCAAAAAAAAAAAACAAACAAAAAAAAAAAACAATGGGGCTCAAAATTGGTACTAGATCAGAACCATACGGGTGAGTTTTGGCGGAGGGATATGTGTTGGACAGGGATATGTGTTGCAGTGACATGTTCTTCGGTGTATTTGTTTGTCTGTCTCGCTCGGCGCGTTTGGACTCCTTTTGAAGACCTGGCCGTCTGAAAAGACACCACGAAATGGTTGTTAAGACTTACTTGTTGTGTTACAAAACTTGCCTTGGGGCATGTAAATAAACTAGTTCAGTGCACTCTGAATCTCGTTTTTTCCGTCTTTCTCTCCAGGACGTGTTGATACTGTTGGTTACAGTCTTCTGTGCGCTCTGGGGTGAGAAAACGCTTACTTATCAATCCACACTGTTATATACTTTTATTTGAGACTAACTTAATTCACCGTCCAAGAGTTATTTACGCAAAGTTCTTTGAACAGTTAATAATAATTCTGAAAATCATCAATTTAACATTTTAAAAAGTATTTAAATCAGGACATTGTGTCCTGCTAACCTGCCTGTGCGCCATCTAGTGGTAGGAAATAAGGCAATTATTGGTGGAACTTCCAAGTTACAGAAAAACGATGCATTCTGGATAAACTGTGTGTGCTTCATATTTTTGTGAACATATTGAAAACAATGCATAAGTGGCTTCCTCCCGCCCCCCAAAAAGCTACAAGCCAGCATACTTCTCATCAGTACTTCTGCAGAAACAAACTAATCAAAGTAACATCATACTCAACTGCAATAGGGGAATTTATAATGAGTAAAGACATTGAAAATATATTATGAAGTGTCATTTTTAAGACAATTTTTAAGAATATTTTGAGATAAAAAAAAAAGAAAGAAAGAAATCCACTGATGACTCAGCAAAAATATATTTACTGCAGTGTCCGTAGTGGGCGTGTCAGGAAGGTTGTATATAACCATTGTTATGATAAATTAATAATAAAAAAAAATCTTTAACGTGTTTTAATTTACAATGTCTTCAGGAAAATGTATCAAACGTTCTTGAACCAATTCTCATAATTGTTTTTGTTTTTTGTTTCGTCAACCTTGCTTATTTTTTTCTACCGCATGAGACTCATAATTTCCTCTTTCTGTTTTTTTTTCCTTCATCAGGTCCCTCCGCTACTTTAGATGAGAAAGAAATTTGCTATGGCAAGGAACTTACATTTCCCCAGCACATTCAACCAAATATTAATGAAGGGCCGCTGTATTTTACACCAAGCAATGGAGGCGAGAGGAGAATACTGATGGAAAATGGGAAGGTGAACCACCTGTTGCTGTTCTGGTGTAGGCTGGGAATAATTGTGCATGCGGACGGTGAGGTTGTTCAGTGAACTCAACGCTCACGTTGTCATTAGTTGTATTAAAAGATTAAAACCATTGCTGCTCGGTTGTGTGGACTGACTGAACCTGAGCTATTTTACAATGAAGCGCAAATGGGAAAAATTCTGGTTGTAGCATGACAAGATGGGAAAGATTTAGGGGCTATAAATACTTTGAATGGCAATGTAGCTGTTTGTGTTCTTTCTCCCAAATACCCTTTTTGTGTTTTCTCTCTTTCAGGCAAAGGACCCACGACTGAAAGTTCGCAGGTTTTCCACCAGCTTAATAGACGTAACCAAAAAGGATGAAGGATTTTATGCAGTGACATATGGCAGTACGATTATTGATGTGGTGCAATTGAAAATAAAAGGTGGGAACCTCATACTATTCTTTGCATTGCCAAATGATGACTCAGCTTATGATTTTATTATTCTGCTGTGTTCTTTTATATAAACTAGACATAAAAAAAAAGCTGGTTAGTTGCTTTCGATCACCCAGAATCATTTAAAAAAAAACTTTCTGCCTTTCTGTATTTGAGGAATTGCCTGGTGTGACGCTATTCTTTTGCAAGCTCTACACTGGTGGGAGCCTGATCCCCTTAGTTCAGTATAACCATCATCTGTCACCAAATGTTTTTTAACAAGATTATTTAAAATCAGTACACTGATTGAGATTTCCAAACAGAATAACCTTTAAAAAAAAAACTCATGGCATTCTAGAAATGTTTTTTGTATGTTTGGTTGAACTTATTCATTTTTATTTTCAGATTGTGCCACAGAGATCATCAAGTATTACATGCATGAATGGTCTTATAAACTACCTCTGATGACTCACTATGTGGAATACGCTTCACCTCACAATGAAGACAAGAGATTAATCCTGTGGAATTTAACCGATCCTCAGAGTAGGCCAAAAAAAGGAGACGTCAAGAACAGTTACTGGAAAATCTCTGGTGTCACTCAGGCAGACAACGGCTACTACAACTTCAGAAAACAAGAAGGCACTCTTCATTCAAGGGTACTTCTCACCGTAAAAGGTAAAACTAGAATGTTTGTTGCAGAATCCTGAAAGATCTTTCCATCTTACTTGCACAAATGACATACTACTCTGCACTCTAATCTGTCAAACAGAGGACACTCATTACTATGATGCAAAAGTGAACGAGGATCTTCGTATTACGAATCCATGGAATGGAGGACCCTGGACTGTGACGTTTAAAGAAGATGAAGAACATAAAGAAGCTGAAGAAGCTCAACAAGTAACAATAATAGAAAATGACAATTTGGTCTGGGATGTTAACAGGTTCTCTGGGAGAATTATTATGCAAAGTACTGGCTTTAAAATAAGCCCTGTAGAAGCTATGGATGCTGGTATTTATGTGTTCCGAGACCCACAAGGCAACCTGGCGTTATCTGCCCATGTGGACGTTGACGACCATGGTGAGGTGTAACACATTCACATTTTTCATATTGAAAAAAAATAAATCAGTGACCATTCCAACTAATGTCTACCTTCACATCTCTGTTCCCACAGTCTCGCATCACATGGTCACATATATTGTTGTTGCTGTTGTTGCCGTGGTTTTGGGGCTGTGTTGCTGTTTCTGTTGCAAAAGGAAATGTTGCTGTAAAAAGAAGAAATCTGCAGCTGCAGGAGGATCTGCTGTTACTTATCATGTATGTATTTATTTATTTATCTAAATTGCCTCTAAAATTAGGTGTTCAACGTCATGATTACAACTTTTATAAAATTTCCCTAAAAAGGACAAGTCTGATTCAGCTGCCCCACCACCTACAGTGTATTATCATGTAAGCATTTCTTTCTTTTTTTTTTTTTTTTTTTGCTTGAACAGCTTTATTTTAAATGCATACACTTTTAACACAAATAGTTCTAAAATTCCCTAAATTTCCATAAAATGCTCAGTTTTATTTTAATATCCTCCTTTCAATTGCAGGGTACAAGTCAGCCAACAGGACCAAGTTACCCAATTCAAACACCTTTAAGTTACACTCCTCATCCAGCAAACCCTCCAGCCTACACAGGAACTGTAGCTGTTTCCATTGAACAACCGGTAGGTTTGATACCGAAGGGCTTCTGATGATCTTCCAAGTTTAAATCCCCTAATTAATAAATTTTCTTTTCTGCTTCAGTTTGTAAACTTAGTTGAGGTAGAAACATCTTTTTTTTTTTTAAATGAGCAACCACCAACAATCTAGTAACTCCTCAGAAAACCATTGCTGAGCTCATTTAAAGAGAATAGACTTTCTTGACATGAGCTTATAGAGAGGAGCTAAGGTAAAACAGAGCTGAGGTGAAACATGGTAGAAGTTAACTGATGATTATAACTGTAAAATATCGCCAATAAATTACAGCAGCGCCGCGTAAGATTCTGAAATATTAAAGTGACTCAAATTCTCAAATATCAAAACATACTTGTTGCAAGCATTGCACTTCTCCATTTTGATCATTCTATTCTATTCTAACAGTGGTGCCATTTCCAGTAGTTCTACATCATTACCATTGCTCTAACTAATTTAATTAATTGAAAATGGACAAAAATCCCTGTTGCTGTTCATAAATATTTTTTTTATTTTTACCTTTGCATATCTTCCTTATCTTTGCAGTAGTGACTCATTATTTATTTATTTTTTGTTCTACAGCCTTCGCAGCCTAACACCGCTGCGTACCCTCCACAACCTGCCTATGTTTATCCTCCACAACCAGCCAGTGTAAACCCACCACAGCCTGAACCAAGTCTATATCCTCCCCTTTCTGAGGTACATATACACAGTTGCAAATCTAAGGTTAGTTTTTGGCATTCCACATTAAATTGTTTTCCTGCTTTATCTTTTCTATGAAACTGCTGTTTTCAGTTTGGACCTCCAGCGTCTCAGGGGCCTGCGGGAGCTCCGACGTTCAGCTCCGACGTGATCTCCGCTGATGCTGAGCCGAGATTTCAGCTAAAGGGACTGGCTTTTCCCTCAGCTCCCCCTCTCAGTTCAGACGCTCCAACCTGTAATGTCTACACCTCGGACAAGCTGAACTTTTTGTGAACACTTTTCTGAACACTGTGTTGACGGAGCCGTTTCAGCCTTTACAAGACTTTTATGCTTTGTTTCTCCAGAGGCCTTCTAAGAATCCAGGGACCACACTGCCTAGAATGAAAAGACATAAATCACACATATTCATGTATATGCAGGGGGTGACTGGGGCAATAATCCACCCCGGGAATTTGGTGCAATTGCAGCCAACCACCAAGACTGAGTTAAATGTAATCAAGACTGAGAAAAACCTATATTGGTCTAGACTAGCAGTGGAGTTTACATTGAAGCAAATAAAAATATTTCATATACATTTTAGAAAGATGTCATACGGAATAACCCTCATATATAGATCTAACAAAGTTTAAGGAGCTACATTGTGTCAAGTAGTTAAATAAAATTAAGCAGAGAAAGATATCAGCAAAAAAGCAATGAGAACATTTTTCCAAATTTAATAGTTTAAAACCATCTAGCCTCTACAATTTTAAGATTGCATGCTACAGCTGCAACAGATGGCGCCACCAAGACTGCATCAAGAACCCACTAGAATTTTCTTTCGTTGTGCGTTTAGTTTTTGCATTTGAAAGCTAAAAGTTAACAGGGTGAAGGTTTTCCGATCAAAGTGTCGTCAGATTTTAGTAAAATGATTTGCGCTTTCTTTCTGTATGTCGTTACGTGATGAATGTATGAGATCACATAATCCGCTGAAGCAGGATGGGGAAGATAAATATCGGCACCATCCATTTCTCTCTTGTCAGAAAATGCATGTCGCAAAATCTCACAGCACGGCGTGCATTTTGGTGTCACTCACAGATGGAGCTTTTAACATTAGATTAGAATAGATTTGCTAGCATTGGGTATCATCTTTAAGGACAAGAACAGGACTCAGAAAAAAAAGGTTGCAAATCGCTAATATAATTGATGCATGAGCTTGCATTGAATTTTTTCTATAAATAGTTTAGGTAATTATATATATATATATATATATTGCACTGATTAATGTAATGAGATTGCATTGAATTTTTACTTTTAAATTGTATTTTCTCAGGTAAAAAACCCCCATTATATTTAAACTGCCATATTAACAGTTATACAAATGTTAAGAATATTTAAAAGAAAACATTATATCAAAAATGCCCCCAAAGAAGGGGAGATGCAGATTTTTACTCTTGTTACAGTTTTTCTATTTGTTTTTTTGCTGCAGACACCACTGTCTCTGAGACTTTTCGATGTTAGGATTAATTGGTGCTGTTTATTTTTTTTCTTAACATACTCTGGTTTTTTGTACAACATTGGTATGCACTAATACGTAATTTGTGTCTGTACATCACTGTTCTTTGAAACTTGTTGCTACGTTAAAGCACTTCATTTTCACTTGCAACAGAGTGAAAATCACCATTAAAGATTTTAGAGTTTGTGTGAACATAGAAATGTATCTACTTACAAAATTATAAAATTATTGAGTGGTTCAACTTAAAAACTTAAGTGATTCAATTGCTGCCTTAAAAAAAAAAAAAGTATTGGAACTTAGGAAAGAAAGTTACAGAAGCCGACTGAAATACAAACACATCAATGATTGATTCATTGCCATATTAGATACACTTTATTGCCTATTGGAATAGTCCCTCCCTACATTTAGCTGTTTGTTATTGTCCTTAAATGTTTAGCCAAATAAAAGCACCACATTTAAGAATTATTATAAGAAAGAATCCATAACTTTCTGTTCAATTTGTAGATTGCATGCCTATGTAGATTTGTAAACGTTTCAGTTTGATCTGTCACATATTTATCTAACTTAATGAGACCAAATTCAGAAAAAATAAGGTAAATCTACAGAAGGATGAACTCAGATGTGTGAGTATACCACAGCTGTGATTACATTATTATATCATACCTTTTGCTTACCTTGACTGAAATTATGTTCAAACAAGTACCATCTAATAAAATGAGTTGATGCTAATTAAAACTAGTCAGAAAGCAGCACAGTGTTCTTTACAGTGACTACAGGCACTCCTACATGTTGCTCTGCTGCAGGGAAACCACCAGACTGCCTCCAACATTTTAAACTGTACCAACGATGGCCTCGAATGCAAAAGTAACAAACTGCGCCTCTACAGATGAGCCTCCTCCACCCAAGCACCAATCCAGTTCTGAGCAACACCCAGCCCTCTCTGGTCATGCCACCAATACCACAACTGACACAGGGACGCACGCAAACTAGGTCACAGTTGAGGGAAAACGTTTCAAGCCTTAAACGAAGGAAAGACACTTAGCTTTTTGTGAACCACCTACTTTACAGGGGTTCTGTTCTCGGTCAGACTACTGATTTTTCTACGTTGCAAGACACTTTTGCATCTCAACACACTTTGTACATTTCTCTTCACTGAATTAAATGCCATTCGAAGATGCTACTTGGCGCTATATTGCAGGACATGTCAAAAGACGTGAGTTATTAAACCAGCATGAAGAACAGACAAAAGATAAACCCTTCACACTAGCCCTTATGGGTCCCTTTCATTTCAAGCGCCACCTGCATCATCATAAAAAATGGTATCTCTGAACATATTTGTTCCAGTTTCTTATACAAAAGTCTGAAATCCAAATCTCCCAATACGTAGCACGTACTCACATTTATTTATGTTTTATTTAACCCCTTCAGCGCCAGCCTCAACAGTTAAAACAATCTTTTACTTTTGCCATGTAAAAATCAAAACATAATTAGCTGATAAGAATCCATGCAAGTTTTCAGTTGAATTCTGGAGGATTTCATGCAGTTTCCCTCAACATGAACTTTGCTTCATGACGTCTGTGCCTGATTGGTTTCTTCAAAGTCTGCATGTGAATTCATTCCCTCTCTAATTAATGTTCAATACTTTCTTGTCTAAGTACAAAATGGTAACTATTTGTGTTTGGAATCTTTTAGTATATGAATGGTTTGATTTTCAGACATTTTTTCTGATCTTGCTGAGATCTTGTTGGTCTGGATAACTTTAAGCACTTTTAAAATGATCTTAAATCGTCCTATTTTTTTCTTGCTTGAAAGCTTTGATGAAAATCTCACATATTTTCTATTTGCTCTGGTCACGAACAATCAACTTGGACATACATTAATATTTTGACTCTCAATAATAAAACGTAACCGTTTGATGAGATGAGATAAAAAATAATTTAACACATCCATCCATCCATGCAAGAAAAATATTTAAATTATTCAAGGTGAGGTTTTTAAACCTCAGAATGCTGTAGCAACAGATGAGCATCTTTTCATAGCTGTGGCACTTCCTCATTTCACACAGCTGAGATCCACATTCTTCAGCTTTATTTCAACACATCTACAAAGAAGTTAAACGTGACGTTCCAACCGGGCAAAAAAATCCGACGCATGTCAAAACTTCTAGATTTGATGAAAAAGGTAAGCAGTAAGCTTCTGAAAGGGGAAACCTTGAGGAAGTTGTAAACTTCTAGTGAAAGCTACACATAGTTTGAGTTTTTCTTTCGCTTCATTTTCGTTCTTTATCTCTGCACATATTTTCAACACACTGTGGAGTTTGAACACAGCAGTACCTGTTTGCTGCACTCTTTGTTAAAGCTGTGTCATGAGTGCATTAAAAAAGATTAAAAGGTCTTTGCAACGTTTCCTGACCGGAGTGCAGTATTTAAAGCCACAATCAGGTTATTTTAAGACATTTGAGTTGCATTTGCAGATATTTAAATTTGTCAGTTTATAGTGTAAAAAAAAATAAAATCGTCTAAAACTAGTATGTGTTTTTTTCTCCAGGCCAAATGAAACCTTGAGAAGTTTTTATTTGATCCATTGTGTCTATTCCTCATGATACTGTTAAAGCAAATGTATCTACATCTATGAGATTGCTTACATTTTATTTTAGTTTTCTAATTTACTCCAAAAGATACGTTTTAAACATTATTCTAGCAGCAATGGAAGATGTAGCAGGGAAGAGTGTGCTGTTTATTGGTTGCTTTAGACAAAGTTGAGGCCAGTAAAATTGTAACTTTTGCATCTGACTCAGACGGAGTGAAAGAAAGCGGTACACTCATCGCATCTGTGTGTCCAGCTCAACTGACTGCTTTGCGTGCATCACATTTTAGTTTAACAAAAGTTTTAAAATGTACCATTTAAAGTATGCTAGTAAATCTGCACACCACTTCCTTTAAAATATGACCAGGCACATTACTCCTGTAATCTGCTGGCGCTGATCTTGGAATGGACTTCCTGAAAAGCTGAAGGATCTTTAAGTTTTGACTGAATACATTTCTGTTTACTGCAGGTTTCATGCCATTTCATTTCATTCTTTTGTCTTTATTTTTTTGTGGTTTGCATTTTACCATATCTCTAAAATGCATAATTATGTTTATAAGTTATATTTTTCTTTTCAACTCATATAGCCCTTTGAATCATGGTTTATGACTTAGTGTACAGTGTAAATTTGTCAACTTTATGTACTCAATAACATACAAAATGTTTTAATCTGTGAAACTAGCATTGCTGCAGTTCACTTGTAGTTTAAGCTTTGTAAGGATGCGGTTGGGCTTTTATCTTTAAGTTATCTGATGCATTCTAAGTTTGTTTCCTGCTACCTTTGAGACATGAATAGGTTCAATGATCTCCACCTTTCTGATATTTTTTAAAATCAGTTTCTTATCTGAAAGTGGGAAAAAGGGACATTTCTGATTAAAAATCTCAGAGATAACTTTATTTTTCAAAGTTGTCACAAATGTAGAAATCGTTAAATGTTGCCACTTCTCCCCACCAGCGTGAACGCCACCTTCGCCCCGCTCTACTCCTCTTTCCTCCTCTCCACTGCCCTCAGCCGCCCCTCCAGTCTGTTAAGCCGGCTCTCCAGACCGGAAGTCTTCTCGGAGCTCGACGTGAACAGAGTCAGCAGGACGACCACCAGCACCAGGACTCCCACTCGAATCGCTGTCGTCTCCGCGGAGGCGTGCTTGTCAGTCACGATCAGTCCGAAAAGCCAGAGAGCCAAAACCGTTCTCACAACCCAGAACAGCTGCTTGAAGACGCCAATCAGCAAACGGAGAAGGATGGTCAGGATCCAGTAGGCGATGAGGCCCACCAGACCCCACTGGGCAACGGTGGTCACGCCCTCCGGGGTGAAGCGTGGCAACGTTGCAACTGTGAAGACAAGCAATCCGGTTTAGGGTTTGCTATTTATTTGTTCTGGAAAAAGCACAACCTAAAAAGGTGTGGCAGCCAGACTGCCCACAGCTCCAGCTGCATACTTTCTCTTAAGATCTACTCTGATTGGTGCAGAAACTTATCACCCTGCAGCATGCAAAATGTAATGGGCGACACACCGAAGCTGAGAAAGCAGCAAAGTCTAAACACAGACTCAGTGTCTCAGCTGCAAACAATCCTGGTACCCACCATCGAATCCTGTGACTCTGAGGATCTCGGTGACGTAAACGGCGATGACGTTCAGGCCGCTGGCTGCTCCCTCAGCCAAGAATCGGATTGCGGTCGACAGAAACTACGGCGGAGACGGGAAGGAGAGAGGAGGGGAAAGAGTGAGAGGCATGTTTCACGTTGGTTTTGCAGCAAAGAGGACGGACAACATTCTGATCAAGTAGGGGCAAAACAAAGAGACGACACAGCCAGCCAGCCACAGAGTCGTTTATCATGCAGAGACAGAGATTTACAGCAGCAGCTGGCATGAGCCCATAAAGCAAGAGGCCTTGAGGTGCTGCTCCTCATGATAGGAGAGACAGCTGGGAGGAATCCCTCTCTATTCATATACAGTGTCTCCTCACACCACAATCAGATGCAGCACAATGTGACCCTGGAAGCTCAAGGGTGTCCTGGTCAGATGGACTGAGGGTGGGAGGGGGGTGGAAGGAGGGGGGGTCTTATCTGCACCTGTTGCACTGCACAGCAACACATGGACCGTCCACAGTGTTAGCACAAGTCCTAACATCTGACACTTAAAGTCACAGTGTGGCTTTACAGTGGGTTGCATGGGAGGATGGATGACACTGTAGCCATAATGTTGGAGGAATGCTTGTGCAAACTCCAGAGGAAGGTTTTATATCAACAAAAGGACACAACGTATGATACTAATAATATATCAGAAGCTGATGTGAGGCAGAACAGAAAGGCTTGAATTGAATACAGTAACATTATCTGTCAGACCTTGAAGTTGCTCTGCTACATTATGTTTACTTGCGCTGAGTCAGAGCTGCATGCAGAGCTGTTGTGTTTGCTATTATTACTCAAAAACCCCTCGCTTATCCAGGTTCAGTTGGAGAGATGTTGTTTTGCTTCTTTTTTTTTTTTTTCTTTTTTCTTTTTTTGTTGTTCTCGGTTGCATAACGAGGCAGTTTTCCTGCCAGGGATTGGGTGCGTGTACACCCTGGATTTTTACATTCTGAGATCTGCCAACTGAGTCAGAGTGAGCAACTTATTATCTTGCGACACATAAAAACAAAAAATCGTATCTTCACAAGCTCACAGCAGGGAGAGAGGCTGCAGGTTCTCATGCAAGTATCGCGAATGAGGCGGCGATGACTTCACAGAGGCCATTTTGCTTCCGCTACAGGTGTTGCATGGGCCAAGCTGAACTGGCCGGCTCCAACGTTTCAGTGGCAACCCCAGAGTCGTGTGAAAGGTTGCCATGGACTGAAACTCCCCGGCAGAGCTTTAGTCGTTTTATTAAAACAGGCTGCTGTGGCAGAACTTGAAATTTAAAGAAAAACAAAAATCTTGATGCCCACAAACATATGTGTGGCTTAATACTCTAAATCTTCCTGTTTCAGCCCTAACTGTGAGATCGTATTTCATATGAAAGAGTCATCAGAAGTAAATAATAGATTTTTAAAAACGGATCCATGAAATTATTGCAAGTTAGCAAAGCTTACGCTTCCCTCTCTTAAATGGGGAAGTGACAAATATTTAGTCAGTATGACGTCTAGACAACTGGGTATCAGCAAATTCACAGGACTGACCTTTGCCACTTGACCCTCCCCCCCTAACCCCTTTGGTTAGGGGGGGGGGGGAGGAACCAGAGGAACCAAAGTTGGAACCAGAGTGTTTAGGAGTTTTCTTACCATAGCCAAGGTTTGGACGTTCTCCTGACCCATCATTGATTCAAGATACAACACAGCACTCTGAAGAGAAGGGAGCCACAGCATGGTGGGGGTAGGGTCATGATGTGGGAGTTTATGTGTGTGCATGGGCGAAGGGGTCATATGGAGGTTGAGGGGATCAGGAGAAGGATTAGGAAGTTGAGGGAGCATGGAGAGAGGGATGAGCGTGAAGGATGAAGAGAAGACGTGACAGCTGAAAATTAGTAAATCAGTTGTCGTTTTTAAATCAAGAATATTACAGCTGAGTTATTAAGAATGAAAGAAAAAGCACGCATTTGCGAACAGAGACAAAAAGATATATAGAGAGCGCGTATAATGGTGTGTTGCGGCTCCTCCTGTACCTCAGCAGCAGAGCGGATCACTCCTGCCCCCACCAGCGACTCCGCGTACCGCTGGATCTCCTGGCAGGTCCCCGTGATGATGGTGCGCAGGGTGACCACCGGCGGGCTCTCCGCCTTGGCCTGCTGGCCCCCGGCCCAGCACAGCGACGCGCCGAGCGCCAGCGCAGCGACAGAGAACCAAACCCGAGCCATGGCCCTGTCGGAGAACAATGGGGATGGGTGTGGACGCGGCGTGCCAAGATGTGCGCGCACAGGTTTTTTTTTGTTTTTTTTTAGCGCTGCAGCTCGGGGAGCTTTAGGCAGGCTCGGAAATCAAAAGCTTAATTAAAAATGGCTTCTGTGAGCGGAGCAGTCGGAGCGTGGCTTCAGGCGTGCATCTCAAGCGGGAGAACGTGAGAAAAGCCGGTCCCGATCAGCAAGTGATCGGCGAAATGAAGACGAAATCCCCTCAGGATCACAAATTATCCAGCCGATTGTGTCTGGCGGCGCCGCCAAGAATCGGAGACCCTGCGTTAACAAGCGGCTATATTTGGTGTTGGAAAGGCTTCCAGCAGGGGGTCCGAGCACACGATCTGCAGTCAGGACGCAGCGTTTCACACAGGAGGAGAAAAAAAAACAAAAAAAATACAGCGGAAATACGTGAAAAGGTTTCCTCTTGCTGGGAGATTTATGAGGAAAAACGGGAGCGACGCGGAGAACCCGTGTGAACCTAAAGCTTCTTATTTCGGCTCCGGCGAGGCTTCGCGGCTCCTCGTGTCCCCGTTCCTGCGTCGAACGGGTCAACTGCGATGGATTATGTCGCTCGGATGAAAGGAAAACACCTTCCCGAGCTCCACTCCCTTCCTTCAAGCGATTCTAACGACCGTTTCCAACGAGAAAACACGCCTGGACCTTCAGGGAGGAGGAGGAGGGGGAGGAAGAAAGAGGGGGAGGAGAGCGCTGCAGCGCAGGGATAAATAGAGATTTGCACACTGGGACTTGTGGTTTAACGCACACGAAGTCAAACGTGAGGACTGCTCGTAGATCTGGGCTCCAGCTCTTTCTCGTGTGATCAGGAAGTGTTGGCTTCACTATCTTCCTTTGAAGTCCTGTTGCCACGTGCTGCACTTCTAACGCCACGATAGATTATAGACAGTGAGAGTTATCCATTCATTCACCAACAAGGATGTTTTTTTTTTTTTTTTTGGCTACAAAGTAGTCATAACGTATAACAAACGTTTTAACTTGTTAAATAACAGTTAATCCAACCTCTAACTCATTGCAGGGTTGATCATTTTCAACACTGATTGGCCAGTAGGTGACAGTGTCTGAGCTAACGGCGCCCATTTTCCAGGACAAACAAGTAACTTCAGTTCTGAAGAAAATCCAGTCGGTTTTAAACATAACTTAGAAGAAAATTGGCACCTTGAAATTGGGCCTCTGTCTCTTTAAGAAGCTCCTACTCTTGTCAGCCTTCAGAGTATCCTCACAAGACTTCTCATTATGTCGTTTACAGCCGTTCTTCTTCGCTTTGCGCTGAGTAGTTCACATGATGACAGTAGATGTGCAGTTCCACCAGGTGTTTGTTAACTGCTGCTGCTGCTAGTCTGGAGGAGCTGAGGGGGAAGAGTCCCAGGGAAAGAGGTGCTCTGTGAGATTAGCAGCACATTTAGGCAGCCCCAGACGGTTGCCGTGGGAGATGAGGATTTCTCACACATGCAGGAAGACTATCGTAAAATATACAACTCAAAAACAATTTTACATACCAGCCATCGCCCATCGCCTTTGATAAAATGGCTTCTATGCAAGCATACATCAACACCTACACTCTGCTTAGGATAATCTGCCCACTGGAGAGTGTAAGCTACACTGTGGAAGGTTAGGAGCTGGAATCAGAAGCACACATTTGATAGTTTAATAACTAGATGAACATCAAAATACACTACAGCAACATGGGGAAATGTTAGAGAATTCAGAGGCAAGAAGATGATCATTTCTAATAAAAAAAAAGAAGAAGAAGAAATGTACAATAAACAGAGACACTTCATATAAACAACACTAAGAGAAATGTTTTTCTCACTGCAGCTTTTCATCCACTGCTTTCACATGCTGTTCTTAAAAGCAAGCAAACAAACACACAACACTCAGTATAAAACCATTCCTTCTGCACCAGAGCACATCAGCATAGTAGTGGATATTGGATGGGAAATGTTTCAGTCATTGTGGGGGAATAAAACCTTTTCATAAAGTCTTCCACTCGGAGCATCACTGAAATCATCCTGTGGCTGCACTTAATACCCGTTGAAAGGATGGACCACATGATTGCAGAGCTGACTCTTGCTTCAGGCAACGGCTCCTATTCGTCCCGACTGGAGGGGGGCAGAGTTGGTGGATTTAGCCGATGTAAATGCGATGGAAGTCATTCGCCCCGAAGGCGGCGTTGCACTTGGGGCACTTCCTCTGCCGGGTGTCGTAGCGCGTCTTGACGCACTCGAAGCAGAAGACGTGGAAGCACTTTGTCAGGACGGCATCCTTCACCCGGGAGTTGCAGCACGGGCACGTTAGACGAGCCTGGAGGAGGAAAGGGAAGAAGAGGAGGAGATGTCTTCAACAGTAAACATGGAGGCCATTAAGGTTCTTGGCTGAGTGGTTTAAAAATGAAGGTGTGCAAAATTTGTAAACCAGCTAAGGCTTTGTTGTTCTAGCTGACTCATAAATCTTGTAAACAAGGCTTTGACAAATCATTCAGACTTGTCATAATTACACAAAACTACTGACTCATTTACAGGCAAATGTTAGGACAATCTGACCAAGACGCTGCTGTTAGAGTCAAAATATTTAAAGGATTTTAAAATGTGGCTGGTGTTATGAAGAAAAAGAAATTTGACTTGAAGGCTATTCATCTGTATTTATGTCACATGTTTTATTCAAGCACAAGATTGTAATAAATGTAAGTTTTCTATTTTTTTTACGTACCTTGTACTCATTAATTTCTTCGTTCAGGATTTCGTCTCCATTACTGATCTTCTCAGCTGGTTTCTTGGCTTTTTCGATCTTTCTCCTTAGCTTGGAGATGTCCTCCTGAAAAACAATCGACTGTGAGGGGGGGAAAAAAAAAAAAAAAAAACTTCCAAAAAGTCAGGCGCTGAATGACCTGCATCTTCTGGCATAAAAGAAGAGCTTACACACCTAGCAGTACAAATACAAATCTGTTTAATCACTGATTAGAAGATAAAATAACAGGATGAGATGTCATGATAGAGCAATAAATTATGATCAAAATAAATTAAATTAAAATTGAATAGATAATTAAATCAAATAGACATGCTTAGGAATTGGGACATTGAGGATTAAACCATTTGAATAAAAAAAATTATTTTAAAATCATTCCAGATGTCATAAAAAAAACAAACTAAATCATATTATTGCACACTAACAAAAAGGATTATGTGACTAATAATAAAAAATAAAATAAAAAATTACCAAGAAAGGTGGAAGACATGCAGCAAAAAAGATCCTGGTTAAAAATTACTTGTCCAACACCAAAACACAGACGACTGCTCCTCATCTGGGCCATGTGGCGCCCGAGTGTCTCATTTTATGAATAGCTACTATAAAATCCCTCGCTCCTCGACATGTTAATATTTCGGTTTTGTGCAAAACTGAGAAAATTTAGACAGCAAAGAATCTGCAGAACAGTCTTCCCTAAACTGAAAAGGATTTTACATCTGAAACATAAAATACTGTAAATGCGTCTCCCTTGAAAACAGTTCACACAATGTCTTCTTTCTAATTGAAAGGTTAATAGTAGTTATCCAGCAATGACGATAACCTCTGGTGATGTTTGCAAACTCTACAAACAGGCAATATATCAGGGAGTGCTGCACTGAGTGCATCAGTAACAGCTGTGTTTACGTTTCAGAAACTGATTGCACCAATTAACTCAGCTGGTAGCTGGTGAAGTAGCTCCTTTCATCATTTGTCATTTTCAGGCTCAACCTGAAACAGACTTAGATCTATAGTCAAATATAGGGATTTTTTTTTATACTTCTTTTTTTTTTTTTTAACATTGTTAAATTAAATAGTGGCTATTTAATTTAAACCCATGTAATCCTACCCCAACAAAAGCTTCTCATTATAATCAGCAACAGTAAATTGATGCTGGAATTTATTTTTGAAAAAAAATTTTTTCATTTCAAGTAGTAACAATATTAAAATAAAAACTTCATGTTATTGTTATTAAATTCATAATTTTTAATGAAGACAATGACGGACTGAGTGCAGGTTCAGCCTGTGTGTGTGTGTGTGTGTGTGTGCGCGCGTGTGTGTGTGTTGCTACCTGCGCTCGCCGGGCGTTGAAGGACTCTTTCTCTCTGGAGATGCTGTTCTCGACCACTTCCTCTCTGACCAGCTTCAGCTTCTGCTGAACCTGCTCCAGCTGCGCTCGCAGCTCCTCTGACAGCAGCACCGACTCCTGAGCCTGCAGCCCCGACAGACGTGATTCAACTTAAACTTGGTGTGTGTTTTTTTTTAAACCAGGATTTATCAGAATGTTTAATTTCTCCACAGTTTTAAAGGATTAAGTTTCTGCTCAACATATTACCTTTCGTTTGTTCATGTCCAAAGCTTGTGTTCGAAGTGCCAGCTCCCTCTCCGCAGTACTAATTGTGCCCTGCAGGAGGCGCTCCTTCTCCTCCAGCTTCCTGACCACCTGCAGCTGTGCATCCACCTGTCAATCACAGCCATGACAAATAAGTCCGAAAGAATCTAATGAGCCTCAAACATGATTTAAGTTAAAACCAAATGAAAACGATAACAGTAAATTGATCTCACAATAATTTGTCAATAGTATACTGTTAGGGACCAACAAGGCCTTCACTGCCTTACGATGACGTGTTCAATAAATATAAATAAAAGCATCTTTTTATTTGAGATGAGATATTGAGGCGTGGTCTCCTGCTGAACCTGAGTTTTCAAGGTGAGGAGTTGGTCGGCCAGCTCTTCCTTCTCCTCCTTCAGAAGCTTGTGGATCTGGTTGGACTTGATCCGCTCGCTCATCAGCTTGAAGTTGGCGTCGTCTTTTTCTCGGAGCTGCTGCATGAGGCGGATATTTTGTTCCTGCATGTCCTCGAAGGCTTGGCCCGTCACGTCCATCTCGCTCAGCAGCGCGTCTTCCTCCTGAAGGGTTTTGCACAGAAACGTGAGACAGACAAACAGAGAACCGGGCAGAAAGCTCGTGAACGACCTGGAGGAGGTCAGACCTGTTTGGCGATGGACAGCTTCTTGTTGAGGATGTCTATCTGTTCTTCTACTGAACGTATTTTTCTCAGAGCTTCTTCATCCGCCATTTTCTTGCCTTCTCTTCTCTCCCTCTCCTCCAGCTCCCGCAGCCTCTGTCGAAGCTCCTCTGCCTGCAACAAAAGAGGAGATGTATTCAACAAACGCTTCTTTTTTTTGGAAAACTAAGAAAAATATCAAGACTAACTGGTAAAAATGTTTTACGACCATTAAAACAGACCAAGGATTATGATCACCTCTGACTTGGTCTTTTTCTCTGCAGCCATGAGCTGGACTTTGTCTCTCTGCTCCTTCGGTGCCGATCGATACATGTCCAATAGGAGCTTCATTTCTCTCTGGGACTCCTGGGCTTTCCTACAAAGTTACAGATGCATATTGGGAAGAAATTTTAAGTTTCACTAAAAATCCAGCTACAGTCAGAATTCTGCATAAAATAAAGCCTTTCGAGATGCTGATTTACAAGGTGATTAAAAGATCCAGACTATACATACAACACAAGACTGATGATGAATACAACTTTCCAAACGTACTTTAGTTCTGCTCGGACGATCTTCAGCTGCTCCATCTCCTTCCTCTTGGATCCTCCAATCACAGCGAGCCGATCTCCGCCCGTCTCCTCCGGCTGGCTGCTGACACCCGGCTTCTCCCTTTCCTCCTTCACTCCGCCGCTGCTGCTCCGGGTCGGCCGCTCTCTCTCCTTCTCCTTTTCTCTCTCTCTGTCTTTCTCCTCTTTCTTTATGATGTCTTTTTCTTTCTTTTCCTCCTTCTCTTTTTTCTCATCTTTTTCCTCTTCCTTTATGTTTGCGTCCGGTTCAATGCCGGGCTCCGTTTTCAGCGAAATTCCTTTCAGGAGGACAAAGTGGAGCCAAATGATCAATGACAAACCAGTGAAATGAAACTACTGTGACTGTAAAAATAAACTGAGGTTTTTTACCAGTGCTGCTCGGTGTGGACGAGCCGTTATCTGGCTCCGTTTTGACCACGGGTTCTCCAGAAACAGCCGGGGTCGAAGGAGAGGTCATCTCATCTTTCACATCCATCTCTGTGCTTGACTGCGACTGGAGGATGGCGCTGCCCTTTGAGGCGCGGATCTACACGACAAGAAGACATCTTTAAGTTCGGCTGTTTCCCCTCATAGCTTCTAACCCTCTTGTCCCGTTCTGACCTACCTGGTGGAGCTCAGCTTGCGTCTCTCTAAGTCTCAACTTGTACTTCACCACCTCTCCTTTCAGCTGCTGGTTGTGTGTTTGCAGCGTGCTTATAAGGTGACGCATCTCCCTGTTGATGGGACCTAAGAGAAAAGGTGCGATTTAAAAAGAGGAGATGAAGCGGTGGAGCTGAAACAAGTAATCAGATTAAATTAGATCAACTAATTTAGTGATCAGTTAATCGTCAACTGGAGAGTGCAGAATTATAAAAGACAATTTGCTCAAAGAACAACACATTCCTCCTGGCTCTGATTGGCTGTTTCTGACCGGGAGCAGCGCATTTCTTCAGATGGCAGTAGGATCACATGGAGGATGTGATCTTACAGATCATCGGTCTCATATTACACTGTCATGGTGACACTTTTAAAAAAAATATGTAAAAAACACATTTTTGTAAAAGTTAAATACTGCAGCGAGTATTTATTTATTTTTTTTAAAAACTTCTAATCAAAAAACTATTTCTCTAGATTTTGTCAGCTTTCTTCATAGCAACCCTGCAACAGGATCTGCCTCTGTACATCTGTTCAGATTTTTTTAAAACAGGAAAGTTAGGGCTGAAAACATCTTGCTCACCTCACCTATTTATTGATTACTTAAATCATCCAATTTAACTCAGCACTTTACTCCAACTTTTTAGCTGTTAAGAGCTTGTTAAAGTTTGCTGTTTTCACCTTTATTTATAGATTTTGATGGGAAAAAATAGCTTTAAATACTCAATCTGTGTGAGTCTTTGTCCTTTAGGTCCAGAAAAGCTCGCTTGTCTTTATAACTACCACCAGCACACCATCATCAGTCTGTAGCCACCTGTGAATTGTCTTTGCTGACTCCAAATGAGCATTATGTATTTATTTAATAAAACCAGGTCATTAACTGTCTATAGTGTTTGCGGAACACCAGTATATTGCAATATATTGTTCAGGGTGCAGAGCGATTTAACCTTGGATTTAAAACTTGAGGGCCATTTGTTGAGGTGGATTACCTGCTTGCTCATTGGCTGCTAGAGTCTGTTCAAATTCGATGCGCAGCATCTCGTACTCCTTCTTGACCTGAGCCAACGTGTCTTCCAGCTGAAACACTTCAGTGCGGACCTTCCTCTGCAGGGCCACCTCATCATTCTGCACAAAGACACGATGAAAGTGAGCAGAAGTTAAGACAGAGATGCATTTCAACCCCGACATGAACACACAGGCCAACTCGACGCACCTCCATGTGCTCCAGCTGCCGAAGGCGCGCCGTCCTGGTAGTGTTGAGGCGAGCCCGCGTTTCGTCTAACTGGGCCTTGAGGGTCAGGGACTCGTTGTAGAGCACAGAGAACTGAGACTGCAGACAGCGGTACTCTGAGGACTCTTTGACCAAACCTTCAGCTCGACTCAGCAGCTCCGTCTGGAAGCAGAGAAAAATCATTAATAAACAACGAGGCCAAAGAAAATAAGTTGAAATGACACCAAAAAATTTTGTTAGAGAACATCAGCAACACGAAGACCAAGGAGAACAGCAGAGTGTGCAGGGATAATGTTATGGAGAAATTTAAAACACATATGTTTTGTAACAATATCTCAAGGCTTGAAAAGTCTCTCAGGAGACTTTTCTGACACAAGGTGGCAGCATCAGAATAAATACTGACTAATACTGGAAGTAACACTGCAAGAGGCTGCAATAGACTTGAGATTCAGGAAAAGGTTTACCAATCCTAAAAATGCAGCCAGAGCTACACTCATAGGGTTTGAATCGAAGCATATTCATGCGTCAGCTTGGTCTAGACTGGAGATTCTACAGTGAAACCTAAACACTGCTGTTTACAGCTGCTTTCCGTCCAGTGTGACTGACTGGACCTCTTTTGCAAAGAATGAGAAAACATTTCGATTTCTAGTTGTGGAAAGCAGAATAAAAACACAAAACAGATTTTAAATAAATTAAGAATTTTGTACAATTTCCTTTCACGTCACAATTGTGTCCTTTTTGGTAACCTGTCAGTCTAATGTTGAAAAATATCTTTTTGTGGTTATAATTTGAGACTGTAATGTGCAAAAATTGAAAAAACGTCAGTACGAATACTTTTTCAAGGCAATGTAGACTGGATAAAAATGTCACCCAGAGGTGACTTGAGCATCATAACAAAGTGCTTGAGTTAATGCAGTTGCTGGGTTTTGTTCAGCTTTAAATGTGGAGCCAAAGGTCTGCTGTTAAAACACAGAAGTCTGAATTGAAAACGTTGCTGCAACAAGGGAAATACCTTCATGCTGTTGTTCTCCTGCTGGACGTTTTGCAGGTCCTGCTGGAGCTTCTGCAGCTCAACAAGGCGATTTTCTGCAAGTTCTGTGTTCTCCTCCAACTCACTGTTCATCTCCTCAAACTATTTAAAGAAATTAAATGTGAACCAATCTGAGAAACTGAATAAATGAAGAAGAAAATGAAAGAGGAAAAGAAACCAACCTTTCTTTTGTTAATAGTGATTGTTCCACACACACTGCTGGCCTCACCACACACTTTGTAGCCTTTGCTGTTAACCTGGACAGTACAAGTGTTGTAGTTTAACACAAACTACAACACCCATCTTAATCCATTTATCGACCAATTCAGTCTCACCCTCTCCAGTATTTCGCTCAGGTGGGCATTCAGCCTGTTCTCTCGACGGCGGATCTTCTCCATGTCCCACTGGAGCTCTTCAATCCGAGCCTGCAACTCACTGACGCGCTGATCCGCCTTGTTAGCCGCGCGACCCAAAGACCGAGACTGCAAAGGACAAGGAGAGCAAAGGCCGATGAGGAGATCCCACTCTCCTCATCCCTCTCCTTCAAGCTCCAGTCATCAGGGACCAGTGTCCTGCAACTTTTCCATGCGTTTGTGCTTTCACAAACCCATATTAAATAATCAGTCTCTCGTCAGGACTCTGCAGAGCCTGACTGGAGGCTGCATTGGATCAGATAACTGTGTAAAAGCTGCAGAACTGACCCCTGCAGTACAAGCATCCAACTGTTTAAGATTGCTCTCCGAGGTTTTAAGGAGTTGCAGTTTATAAAACAGCAAATATTATTCATCATACTATTTTATGTCTTTCTAGTGAGATGCCCCACATTTTTTTTACAGGCAACTAATTTCAAGATTTATTATTTATCTTTAAAAAAATGAACATAAATTTTCACTGTAAATATTATCAAAGAAGTAGATTTTTCTTGATCTGCAGTCATCAAGGAAAAATTAAAACACTAAATACTTCTTTTAACGTTTAATAAAAATCTGATAAATAATAACATGTATACATGCCCATGTACAAGAATATACATGGTTCTGATCCTATAATTCCATCAAAAGTGCCATCTCTGTGAAATAATCTCAACCGTATTGGTCGACTCAAAAAAGCAGGATTGATGCATCTCGATTTGAGGAGAACAACCTCTAAGAACGGAGTCTGTACCTCGCTGGTCATGTGACTGTGTTTCTGCTTCAGGTTCTCGGTCAGCTGCTGAAGCAGCTCATTCTCCCTGCTTAGGAGCGAGTTCAGCTTGATTGCGACTTGCTTCAGACCACCGTCTGTAAAACCACAATTTTTTCAGATTAAGTTTCATTCTCTTGGACTACCATCATTGCCTTTTTTTTTTTTAGTTTTTTGGAGAAAGTCCTGCATGTTTCTCCTCACCGCCCCCAGAGTCAAGCTCTGTTTTCAGTTGGTCCAAGGAGCTCTTCAAGTTCTTGTAGATCTCCACCAAACGACTGGCCTGCTTCTGGCTGGACTCCACCCTCTCCTGGAGCTCAGCCTCCATCTCCTCACTGGTGCTGCTTGCCAGCGTCGCCAAAAAGGAGTTAGACGTCTCTCCTTGATGCCCTGGGAGAAAAAAAAAAAAAGAAATGGCTGGTTTAGTATTTGTTTAGTATATTCAAGCTGTGCCTTTTTCTGTTCCATAACTACCTCTGTCTTTGGCCCGCTCCTGGTTTGAATCTCCATCAGGTTCTGGAGTTTCTGGCTTCAGGCTCCGTCCCTCGCCTGTTGGAGATTTCTCCGGTTCGTTGCTTGTTTGGTCATAGCGCCTGATGAGGAGTCGGATGTTCTCATCGAACTGAAAGAGGGTAAGTTGTTACTAGATGTAAAAGAAATTAACCCAAGCCATTCCTCGTTAATGTTCCTTCTCTGAATGTTCACCTGGTTCCAATATCTGTTGAGAATCAGTAAACTGGCATCATCTGTGGCCTGCCGAGTCTCCAGTCTCTCAATTCGCTCTCGCAGCTCATCCTCAATCACCTGCATGGCAAAGGGCCAACACATGAAACACAGTGCAGCTCTCTTTGTCTGTGTCTAGAGTTGTAAATGTTCACTTAAGTAAATGAGCTTACCTGTCTTTGATCGAGAGATTCTCCCAACTTTCGGTTCTTAGCTTGGAGCGCTTTGATGTCTTGTTCCTCCTGGAAAACATTTCATTCGGATCATTTAAATTTCATTCACACTTTTCTGATGCATCCTATTTGCAGATGAAGACAAAAGAGAGGCTCACAGAGTTGGACACTCCTCCCAGTTTGATGACCGTCTCCACCGCGGTGCTCCCTCCGGCTCCAGCGCTCACACCGGGACCTCCGTCCTCTCCATCCCGCTCCCTGCGCTTCTCCGGGGGGGCACCGGAGGAAGAGGGCCCGCTGGGGTCAGCAGGACGCTTCTGCCCTGACATCTTCTAGCTCCTGCAACAACAAAAAAGAAGAGAAGCAAACAAATTACCGGAGATGCGATTTAACAATACTGCTTTACTTTATATTTTTAAGCCAAATACTCCACAGTGATAATAATTTATATTTAGAAAAACAATGCTGTTTTAACATTCAGATTCTGGAGAAGCTGCCTGAAACTCTCTCTGCATGTTAGCTAGTTGCTAACGGCAGATGCAATAAAAACTGAAGAGATTTAAAGCTGAACAGACGATTTGCTGGGACCGTCTGACAACTCGTTCTGTATCAGACGTTATAACTAAACCCTTACCTCTTTAAATGTTAACAGTTACTGACTGAATCTGTTTGAAATGTTGATGTTACGACTCCTTCCCTCACGGAAACGGAAGTGTTAACGTTCTACAGGGAGGGCGGGGCCACCTTCAGCTCTCTATCGCCACCTTTAGTACAGGAGGGGGCTCTAAACGAGTTCAATCTCAATATTTTCTGACACTACATCTCCTGCCTCCACAGCTCTTTAAAAGGGTTTTAACGATAAGGATTTTATTCTAAAGGACAAATAAACGTTTACATTTTGTTTATATGGCAAGTTCTTTACAATTACTGATTGAGCCACCCACCCGGTGCCTCAAAGATCCTTACTTGGGCCTATTTTCTTTTTTATATATTTCTTTAGTGATATAGTGATGTCATCAAAGATACCACTATATCTGTGATTTGGTGATATCACATTCTTTCTGTGACTGTAATTAGAACTTACTATTATTATAACAACCTTTTTTTTATTAACAATTGGTTCAAAACAGTGCTGCCAGGCGGTTCACTACATAATTTCAGTTTTTTAGGTACCATGGGATATTGCAAAAGTTCTTATGTTAAAATTTTGGTTTCCAGAGGACACTTTTTGCTCTGGTTATTTATGTATGCATAGCATTTATTTTATTTTTTATTTCCTTTATTTAACCAGGTGAACCCCATTGAGATCTGGATCTCATTTTCAAGAGGGAGCTGGGCAGAAGTCTGCAATAGACAGTAACCTGGTTACAAAATAAAACCAATTAGAAAATTGCAGGGAATATTATGAGCTTCAGTCAGTTCTTCAGGGATCCATACTTGGACCAGTTTACCTTTTATATCCGTCTTCAGTAAAAATTAAACTATTTATTTTTGAGCTTGAGCAAGGGTCAAAATAAAACTAATCAGTCTGCTCATTTGCACAACAAGCTCACTGATGCGTCTTTCACAGCATGATCATTTTTAATGAACATCCAATTAAAAACATTAGAATTCAGCAAATTGTTTTCAATTTTCTGAAAATAAATATTTTATCTCTGACTTCTCCAAGCAGATATTTTTCAGATTATATTTTCTTTTGTGTCAGCACGTGTGAAAAACTCAGTTGCCAACAGTTTCAGACGGCCCAGACAGAAGGCCCATGAGACAGTACATGACGAAATAGTTCTGTTTTTGAAACACATTTAGATAACAATCTCTATCTCACTAGTTAGTTTATCTAAAGCCGTTGCCTGTTTCAAAGTCTACCAAAGTCCAGAAATCTTCAGCAAGATCAGACCATCAGAGCGCATGACAGAACGAAAGTGGAATGGACTCCACAAATAATTGCCTGAGAATTTGGATTCTTTTCTTTTTCTTTTTTTTTTTTTTTTTTACAGATTTTTTAAAGATATGTTGTTGCTCTGCAGTTTTCCCTGATGAAAGCAAAATTATTCTGGTTATGTGTACATGTTATACAAATAATGTTCATATTACACATTGTACATATATGCAACAAGAAATATGCTGTTTTTCAGTTCTGAAGGCATTTTCAGAATTTCCCACCATTATGACATACTGGAGAAAGGTTTTACAGCAAAACATCCAAACCAGCAATTGTCCCCTGAAATCTGTTTTAATTACCATCTTATGTCCACCCACTGGGACAAGCAAGATTCTTTGGATGACTTTTCAGAATTACAAAGTATGTGAAAATAAAGTCACCCACAAAGGCTGAACTCTGAACTGCAATTAGAAAGAGGACATTGCACATGGTGCAGAGTCCAAGTTGTGCAAAAGCTGTCTCATCAATCTCAGTCTCTGGGTGCAAATGTCCCCATCTTTTGGGATTAGATAAAAAGTTATTTAAAAAAAAAAATAGCGTTGTAAAAATATACGCATGCAATGCACAGCAAACTGCATGAAGATACAAGTTTTAAAAAGCTGTTTTTCTTGGAATGTGGCAACAAGCATACTTTTGGTGTGTGCAGAAAAAGTTACCTCTGATTATGGATTGCATGTTTGAAGTGAAATTTCAACCCAGTCAAAATATAACATGCAAAAGACAACAGTAACGATCTGCATGTCTGATTTGTTTTCTGTGCAGTGCTGAAAACAGAATTTGACACGCGGCTCCGGTTGTCCTTCGTCTTTATTTGAACAAACTTCCTTTTGAGAATCCTGAAAAAATACATCTACAAGATACAAATCTTTGCTTGTGGATGTTTACAATTCCCCCCAGAAGGGATCCAAAACCTGAATTGCAAGATTGCAGCAGAGCTCTCCAGTTACATTTCTGCAAAGCTAGAGAAGGAGGAGCTCTCCCTCCTCTGTTTGATTCCTTCGCTCATACAGACTTTGACTATACACTCACACAATGCTCTTTTTCATGCTCCCTCCCCAAACTCAATCCCAGGCCCCGCGATGAACTGTAAAGTCCACAGAAGCAGATCGACATCATCATGAATCCCGCCTTTATGGGTTTGGCGGGGGCCAATTGGGTCTCCACGGTGACACCCTCTTCCCCGGGCCCGCCCGCCGCCACATCATGAGCACCTCCCCCCCACCCACACCCACCCTCAACAGGAATAAATACAACTCTTCACCCACTTTCTGCCTTCTTCATCAGCATCGCGATCATCCCTGGGAGGAGAAAGGAGGCCGTCTGTCACTTCAGCTGTCGTCGCAGTTTGACAAAACACTCAAGTGAGATTCCTTTTTATTCGGTCAATTGAGAAATTTGACCGACAGTTACTGACTGAACTAGTCAGACCGTGGCTAGTTCCTGCAGCAAGGCTCCGTATAAGTGGGTTTGGTCTGCATGCGACTTTGCACATGTTTACAGGCTGGTAGGGGTGGTATGTTGTTAACTAGTTTCAACTGCTAATAAACAGAAATGTTTTCATTTCTTTTCAAATATGAATTTGCATTGATGTTTTTTTTTTTTTTTTTTTTTGACATGGTGTTAGATGAAAATAAATTAAGTGCACACGTATTTGCGCAAATGTCATTTGGCTGAAGTTATTGTGCTCCGTGTAAATTATCATCAAGATCCTAGTCGTATGTGCCTTGTTTTTCTTTCATTGCTCTGCAGAAAAAGCGTTGCTCAACCTTTTGCAAAGTGAACTATGACCTCGGGTTGCACGTCAAAACGGAATAACGTATCTGTTTTGAGGGCCTAAGTTCAACCATGCAGACCAAATATTTAACTGGAGAGGTGGAGCAAGAAAAACAGGATGTGAAATAGCAGGCATTTGCCATAATATTTGAAAGTGCAGTGCATTTTCCTCTCTCGTTGTAAAATTTTCAATTGATTTTAATAATCCGATATGGTTCTTCAAGGATGACTCATCAGTTTCCAGCCCTCTCTCCGGAGCAGAAGAAAGAGCTCTCTGACATTGCTCAGAGGATCGTTGCTCCAGGAAAGGGAATCCTGGCTGCGGACGAATCAACAGGTTAGTCTCGGTCGTGGTTGTTGTTGTGCCACAGGGAGCGACTGCGAGGTGGTCATGTGCGACTGAAAACAAACGCTCTTTCCTCAAGGGACCATGGCGAAGAGGCTGCAGAAAATCAATGTGGAGAACACAGAGGAGAACCGCCGCTGCTTCCGGGAGATCCTTTTCTCAACCGACCCCTCCATTGCCAACAGCATCGGTGGGGTCATCTTCTTCCACGAGACGCTCTACCAGAAGTCAGACAGCGGCAAGCTCTTCCCCCAGGTTGTCAAGGAGAAGGGGATTGTTGTCGGGATCAAGGTGAAGAGAGCTTCACACAAACTTCTAGGACTGTTAATAAGAGTGTTGACAATTTTTAGATATACTTACTCTTTGGTGATTGATTGGCGTAGGTAGACAAAGGCACAGCTGGTCTGAATGGAACAGATGGAGAGACCACCACCCAAGGTGACTGCCATTATTAACACATATGCAAAATAATATTCATTGCATATTTCTGAAAATCGATTCAGACTGAGATGTTTCGTGTCTTTTTAGGTCTTGATGGCCTCTCGGAGCGGTGCGCCCAGTACAAGAAGGACGGCTGCGACTTTGCCAAGTGGAGGTGTGTGCTCAAGATCTCAGATGGCTGCCCGTCAGCTCTCGCCATTGCAGAGAATGCCAATGTTCTTGCCAGATATGCCAGCATATGCCAACAGGTCTGTGTCGCAGTTTTAGCCGCAGTAATGGACAGCGGATGAAGAAACTAGATGTCATTAGTTTTGACCCTGTCTTCTCCAGAATGGCCTGGTGCCCATCGTGGAGCCAGAGATCCTGCCTGATGGTAACCACGATCTGCAACGCTGCCAGTATGTCTCAGAGAAGGTTAGTATAATACAAAGCACACCAACTCCATAATAATTAAATGCTATCAATGCCCATTCTTGTTTATGTGTATGCATTTTATCTGCAGGTCCTGGCTGCTGTGTACAAGGCTCTCAATGACCACCATGTGTATTTGGAAGGAACTCTGCTGAAACCCAACATGGTCACCGCTGGACACTCCTGCACTAAGAAATACACCCCCCAGGATGTTGCCTTGGCAACAGTAACCACCCTGAGGCGCACTGTACCCGCTGCTGTGCCAGGTAAGCCTTCTGCTGCTGATTCCTCCAACCACAAGGAATCAAGTAAAAGGAATATTTTAGGATTTATGAAGTGAGGTTCTAGTAAAAGTTAGGAGCAACAGATGTTTCTCTCTCTGATTTAGTCTAAATCCAGATTAGTTTAAACTAGTTGTTAGGTTTAGATTACATTTTTATTTATAGAGAAGAAAACTATTATTTTCACCTTGTAGGTAGATAGAATTAGGTGCACCAGCAAGGGTTTTCTCATAGAAATAACTGATGAAAGTAAAACAACAGGCTCCTGACGGAGAGCTGGCTTCTCCTGGAAAAAAATTAACTGTTTGTAACATTTAAATAAACCTTACTTTAAAAATTTAACTGGAAATTGTGCTTCTTTTTTGCAACCTTTTCAGGCATCTGCTTCCTTTCTGGAGGCCAGAGTGAGGAGGAGGCCTCCCTCAACCTGAACGCAATCAACCAAGTTCCCCTCCACCGCCCCTGGAAGCTGACCTTCTCTTACGGCCGAGCACTCCAGGCCTCCGCTCTTGCAGCCTGGGTGGGCAAAGATGCCAACAAGAAAGCTGCGCAGGAGGCTTTCTTCACCAGGGCCAAGGTGAACCTCAGACAGACAGGAAGCCACTGATAAGTTCAGAATCATCAATTAGAAATATTTCAATTGAACTTGAACTATTTCTTATCTGGAATTACTCAATTTTACACAGTTTTGTAAATGATTGATTTCTCAAAGCTTTTTGTCCGTTCAGTTTTACACTCAGGTGACGCATGCAACTTGGCTGATCATTAACGCTACTGTTTGACTTTGCCCTTTCTCCTCTCCTCTGCTCCCATTAGATCAACGGCCTGGCCTCCAAAGGAGAGTACAAGCCTGCCACCCCAGCCAGCCAGGCTGCTATGCAGTCCCTTTACACTGCCAGCTACGTCTACTAAATACTACGAACACACACACAAAAAAAAAAAACCACGTTGCCCAAATGTTGATGTCCCCCTGCATCACCTATAACATGAGAGGATCTCCAGCTTAATGTTGAGCTATTGTTGATAAAAGTTGATAACATCTAAGGGAAATAAACAGAAAATTCCAAAATATGTGGCTTTTTGACTTTCTTTTTGGTTCTTCAAATTTTAGACCCAGAAATATTACTCGATAAAGTTAGATACTATTATATTTCTTTTTTTTTTTTCGAAGGCATGACGACTGTTAGGGATATCTACTGTACATTTACATTGCACAATACAGATACAAAAGTGATGCAAAAACGTGCTGATGCATGTTTTATTTTATTTATTTTTATACATCTGTGTACTTGTAAGCCAAATTTATTTAAGCAAAACTTATAAAGTCAATTAATGCAATAAAGTTAATTCACAGTTAAAACAAAAATAATCTGATTAAAAATGTGAGGCTGGTCACCATGCAAGCTGTTCAAATTTTTGCATGATTAAAAACTAAAGCAAGTGATTAACAGCAGTGAATGAACACTTAACTAATAATATTTAATAAAAGAAAATATATTGTTAATCTGATATTACTGACGTGTGATAATTTTGCAGGTTAAATTTAGATACAATGAAAAAGTTTCATTTTTCTAACTTGGTGCAGGTGCTGTAAAAGTGAAACATCTCTTATTGTGCCAAAAGCCAAAGAAAAAAGATGGTAGAAAAAAGAATGGCCAACATAACACAATGCTATGCACAATTAGAATGTGGAGGAAGATCCCCGACTTTTAAACCTTCAATAAAATCCAAAAGAACTAGCTTTCTTCAGAAATGACCTAATTTTCAATGAGTCCAGCTTCATATGATTTAAACTCAGCACAAATACAGTTTTTGTGTGAAACAGTATCCTTGAAAATGGAAAGAAAGCAACCAAAATATGGCTGTCCATCGAAACTGGTAACTATGAAGAAGATTCAGATGTCTACAGCTCAAGTTCAAAAGACAACTAGTAGTCAGGGAAGATGATAAAAGTTGATGGTAGTATTGATATAATTAGATAAGAAAGCCACCTTCCCTTCGAACACCCACTCTAATATACAGCTATGGCTACAATAGAATGGATTTTACCAAAAGATATTTATGTGCAAGAACGGCCAAATTCTGACCTAATCCAACTAAGAATCTGTGGTAAAACTTCTATGTTCACAGACAGTCAGTTAATTCACCTTCTTCATAGACTGAGTTGGTGTCTTTTTGCACAAAGAATGGGGATGCATTCTAAATGTACAAAGCTGGTTCTGTTCAGAGTTGTGTGTTATTTTGTTCATGTTCATTTAAAAAAGAAAACCCAATTTAAGACATCGAATGTTAAATTTTTAGTGTGACTTATTATGTTTAAGGGGTATGAATACTCGATATACATCACATTAAATAAGGAGTAAGGAGTTTGTTGCTTTTTATTTAAAAACTGATTTGCACCATGTGACCTCTTTCACAATTAAAATATAGCGCTCGGAAGATATTTATCTCATGTTGCCTCGCAGTTTGAAATACATGTTAAACATATACAGTGTGTGACGTAATTGATAAAAACATCTGAAATGAACAAAACAGTGTTAGGTGAGTGTAGAATAGTATTGAAGAACGTTGGTCCTAGTTCGATTTTTGTTCAGTCTGAGGATGCATCACAAAGTGCTGGACAATAATCTGAAAACAAAAACATGAATGAATGAGAGATAAAGCTGACAGAAAGCATTGTGACAAACTATGTTATCTTATCACAATTCTGTTAAGTTTCTTCTTTCTTTTATTTGCGATAGTCTAATAAATGTCAGTTCGATTGATTTTTTTTGACAAATTGTTTACATCATTGTGTACAAATGGAAATTGAACTTTCCTATTAATTGAAATAAAATATATATAATTTTCCAAAATGTAGACTGTAGACTCAAAGTACTGTAATTTAGACATTTGGCAGATTCAAAAATCAGTTTAGGGTTTATTATACAAAATCCAGTTCATGTAATACAATATTCTAGAAGATGACACTGTAAAAATAAAAATAAATCGCTTGCAAAATGCACACGGTTTCTTATTTGTGAATTGATAAATTATTGTGATGCAAATTGTTTACTGCTAAAAAAAGATGCAGGACTTTTTCATACTAGGTTGCACAGAATCAGAAAATGGTGCATTTACAACTAGTAGTCATGTACATAATTGCACAGGCAAATAAACCCATTGCATTAGAATGTATTTTCATAAACCAAGGTACAAATAAAATAAGTAAAAGGTTTTCTCTTTATATAAGAAGATGTAAATTGTTCTGTACTAAAAAGTAACGGTGTGTATTTTAAATACTATAAAATTTGACTAGATTGGATTAACAGCTTAAATAATTAAAGTCTAGATTGATTAGAAATGTAAACTTAACTTTGAGTTCAGCAGTAACTCAAAGTGGATAATTTAAAATGGAATCACATAATCACAATACTGACAATTAAACAATTTACTAACTAGTGACTCGTAGTGTGATGTAGTTGGTCATCTTGTACTTTAAATTAAGTTACAGTGAAAACATTTTCAGTGCACACAAAGTGTTTCCTTCCACTGCGTCAGATGAAATTCTGTCTCATTTTAGTGGCTTTGAGTTGATATAAGGGTAACTAGAGACATCTGTCAAGTTAAAGCTTTTTGTTTAAACTTTGATTCGAGCCAAGTACTCGCTTTCATAATTACTCTCAGTTTAAATCTGAACTCTGGCCCTGATGCTTCAAAATGTTGGTATCTTGTGCAAGTGACCATTATGACTAATTTTCACTTTCCAAAAGGTTACCATCTTTTTGAAGAATTATACTCCGCTCCTTGTTAGCTACTCTGCAGAGGCTCAGCATTAAACAGAAGAACATTCATTTTAACTTTTCATTTTTTAAATGACACATTGAAGAACATATTACCTGACTTCTCGTAGATTTTAATGCATAACCTGCGATGGCGCTCAAGAAGATAAGAAATGCTGATACAAGTAGAGAAGATGCAAACAAGATTCCTTCCACCCAAAGAAATTGCACCTACGGTTAAAAAAAATAGCTGTAAAATACTAAACGGGAGTTTTATCCACACAGGCAAACATTATAGCAAAGAGAAAGGAGGAAGAGAGTAAAAATGACTCTCACCACTTGGTTGTGGGGATACCGCCACGTGTAGAAAACGAATAAGCCTATCCTGCGTATAATGGTGACAATAATGCCCAACAGAGAGACCACATACATGGCCAGGGATACGGTCACCTGTGCAGTCAGATTACAAAGATTATACAAGTTTAATTAAGAAAGATTGTATGGTCAGTAATAAAGTTGGACAAAAGTGTTTTTAAACCTTAAAACTAGGAATTTAAAGAAATCAACAGGCTTACCATCTTCTTGGACGGACGTAACTCAGTGTAGATAGACAGGACTCCACATGTAATGAACTTCAAATGCAAACATCCACTTCAATCAAAAGATCCAATCATTTTCAGCTTAAATGTACTAACACAGAATTACCGGTCCAGTCACATCCATAACCGTGTTATGTAATGATAGATGCTTTTGCACTGAGCAGGTGAGTTACATCTATTGTTTCCTGAAGATAATTTAACTGGACAAGAGGTTTCTGTCTTACTTTGCATCTCAAGGAGGACATTTCGTTTTGAGGATTTTTTTCTTTTGTGTTTTTTTAAGGTATGAGGTAATGATGAGCTCATGTCTACTGATGTATTGTATGGCGGGAGATAATTCAATATTAAAGCGTAAGGTGTCTGTTTATATGTCAAGGGCGCCATCTGCTGGACCAAAAGTTGCCATAACCCAATAAATAAATAAATAAATAAATAAATAAATAAATAAATAAATAAATAAATAAATAAATGTAACACTTTAAGAACTTCCTTTGAGAACCTTTGTAACTGTTACACCTGAGTTTCCCCTTTGCTGGACAATAAGGACTGTTTCTATTTTCTACTGTATTTTATTAAGTCAATCAAATGGTATTTGAACACAAAGGGACTAAAATTACAAATGTACAAAATGTTGAAGGCACTAAATAGTAAGTAGCGTCTCTAGACACATGTTTGTCTTAAAATAACATTCAAGAAAAGCTTGCATGCATGCGAAGGTTTAAGGCACCTTAAATGTCCAATTCAGAAATCTGATGCCATTTATTTTGCTTGCCACAATATTGACGGCTGAAATTTGTACATCCATTAAGCATCTATTTCAATTAGAAAATTAATTCAAAATTGCTTTGTTTAAAAATAAGCTGCCCAATTTTTTGCTTTGATTTCTGATTTTTCCAAGCTCCTCTCGAAAATGGGCAACCCTGTATTACTGTGGACTTTATATGTTTGAGCACGACATAAAAAATATATTTATCAGAAAAGTCAGGTTTAAAAAAAAAAAAGAAGAGAAGAATGAACTGATTATTAAATGCTTCAAACAAAACAAAGAAAGCATTTCAAAATGCCAGATTTTGTTGCATCATGTTTGACATATTACTCCTTTGCTGTCATGTAACTGTCAGAACAAAAAAAAAAAAAAACATTTCCCCTATTTTGTATTCTATGAAAAATGCATAAAATGGAAGTAGCAACGGTAATTGCTCAATACATGAGGTCCAAATTATACGTTTTGCTGAGTTAGCAGTGAACAAAGCTTGGTCAGGAGTTTCCTTCTATTTTCTTTGTCTATGGTAAGTTAAACTAGAAACAGGGAATTAGTTTATTATTGTTTTTTTAATTGAATGTTCTAGAAACAATTAGAGGTCTGTTCTTGAGCTTTAGCATTTAAAAACATACATACCAGAGTTCCTTGCCAGAAGGGAATATATATTTTGAATGAGGTTTCCATGACATTATCAGCCATTGCACATCCCATCACAACCTCAGCACAACCAAACATCAGAATCACAATCTGAAAAATTCCAAACAAAAATATGTTCAGTATGTACAGTTGTACATGAATTTACACCCTCCCTGTTTCTTCATGAGTTGAACTTACCCCAAAGCTTCTGGGTTGTTTTCGGACAAAACGGTGCAGAGGTTTGCTGGACAGCAACAGAGACTCATCCAACTTCTGATTCTTATTTTCTCCTGTTTGTTTCTCTGCCACAGTTGACCCGGTTTCCTCCATTGCCAAGCTATTACGCAACTGTGCTGCACTGTAGCGGAAAGAGAGTAAGAATTTGTTGTACACTGGTCTTGTACATACTCCTCCAGCATGGAAATACTGCAAAGGCAGGAAAACGAAATCCGACACCCACTGCGCACAGAACAGTAATAAGCAGCCACAAAGAAAGCATGAATTGTGATATAAAACACAAAGCAACTCACCAAGAGGTCCATGTAAGATGTGGTGCGTAAGACGACAGGAAGGGGATGTTGTTGGTCACCAGAGGAAATCAGGAAATTTGATTTCTTCTCCTTTTCTTTTTCAACAAGAGGAGGGGCTTAATACCGTTCACTGCTAAGGGAGTTGCACAGCCTGACCAGTGTGTAAGATCACAACAGTCAAAATTACAACCCAATAAATACATAAATTTAGTTTAATTTCCTTATATTTTTTTATGGATCAAACAAATAAGACAAAAACTTTAATTCATGAGAGATTAAAAACAACATGTTTGTAACATTACAATATGGTGATTGCCAGATAATCCATGGTATCTTAATCTTCTGACTAAAATATTAATTCAAGACCGATGCTGTCAAACAGATAGTTGCAGTGGATTTGTTTTAGCTGTGCAGAAAAATATACTGTACACCAGAAGAACAAAAAACAAAAAACAAAAAAATGCACCAATGTTTTCTTTTTATTTAAGGAAAAAAAAACATGTTGTGCTTGCTGGAATGGAGAGAAAGAATCTATTGCAAAATAAAATCAAGAACAAATGAAAGGGAAAACTCAAGTTACGCTAACAAATAAATTACTAACTGTAACTCTACATGCTGAAAAAAAAGGTAACATATCCTGATTATACCATAGCTTGTTAAGGCTTTTATCCAGTAAACATTGATCATTTTTAATGTGCTTAACATGGCTCACTACATGGGTGACAAAAAACAAACTGAGGAAAACCCCTAAAGGTATTAATATTGTAGTTGAGCCCAAATTAAGTTTGTAGCTAATTCACGTGTGAAGTCAAGAAAACATGGCTATGTTGTACATGGTTTATTGCTCTGAAATTGGTATCTGATGCACACTACACTATATTAAAAGGCCTTACAGATTTATGTAGAAATTCCCTTTATACACAGTTTTCTTACTCTTACTCATTCTTCTGGTATTTAGAAAATATAACTAACTCTGGTATTTCTAACTGTGAGACAGCGAGGAAAAAAAGTTACATGTACTTTTATATAGCTTATGTGAATGTCTGGTTTCTGCTACTGGAAAAGATTGAAAACTATCTCATAGATATCGGAGCAATGCAGATACTAACTCAAAGTTTTTTTGTGTATGTGAATTAGTAACATGAAACTGCAAGAAGGAACTCTTGTGAATAAAAAGAGGAATAGAGAAATTCTGGCATATTTTCCTCTAAGGGCTAACAGACTAAAACTCTGAAACTCTACAGACAGACATCATTTTTGATTTTTTGCGTGTGTGAAATGTCGTTTTTTATTTTGCTGACGCCAAAGGTTTTACAAAATGAAATACAAATGCAGTCAGATTAAAGATCCCTATGCACACAAAACTATTTTAAAAGTCCTTAATGATGTGCTTAAACCACAGTTTTTGCAGTTTCCTCTTACACAAATCACTTAAAATGGGAGCTCATTTCAAAGCTTTTCAGGAATTTCTTGAGATCACTCAACAGTTCAGTCGCTGTTCTCCTTTGGGCAGCTCATGTCATTTTATAATCTGGAGTGGAATAACAGAAGGAGTACCGCGGTTGTATCCAGGGCTGGCCCAAGGCATAATCAAACTAAGCCAAAGCCACTAAGGGGCCCCCTAATTTCTATGTTATTACAATATATAAAAAAAAACACAAAAAAAAAAAACACAATTTCACTATGAAGTGATTTGTTTTTACAATAATATATATTTGATAATGTATGGGGAAATCATTATTTTTTTGGACAAAAAGAAACAAATTGCTTTTTGGGGGCCCCTGGTGGCTGCGGTAGGTACTGCACGCTTCACCGGTAACATGAGCTGCCATGCAATGTGCAGAGCATCCAAACGTCCAAAGCTCAGGTCAGAAGTTAAGTAAGCAACATAATGTCTCAAAAAGGACCTATCCTTCAGGGAGGGAGAAAAGAAAGAGGAAGAATAGAAAAAGCCAAAACCAAATCTTGACTAGGGCTCTATGGAGGCTTGGGCCGGCCCTGGTTGTATCTGACATCTTGGACATCTGCGTTGTGGCGCTTAAAGATCTGATTTGAGTCGTACTCACCGTGTGAAAATCTTTTGCTTATTAAACGCCCTCAAAGCTCTTTATAGCCCAGTTGTCTGTCCACCTCTTTTCACCACACTTTTACCTTCTACTCAATTTTCCAAGCTTCTTTAATAATGCACTTTTGTGGCTTGGCTGCCTGATGGAGGAAGTCAATGACTGCTCACAGTGTCCACTGTCCAAGCAGCCATTTTCCTCCATGAGCACAAACACAGTGATATGTCTCTCAGAAAACATTTCACTATTAAAAATTGTTCGTCTTGTGTAATATTCAGAGAAACCGGATTTGTGGTTTTCATAAGCTGTAAACCACAGTTAACAAAATTAACAGATATAAATGATAGAAACATATCAGTTTGGGAGTAATAAATTCATAGAATAAGTTTAGTTTCACTTTTATTACAATTTACTCCAATATTTTATCTTTTTTATTATATGAAAATATAATGATTGGTACATTGCTAACTGGGGATGTAGACACATTACACTGAGTATACTGTACCAGCACAGAAACCCATTGTATAAAAAGCTAATTTCATAAACTACGTATCAGATTTTGTCAAATCTTCATGGATTTGACAAAAAAAAAAAGTAACTTTTTTCATTATTTAGAAAAAAAATACATTAAAAATCTACACTTAAAAAGTGTAGCCATTTGATAGTATTATAGAGGTTGTAGAATATAAAACAAGCCATCCTTAAAGTCCTTCCTTTTCTTTTAGTTGTCCTGGGATAGGATCCGGTGAACCAGTAATGTTTTTCCATCTATAACACAAAAGCTTATATTGTTATGATGTAACTCCTAAAGTCAACAAATATAAGCAAGTCAAAGTAAATAAGGTTATTTCATACTATTTTTCGCAGAGTATGTGCTGCTCCAGGAGGTATGTTGCCCTTCGCCTCACTTCTCCATCGCTGTTGTACTGAATGGCTTCTAAAACTGAAAGTCCACCTTGGCTGACAAACTGCTCTGCTATCTGGAAGCAATAACAGAGTTATTTAACAAAGGCAAACACTGTTATAGCAGCTTAACAAATGTGAATTGTTTTAGCATCTTATTAGGCCCTGCATACCTGCGGAGAGCTAACGATCATCATGAACAGGACCTCCAGACTCAGAGTCACCATGTCTTGGTCGGCCATTTTTAGAGTAGCAGTGAGCGCAGACAGCAGTCCAAGCTCTGCCAGCTGGATGCAGAATTCCTTTTTCTTGTGGGCAACATTTGCTAAGACCCTTAAAACCTAAATGTAACACACACAATGTATGATATGTGTTAGACATAAAGGAGAAGGCACAATAAATATCAGCTGTAGGTAAAGTGGAGAGCTTTAGTTTTTTGCTGACCATAGTGTTAATGCCTTTAGAAAAAGATAGAAGCTCCAACAGTCTAGGCACCAAGTTTAAAGTTAAGAGAGCAGAACAAGATTCTGTGGAGTGGGCTGGAACAGAGAGGAGAGAAAAACACAGATTAAAACTGATCAACAATTACAACAAGAATTGTTGATCAGAATTGAAGATATTCTAGCATTTGTAGTAATATCTTGCTCACAATGCAAGTGATTAAATGCATTCAGATGTGTGAAGTATAATAGGACACGTTTCTTCTCTTTCACAACAACATCCGGTGCTTGGTTATTTCCAACTGCTTAGATCTTAGGAAATATGGCTTGTTTTGCTTAGTCTACTGTTCTTGCAAAGGTTTTACACATTGTCACATTACAATCTCAAGCTCCAATGTATTTTATATTGATTTCAACTAAATAACATCACAATAATAGGTGCATTTACAATTAAAAATCTATAAAGTGTGGCATGCATGATAAGAATAATTAATTTTGTGTAAAAAAACATTCAATAACAAAAGGTTGCTTTTGTGCAAAGCTTAGTAAGCTATATTGCAAATAATATATTTAAGCAATTTTAAGGAGTTCGGTGGACCCCGACTATGACTCCTGTCCCTTGTGATGAAAATTTCCTCACCGCAAGATGTTGACACCCTCATGTTTCTACATTAAGGATGACACAAGGGGTGAGTGTTATTTTTCGTGTGAAACTGAATACTGAACTTTCTGTGGCTTTTTAAATGACAGATTTCTTCTTTCCTTTCTCTCGCAAAGGCCAGATTTGAGGTGTGGCCAGTTTTGAGGTGTGGACAATTCATAGTTGTCATACTTCAACAGTTACAAAAACTTGTTGTCAAGTTAAGTTAAGAGACGGCTCACACCTGTGAGGTTGTTGAGGACCCAGGCTACCTCTCTGGCCAGGGCCGGCAGAGTGTTGATAAGGGAAACAACAAGTTCACATAGCGGCGCCACCAGATCAGCACCACCCAGCTGAGAATGGAGAGTTTCTGCCGGGCAGGACGACAAGAGGTTTCCAACACACCTCAGCAGGGGACACACAAGCTGCAAAGGATATTTTTGACTCATCGGTTATCATGGCACAAACTTGAATATCATAAAAAAAAGAATACTTTAAATCTGTTTTTTAACTGACATGCAAGAAAGAATATGATGCACGTTTTCAATTACACTAATAGGACAAAAGGTAACAATTAACATTAAAAGAAACCAATATAAAGTGACAAGCATAAAAGCCTAAAAGTAAGACTTTACAGACCAGCTCCACGCCTTGGTCAGTGTTTCCAGCAGCCACAGCACCACCTAGTGACACTAACAAGGAACCACACTGCCTCAAGGCCCCTCGCGCCAACAGCTCTCTGTGATCCTCAGAGCTGCTAAATGCAAGTTTGAGAAAAGACAGAAAACAAATATTACCACAAGTAAGAACAAATATGCAAAGATAAAAACCAAACAAACAAAACAACAGTATCTGAGTATCAAAGCTTTCACCTGGATGTGAGGGAGTGCAGACACCATGCACACTCTATAGCTGGAGCCAGACCAAAATCAGGATCAGGGGTCAGAACTGATAGCAGCTGTGAAGGTAAACTGGAGGCCAGGACTGCCCTGCATACACACAGTAAAGTTACTCAGAACTTACAGATGTGTTAAAGATAATGTTGTTCAGAACATGTAATTTTCCAAGAGGAAACTGATGCCCTGAGCGTACTGACGGGATAACTTTCTGCGCTGCATCTTTGCTCTGCAGAAGCTGAAAGAGGGCGAAGCCTGCAGCTTCCATCACTGCCAGGTTATGTCTGTGGTTCTGAAATGCCAAATAAAAACAGATTTTTTTTTTATTACACATTCAAATTTAAATTTCTGAGATTTTACAGAACTTTAAATATTAAAACATTTACCTATTAAATTTGAAACAGCGTGATCAGTTTGGCAAAGAAAACTGGTTTATTTATGGCATCATTAAAATATATATAACACTTATATTTGTCTACTCTAGACTAAATTAGGAAACTCTAAATGGTTTTTCTTTAAATCTCACACTGCAATTGTTTACACTTAAACTCTGTTTGAAAAACAAAAAACAAACATTATTATTATTACTTTTAGAGTGTTTTGAAAACCTATTTTCTTCTTCATTAGAGAAAAATATATTATTTTGAAATTTATTTGCAAGTCATACAATAAAAAAAAAATGAATGAAAGATAATTTACAGATAAAATTATATATAAAGGAAAAAAATAATGGATGTAACTCAGTATGTAAACCCAGGAAGAATTTTCTTCTTTAAGCAAATTTTAAAGAAAAGTAAATTTTGCCTCGCCTTTCCAGACTTAGAAAGTTAAATGATAAAAGCAAGTTCCAGACTTTTCCAAACTCTCTAATTATCTCACTGATCCAAAATCTAACAAAAATAACACCTGAATAATTATTGATGCAAAAAAACTATCATTTCTGGTTCAAACGCAGATAGAATTTTTCAGATTGTTTTTTTTTTTTTTCCAAATGTGGTTTGATGCTCTTAAAGTTTTTGCACAAACATAGAAACAGAAATTATTACAGATGCAGTTACTTTTCCATCACAAGTTATAGCTTACCTGTATACAGCTGGCCAGTGCTGGGATGATTCCCTGGGCCAGAAGCCTCTCTTTTACCCTCTCGCTGTCCGGGCATATATTCCCCAGTGTGTACAGACACAGCTCCTGTGCAGATAGAAACATTCACAAACTCTAAGCTAAAAACTGTCTCTTTAATAACATGATGCTACTAATAATGAACATGTGAGGTGGGTGAAGACCCACTGTGAACTTGGTGCTCTGCCCTGATAGGTATGTGAGCAGATAGGGAGTGGCGGGCAGACAGGCGGATGCAACGCTGGTGTGGGTGGAGTGAGAGAGCTCATGAAGACAGCGAACAGCCTGCAGACGGCAGCGGGCGTCAGAGCCGGTGAGGAGGCCGACCAGCAGGTGCATGCTGTTCTCCAGCCTGATAGGACACATCGGCACGCACAGTTCATCAGAGGTTAAATTGACTGAACTCACTTTTTAATGGTGATGGCTGTTAAAACCATACTTAATGAAGGTGAGTTGAGCTGATGGGTTACGCAGAGCTTTACTCAAGGGTCTTAAGAAGGCCTCTTTTTCTGTGCCCCCATGCTGAAGTTTTTGGAACAAGGTGACCACATCCTGGGGAGGAAGAAAATCTGTATATCGTTATATTGTCAAACTAGGGGAAAATAATCAATCAGATCTAAAGAAACTTACCTGTTCCCCAGGTGTAACCTCCATGGTGTCCGGTTCTTCATCTTCATTGAGAAGGAGCCTCTTGCTCACAAGTTGTCTGTCTCTGCGAGCTTGCCTCAGTGCTGAAGCAGAAAGGACAGTAAGACCCCCACAATGCTTTAAAACTCAAGTCATTTGAGTTTTAAAATTTTAGATGAATTAAAACAAAAGCTAAAAAACATTTAGCTTCACAACATTTTCAATGAAGTTTATGTTTGGACTTTGACTAAGCCACTGCAACACCTTCATTATTTTCTGTTCAGTGTTAAGGATTTTTGTCCAGTGTAGGGGAAAGTTTGTGACAATATTTATCTTTCACAGCATCATAGTATCTTCGATTATTGCAAGGTGCGAGAGCTCTTAGGCTTTTTGTAATTTCTCAACATTGCTTTGATATTGGTGGGATGTTATTTACTTGGAGTGGCAAAGTTAGCAACTGTTCAAATGTTGCTACTTGTAAGCAATTTTGTTCCACTGTGGAATTATGGACTCGTTTGAAAATTGCTTCAAACCCTCCTCAGGTCAATCAATCTTTAGTTATTAAGTACCACACAAGAAGGAAGCACATGAAGATAGCAACAGTAGTCAATACAGAACAAAACAATGAGCAACACAAGACTGAAGATGCAGGGAAACAAACACAGAAAAGTTAAAGTGGTGTTGTTTCTATATGAAAAACTGTAGAAACTCATTTGTGTTTATGACATAATCATGACGAGCAACACGAGTTATCTTTAATGCTACTGATAGCTTTCCTTCCTGACATCTTATAGCCTCCGGAGATCAGCAAACTCTCCAAATATCTCCATTGATAAGGAGGCCAAACCTGCTGACGAGCACTTTGTTAGGTGTAGCGGCTTCCCTTCTTAAATCAAATCGAATATGTTTGGTTACACTGGCGTTTCTATACACCCACTGACAGCTGGGTTACCCACTACCAAAAGTCTTACCTCTTTCTTTTTCTCTCCTCTTCGTCCTGAGCTCCTCCAGGTTGTTAGCAAGCCCACCGGCTTTATGGCGAACTTTATTAAATCTCCACATTTCACAGGCAGCAAAACACAATTTAGCATAAAACTACAAAAACAAACTTTCCGTCTGATGTTCAGTTCATTTCAGCGTTAACCAGAAACTGTAACCATGGCAGTCGTAACATCCGGGAATCTTGCTTGCTGCTGTCGCTTCACCTCCCTTTACGGGCTGCGTCGCCACCTAGCGGACGCACTGAATACAACGCTTGAAATTTTTCGTTTTTTGGGAGCTCTTATAGCTACAAATGGATTTGCTGACACGAATGGCAAAGAAAAACAAGGTAAAAGACCAATCTTATGCAAAAAAGTATTTTTTATTGTATAAAACTAATCTTTTAATGCACAAAGGGAATATTTGATTTGAGAAAATATGATTATGTGGCTAAAAACCCAGCCATATTTTCATAGTTCATTGGATTTTTAAAGAATGCTGTAGTATTTCAGGGTTTGTGATGCTGTGCACCCTGACAGTTCCAAGGGCCTTTGGCAGAGAAACAGAGTGACAAATTTATACAGTATTCCTGACATACCAGGACCAAATACAGGATAATTTTCATATACTGCAGCAATTAAATGTTAAAACAATTTACTAAGTGCATGCTCTACATAGGACACCAGAAGGAAGATGAGTACAGTCTAATACAAAACTATAGTTATTTTGCAGTAAAACATTTATGTGCAATGTACACCAAAACTTGCAACAAAATAATATTTAATGACAAAGTTAAAAAACAAAAACAAAACCCTAAACAATTACATTTCTTATGAACACAAAAAAGGTGAAAAATAATTGAGATGTTTTCTTGACCACAAAATCCTAGTGGCGGAGGAGTGAATAAATACCAACAGATGAGTAAAAATGTACAGGGATGCATTTTTTCCCCCCCAATTGCAGTCCTTGAACCAACATATGAAGTTAACTCTGAGATCAGAAATTTAATGTAGACGTCTCCCAGGTGAAATATCAGACACTAAACACGACATGTAGAAAATACACACCTTTATGTGGTACAGAGTGCCTAAAAACAATTTTAAAAAAGTACAAATGGTACCAAAATTAAAATGTCCATTTTATTTACAAGTTTTTAACCCATGTAGTTCTGGTTAGAAATGATGCGTAGCTTCATTCTGAGCTTCTACTGGGTTAAGGAGTCAATTCTTCTCATGACTCTGTCCTCTTGGATTTCTTTTTCTGTGGAAGATTAATAGCAGTTAATTAGTCACTGTACATGTATGATTGAACAGTAAAGAAACTGACCATTTTAGAGTTCATCAATGTGCTGATCTTGAGTGCTTTTTGTACCTTTTTGTGAACGTCAGCAGAGCTAGATTGTGTCGTCGAGGAATTTTGTATAGAAATTTCAGCTTCCTCCGGAGCCTCGTCAGATTTTAATTTGTTTTTCTCTGAAAGAAAATGAAGCTCAAGGTAAACAAACCCAGAAAAACTGCACACTGCCGTCATCACATTCTGCTTATGACTCACTTTTCTTTTTTTTGAGAGGACTTGTGATTTCCAGACTCCCCTCGTCTGTCTCTAACGTAGATTTATTGTTCGTATGATCGTCGTCATCTTTTGGTTTCTCCTCTTCAACTAAATCATTTTCATCAGACTTCTGATTCTTCTTTTTTGCTTTCTTTTCTTGAGCTACTTCCTCTGGGAATTCTTTGCAGCCAAGAGACTCTCTTTTCTTCTTCTTCTTTGATTTCTTTTCCCCACCCATTTGCTCTGAATTGTATTTGTCCTCAACATTTTCTTCTACTGCCATCGTTTCACGCTCTAAATTTTCCTCCGTGACGCTTTTGTCTTTCTTTTTCTTTGCTTTCTTTCCCTGATCGTTTTGCTCGCGTTTCATGTTGCCTCCAGCTTCATCTGTACTTATGATTTGCTCTGGATTTGCTTTCAAATCATCTCCTAGCAGTTCTGAGTACCCTTCATTGTTGAGCACTTTTTTCTTCTTTTCTTTCTTTTTATGCGTTTCAGCCAAATATTCCTCACTACTGGTTTTCTCTTTTGTTGCCATTTCCTTAGAATTCTCTATTTCTTCAATGTTTTGCTCGCCACTTTCTTCCTCCCCCTCACTTTTATGGTCTAAATTATCCTCCATATTGTTATTTTCTTTTTTCTTCGGTTCTGGTTTACCGGGTTTTATTTTTTTATCTGGTTGTTTACAATTTTCTTCACCAACAACCATCATTTTCTTCTTTTCGTCTATTTGAGCCAAGCCTTCCTCGCTGCTGGATTTGTCCTTTTTCTTCTTTTTCGCTTTCTTTTTCTGTACGCTTAACTCAGAAAAGTTTCATCGTCACTGCCTCTCTTTCCTTCTGTCTGACCATCATCCTCCTCCTGCTCTGTGATTTGTCTCCTTTTTTGTTTTTTGTCTTTTCCATCACTGTTTGTCTCATTTGCACTCCCCTCCGTCTTGTCCTCATTTTCCTCCTTTGCTTTCTTTTTTTTCTTCTTTATCTTGGTTTCACTTGCCATTTCCTCGTTGGCATTCACAGGGACCAACATTTCTTGTGATTGTGCTTGTTTTTCAAATTTCTCAGGAAGTCCAGACGAAGCCTGCTCGTCCTCTACACTTTTCGCTCTTTTATTTGGACTCTGCTTGCTCGGGGAGGACACATGCGCTGGACTTTCTTTCTTGCTTCTTTTTGCTGCATTCTTCTTTGTCGGTGTTTGTGTCCCAGCTTTCTCTTTGTCCTGTTCATTCTGTCCAGTCGTCTCACCATTTTGCTGGACGGGAGCGTCAGCTTTGGTCGGAGGTTTGGCTGGCGGCTTTCGGCTTCTCTTTTTCTTGGGCTGCGATTCAGAGGTCAGTGCGTTGATGGCTTCCATCTTGGCAATGTCGGCCTCTGCACAGACACAGCAAACAGAAATTTGGCTGAATGATTCAAACACCAGCGGGAGTTGCATTTACTTCTTCAGATTTTGTAGCGTTACAACCACAAACCTCAATATACTTTCTGACATTTTACGACAAGATTAAGATTCACGGGCGCACATCCATGTCTTCAAACATCCAATCTGACTGAAGTTGAATTATTTAGCAGAAAAGAAATTGATAAACTCATCTCCCGATGCTCAAAGCTGGCAGTAACGATAAACTCTACAATTGTAATCACCCCAAGTTGTATTTCTACATTGTATTGACCCAGAGAGGCTGAACATAAATGCATGCCACACTTTTCATATTCTTACAATTTAATTCAAAAGAAGTTTGCAGATGTGACGAGACAAAATGGGAAACTTTTCAACAGGAGCGAATACTTTTCCACAGCACACAGCAAAAATATTCACATTGCCAAAACGTACTAAACTTCACAAACACTCTCCCACCTGTCAACTGGTGGGATAATTTCTTCCACTTCTCTAAATCCAGACTGCTGTCAGAGTCTGATCCGTCACCGCTGGCTTTCTCTGTTGCGTTAGGCTTAGATTTCTTTGCTTTAACACTTTGACTTGGCTTTTCGTCACTTTTTTTTCTTTTTGCTGAAACAGACTAGAAAAAAAAAAAAAAAAAAGATTGAAAATATTGAAGAGGTGACACAGAAGGAGATGAAAGCTTTACCTTCTTTGGTGAAGCTGAGGTTTTAGCTGCTTTATCCATCTTCCTCGTTGGTGAGGCAGTCTTGCCTTAACATGACAAGCAGACAAAATATTAAAAAGGATCTGAATACTTAATAATAGCATTGATATTAGCCACATTTAATTTCCAAAATATGAATGCCAGTAAGAGAGAAAAATAACAGCTGCACCTTCAGAGGAAGTCTTTTTTCCTGATTTCGAGCATTTTTCTGATTTCGGACACCTTTTCTTTTTTGGGTTCCTATTCAGGAGTAAAAACAACAGTTTGAGTTCATGTTAAAACAGGAAAAATCTCCAGAGATAATTGTTTTATTTGATAAAAAAAAAAGAAAAAAATAAAACATCAAATTCAATAGAGTTGAACAGAATGCATTTCAAACTTGGTATTTCAATAAAACAGTTCTCGCAGTACCTTTTTCTTAATTCATTAATTATGTGTAATATTATAATGTTCTAAACCCCCAGGCTCAACATTTCATTCATCTCCATTTTGACAAAATTAATCTTTCAAATTAGCTTTACTGTATTTAATAGATTAAAAATCGAAACTGACACTAGAAGATCTCAAATAACCAAGAAATCTTTTTTTAATCTTGTTGCTCATGACCGAACCCAATCACGACAGACACTGTGTCAAAATGTTTCAGTTTTAGTATGAGCTTTACCTAATTTAGAGAACATTCACTGGCATATTAAGATTTTTATGTTCATCAGATTGTCTGGGAAATGACAATTTCATTCAAGCGAGGCATGTGGTTGAAAGTCAGGAAACAGAAAAATAGCGACTCATCTCAGATTTTCAATGTCAATGGATCAGAATAATCATGAATTATAAATTCAGAAGAAAAGAGCTGAACAAGAACACAAGGTTTCCTCAATGAGGAAGACGATAACGGCGGTAAAAGACTCCTCATAACTGCAGTGTTATTTTAGTGTGTGATAATGCCATTTCAATGACAAACACATTTTCAAATATATTTTCCTGGGGTACCAAAAATTCGGGGCAGCCACTGGATGTCAATAACTTTTCTGTAAATGCACACAGCTATTTAACGTTAGCAGGAGGCTGCCCAAAAATGTGCACAGTACAGATCCGATTGAAACAAGATTACATGAAGGATTTCCTTTGCTCCCATGTCTTACACAAGTGTAAGTACACTTTTATCAGAAGAAAAACATTGGATAAAAGGGACCTTTAAAAATTGAACTGAAGGTTTCATGAGAATTAGTCTCAAGAACAACTTTCAATTGATCTTACATCTTCTAAGCAACTTCATTTTCCTTAATACCTGAATGTCAAATAGTTTTAGGTCCTGAATACAAAAGCAAAGAAAACACATTTTTTGGGAATCAATTTGTTCTTTTAAAAAGCTTCAATTAATAAAAACTATACAATTCCACGTTAAAGCTGCCAGAAAACACTGGCTCTTTGGAGTTCATGGGGATGTTAAGTTTTTTCACTCTGTTGCAGAGTGATGGTGACTCTTTAACCCTGCAAACCGAGGACTGACCGACAACAAGGACCATCTAGATCACAGCATCCCAACCAGCGTTCCTGCAAATCACAGTACATTTTATCTGAACAGAATATCCCATGATCATTGCAGAACACCCAATGGGCTACATTTACGCGACCGAAAACGCACAGCTTTTGTGAACTGGCGTCGTTCAGCTGGTAAGACATTGTTACGACACCCGCTCATGCCAGAGAGCATTTTTTAAAATCAAGTAACTATTTTGTTTTGAAACATCGGAGGGCTGAGTTTGAACCTGCAGAGAGTTTGTCTCTGCAGAGCGCCAAAAGACAAAAAAAACTCACGAATCCCCTTCCGATTACTGTTCCATGAGTTCGCAGGAGTTTGGCGCACTTTTGCACATAGTAACGTTACTCGTCCATGCAACATTGCGACTGTGTGCACCGTGTTGACCTGTGGGCTGTGCCTCTGAAGCTCCTCCGCAGCTGAAAGGAAACCATGCTCCTTCAAATGGCGGTGGATGAGCTGGTTCAGCTCCAGTTGTGATGCGTTCACGGACATGATCAGAACGAAAACGGACACACGAGCAGAAAGCTACGGAGACGAGGGTTTGGTCGCTAAAACTAGCCACATGGTACGCGGACTCGTTTAAACCGAAACCCGCATGTTGAACTCTGGTACAGGATGCGTTTCCCGTCAGCCGCTGCGGTGCATCATGGGAGATGGAGTTCATGGTGCTGGCGTTTCTTCCTGTTGGTTTCCGTTGTTATTCAACCACATTTTCAAGGAAACCAAATTTCTTTCGGTTTCGATCAGAATTCGTGCGTTTTAAATTGATTTCAAATCCAGATGAAAACAAACTGAATAATGTTTCATTCAAACAAGTTTTTATGTTTGAATCAATTTTAAACAATCTTCAGTCTGTGTTTAGGAAGCACCAGAACGCTGCCATTTGTGTGTTTTGGAGTTGGCCTTTGTCCTCTCCAGGGTGTATTCTGCCTTTTGGCCAGTGACTGCTCAAAACATCGTTCCCAGCCGCGCCACAATTCTTCAAGAATAGCTGGCTATTTAGACATTGGAGGGATGCTCTTAAGTCTGAGGGAAAGTTTAGGACAAGAGTGAGAAATTCAATAGAGGAAGGTCCAGACTACCACCTGGAGAAGGAGCATCTCCGGCTTGAAAGAATTTCAAACCCTAAACATTTACTACCTCAGAAAGCTTCAGGCTTCTGGTCTGGGTTCCACAGCTTTCTCTCTTGGCTGAAAAAAAAAAAAAAAAATCAACTTTGGTTAAAAAGCATTGGTACTTTGGTCCTGGAAAATTGATCTTTCTGGAAGAGAGCATTGCATTAACAAACGCAAGGCGAAAGAATTTCAAAAAGGTGTACCGCACTTTGGAAACGAATTGGATCAACATTTGAAGTCAGAGGAGTTTGTTGTCACATCCAATTGGTTTGCCATTAGGGGAAAAAATATTTAACTTTTCAGAACCCAACTTTGCAAAATTAACAACAAAAACATCTAATGTCAAGCTCTCAGGGGAGACTGAGGTCAAGTCCACAGACTGATTAAAGCCACCTGGAGTAGTTTTCAAGCCTTGGTTTAAAAAAAAAAAAAAAAAGAGAGAGAAGCACATGCATGAGTTTGTTCAAGAACATATTACAATATCATCCCACAAGCCAAGAATAAGCTTACTCTTGTTATCCTATAGGTGCATTTTCAGCTTTGTGGAGTTTTACTCACCTTTTCTGCTCTTGCTAAACATATAAAATAAAAAAAAATCTCCTACTCCTGAGCCAGACAATCAACAAACCGCCCAGTCAAACAATCCAATCAGAGCTGCCGGGAAAGCTGGTGTCCTCTCTCAGGTGTGTTTGGATAAACATGTGACCCTTACTTCTCTGATTAGTTTGGGGAGAAAATAAAGCTGTCTTGGGCTTGAAGACATGCCAGGCTGGGAGAGGTGGTTGTGAGACCTTAGGTCAAATTAAAGGGGAGAATGCAGAAGGCTGCAAACTGAAAGAGCCCCATTCATCAGAACAGCAGGAACGGCAAACAGACTGGATTCCAAATTCAATGTCAGTGCTCTGCAGGTCTCACCAAGATTGATTTCAACACCTTCCACAATCCTTTTTTATTTTTTATTTTTTTTTAACCTCACTAACACATGCAATTATAATCAGCTCAGCCAGACAAGATGGCTGAATTAGTTCCTATTTTCAGTGTCAAAAGGATAGACTGAGGAACAACTGTTTGTGCAGTTTGCTGCATCACATTTTTATAGCTCAAATTTATTGAAGCATTGATGCAAAACAGGTAGTTAATCTAACGAAGCAGAAACAAAAAAGAAGTTGAAAATTCCCCTTTGCTTTAATAGCAAGAGGCCACAAAATAACAGATACATTTATACAGGTTAGCCCAGGAAATAAACCTGAATTCCAGGTGTTTAGCATCGCTCATCTGTGGTCTCTTTGCAGGTAATTACTTGCTCCTTCCACCAGTGAAATCTACTTACCACAGCCTGCCATTCCTGCCACCTGAGTAAATTCATAAAACAGGTTTAAGTAAAATACTTGCACAGATGTCTGAACACTTAGATCATTTCATAACAGAACCAAAGGACAAAAAGCACACAAACTCATGCACAGTCTGATTTCACTGTGGGATCCTTGTAGTATTTAATCCAGATGACTGGAAAGAAGGTTGTAATGAAGTGTTGCCGCTGGCCAGGTGCTGCTTCGACTCCATGAGGGCCAAGTCAAACATATGCATGGAGTCCTTGAGGTCTGGATCTGAGAGAGCATCACCGCTGAGCTCCAACCCGGAAGCAGCGGATGAGTGGATGTCGAAATTCCTAGACAGGGTAAACTCTTTAGGATCTTTTAACTCTGATTAAAAGATAAGCATGGATGTTTGTTTCTGAACTGCTAATTTTCTGACATTGAAGGATGTCTATATATAGTAAATCACACACCATTATCTCATAACCACACAAGCTTTACAAGGCTTTTTCCTAATTAAACTCTAAGAATACATTATATTATTTTTATCCAGATGTTAGGAGGATAGACTATTCTCAACTACAGAGACAATTAGCACTTGCCAGAAAGTACAACATCTACTTCACTGTGCTGTCAGGATGCTAGAAGTCTCCATGACTAGTTTCCATCTGGTCTTATCATTGGTTTTTAAGAAATTGACATTTTTCTCATTTCAATGGATCCTATTTTTTCAGTTTTTTTCATGACTGCCCTTTTGTCATTTTGCCACATTGCAAATTTACAGAAGACAAACAGACTCAGAGTGGAGTCAGTGAGTCTGTTTGCCCTTTGTACACAGCATCAGTTATTACTGTTGACTGGATGGTTTAATGAATTTTCAAGATATTCTTACTGGTAAGTGAAATTCTTAACATGGTTTTCTTGAGCTGGAACGTGGGTCTGAGGGAAATGGCTCTGTGACGCCTCAGGTTTACTGGTTGGGATGAGAAACCAGCCCAGCTGTTCTCATGGAAGGAGAACTGTGCCCTTCATTCAATATCTCTGCTGCAGGTCCGGCATCACCTACTTTCCTCTGCTCCAAAACATGCAGTCTCACCAGCTTGGAGGGACTTGATGTTGAGTTGAGATGCGGTGCCATATGCACTGTGATTCCTTGTTTGGGCCGAAACCTAGAAACTCACACCTCTTGCAGTGGTATTTACAACAAAATGCTGTCTTTCTTAAGGACAGTTTTGAAAAATAAATTACATTTTTTGTTAGATTTTTCTGTAGTAGGCTTGACAAAAAGAAGAAATAACTCCCAACAATTGAAACGAGACTCTACACTGTACATAACATGGAGACAAGTTGAACAGAAATGAGGGAAAGCTTCTGATTCTATGCCGAGAAATAAAAATGAAACAGAAGCACTTCCATCCAGACTCACTCAGATTAGTAGAGAGGGGGAGTCATGTCCAGGCTTACGGGCAGGGCTCTCTTGATTAGAAAGGGGTCAGTGTTCACAGTTCAGCCGTATTCAGTAACACTAATGATTCCTTTTGCCAAAACTAACATCTGATGAAGACTAACACAGAACAGCAGCAGGAGCTGCAGGCAGATATAAAGATTATATTAGAAACATGTTGACTTTATGAAGTACGTCTACGTTCATTTGAGTCTGTAGAGGAAGGCTTTTGAACTAAACTGTAAAGGTACTTCCTGTAACTTTACAGTACTTGCTGTAAAGTTACAGTAAGTACCTTTTACATGTGAACTAACAGCCTTTCTATCACACTAACTAACTGTACAAAAACTGTCATGTAATGGATCAAAAGTTTAAAAATGAGTCAGTTTAATCTAACTTTGCCCACTGGTCTCATTAGAGACATCAATGACCGCTGACTTCCTTTGAGTCATGCTGTTTCCCGTTCGTGTACTACTGAGGTTTTCAAGAATATCTGTCACTTCCCACATTTTAGTCTTGCATCAGACAAACAAATATTTGTTGAAATAAATGACATAAAACCCCCAAACTTTTTATATGTTTAGCATTTGTTTTTTTTTTAGTCTCCCAGAAGGTGTTAGAATAAGGTTGTGTTTTTCTAAGAATACTTATATTACAACATTCTTGGTAAATGCTTGAGTCCTTAGTAGTCTAAGGCTATTTTGGAGATATGTTTAATGTGCAACAGGACAAAAAAAAATACTGAATGTGAGTGAGTACATGCTTGAGGTCAGTATTTTTACGTTTGTGGTGTTAGAAATGAGTGAGGTTATTGCTCAAATACCAAAAACAGACACAGCTGCTAAAGACTGAGACATAATTTCTTACTTCAAAACTTTCCACATCATATTTTCAGGTAAAAAGTCCAGAAGGAATGAAAAATAGATACATCCCAACCAATCTCTCCATTATTTTGAAACAAACCTTTGTGACACAAATGCACATGTTTGAGTCACATCTTCCAAAACAAGAAGCACTTCCATTCATGAACAACGATTAGTGTGATTGTCTGTACAGCTCTTTGGAGTCCTATGGACTTCATAAATAGTGATACAAGTACAAGTCATTTACCATTTTATGAATGATATACGGTCTGAAGCAACACATATTTCACAGTAATCACAGATTATTTTTCTAAAAAAAACCAAAACATTTTTGTGGAGTATGTCAGATTGATGTGTGGCTGTTTTCTACTTAATACGGAAACTACTGCAAAGATGGATTATGTAAGAACCATAACATTTAGCTGACATAAAATGCAAGTGCTGTGTTTTTGCCTTGATTTTTGCAACTGTGTTCAGAGTGTCTCAGTCTAGAAAAAAAAATGCACAAGTTAACATAATGGTATAAAACATAAAGTGCACAACTTTCACTTTTTTTTTTTATCTTTTCAGGTTTGACATGCCTCAGACTGGGACTCTCCACACCAAAGATGCTGCCGCAATTGCTTAAAAACATGTCCAACCGCAGCTGTGCTCTCTTTGGGCCCATACCTCCTCTGGTTTCCAAACATCCTCCATTCCCACAGGTCCTAATATCAACATTTGCATGGGATGATGTTTTACCTTCCAGTGTGTTTACCAAATGCTATCTTCAACAGATCAGTCATTATGTGGGCATAAGCTATGTATCAGTTCAGTAACCCTGAGATTGAGGTTTTTCAGACCCTTTAATTTTCAGTGCATTTTAGTGTATTTAATTTATCTTCATATTATCTATTAGCCAATACTGTGTGTACTCTGAGAAATAAGAGTTTTCACATCGGTTACAATTTTTAATATTTTTGTGAAATAACAACAGTAGTAAGATAAAGTGGGCCATAAATGTCTCACAGTGCAACGGATGTCAAGCTAAATACTAAATTCACTTTTTTAAGCTCATACGAAGGTCTTATTTAAGTGTAAATGTGACCATTAGCTCCATCCATCAAACACTACAAAAATTTGTTTTGCTCAGGCTTTTGAAGGCAAATGTTAGGAAACAAGGACAAATAAAAGCACCTGTGAAATGTTTAATACAATGTACAAACTGCAAAGTGTAGTTACAATAAATCCAACATTAATTCTTCAAAGTGTTGGATTTACATGTAATCCATATAGATTTACTTCTATATTTTCTGTCTTTAAAGCAACGTGTGCATTCATTTTTGCTATTATTTTCACATTCTGACGTTTTTTCTAGTTTTGTTTATTCCTTATTTCAGCTAGTTTGACAGGACCTGCGGTGTGTGATATTCTTGTGAGTAATAATTTTCCTGAGTTCCTCTTCGGGTTTGACCACTGTCTCATTTCTCGCAAAACCTAAAACCTGCCCAGAAAAGTCTTGCTTCCTTTGTTTTTTTCTGTTTATTTGCCTTGTGTCAAATGTCCCATTTCAAATGTATTATAAATTCAAGAACACATTGAAATAGAATAAACTAGTCTCTCAAAGTGTGTGAGATGTATCAAAATGAACACAATAAAAAGAGTATATACCCTAAAACGTTTTACTGGAACAAATTCCCTTCCTCCCAGTCAAAATCAATCTGCAGCGCTATGAAGGGCTGCACAGTGGAGATGCTGTGGAGCAATAACTCCACTCATGAGCCGCAGCTGAAGCTCTGCAGTCCCGCTGTGCTCGTTGGACCCTCAGGGTGATTTGTAAAGTGCTTCTTTTACGTCTGCTCAGAGATGTTATCAGAGGCCGGGGAGTCTGCTCTGTCTCTCCACTCAGGTCTGCCACCCCCGAAAAACAGCAGGAATAGTAGGAACGTGTTTGTGACTGCTGCGGAGCAAAGTGGGGAACAGTGTTCGGGATTGTGGCTTTGGGGCCCAACAGCCACCCGGAGAACCAACTTTCCCCAGCAGGCATTTTGTGAGTGGAGGTCTTTTTCTGTAGATTCTCTGTCTGGCACGGATACACCCAAGAGGGAAACATTTCTAATGCAATTTGTGAAGATTGGACTGAATTTTTTTTTAAACGTGACCTTGAAGGAGCATAGATGGGACAAAATGTTTAAATGCTCAAATTGTAAAGGCAATAAAAACAGTTTATACACGAAACAGAGCAAAACGTTGAAATATCCACATTGCTTAATGGTGTATAACTTTAAACACTTGATGTAAAGTCTGAATGAACACCTGGATACAGCAGCGATGTGTGTGTGTTGTTTGATTTTTTTTGAGGCAGGGGGGGCCTCATGTTTTTTCAGTGGGCCAGCCAGGCAGATGGGCGGGGTTGATTGGAAAAGTGAAATGCTTTCATTTAGCCTGGCACAGTTTGGAGAGCCAGCGAGGATGAAGGTGTGTTTTTGTCTTTAGGAAGGTTATGACTTGCTCAGCCCCAACTCAAGTGTAGCAAGAGACGATTGCAGCATCTAATGAGAGGATATTTTCTTACAGCGAAAATGGTTTACTGACGACATACAAAATATCGGCAAGCTTCGTTGATTTAAACCATGGCAACAACAACCCTGACTGGTTTCTCAGTGATGAGCCTGCTGAGCCTTGGCTACCTGAGCTGGGATCTGATGAGCCCCAATCAGGTGGAAAACGAGCCTGACCAAACTTTCAATGACAGGACTGCTGTCCAGCAACCTCCTCATATAATCTTTATCATGACAGATGACCAGGGCTTCAACGACATTGGCTATCACAGCTCTGACATTAGGACACCCGTACTGGACAAACTGGCTGCAGATGGTGTGAAGCTGGAGAATTATTATGTTCAGCCCATCTGTACACCGTCCCGAAGTCAACTCATCACTGGCAGGTAGAGTATTTTATCTGTTAGTTCTTTAATTTTTACTCACCTGAAGCAAACAGAGACATTTGTCTTATATGTTTCTTATTTTCAAATGTCATGCTAAAAAATAAAATGGTTCAAATTGATATTAAAATATATGAATGTGTGTTTCAAATAGAATGCATAGATTTGCAGTTGCATGTTTTTCTATGAGTAAAAGCAGTTTTTTTTTTTTTTTTTTAAATTGAAGTCAATGATAACCTCAATTCATCTGTGCACTTTTTGATGAATCTTTCAAAAAGGATTAAAATCTTCTTTTCTTAAAATGCTAAATGGCAGCTGTGTTTGTTATATACACTAAATGTACCATTTCTTTGGAGCTCTTTGTATGGGCTTTCTCTCCCAAAGGAAGCAATGATTATGTCTTATACGGCTATTTCCATTCTGAGAAATAGTTTGTTTCATTGTTTCGTATAGATTTAACACTGCATCTGAAATATTTTGTCAGTTGTTTAGGGTTGTAAACACATTACATTGGTTTAAAACGCAAAAAAACAAGGAAAAGCAGGAACCTTTTCTACTTATTTCATCTTGATGTACCAACATAAAATGGTCGAGGTCGGAATCTGGGAGCTCTGAACTATATTTTCTATGTCCTTCTATCTCTACAGGTACCAAATTCATACTGGTCTTCAGCACTCCATCATCCGTCCACGCCAACCCAACTGCCTGCCCTTCGACCAGATCACCCTCCCTCAGAGACTTCAGCAGCTCGGCTACTCAACCCACATGGTTGGCAAGTGGCACCTGGGCTTCTACAAGAAGGAGTGCTTGCCCACAAGACGAGGCTTTGACACATATTTGGGCTCTCTGACGGGCAGCACAAACTACTACACGTATGAGTCCTGTGATGGCCCCAGGCTTTGTGGTTTTGATCTCCATGAGGGCGAGTTGGTTGCCTGGAGACACAGGGGCAAATACTCCACACATCTGTACACTCAGAGAGTTCGCAAGATCCTAGCGGCCCATGATCCTCTGTCCCAGCCACTCTTCATCTTCCTGTCCTTTCAAGCTGTTCACACACCTTTGCAGTGTCCTCAGGAGTACATCCGCCCATATAAGGAGCTGGAGAACGTTGCACGTAGGAAGTATGCCGCAATGGTCTCCATTGTAGATGAAGCTGTTCACAACATAACGTATGCTCTCCGCAAGTATGGATACTATCAAAACAGTGTCCTAATTTTCTCCACTGATAACGGAGGCCAGCCTTTGTCTGGGGGCAGCAATTGGCCACTTCGAGGGCGTAAAGGTACTTACTGGGAGGGTGGTGTCCGAGGTTTAGGGTTTGTCCATAGCCCTCTCTTGAGGAAGAAAAGGAGGGTTAGTAAAGCACTGGTACACATTACTGACTGGTATCCCACATTGGTCGGGTTGGCAGGTGGCAATGAGACCCTGACTGAGGGGGTTGATGGGTACAATGTCTGGGAGGCCATCAGTGAAGGAAAAGAGTCACCCAGATTTGAGATACTCCACAATATCGACCCTTTATACAACTATGCACGCACTGGGTCCCTGCAGAAAGGATTTGGGATTTGGAATACCGCAATTCAGGCCTCCATACGAGCAGGAGACTGGAAACTTCTGACCGGAGACCCTGGTTATGGAGATTGGATCCCACCTCCTATTCTTCCAGATTTTCCTCGGGAATATTGGAACCTGGAGAGACACATTAAACCTCGCAAATCTGTGTGGCTCTTTAATGTATCCGGAGATCCCTACGAACGTTTTGACCTGTCTGAACAGAGGCCAGATGTTGTGAAGGAGCTCTTAGCCAGACTGGCGTACTACAACAGGACGGCAGTACCCGTAAGGTATCCCTCAGAGGACCCACAGGCAGACCCCCAACTAAATGGTGGAGCCTGGGGTCCCTGGATGGGAGATGAAGAGGAGGAGAACTGGGATACTGTTTACGAGAAAGAAAACATGGAATGGAAAAGAAAGTTTAAGATGTTCAGGAACAGGTCATTTTTTAGAAGACTAAACACAAGGATGATGTCTAACAAAATATAGAAGCAATAAAACTGAAGTAAAAAACTGAAAATATAACTGAAATCAACAAGGATGATGTCTAATAAAGTATAATGAAATAGATCAAGACATTTTAAATGCGGATTCACAATAAGAGAGGAGATACTGCTGCAGTGGACCGGATCCTCTGATCCTATTAAATACATTTGGATTTAAACATAAACCTACAATATGCACTTACCAGAGACTAAGACTTAAAACTGAAGTATGAAACTTTAATAAAAAAATTTTTTTAATGCATATTTATTAAAATTGTCACCACAGTATGAGAGATAACCCATGAAAGAAACAAGCTCTTCCACCTCCTCCTAGTGCTATTATTTCTACTCTTATTCAGAAACAACCAAACAAAGCAAAGAGAAGCATCTTGGTGCTGTCAGTCATCCTTGTGTATGCGCTGGTTAATGTGCTAATGGCATCAGTGGTGCATTTGTGGCATGCTCTGCTGATGATGATGAGGAGGAGCTGACACATTGCAAAGAGAAAGGGAGAGACTGTGAGCAGCACATACACTGGCATGATTGCCAGTGCCACTACTCTCTTCCTGGCTGTGATTGGTTGTTTCTGATTGAGAGGTGAATTTCTGTACTTAGCACTGGAAGCTTTGGGAGAAGGCAGAGGAAGTTGATTTTTTTTCACATATTATTTGTCTTGCACGACATACGACAGCTTTAACAAATGTGAAAAACTTTTTTAAAATGAAATTTAGATTCCCCAGCTTCAAGTCAGTGGTTCAGTGAGCCAAATGTAAAGAAAGAGCTATGTGCAATATGATTTCTATTATATGTAAGAGTTCTGCTACAATCTTCACATGCTGCCAGATATTGTTTTTAAAACAACCTGAATGCCTCTTTGTTCATACTGTGCCTAAATGACAACCATATAATGTGGATATTACCAATGGAGGCAGGTTCTGTATGTAATCAGAAATATTACATTCTCATTTGATAAAACAATTGTTTTGTTTTGTTGTATCAATTTGCTTGTTGCAATTTGTTTTTTAGTATTTAACAAATTGTAGCAATTTGTTAAATATTTTTAAAAATATTTAACCACTTATTGAGTTTTCCTAACCTCAAATGGCTGTGAGCTGATAAGTGTATAAGTTTCTAATTCAGGGAATTAGAAACCATCACTTCTTCACTGAATCAGAAGTGAAAACTCTTCTGATTCAGTTGAGATACTTGTCTTCTCATTCACAGCGTGTACTTTTTGAGGTATACAAAAAAGTACTATTTTTGAGGTAATAGTGCATTTTAACCAGTTGTACTTCTGTTACACAATACATGTTATGATGGGTCCTCATTTTTTCACCCATATACAGACCACCACCAGGAGAACAGATAATAAAGTTTACTTTAACAATGATGAAAGAGTGAGATTGTGTGATTCTTGTCCTTGTGGATGGAAACCAGGGTCATCTGTACTGTGAAGAGCAGTGAGAAAGACGGTGAGTTTGAGGTTGTCGGAAAGCGGGACTTCAGGAAAAATTAGACTGGTCATACTTGAAATGAAGAATAACTTGTAGAGGCTGCCGTGGAGGGCGGACAGGTAATCAGGTGAAGATGAACGAGGAGCGAACGACTGTCAGCTGAGAATCCAGGAATGGTTGATGGTTAATCTGCAGAGGCGAAGAAGGGACTTGGGCAACCAGTGGGTAACAATCCACAGCGTCACGAGGGAAGAAATTCAGAAAGCCAGGAACTCGGGCTTCACAGGGGTATTGCCAAGCCGTCACAAGAAAACACCTGAAGGAGAGGCAATGAGAATAAAATAAAATGACTGACTTAATTAACTACAAAATAGTTACATTTGCAAAAAGTTTGATCACTCAGGTTAAACGTTCAGAGTCTTACTTGGACAGAAAGACCAAGCTTCTGCTTATTCTCCACAGGGCTGAAAATGTTGAACAGGCCATGTTTTTGATACAGCTTCCAATATTGAAGTTACACCACTGTGCAATGAAATACAGCAGATTGTGCCTCTAAGAGTGCTTCCACTGATCGTCATATACTGGTAAAATTGACTGTAACTCTCACTTCCATTATTTTTTGGGATTAAATGTGCTAGTTGGTTTGGCATTTAGTGGCTGAAACATTTTGTGAAATCATGGTCACGCTATGTTTGCATTGATTCATATATAGTAGAGATCTCCTGGCAACAGCTAAAAGCTAAGCAGAATTGAAAACTAAGTTACTTCCTTTTTGGGACATACAAAAATGCTCCTGGATATTTGTTGGTACCTATCAGTGTCCAGCACAAGTAAACAGCACTGGGTCATCTCAAATGTGTTTCTGTGTTTATCTTGATTATTCTATTTCTTTGTATTTCTGATGTTAAACTAGCACCATGGAAAAAACTTGTCTTCTTCTGATGTTAGTTGGAGGAACTTATGGTAAGATCATTATCACACTGACGAATTAACATTGGGAATAAGTCATTTTTGTCTTTATCTGTGTTTTTTTTTTTTTCAGGTCTAGCCACAGTTTCTAAGACATGTGATGCCACCAAGATCATAGCCCCCTGCAGTTCTGTTCCTGGAGGAACTGTGTACATCAAGCTGACGAACAACGCCACTGGCTACATGCTGGTGCTTTTCAAGGGTGAAGACCTGGTGTTTACTGTGAAGAAAGGGAAGGTTGAAATACAACAGGAATATAAAACGAGGACAGAATTTTTCGTCGACACGGGGACGATGGAGATCACTGATGTGGAGGAGGACGACGCAGGCCGGTACATTCTAGATGTCTACACTCCGAGGAAAACCCTTGTGAAAACTCTTAGTTTTACACTTCAAATAAAAGGTGAATTTAAAGGCACTCCTCTTTTTTTTTCTTTTTTTCATCATATTCATTTTCTCATGTCCCCTTTCTTTGTTGCTGAAGTTCAAAATGTAATTATTATGTGCAAGTAAGAGGACAGATACACGATGACAACCTTTGAACGTGGAGCTCTTGATAAAAGCTTGAAAAAATTACTTATCGATACAAATAAGCTATGTATCTAATTACCTAATTTGTGTTCTCTTCAGAAAAAAAAGTTTACTACAGGACCACCATTACTGCTTCGGGGCTTTTTCTACTTGTGATTATCGTCTGCGTTGTGATTTGGATGTGTAAGCCCTGCAAAAGGACAGGTAATTATTTCATTATCTGCTTCTGATTACAAAGAAAACTCACAAATAAGGATTTAGAGAATTTTCTATCATTAAATGTAGAATTATATGTTAAGTCTTATGTCTTCGTAATTAGTTGTTGTGTTTTTTTTCTTTATTATTTATCCAGGTTATGTGATTGTTGCCTGACAGTAAAGATCTTCGCAAAGAGTTTGGACAGACAAACTGAATTTGGAAAAAACCTTTGCCGTGGATTCAGACAAATTAACTACAAACACATTTTTTTTTTTTTTTTTTTTAGGGAAGCTCATTTAGAATTTTTACTATCATTAGGCCCGAGCAGCTAAGCGCTGCGAAGGCCTATTGTTTTTGTACTGTTTATTATTATTTTTCTTCCCACCTCTTTGGGGGGCTTTTTGGGGGCCTTATCATATTCATTGAATAATCTAATAATTTTATTGCTTTCTATTGTTTTTTCTTTTACCTTAATATCACTTTCACTTGACATCAATAATAAAAATGTTTTTTGTGTAAATCTTTGTACATGCACTGCTCCTCCGAAACAAAGATCTTTTGCATATCATAAAGTTTTTGCTATCAAGTAGATTTTAAATTAACTTTTGATATAGCTATAGCATACTGTTAGAAATAAAAGAGCTTTTTGTAAACAGTTGTAAAGTTATATGTTTGTGCTGCACTTCTGAAGAATAAAATCATAAAACAATCTCTAGTGATTTGGAGTTTTAATAAAACACAACATTGTGCTTGTTGATCCGCAACAGAAAAAGAATTGTCTCATTTTCTATTGCTAAAAATATGGACCCCTGTCAGGAATGTGCTCAGGATTTTTTTTTTTTGAAAACTTAGCAAAATAGCAACATTAAAAGTTGATTTAACTTTTAATGTTGATTGCCCACTAAATTTAGAAAATTAGTGGGCAAAAATAAAACAGTTTGATAAGCAAAAAGAACTTTCTATGTTTTAAACAATGAGATTATATGTAAAGATTTTTATCAAAAAAATAAATGAATTTGACAATTTTTGTCAGTTGCTCTAATTTTTTTAAGCAAAATCTAAAGCAAACTACTTTAAAATAGTCTGCAATTCCTTTAAAGTAATCTAAAGTAATTGCAAACATTGCAAGGCTTTACAATGTTTGACAGGATTTGCTTATTTCTGTGTCATTAAGCTGCTGATGTTACACATTAAGCTCATGATCCCATAAGAGAATGAGATGCCAAATAAGCTGGGGTGTGTGTTTCTATTCAATTCAAAAATTATTATTTTTATCCCAACGGAAAAAATATTTTCATAACTTAGATCACCCAAGTGTTTTCAAAATCCCGTCGTGGAGGATGCCATTACGTGTGGTGCATTTCCATATGCAGGCCAATTCTCTTCTTCATTTCCACATTTTCTTGTCCTTTGTACCAAAGCCTTATAGAGATCTAATGATACAGGTCTTGCCACCAAAATTCTTTGTGCAGTCCTTTTCATTTAGCAAGTTCATGAGTGCCATTTTTTTTCAGTCCTTTACATGTGTAGAATATTTATGAGCTCAATGCACTCCACCATAAAATAGCAAATGAAAAAACAGAACCAATCCTGCAGCTACTGCTAGTTTCTCCTGTCTGAGAACATGCAGGTGTCACACTTAGCTAGAGTGATGAAAAAAAAAAGAAAGATTGACTGAATTAAGCTAATATATGTTGAACTCAGTTAACTAATTAGTCCAGATATTTTCACTTGTTGTGTCCACTACAGCCTGAACTTGGATTCACTGAAAGAAGAATAGAAACTGTAGACTTTATTTCCTTCCTTTATATGCATGCCATAATATCAGATTATGTGGAACCTTTGAGTTTCACAACCAAACTTTCAGACAGATTACTGCCTGAAGCTTGTTTGCAATTTCTCAGACGTTTTAGAGGTCAAACCAGATGACAGAGGAGTATGAAGCAATTTCTTCTTCTTCTTGTGTTGGTCGGAGAAACTCATGGTAAGATCCTGATCTTATTCAGATAAATATGACAGCATTGTAATGTTACTGTTACCAATCAACTCACATGTTATTTTAATGTTTACAGCATTATTTCAGGTTACTGGTGAAACAGAATGTAATTTCACTCGAGCGACATCCCCATGCTTTCCTACAGTCGGTGGATCAGCCTTCATCATTCTATTGAGAAACGCAACTGGATATAAGCTACATTGTTACAAATACGATCTTATAGTGTTTTCCTTGAAGAGAGGAAAACTGAGAATTGAAGAGGAATAAAAATGTTCGTTTGTGCAGCTTTGGTTTCCGAGATATTAAAGTGATTTTTTAGTCCATCCAGAGTTGTCAAACATTTGGTCATCCTACCGGCTAAAAGGCTGCAATTGTAGTGACAGAATATAAACACGAGAAAGGAGAGCGGCATGTGGAGGATGTGAAACAATGATAATACGATTTTAAGATTGTTTTTGTATTTGTATAATGCTGTCAGAGAGGGTTTCACTGCAACAAAAACAATGTCATGGATTTTATGACGAGGTTATAACTTATTGTCAGTCTCATTAGTTGTTGTTCTGAAAACTTTGTCACAACCCAAATGTCCTTGAATGAACTGTATTTACCCCTTCACTTCCACAGTTGATTAGCTGAGCAGGAAGTAAAAGACCTCAAGAAAAGCTTACATCCTCCTCTCTACAGCTGCCCGCCAAAAAACCTTCACCGCACGGTGAACTGTGTGGTTGAACTCACTATTATTATCTGGCTTTGCTGGTTGAGCTGGGAGTCACCAGCTGTTTTGTTTCCAGTTTTGATTTTAGTAGTTTGGCTAGGTAGAGAATAGCACTTACATTCTGATATAATGTACATATAATGTATTATTAAAATAACATCAACTCTCTGGGATTCTCTTTTAGCTGACGAGGTGAAAGAAATGCTGCAGGTGCAAACGTGTCTGTGCTCTGAGCCAAAGCCTTCTAAACAAGTTTAGGCAAAATTAATTTAAAGTTTATTACAGATACATTTTTCCTTAAGATCTGGAGCGACTCCACATAGGACCTATGGGAAAACCACAAAATAATCAACTGTAGGTTTATTGCTGACAATTTAAACTTTTGTAACTTCGTTTTGCTGTCCTGCTTATGTTCAGAAGTGAGAATCAGTGGAGTTTATTTCAAATCTGTTCCTGTTATACGTTTCCCCAACATTTTGACCAATATTGCCACAAAGCAGTATGAGATTAATGCCATATTAGTAAGATTTTACTGGTTTTATCCACCAAAATATTTTAGGTTCCTGAGATATCGTCTTTTGCCCATATAAAGCGTGGAGAAAACTCACCACCAACTGCTTTATTTTAGTAGATCTTCTTTTTGTGGGTTGTATTACTGTGAATTTTGAGACGTTTGTACTCAAAATTCAAGTACGTTTGTACTCAAAGTAACAGGTGAAAAAAAAAATACTTTTAAAGTTTGCTGTCCGACTACAAGAAACATTTTACAATAATTATGTAAAATATAATAATTAACATGGTTAAAGTATTTTTGGGTAATTATTTTGTATTCAAGTGAACTTTGTTCTATGCAAAATTTTATGTGCGCATCATTTTCCAACCCCATAAATAGAAATATGTTCTGATTTAAATGGCTTTGTTCAGATGACAGTGTTTTACTTCTCCTTTTTTTCTATTTTGAAGATGAGAACGCCATTATTCAAACGAGTTTGCTGAAGAAAGGAAGATTTTAGAGTGTTTAGCTGTTTAAAAAGGCCTCATTGAAAGATCAGGAGTTCAATAATAATTGTTGGAAGGAAAATTAACAAGAATTTTTGACCACTTATTGTGAGAAATACTATTGTTCATGATTTTGTAATGTTACGTAGATGAGTATAAAATTATGTCTTTGCAGCAAATTATAATTCTACCTTCCATTTTTTACATAAGTGCACCAAAAAATAGTCCCAAACTGGTTCTGTGTTGGGCAAAATTGTCTATTGATTTAGTTTCTGTCATTCTTAATCAACAGAATGGGACAAAGTTACATCACATGTCATAGAGTGGAACTACCAACAGCATCCACATACTGAGTATAGAGGAAGAAGTGCGTTAACTTAGTTTACTTCCTTCTTCCAAATATAAGAGTCCTCCCTATCGTTTATGTTTGCTGTCAGCATCTGGTAGCAGAGATTGTTGCAGCTCTGTTTCAGTAGTTCATTGTGACTTGCAGAGTAATATGGAACAATTAATACTTCTCATAATATTAGCCGGAACAACCCACGGTAAGTTAAACTTCATCACAAAGACTAAAGATATAATCATAACTATAGGTACATGTGCATATTCTTCATCTTTTTCAGCATTATCTGTGGCTCATGAGACAAAATGTGATGCCAGGGTGTTTATGTTGCAATGCATTACTGTTCCTGGAGACACTTTTGTACCTCAGACTGATGACCAACGCCACTGGTTATGTGCTGGTGTTTTCAAAGATTCTCCCCGGTGAGCATTTAAAAGTGTTTATTGTGAAAAATGGAACGGTGAAAATACGTGAGTCCTACAGAAACAGAGTCGAGTTTTCCATCGACAACGGCACACTCAAGATCACTGACATACAGGTGGATGATGGAGGCCACTACAGTTTTGATGTCTACAATCCAATTGGCTTGGTTGTGAAAATGCTCAGTTTCACCCTGATTGTCGCAGGTAAATTTCAGAAATATACTCTCACTTTTTGATCTGATAAGTTTGCTTTTTTCTCTTTTCTTAAACTTTTATTTTTCATTTCCTTAATTTCCATTTTTATGTAAAAATAGACACATGTAGCTTCTCAATGAATGTATTTTGTTCATCCTTCCTCTATAACCTGTTTATTAAATGTAAATATTAGATGTTCTTCTGGAATAGAACTTCATAGATTTTAAAATCACAATTCAGCATTTAGAAGTTTAAAAATTTTTTTGTCATAAAAGCTTTCAAAGGCATCTGTAATTTTACTACAATTACAGTAAAATTGTAATTGTAATTGTAAAGTAAAAATTAATTAAATTTTTTTTTTTATGTTGTTTTAGGGAAAGAATCCAGGCATACATCCATCAACATATCAATCTTTCCAGTGGTGGGTGTTCTCATTTTGATTTTGGTTGTCTGTGTGGTTTGGAAGAAGAAGCCCTGCAGAAAAACAGGTAATTTTTAATAAAGGTGACATCTGCTCATTGTTGCAAGCATTACAAATGAGATACTCTGTTTGGTAACGGATGGCTATGGCCATCCTCAGTTTTGTGACTATTTTGAAGCCATTAACACTGAAAGAACAGCTTGACAATGTGAAATAATGCTGGGTTTTCCAGAGGTTATAGTATTTCTTAAAGCAAAAGTCTTATCCAAACCCTCTTGACCCTGGAAAGCAACTGTTCTATAACACTAATAACTGCTTTGTTGCTCATCATTTCTTTAGATTGGAGCTTGATGCCTTTTTTGAATATACTTTTTTAACCTCTTTTCTGTCAGTTGATATTGCGTCAGTGAAAAGTTCACTATTCAAGATCTGTGAATATAATTTTCTAGAGAAAGAGCATTCCTCATAAACACCCCATCATTGTTTGACTCTTAAACTTTTGGCCTGAACCGCTTTCACTGCTTGATATTACAGAGGAAAGTCCATTGATAGATTTATTTTTTTGAACTGTCAAATGTTGTGACAAATGTGAAGTTATTTCTTTAACTAATCATTATTTTTTGTCATTTTTTTTCTTATTTGTGCAGGTTACCAGACGTTACACTGAAAACTGGGACCATCATAAAAAATTTCAACATCCATGAACCTGGACCTTATTCAGATCCTCAAGAGAGATTGTTTTTTTTGCCAACCAATGGAAACCAAAATCATTTATTGTTTGAAGTCTGGTAATCTAGTGCAACTAATCTTTGGTCATGTCAAACTTTTTTTCCTTTATGATGTGTTTTTAAGATCGCTGATACAAATGTTTTTGTGTAACTCTTAATTAATGTACTCCTCTTTTCTCATTGTATTTCTAACAACTGTTGCTTATTCATTTAAGCAACAGTAATTACACAGACAGTTACTTGATTTCTCACATTTTATTATATTCATTTGCATTTCAAATTATTCAGAAATAATAAAAAAGATCATATGTAATTGCAAAGCAGAGTGAAGTGATTTATATAATTCAAAATTTTAATAAGCTATTGAGTTTTTGACTGAACAGGATGGCTCTGTGGATTCATCTAGAAGCATGCTGAACAACACTGCTTCAGAGCGCATCATAGAGAAAGTTCCCAAAGGTTTTTTTTAAGAGGCTTTTTTAGGAAGTGGTGATGCTTCCTTATTCTTTGTTTTTTTTTTTAGAATTTGCCTAATATATGAGAAATGCTTTATTTCAGGCAGTTATTCTTTGCCGTTATTGTTTTATAAAAGGTTTGATTTCAAGTCAATCATAGAAATCAAAAGTATTTTCTGAAATTTCAGCTATTTTTTTTCTTGGGCACTAGTTACCTCTGAGTTGTTGAAAAGCCTTCAGGGTTTTACTGGACTTACTTATTGTCATTTGCATTACATTTACATACTTTAAGCTGACAATTCAGTGTGTTACTTTTGAATCTGAAAAGCACATGAAGTGTCTTGCTGCATGTCAAAGAAGGTCGAAAAATATTCAGAAAACTTCCTCATTCCACATCTTTGCTGCATCAACATGAAACAGTTTTCTTGTTCCTGTTCATTAAAGCATTAGAGTGATGCAGCCACCACAATGTTTTGCGGTGAATAAAATTAACTCTGTCATTGTGTGACATGTAATGAAATCACACGTAATCTAATCGTAATCTAATCACACGATTAGATTACGTGTGATCCTAATCTAATCTAAAGGATCACACGTAATCCTTTAGATTAGATTAGGTCTAATCTAAAGATATTAGATCTAATCTAATCTAAAGGATTAGATTAGACTTCTAATCTAATCCTTTAGATTAGATTATTAACTCTTAGTTGCACAAGAGTTAATAAGAATTATCAACGTAAATGGAGTTGGATACACACGTCACATTTTTACTATTTGTAAAAATAGGTACACAACTTTTGACCTTTTTCTTTCTGCTTCACAATTGTGTGTGTGTTGCTTTGACTTGATCCATGCCTTAAATACAAATAAGAGGAATGAAATGTAAAAGCTTAAATAACATGAATACTTTGACGAGACCCTCTAGATCAACTTACTAACTAAAATAGAAAAGCATAACCTTGGTGAAAAGCTACTGAAGTCATCCAATGTAATGCCACCCATGCTGTCTGCTTTACCGAAAAGAACAAATATATCGGAAAGCAAGTATAAACATTTCATATATCCACTTTAATTTTATATTTTTTGTTTTAAAAAAACCCAAACCAGACAAAAACACAGAGTGAATTTTTCAAAAACATTCTCATAACACACACAAAACCATAAATATAAAATTTATTTAACAGTGAAACACACACTCACACACACACGCACCACACATACACACACACACAAACTTTTGTGTCTTCATTTTGAAAAGAAAGGCATTCATCTTATACTGTGAAGAGTCAGATTATCAGACAGAAAACTGTGGTTTTAAAATAAAACATGGCTCACTTGATGGGGCTGCACAGTGATGCAGTTGGTAGCAAGAAGGTCCTGGGTTCGATTCCCGGCCCGGGGTCTTTCTGCACGGAGTTTGCATGTTCTCCCTGTGCATGTGTGGGTTCTCTCCAGATACTCCGGCTTCTTCCCACAGTCCAAAAACATGACTGTTCGGTTAATTGGTCTTTCCAAATTCTCCCTAAGTGAGTGTGTGTGTGCATGATTGTTTGTCCTGTTTCTGTGTCCAGGGTGACCCTGCAGCTGGAGAACCAGCAACTTCCGACCCCACTTGAACAGATAATGGACGGATGGGGACTGTGGCTGTATGGTAGAGTAGTAGTTTTGCTGTCAGAGGGTTGTAGGTTCAATTCCAGCTTCCTCCTGTCACATATTGATGTGGTCAAAATGACTGGAAAAGCACATTTACCGTTTTACTCACTTGTTGGAGGAAGGTTTCCCTCTGCTGGATTGCAGAAGCTCACACACACAACCTTATCACCTCACACTCTGATGCACATGAATCTTCATCACACTTGGCCTCCAACATGTAACTGAAAATATATAATCTTGACTAAAAAATGTAAAAAAGGTCCTGAAAGGTCTATTTTTAAGCACTGTCCTCCCCTCCGCATTTATGGTGAGTAAAAATTAAAACCCCATTTTTGCATCATTCTCTAAAGAGTAATGCAACATAAAGTTTTGTAACATTTGTCTAGTCACACAACAGGAAGTGGTCTTTACTGTAGGTTGTCCAGAACCAGAACAGTTCCTCTGCTGATGAGGGTTCAAATCACTCAGTGCCACATGAATTGCAACATCTTTTTTTTTGGCACTTCTTAGTTCTTATCTGAGAAGTGGCAGACTCAGGCCTGAAGACAAGAAGCCTCAGTTGGAGCAAGGGCAGACAAGACTAATCTCCACTCATTCTGGTGCCAACAGTACTTTTTTTTCAGTTCCTCAGAGGCTCTGCCAACTTTCAGTGGTTCCTTTTTCACTAAGGTACAGTATTCCTCTTTCAGTTGACAGTGAGACGTCACTTCATGTGCAGAGCTTTGAAGCTCTACCTATAACTCTCCCCAGACACAACATGAAATGATATTCAAATGTTTTGACGTCTTGTGATGCTTCCCTTACCAGATCCAGATGTCTGCTGCACTCCTTGTGCCCAAAGGACACTTTCTCACTTGTCTGATTACACTTATATGGGGGAATTTTTCTGATATAATTTCAGAGCACACATTTTTGATCTGAAAACAGGATTACATGTCTTCTGTTCTCAAAACGTTTAATACTTGTTCTTACATTTTCAGGCACACCCACCAGAAGGGAACTAGTGGGTGTGGCATTCTCAAAAATCCTTTTGATAGTGTTTTTGAGAAACACTGAGAGATTTGATCTCCGCTCGCGGGTGGAGCGGAGATGATGAGAAAGATTTGAGGAAGCACAGTGAATATTTGAAAGAGAGCAGAAGTTTAGAGTACAAGTATTAAAAGTTTTGAGAACTGTAAGATGATAAACAACACAGTGTACAATGTTCTATTTTCTCTGTTTGTGAAACACAAAACAAAATAAAATGTTAAATAAATAAAAGCTTTGCACAAAAAAAAAAAAGTTTTGAGAACAAAAGACATGAAATCCTGGTTGTAGATTGAAAATGTGTGCCCTTGAATAATGGCAGAATAATTCCCCCAAACAGAACCCCTCTGATAGGTTAATGCAAAAAAAATACAATACAAGAAAATGTATTGTTTTCTTGTGTGAGATCATGGAACAATCAAAAGAAATCAGGAAGAGAATACTGGACCTCCAAAAATCTGGTTCATTCTTAAATAAAACTTCCAGAGCTCTGAAGGTGCCATTAGCAGGCACGGCTATACAAGTATAAGCACCTTGATATCATCCAGCAATAAGCCTCCCCCACCTCAGTTCTCTTTTGAAGTGTTTTGTTCCATATTAAATGTTAAACAGCAGAAATCCATCCAACATTCTTTGAAAATATATTTCTACTTAAACAGGAATTTTCCTGGCTGCACCCTGCACCAACATAGACAAAAAGGCCACTCAGAGAGGAAGAAGCCATTATTCCCAAAGGAAATACAAAAAGCCAGATCACAATCTCCAAACTGCCTGAGGGACAAATATCTCAAATCTAAAGCGAGGGGAGGATTTTTACAACAATGCCACACATATTTTAAAGTTAACTGTAAAAGTTTGGACGATGTAGCTTCCACAGCTATTTTCACTTGTTTTACTGTGTTACTAAACATTAATATGTGGCGTAAAAGCAACCAGCCCCCACCTCATCTACCCACACTCTCCAACCTCTGAACTTAGGCCTGGTCCATTTCCCCCAACCCTAACCACCAACAAACCACACATTCTCACACTGCTCAAAGGTTTTACAGCTGCCTATGTGGCTGTGCTTTTATTTTTCCACACATCTGCTGTGAACTATAGTGCCTTAAATGTCAATGACCTTTATTTGGATTTAAGAGGCAACTTAACCCAGAGCAGACAAGAGAAGATACACAATTTTCAAAATTGTGAATTCTTAAAAATGTATAGTGTGGCACGCATTAGCCTCAATTACTTTGATACCCTTATTGAAAATCTATACCAACTTATTGGTTTCAATAGCAACCATATTAGTAATTTTTTACAAATTTTATCTGAGTAAGCTACATTTGATTGTTACAGAACATTTTTGTGTGACGTTATTTTTACGTTATTTTATTTTTAGTTGTGCGATCTAAAACTCTGTCCAACAAGAAAAGTAATTGCTGAATTGCCACAAAGAGTGTAGAGAACACAACATGCATACAGGTTTAAGGCACTCTGAGATGTCTGGCAAACTTTTAAAACTATGTGAAGAAAAACATTGACTTAGTATTTTTTTATAACTAAACACACCATACCCACCGTGAAACATGGTGGTGGCAGCATGATGCTGTGGGATATATATTTTTTTCTTTATTTAAACAGATCCAATTAGATCCAATTAGTTAATTGAACCTCTATGCAATTTGAGAAGTTGTGCACCTTTGAGTTCAAGGCCACATTGCATGAGCTCAAAGTATAAGAGCTCATGCAATGTGCATTGTCTTGTGCTGTGGTCAAGTGCCTCAGTTAGATATGACAGTAACAACCACAGGCTCAAATGTTAGGCTGGCACTGACACTTATGAGTCTATTTTTTTACCACAGTAATATTCTGCATCATGCACAGTTGAATATTTTATTTTACTATAAGATCTCATCTCATCAGATAGGCTATATATAAAAACAGTTTCCTTTGTCTTTCTTCCTCTTTTTGGTGAAGTGAATACACAAAAGGAAAATCCAAGATGCATTGGCAACATGCGGTTAAAATATTGTCACCCAGGTGGCTCCGGGTTCAATAATATGTATGATGTAATATGTCAAGAGGGAAGAGAGACTTTGTCACATGTAAGACATATTTCTCAAGATGATGGAGCAATGGCCTGAGACCAAGCAGCTTTGTTTTTTTTCTTTTCAAGAAGTGAGACCGTTAAAAATTCATTTCCTTCCTTGTTGTAAATATCAGCAACACCCCACCTTTTGTAGTTCCTGTGAGTATCTGGCACTACTGTCTGACAGCTGAGCTTCATGGAAGGTTGATTTTACCTCTGTGATTGCAACATCTCATGTTTTTTAAGAGGTTAAACCACATAACAAAGGAGCAGCATGGAGCAATTTATTCTTCTTCTTGCACTGACTGGAGGAAGTCATGGTAAGACACAGAACATCAATGATTGCTAATTAATAGAAGTATTATGTGATGCCAGATAATTCACATGCTATTTAAATGCAGCTTTCACAGCATTTTTTCCACCCGGTGACACTGAATGTGATGCCATCCAGGCTACATCCCCATGCTCTCCTGTTGTCGGAGGATCTGTCAACATCAAGTTATTGACCAATGCAACCGGCTACAAGATGCAGTGTTTTAAAGTTGAAAGTCAAGCAAATCGTTCTGAAATATTTTCTCTAAAGAAAGAAAAAGTGAAGGTAGCTAATGCATTCAAAAACAGAACAGAATTCTCAATCGACACAGGAACACTCAAGATTATCAATGTGGCGTGGGATGACACAGGTCTATACGTAGTGGAGAGATATGATCAAGAAGGGAAGCGAGGAGCAGACATCAAATTCAACCTTCAAGTAAAAGGCAAGTTCAGATTTCTGAAGTCTTACATCTTTGCTTCTTATTGCAATTTTTGGAGCATGTTTTCTTACTTTAAGTCGTGTACTTGAAAGTAAGTACATGGCTTACTTTCAAGTACTTGAAAGTTATGATACAAATCTCATACAAATATTGAGGTTTGATAGAATCTATGTTTTAACCTCTACTTAACACTTTTGCTAGAAGTTTGTAGTTTTTGTTTGACAGCAATCTAAGCTGTGAAACCTGTGGTGGGTAATAGGTGTGGTTCAGTCACAGGAACTGGCTCTGGTTTAACAGATACTTGCAGGAGATGTTACTCTGGGTGTGTAGCTCTGCTTTTGATTTCATTCAATCATATAGCAGTTTGAGTTGGAGCCACTGAATCATTTTGGTTTATTTAGCTGAGAGTGAATGTTTCTAACCCTGCAATGAGTGTTGTGCAAGCTCGCTCTTCCAGCAAATATTTCAAAATGTTGATAAGAAATGAAGTAATTCATGTTTTAGGTTCACCATTTCTAATCTCAGATCTTAATTTGGCATCTCAAATGAAACCCCTCAAGTTTACCTATCAATGTTGTTTGCCAAGGTCTTGCAAAGAAAATGCCGGTAAATAACTTGTGATTAACATATCTGCTGCAGCTAAATTTGTACTGATAATGTTTCCTGTTATGACAGTCAGTCAAAAGCCCTCATTTAAATAAACATGTCCTGGTTAATTAATAATCTGTTAGAAAAGTCACAGCAAACTTTCTTACTTTCTTGTTAGTAGAACAACAAAATAATCTGTGGCACTATGGTGGATTTATGTTAGGTCATCAAAGCTATACAATACCTAACATGTCTTTTATTGTGTTTTCATTCCTCAGCAAACATTTATCCTATCCTGCTTCCCTGCATTGTGGCGCTTGGTGTTCTCCTCCTGGTGCTGTTATCTTGCTGCATCTGCTGCAGATTGAAGAGACGTAGAAATACCAAAGGTAGCAACTAAAACACCTGACATTGACATAATTCAATATCAGTAAATGTTTTGGGAACTTCATTTATTCCTGTGTAAATAAAAATAATAACATATTTGTTTTTTCAGTCAAAGCCGAGGATTACCTATGAACCTATGTAACCCTATATGAATGAGCTTTGACAATCTCAACTACACCGATCATCAGAAGTGGACACAGACCAAAGGACTCTTAAAAATCACTCCCAAACTGGGTTTTACCATCTTAAGAAAGTTTTTTTCTCTGGATTGACAGAAATACCTGGCTGCAGCGTAGTTTGTGCTTAAATCGTTGGTTTCCTTCCATGTATCAACTAGAACATTGTAGTGTAAATACTTTTCCATGTCTGAAATATGTATTATTATCTCATTTTGGTTACTGTTTCACCAAAATGGGTTAAATGTTATTTTTGACAAAGAATACATTATTTTTCTGTTCTGTTGGCTTATAAACTTTTCATAACAATATTACATGCTTCTGTTTATTCCATCTAACATCCAATACTTACATTTTACTGAGCTGCTTTATTTAATCAAGAAATTTTGTTTTGTTGCATCTCGATCAACACACTTTGAACCTTTGCCACACAAACTCAGTTTCAGAAATTTTTTTAGATAGTTTCCATCCCAGATCTGCAATTTACTTGGTGATGTGGAAACTTTATATCATAGTTCTATGAGGAATATTGTCATTATACATCCAGATGCAAGTACCCTGAAGACTGAATCAGGATGAAGACGCTTTTATTTTTTGATTAATCCTGTTCAAGTCTGACACTGAGGGTAGAATTAATAAATTAGATTAAATCCAACATAGTTCCTCGCTGATTAACCTTTGCCCGAACCAGCTGCTGCGCTTCACTGGTTAGAAAAAGTTTAAAGGCAGTGAAACTAAGTCATGCACGTCCTGAAAACCCCTTATATAACCCCTTAACCACATGAACTGTTTTATCTATAATCAGGAACTGCCTTTTTTCTGGTTTATTGATTCTTAACTTGTTGGCCTAAATCACGTCAAATCAACATACTGTTGAAATGAAATACGCCCTTCGACAACTGTTGTAAAAAGCGTGTTTACTGTATCTTCTTCCTGAATGTTTCCTGTTACAAAAGTTTATCTTTAGCAAGATGCAGGATTGGAGGCAATTGCTTCATCCTGATCATAAAACAATCTGTTTCACAAAAATCACAGAAAGCCTTTCTGATTTTTACATATTGCATATATTAAAAAAACAATCTGTAGAACCAAAACCTAACTCTTTTGTTTCCTCAGAAAACACACACTATAGTCTGTATTTTGATGGTTTTTCTCTCCTAATTTTGCAGTTGAGAAAGTGAATAGATTCACTAGATAAGTTCATGTTCAATTTTGGTTTGGATTTTGACTTTTTTAACAGTCCACTTGATTTTCAACCTGATTTTCTCATCATCAGTATGTTCCTTAAGGCTCGTACAAACATTCTACTGTGCTGACAAAATGCATTTATTTAGTAGTTCATTTATCATAAATTAGCTGTTTTAATCCAGTGCTTTCTAAAACCCAAGTGTTTCCAAAGACCAATTATGCAATGGGATTGGAAAAAAACCAGGCTTTGTGAACGTGTTTGATTTTGTGTCTTTTCTTTCTCATTGAAGAGTTGAAAGTCATTGTGAAACTACAATAATTAGAATTATTTTGAATGTGAAACATTCAGACAGTGACTGAGAGGAACAAGAGAATGAAAAGAAATGTAAAAAGAGAAAAACGTGTAAATGTGTTGACACGTTTACTTTGTTTCACTTCTGTCAGCTCATGTCAAAACAACCTCAAGCTTCCTTTTATCATTTGTTGCGACTAAGACAGGGAGCTTTTGACATGTACCCTTTTAGAGCCACAGTGTACTTAATTTCTGGCTGTACTGTCATAGGTTGAGTCAGCCTGGGGTAATTTTTGAATTTTTTGTGAATTTTTGGTGTTATGAAGTATGATTAATTTTCTTTCTGTTTCATTTTGACATCGTTATTTGAGTTCATTTTAATTTCTGTCTTCTGTCCTTGCATGACTGGGAGTGTTGGGAAGTAAAAAGGTGACAAATATTCAGTATGAGTTGTCTTCCTTAAGTGTTTTGATCCACATGTAATGACTGCTGGAAATGAATCTGTTAAGCACGCACACTAAATAAAAGACTGTCATCTTCTCGTCTGTTGGGATCCTGCTCACCTTCTTGGTGTCAAATATCTGTGTTGTTGGTCCAGCTGCAATTTTTTTCTTACATTAAATGTCTGCTAAAGTGTGGCGTTAAGGAGCTAAAATACTGCAACAGAAGTTTAGAATAAAGTTTCAATGTCGCAACTGCAGGGAGACATAAAGGCAAATCAAATAGATCAGAAACGAAACATACATATTGAAAATGAAATGACAAAATTTCAATCTAACAACAAATAAAAAGCAGTATTTAAATAATAAAGCTATCCATGGCCTTTATGGAAATGCCAAAGAAAAACATGTTTTCAGTCTTGATTTAGAGAAGCTAACAGTTTTTGCACATCTCAAGTTCTCAAACGTTATGGGCTTAAAAACCAAAATCTGGCTCCTCTTGTTTAGAACTGGTTGTAGAAAGGTGCGGACATGGTTCATACCTGACGATGCTCTGGCATGTAGTCAGGGTGAAGACTCTTCTTCTTAAAGACCAAGATTTGAAATTCTGTATTTCCAAGTGCTTGAAGGACTGGTTTTCCATGACCAATTTTACTGAGGATAACCAGGACTTTGACAGTCATTTTGGTTAAACTGAAGCTGAAATAGTTGACCTTACTGAAGTTAAAAGCATGCACCAGTTTTTCTGCACCCTGTTTAGCAAAGACACAAGATATTTTTTTTAGTTGTTATTAAAGGTTGTATTTGATTGTTCAAATTCAATATTGAATCCACGATGACATTTAAATCATGGCTTGCTTTGTGATCTTTAGCCCTGGAGTTTTGTTGGATTGGTTGATTTCTTAACCTAAAATAAAAATGATCTCATGCTTGATTTAGGTGCTTCAAAAAAATTGATTTACTTGGTGATGTGGAAACTTTATATTGTTATTATGCATCCAGATGCAGGTACCCTGAAGACTGTATCAGGATGAAGACTTTTTTATTTCTTGATTAAAACAATACACAACGTTAAAAATGAACATAACCAAGCCAAAAAAGAGAGAGTAAAATAAGATGACAAGGGAAACAGACAAATGGACCACAATGAAACGAATGAGCGGATGTACTGGCAGGATGAGTTGGCGAATGGAAACAATTGGGTTTTTTACTCGTGCAGACCGGATGTTCAAGAAATCTAAAGTGAGCAACGAGGACATCTAGTGGGAACAAGAGCTGCAAGCATGGTTGCAAATATTTTTCTTAAATCACAGGAAGTCCAACTTAGTATAGCTTAAAACACTAAGCTGGAGAAAGAGAGAAATAAAAATGAAACCAACATGTGATGACGCTGTGTTATTGTTACATTACAAGATATGAAGTGAGTTGGTAACTAAATTTATCCATTTGTCTCCCCTGGTCCTCTGATCGACACCAGTACCCACTTCCCTCCTCGTGAGGTTTGAGGTGAACTTTAGTACTCTTGCACTTCTCAACAGGACAAGAACAAATATGGTAAACTTTCTGAACATCATGCTTGTCTTTGTTGTAATTGTTCACCCCTTTTTTAAATGGATTGTTAAATTAGTTATATTGCCACAGGTTTCTGGGGGAAGCAGCTCAAAAACAGGTCAAAACCCAAATTAAAGAGTAGTCATCCATTGTTTACTCAACACAAGACGGTGACCACTCTTCCCTATTGCCCACAGAATGTGAATTGATCTCAAGTTCATTCCAGTCACACAGACTCTCAAACATAACGGGATTTTAGTAACTAGCCTAACATATATGTTTTGGTTTGTGAGAAAGAGATAGCTCCATCGCTCAGGAAGTTCTTAGCTGAGATTCAATCTCAAAAGATTCTTGCTGTGGTGCAACCAATATGTAGTTAAAAACATGCACAAAGTGAAGATGCTTCAAGATTTTTATGTGGAGCCTTGTCATTCTAATGCAAACATCCTTTAACTCTGCTTCGGCAAGGCAGCCATCTTTGTGACATAAAAACAGTGTCTGTGGCCACAGAGACATGAGAAAGTCTCTGTTTTTCTTAGTACTACCATCACAAAACAATACGATTGGCTGGGAGGAGGTGTTCCGTCTTTGGTTGAGAAGTGACCACGCTCTCATCATTTCCTTTTTCATCTGTGCGCCCACAGCTTCTGTTCTCAGACTGATTACTAACAGGAACCATTTCACACCATTCTGGGTAGTTTACCTGCACTAAGCAGAGCGGCAGCTCCTGGGGAGATATGAAAGCTGTGGCTGGACTGTTGATCGTGCTCCTGGAAGTATCACATGGTAAGTTTTTCAAGTTTTATAAATTTATTTCATCACAAAAAGCAAATCACTACATTTGAAGAAACTTCTGTTGGAAGGAAATTACTTGTAACTGATGCTGATGACTGACATATTTAAAGCAATGTTTTGGGCTCTAAATGCCACTTATCATTTTTTACTAATGAAACTCAGCCATAAATGAAGAACATCCTCTGCTTTGCTGTATGTTCACACAAGAAGAGCTCTGGAAACCGTGGGCTTGCTTCAGCAAACTGGTTTCCCACACAAATGCTCCAACCAGCTTGCTTTGTTTTTGATTCTGTAGAAACTAAAGGGAGAAAACTTTTCTTCTTTCTACCTTTATTTGTTTTAAATTTTCAGCAGCTGAAAAGTACTGTGATGCCAGACAGGAGGGCGCTCAGTGCTATGGCGTTTTGGGAGGAACTGTGGCCTTCAAGCTGATGGACGAAACCTCAGAAAAACACAGATTCAGTTTGAAGAAGGAAGCGTCAATGACGAATGAGTCAACCCAAATTATTCTTTTTGTCAAAAACAACACGCTTATTTCCAAACCCATGAGCAGCAGGTTTGTCTTTATTCTTGATAGCGGAACATTCAAGATCAATAACCTGAGCAGAAGTGAAGGTGGTAAATATACGCTTGAAATTTTTGATGCGGATGGGAAAAAAAAAGAAGATAAGTCTCTTCAACTGATTGTTCAAGGTAAATTGGATTTTTAAATAACCATATTTCATTTTTTAAAAAGACCTTATGAAAACATGTTATTCCTGTTCTAATTTCAGTGTTTGTATCTGTATGCGTCTTTCAGCCCCTGTGTCGTCTGTGCGGATGACCTCCAAGTGTTTGGCTCAGGGGTTATTAAAGGTGTCCTGTCTCTGTGAGGGTGGGGACGGTCCTCAGTACTCCTGGATTCTGAATGGACAACCAACCGGAGACACAGAGATCCTTAGAAGAAATCCTGTGAATAACATCATTATTCTGAAACAAAACATATCAGGAAACCTGACCTGCTCAGTTTGGAATGACATCAGCCGTGTCTCAGAAGGGGGGAGGATATCGCTTTGTGAAGGTTAGTCAGAGTTTTGTTTTATTTCTATATCATCTAAGCTGTTACCGGCCGTACTTTGTGGAGCAGAAATTTAACATTATTCATGTATCAGACTTTATCTGCTTCATCCACTCTATCAGTTTGGGCAACAAACCTTTGAATGCAGTCAAATTTGGTCATTTTGATGCTTAATGTAAAGGTTAATTACCTGAGCGAAGTTTTTCCTGCACAAACTTTTGACACCAATTTTGTCTGATTTGAAGAAGGTGTGGAGGGCGACTTCATTCACTTCTCATACCTTACTTTTAGGTTTGTGGTTCACTTTCTCTCGTGGTTGATGTTTGCAGTTTATCTGAGCATAGTTGGTGCAATGGCACTAACAGTGATAGATGGTGGGACATTTGTGGGTGAAAGCGTCCTCACAGAGTGGTTTTTAACTTAAAAAAGCATGTGTGAACCAGTGTCAAAGTCTTTTAAACTCTTCCTTTTGCTATTCCCAAGCATGTGCACATACATAAAGTAGGTCACCTATCAGAGGATGTTTTTCTATGTTTTATTTAAAGGTACATAAGTCCTAAGCTGACCACTTGTTTGCAATAAACACCACAACCTATCAGAACAGAAAGGTCACAACACAATTTCACAAGCCACAAACAGTGATGGCTTATTTTATTTTAAAGCTTGTCTTTCAAGCAGGTCAAACCAACCAAGGTCCAAAAATGTAATGTAAAATGTGCAAGAGGTGATCTTTCAAAAGTATACATACCGCAGGATTTTTTTTCTCATACAAATTTCAGTGTCTTCACACATTGGTGAAGTGGAAAGAATTGTGCAGGGTTCTCAATAAACGTTTTCAAATGAAAATCTGAAATATTTTTCTTAAATACTTGCACAATTATGAGTCAGAATTTTTTTTTTTTTTTTTTATCAAGCTCATTTTTCTGTGGAACCAGATCAGATCCAGTTTCTGACACCGTCACCGTGTAACACCACTGAGATCTTATCTCAAAATAATCTAATCTGAGTTCTTGGAAATGTACATCATTCCTAAGGTTTTTCTTTAGTTTGTGGAATCTTACTCTTCTACTTTTAAGGTTGTCTGTCTAATTTTTCAGATAAAACTCACGAAACTCACTGTAACACCCAAGAAGACGAAGCTAAGTGTTTTGGAGCTTTGGGAGGAACAGTGGTCATTCAGCTGATGAACAATACTTCACAAACCCCCAAATACGAATGGAAAAATAAAACAACAACAATCCTAAGAGGGAGACGGAACAATTTTGCTCCAAATGACACTGAGGACAGAAGTATCTTTATTCCTCTGTATGGTACATTCAGCATCATGAATCTCAGCAGAGCTGACAGTGGTGACTACACTTTGGAAAAGTTCGATTCAGATGGACGAAAAATAGAAAAGAGGAATCTTCAGCTGATTGTTGAAGGTAAATGATTTTTCCCCCGATGGAAGAAGATCTGTCACAATGACAGATCTCCATTTAACATCATAGTATTTTTCTCAGCATATTCCATATGTACTTCTTCTGCCAATCTGCAAATTTTTGGAAAGAAATAAAATGTTTCTCTTTCAGCCCCTGTGTCCTCCATCAAGATAGTGTCTGAGTGTTTGTCTCAGGGACAGATGAAGGTGTCCTGTCACTCACAGGCAGGTGATAGCCTGCAATACAACTGGACTCTAGACGGACGCACACTGACAGACTCAGAGCTCTTCTCAGGAAATAATGAGACTGACGTCATTGTTCTGAGGCAGAATATCTCAGGATGTCTGGTCTGCTCCGTCTGGAATCGGTTCAGTTCTCTCTCAACAGAGAAAACCATATCTACATGTGGTAAATGACAATATTAAAAACTACAAAAACACTTCTTGACTATTTGAACAGTGGCACAATCACAATCATGCATTGTTTCCCTTCTCCTAGGGTTCATTTTCATTAACTGCACTTACAATGGGACAGAAATATCTGAGTGGGTGTTGGCAGAAGGTAACACCCTTTGTGTTGAAGCAGTTGCATACCGTGTTAAAGGTAAGATAACTGGATGTTGTGTGCCCTAGAAATACACCACTAACCAAACTTTGACTGTAAAGATCTGTTTGCTTTTTTTTTTTGCTTCTCAAACAGACTTGTTGGTGGTATTGGCCAGTGTATTCTTAGGACTGGTATTTCTCCTAGCTGTTGGAATAGGATTAATCTACACCCAGAAGAAAAAACATACGTTCAAAGGTACTGACCTGATTTCATACTTAATTCTTTTGTAATTATATTTAATGTTGAAGTGAAAAAAAATTAAAAATAGTGCGTTTACCTGAACAAAACCTTTCTGACATTTTGCAGCGGAGAAAGACAACAGTGACCCTATCTATGCTGAAGTCAGGATTATGGCACACCAGGAGAGGCAAACGGAGGAAAGTGTGGAAGAAGAAGAAGTGGAGGTCAAACAAGAGAGCCTTTCAGAGCTTCCTCAGGAGTCGGAGGTTGCTGCTGAAGCCCCTGTCTATGCACAAGTCCGTAAAGTGAGGTGACCTGAGTTACTGCGGTCTCCTTTACAAAGTATGCATTATTGAAATCAAGGGTGAACGTGACAAAGTAAGGATGCCAGACTGTCTCACACTTTCAATTAATTTGGTTCACTTTTCAAAACACAGTTAAGGTCGATGCTTGTTTTACTTTTCTCAACTTCTGGGGTTCGCCTAAGCTGAAAATACACTAAGACATTTTCTAGGCCATTGCACAAAATCTTTTAATCTTTTATGCCTTTCTTGTAATCAGGTGAACATCTGGATCATTTTCATGTTCTACTTGTATTTAAAAATCCCTGCAAAAATTGACTATGGATTGTTTAATTTAAATATTGTATGTAGTTTGTTGTACAGTAAGAAAATAAAAAAATAAAATAAAATACTTGCTCTATTTTTTTTTATTTTAAAAACAGTAAAAACTGGCCCATGCTTTGATAAAACTGCTTATCTCATAGTTTCTAAACCAGGAGTATTTTGTTCAATCACATCATTGTTTCTTTTTTGTTTAGACTGAAATGTGTTGAAATTGATTTTAAGAATGTCAGAACAAAGACTCATTGAAATTATAAATACTTTCTAAAGATGTCATGTGACTGGAATGTAATAGGAGTCCTCTTATTTCTCTCTCTCCATATTAAAATGTATTACATGTGAGTTTGGAGAACAGGAGACAAAAAAATCTGAAAAATGAGTTATTAGCCAAACAAATACTAAGTTGGTTAATAAAAGAGAACTGTACTGTTGATATTATAGTTTCATTTCAGTAACCTTTTAGAAGTGACATTAATTTAATTCAGTTTTAATCTGTATGAGTTGACTGAATAACTCGTTTAAGTGTAAACTTGCTCAATGCTGCCACCTACAGATCTGTTACTCTGCCAGTTTGCCTGCCATCATCAATCTTCCTTTTTTTATGCATTGATTTCAACATCGTCACACCTGTCTGTCAGTCAACAAACAAACAAATCTTAAGTGGTTAAATGAAAAATTTGACCCTGATTACAAATTAAAACTCTCTATCTCTGGGCCAAATTTGTATAATTTTTAATTGCAGTTGGGGGCCACACAAAATCATTCCAAGGGCCACAAATGGATCCCAAACCACACTTTGGACACCCCTGCTCTAATTACTTAAAGTCAATATTTGGTAAAATGATTCTGTGCAACCTTAAGGCTCAAATTGGTTCATAATTTGCTAAAAAGCCATTTTTGTATCAGGATCATGGAGTTATCGGGAGCAGAATCTCCCATAATGTGGCGTTAGCTTTTGCCTACCATTTTCTGTGTATTTTTTGTGTTTGTGTGTTTTTATCTGGAGCAGTGCCTCTCATATTTCACTTCAAGGGTGGAACAACTTATCGGTTACAGTGTTTCCCTGAGTTTTATACTTGGAATATTCATTTGTTGGGTTTATAGGTCGGATTTTTATGTGTGTGTTAAAAACAAGCTTCTGGACCTATGTAGTTTCTGTGCAGCTATATTTTTTTTCCTGTTTAGATTTCTAAAGTGGTTTAGCACTGGATGAACTTTACTGGGAGAAGTGGGCAGTGAATCAGTCGACAATTAGAAATTTATAGTTGTCAACATTTAGTGCATTTAGACCTGAGCAGCACAATAAATTATCATCTGAATGTTTCCAATATCAGATTGCAAACATGCGACAGAGGATTAGGACTACGCTAAGATAAAATTTTAGAAAATAGATGAAACTGCAAGAATAAAATTGAAAAATCTCTAGAAAAACTCAGTATTACAAGAATAAAATCAGAATAATGTGAAAATAAAGCCGTAAAATTACAAGTGTAAAGTTGTAAAATTACCGGAATAAAATTGTAAACTTACAAGAATAAAATCATAAAATTACTTGTATAAAGTTGTGAAATTAGGATAATAAAGTCTTAAAATTACAAGAATGAAATAGTAAAATCCTGAGAATAAGTTTGTTTTTGACGGTTTAGCTACTCAACGGTCCTCGTCTTGAGTGGTTTCTATTCACCCTCTTTATTCTGTTCAGTGGCCTGATTTGTCGCCCGGCCCTCATGAGGCCCAAAGCTGGTACAACCTGAAACCGTTCACCACAAACACCAGAGACGCATATTATGTGAAACAAATAGATAAGCTGACATGCCTTGTCTGTACTTTTATGAACATATTTTTAAGTTTCATTTCACTGAACTTTCGAGAAACAAGATTACCTACAATATACTTTCAAAAGGTATAAACTTTTCAAAGATATAAAAATAGCACAATCACAGTTCTTTCTCTATCTTGGGCAAAATGAAGTCATACATCAGTCTGTCCTCCCTGGCACAACAAACCACATATTTGTTGCACAAGGTAATCTGTTTCCTCTCAGGGTTTGGTAAACATACATCTTCTAGCACTGCAGTTACAGAAGAATGTGGTGAAGGCGAGTTGTGATTAGTGTGGGTGGGTGGACGAGTGAAACGAGTGTGTGTACCATGAGCTGACCAAGTTCTCGTCATTTCCTTTGTCACCTCTGCAGCGTTAGTTTCTCCTTCAACCCTAATTATTGGTGAGAGACATTGACAGTTTTTACAGTAGCTTTTGGTCAGACTGAACGATCTGGCAGCTACTGTCCAGTCATGAACTTCATGGTTGGATTGTTGCTGACCCTACTCAGATTCGCTCATGGTAAGTTTATGTTTTTTAAAAATGTTGAATTTCAAATAGTCCATATACTTTCTTTACAACATTTAAATAAGCAGAAGTGAGTGAATAAGACGTAAGAATCTGCTTTTTAAAAGTAAATGTGACGCCATGTGAGTTCTGACGGAGATGTAGTTTATTCCATATTTGTTCAGAAGCGGACAGTTTACACTTTGGCTTTAATGTAAGTTCTCATTACAACCAATACTGTAAGTCACTATGCTGAAGAAACAATTAAATAAGTAAAGTAGGTCACGAATCAGTGTCACATAAACGCTATGAAATCATGAAACTAATTTTAAATGGCAGGATGCAAAATCTTTCTTCTGCATTCATTTTGTGAATCTTAATGTACAATCGCGTTCAAAACCGCAGTGACAAAAAGACCAGTTTGATTATTACGTTCAGTTTTAACCATCCAGAAGTGAGTGAAGAATCTGGACAGCATTGGAGATTTTTAGTAATGTTATGTAATGTTAATTCAATCACTGCTAATATAGTTGAGTCAATTTTGTCACTTCTGCAGGTGCAATATATAGTGTGTGAAAGTAAAAGACTGACATGCAATAACGTTGCATGTCGGTTGTGGTCATTTTGCTACTAAAGAAAGTATTTTGACCCCTTTTTTAACATATCTTTATTATTCTGTCATGTTTAGCAAAAGATAACTGAGCAACAAAACATAAATATGACTGACAATAGGGCAGTGCACGAGGCTCCCCGATGTATGCGCAGCTGTCCAAGGTTGGATTCCCTAAAAAAGGGCACTAGAGCAACCAAAGCTTTAAAACCATGACCAGTTCTGTTCTTGTTTTTGGTCATATTTTACTGTCTAATATCGCAGTGGGCTTTTTGTAAACCAGGAAATAAATTTACTTTGATGTTCACGCACAGCCTCCAAATAAGAGTAGATATTAACATTTAATAATTAAGCAAACTCATGATTTTGTGTATTTATAAAGAACTGGATTGTGAAGGATCACAATCATTTGCTTGTTCAACATGTTTTTCTCAGAACCTACAGCTGTACAATGTCATGGTGACGGCAGGCAGGATGTAGCTCAGTGTTATAGCGCTTTGGGAGGAAATGTGGTTCATTCAACAAATTGAAAACACCTCAGAAATACCTAAATATGAATAAAAAAAAATCTTAAAGACAGAAAGAATAAGTATTTTTCATCTACCGTGTTCTCTTGGAACACTTCCTGTCATTTTGTCTCTCTTTGCTTTTTTGTGCAAGGTAATGATCTCTGAACTTTTTTGACAACGTCAGAGATCTTGTCAAAAAGGATCTTGACTTATCATTATTTCTAACCTGCACTGAAACATCCCCATCAACAGTCCTGATATTTTAGGAGTTCGATCTCATCCAGAACAGGATACATTTTCAGCATAGGTTACCATGGTGATAACAAACTTAACTTGAAATAGCTTTGATAACATTGACTAATCTCACTTCCTTGTTCATGTGTGTTATTTCATCTCCAATTTTGGTATATATTTCTTTTAAAAGAAACCTCATCAAGACTGACGGTAGCTCCTATGAACTGACAACAGTACAAAAAAATAAAAAGATATCTGATCAGATCATTAAATGGAGCACTAAAAAAGCAGTTTTATTACAACGTTCTGCAGCATGAGGACAGGTGTTTTATCCATTGTTTTCTTTTGAAACATTTTTCGTTTTGTCTCAGAATCTGCAGCAGGAGAAACTCAGTGTGACGGAAGACAGGATGGAGCTGTGTGCTTTGTAGCTTTGGGAGCAGGAGTGATCATCCAGCTGCTCAACAACGTGTCAGAAATACCTAAATATGAATGGAATAAAGAAGGAGTTGTAATTCTCAGAGGCAAAGGGTTCAATTTCTCTCAAAATGCCCTTCAGAACAGATGCATTTTTGTTCCCACCAATGGTAAAGTTGCATTGAAGAACCTCAGGAGAACTGACAGTGGTGAATATACTCTGAATATCTTTGAGTCAAATGGACGAAATATAGAAAACCGAGCTCTTCAGCTGATTGTTCAAGGTGAAGCTTTGTTTTTGTTTTTTTTTTGTTTTTTTTTACTGATAATTAACATTTTTGACATTACCCAAAGAGAATCACTTCATAATTTCATTTTCCACATTCAGCTCCTGTATCTTCTGTCCATCTGATCACTGAGTGTTTGTCCGGGTTAGAGGTGAAGGTGTCCTGTCTCTCCGAGGGAGGGGACAGTCCTCAGTACATTTGGACTCTGAACGGAGACAAACTGAAAGACTCTGAACTTACATCAGCAAATAATGAGAATAACACTGTTATTCTGCGACGCAGTGTCTCAGGAAGTCTGGCCTGCTCCGTCAGGAATCACATCAGCTTTGCCTCCAAAGAGCAGATCATCTCTGCTTGTAAAGGTAGGAAGAACAAAAACACCGCAAGTAAACACAGTTTACTATTGTTTTTAAAAATAAACGTGTTCCTTAACACAAAGAACATGCTGGTTTTATTTGTCATGTTTAACTATTCTAAGATTCTTAAACAACAAAATTTCCTTAGCTGAATTATTTTTTAAATCTTTATAATTGGAGTTATGAGATAGTCAGAGATTTTAACCTAAAACACACACTATTGTTTTGTTTACATGTATGCAAAATGACCAACAAAACACAATCATGACTTCCTGTCATATGCAACCATCAGCAATTTTTTTTTTTAAATGAAATGTTTATGTTCAGCTTACATGTAAAATCAAAGATCTTGAAGAAGCATCTGATTTCATCAAATGAAATCTGCAGCAATGATAAACTTAAAATAAGTGAAGTAAACTTGTGATTTTTGATGCTGTGGAATGCAAACAAACTTCGGAAACTTCAAGGATCACAGATATTTTGCTTTGGTTGTTACTGTCTGTTTCTCAGAGTTTCAGAGGGAGAAACTCGCTGTGACGCCAGAGAGGAAAGAGCTCAGTGTTTTGGAGCTTTGGGAGGAACTGTGATCATCCGTCTGATGAACAATGCCTCAGAAATATCTAAACATGAAGGGAAAAATAAAACAGCCATAATTCTCAGAGGAGAAGGACATCGATTCTTTCAAAATGACCTTCCGAACAGAGTATTCTTTCTTTCCAGCAATGATACGATGAGCCTTAAGAACCTCAGCAGGTCTGACAGTGGTGAATATACTCTGGAAATATTTGATTCTGAAGGAGAGAAAACAGTGCGGACTCTTCAGCTGCTGGTTCAAGGTAAAAACATTCTGAAATCCACTTATCACTTTTCTTTTTGTGTGTATTCATATTATATACGTTCCACATGTTACTTCATCTACTGTTGTAGAAACAAACACCCTGCAAGTTAAACGCAGCTCATTGTGTTTCGGGCAACATTTTACATTTTCTCCTGTTATAGAAAATGGTGGATCACAAGAAATAAAAAGATACCATATTAATATTTAGGACAATATTTTCTCATTCTAGCTCCTGTGTCATCTGTCCGGCTGGTCTCTGAGTGTTTGCCGCAGTTAGAGATGAAGGTGTCCTGTATCTGTCTGAGAGGGGACAGTCCTCAGTACAGCTGGACTCTGGATGGACACACACTGACAAACTCTGAACTCCTCTATGTGCATAATGAGACGAACATCATAATTCTGAGAAAAAACATCTCAGGACGTCTGGTCTGCTCAGCCAGGAATCAAGTCAGCTTTGCCTATGAGGAAAAAACTCTGTTGGTTTGTAAAGGTGGGAGAAATTGGATCTTTGTAACCAGACTTGTTATTATGTAGGAGTTTTGTGTCACATTTTATTTTTGACATGAGCAAGCGAGAACATGATCCATCCATCCATCCATCCATCCATCCATCCATCCATCCATCCATCCATCCATCCATCCATCCATCCATCCATCCATCATCCATCCATTTTCTATTAATTAAAATAATCTCTGCAATTTGATTGCCAAGAGTTAATAGTTAATAGTTCTCCATAAAAATCACCAAGTTTATCTTCTGCAGTGTCCAGAAATGTTAAGAAAATTTATACTTGACTTTCCTGTTTTTGTTTCAATTTGACATCTGTTTCTTGTTGCTCTTGTCTCTACAGATATCTCCCTGCTCGTACACAGTTTGATGTTTGGTGTAACAATTCTCTCCTGCGGCGGGATCTGGCTCTATTTCAAACTGAAGGAGAGCAAATACAAGGACTTTGTGACTTACATCAGAAAAGAGAATCCAGATGACTTTAATGTAGTTGAACAGTCTGATTTATTTAAGCATACACACAAATAAATGATTTCTTTTGTCCTTGTGAGTACATAAAAAAGCACTTGTGAGTTCAAATTTTTAAAAATATATGCAAATATTGTTTAACTGCTTTAAGTATTGATCAGAAACATTTCAAATGTTCCTCAGTGAGAAAAAATACTGACACTGCTCAGAACTATAAACAGGAAGGCAGTCTCACATTTTATAACACACAAAATACAGATGAATCTATTTTAGACACATGTTTAAGTCAGTCTCTTCCTTCTAGGGTTTTTCTAAAGACTGACTTTTGAACAAAAACGGAAGCAGAGTGAAAATGAAAATCCTTTTAGAAGAAGTACATAGAGGAAGAGAGCTCTCGACAGCAATCTCTTCCTGTTGTGCTCTGTTTTTGTCTCCTTGTTTACCGACCATCCATCCATGCATTCACGATCTTTACCCAACATAATTGAGTTGCTGGAGGGCAGAGCGTAAGGCTGGGTACATCCTGGACAGATTGCCAGAGAGACACACAGGAAGGGCAATTCAGAGTCATTCATAAGTCCAGCAGACAATGTTTGAACACCAGACAAAATCCACACATGCAACAGGACAACATGCAAAGTGCTTGCAGAGAGACTCCAGACTGGCTTTGAATGTCCTTGCTGCAAGGTGACAGTGATGACACCTTGCAGCAAGGTGTCATCCATTGTGCAGCCTGCTGATCGTACTGCAATGAGAAAACTGAAGGACAGTTTTCGCCGACTTTCATGCAGACTGGCTTGAGTACTTTGGCAGAAAAAACATATTTCCAGCAGTTCACAGCATTAGAGCGGTCTGTGTATTTTTAGACTTCCTCTATTGTCTACACTTCTCAGAAGGAAAGTTGTTGGGTGTTAAAAAAAAAGTCTGCTTTTGTGTGAACTTGGTTAAAATTGTTTCGATGATGTTTACAGATGATAACAAAATATTGTAACTTTTATGGGTTCGTTTGAAATTGTAAGAAGTTGCAATTTGTAAATGATCCTGCATTCGCTTACAACACTAATTTTGTATAAGGTCTGGGGTTATTGGGCTTTTCGCTGTTCAAACCATGTTAAGTCTTCAAGATGATGTGCCTGTAAGAAATGAATAAAAGCTGTGAAACGCTTGTTTTTGTTTTGCATTAAAATGGACATGTTATATAGGTTGTGTTGAGGGGACAGCAGAATTGACGAAGCTGTCACCACTTCCTTTTTCACCTCTGCACAGCTTCGTTTGCTCAGGCCGATCAGGAACAAGATGCATTTTAAGCTGTTCAGCTGCACAATGGTGTCTGGTAGCTGGTTTAAATTAATAGAAGCTGTGGTTGGAATACTGGTGGTGCTACTGGAAGCATCCTGGGGTGAGTTGGAAATTTTTTTTTCTAAATGACATTTCTGAGAAATGTTTAACAACATTAAAATAAACTGAATACAAAATGAGAATATTATATGTCGAGAACTGCCTAAACATCAATTAAATTTAGCAAAATTGTATTTAGGAATTGTCGAGTCACAGTTTTTCTGCTATTCAACCCACACATGAACTTAGAGAATGTGAAATGCAGCCTAATGGATGTGTAATTGGACCCGGACTCTGAAAGCTGAATGACGCACATTACTGATCTGTAGCATGAAGACTGAGTTTAAACTAAAGATGTTTTAGCTTAAGCTCAATCATCAGAACAACATCACCACCTGGACCAAATGTGACCTCTTTCCAAATTGACCTCTCGTTGATCTGTCAAACACCAGAAACATGCTATCTGTTAGACTTTGCCATGAAGGTCTGTGCAAAGTTAGACAGCTCTACACTTTAGGTCCAGAACCTCTGGGTTACACGTTTGACTGAAGGAAGAAAAGACCGACTCTTCGTCTATGGGATTATTTTTTTATAGCTGTCGAAATAAAGGATGTTAATGTTCAAAATTCCGATATTTACTAAGCTGAAATGTATTTTTTAATTAACTACTGATCAATTACTGTTCACTAGGTTTGGAAAATCAGTTGCTGGTGAAATGAAATAAAAGAAAAACAAAAGAAAAATATGGTACATGCATGTAGAGAAAAAGCTGAAAATTCATAAAGAAACTAAAGCTGAAGATTTTTTTATTTTTATTTCCTCGTCCTTGTTTGTTCGTCTTTGTTTCCTTTCTTCAGTCTCTTCTATCATCCATGTTGTTTCTATGTACATGTAAAATGTAGTGCTGGTCTTCTGTTTGACATCATTTCTAATGCAAAGGAAGAAAATTTGACCCCCAATTCTCAGTTTGGGCATCAATTATAAATCCTTAGATTCTATCTTGCATATAAAGTATTGTAAAGTAAAGAACATTTGAAACTAGAAAATTCCTGAAGAAATTTAACCGGGGCCCTGCCAAAGTTTGCCCGTCGATTTGGACCCACCATGCTAAACATTAGCATCAATGCTAAAGAAAGCTGCAATGTAATCAATAGCATGTGGAGAGTCACAAGCCTGACATATTTCATTCAGTATACTAAACATGGGTAATAAGTAAGGGAAATAGCTAATACCTCATTTAAGGTAAAAGGCTAATACTAATGCTCTGCCTTGCTGCGCAAGGCAGTGCCCTAACTTGAGAGAAAACAATAATGCAAGCTAATATCATTGCAGCGCCTTGCGGCGCTCCATTAGCCACAGATCAATCTTAAGGCTTTTATTTTGAAATTTTCAGTAAGCTTCATTTCAAATATCTAAACTAATACCATGATTAACATTGATTGGATTAAATCAGTTATTTAATGCTCAAAAAAGCAATAACCTGATGTAAAAAATTTCAGTTAGCTTCACTTTAAATTGCCAAACTAATCCCAAGTGTAACAGTGGTTTTGTTTAAAAAAGTCACATAATGCCAAAGAAGGCAATTATGTAATATAAAAAAATGTCAATGCTTTTATTTTGAAATTTTCATTAAGCTTAATTTAAAATTGTCACACTAATCCTGTGTGTAACAATGCTTGGTTAAAACCAGTTATAAAATGCCCAGACACCATGTAATTCTAAAGGCCAGCTCATTCCTCTTCAGTAGTAACTGACAGTTCCGCCATGTTGTAGTGCATGGAGTCAGTGACTTTGTCACTGCCTCCTTATGCATTGCTATGGCAGGGCCCCAATTAAGAAATCCCACAACAATTTTAGCTTCAGACTCATAAAAAAAAAAAATGTTTTATTGAATAATTAATCCAGCAGCACATATGTGGTGAGAGTCCGAAAGCACATTCATCCAATGACCAGAGAAAGATTCCTTTAAGTTTCTGATTGGCTTTGGATTCCCTTTCAAATGGGATTCATCTAATGGTGCAACTGGGAATTCATGAAACAATTTGAAACAAGCTCATTAATTTATTACTCAGTTTATAACTTTTGAGCATCATTTTTGGTGCTTTGTTTTTATTTGTTTTTTGTTTTTTTTCTTTTTAACTTGCAGGTGCAGAAACTTTCTGTGATTTCAGAAAAGATGGAGCTCAATGTTTCGGACCTTTGGGGGGAACAATCCTCCTACAGCTGATGAATAACATTTCAGAAATACCTAAATATGAAGTGAAACATAACGTATCAAACATCTTGAGGGGGAAGTTCAATAAATCTAACGTAATTGATCTTCACAACAGATATAAATTCATTCCCAGTAATGGTACATTAAGCAATACAAACCTCAGCAGAAATGACAGTGGTACTTATACTCTGGGAACCTTTGACTCAAATGGAAAGCTAATAGAAAAGAAAACTCTTCAGTTGAATGTTAAAGGTAAAAGATTTCTTTGTTCTACTGACAGATTAAACTATTTTGATAAATCATTTCATTTTATTGGCATTTATAACAAATGCTATATTGAACACTGATGTCATTTTTTCCCTTTTTGTTTTCATTAGAAATTACATAAAATAGTTTATTATGAAATATCCCAGATCTGGATTTTGTGTATTTTCTTTGACTAGTTAAACTAAAACCCCACTAAATCGTTAAATAAAATAATTGTTTCTCTTTTAGCTCCTTTGTCCTCTGTCCACTTGGAGCATGAGTGTTTGTCCCAGGGACAGATGAATGTGTCCTGTGTCTCCGAGGAAGAGGACAGTCCTCTTCAGTACAGCTGGACTCTGAATGGACACTCGCTGACAGACTCTGAGCTTTTCTCTGCAAATAATCTTACTAATATCATCGTTCTGAGACAGAATATCTCAGGACGTCTGGTCTGCTCAGTCAGGAACCAAGTCAGTTTCAAATTCAGGGAAATACAAATATCTACATGTGGTGAGTTAGAATACACTGAATACATTTTGACTAATTTAGAACTAAAAAGATTGCTCCCTTCATGATCTACCTTTCTTTGCTCACAGGCTTCATTAACTGTTCTGTGAATGGGACACAAATGTCTTCCTGGGCGTTTCAAGAAAATAAAAGCCCATGTGTTGAACCAACAACTGTTCCTTCACCATTTGCTCCTGATATCAATGTTCTTATGGGTAAGAAGTACCTTTAAATCAATAACTTAGAATTAACACAACTTTGAATCAGATCTCGAAGATTGATCAATCCTGTACAGTACAGAAACAAGTGGAAATTTACTCTGCTGTGGTTTTATTCATGAGGGATTATTTTGTTTATTTGTGTTCGTTCATTTCCAATTATATTTTGTCTTTGAACAGAACAGTGGCCGATAGTAGCTGGTGCACTTGGAGCTTTGATCATTATCATAGTTGTAAGCTCTGCAATCATATGTGTCAGGAGGAAGAAAAAAAATAACAGAGGTAATAAAGCAATAACATTAACACTTAAACATTGAAACAAAACACATCCAGTAGATATTCTGTGCTATTATTTCCCATTCTTCTGTAGTGGAGGAAAATAATGGAGAACTGGCCAATGATAACGGGACGAGAAGAAGGCGAGAGGAGCAATCGTCGGAGGTCCAAGTGGAGTACGGCCAAGTGAGTACGGCCAAGTGGAGTACGGCCAAGTGGAGTACGGCCAAGTGGAGTACGGCCAAGTGAGTACGGCCAAGTGACGAAGAAACCTCGGCATTCTGATGTTATGTTATCAGATGGCGATGTTGTGTATGCAAAGATCAATATGAAAACCTCAACTAGATAAATTCATGTTGTTTGCATTAAGCTGAAATCAAGAAAGAAGAGGAGAATTCATGTCGCAAAATGCTACATGAATTTGCATAATGTAGCAAAATGAGCAGAACCACAAGAATGTGGTTTTTGTTGTTATGCCAAAAACAGTGTCATGTTTATTATTGAACTGCACCCACTTAACTGGCTGTTATTTTTTACTCACTTCGCCGCCCTGTTAGCAAACCCCAACATCGGTGCAAAGCTGGTTAGAGGTGGTGACTCTGAACATGAACATATAAGATGGTAATGAACTGAATTGAAAGGACCACAAACAATCAAAAGGTACAAAGAAAGACAGGCAAATTATAAAGCAAGCAAAAAACAACAGCCCACGACAGCGCCAATTATTATCAAAATTTCAGCAAATACAAGCATTGATGCACAACATACATTTTTTTTAATTGATGTGCAGCGGCTCCACTGCTTTTAATCTCCATCCATCCATCCATCCATCCATCCATCCATCCATCCATCCATCCATCCATCCATCCATCCATCCATCCATCCATCCATCCATCCATCCATCCATCCATCCATCCATCCATCCATCCATCCATCCATTTTCTCCCTCACCCTTCTCCCTAACGGGGGTCGGGAGCTGCTGGTGCCTATCTCCAACTGCGCTCCGGGGCGAGAGGAGGGGTACACCCTGGACAGGTCGCCAGTCTGTCGCAGGCTTTTTAATCTCCTCTCTACTAAATGAAAACAACATTTTGTCCAGCAGGGGACAAAAAGACAGTCATTTTGTCTCTTTGCTTTTTTGTGCAAGTCAATGATCTCTGAACTTTCTTGACAACGTCAGAGATCTTGTCAAAAAGGATCTTGACTTATCATTATTTCTAACCTGCACTGAAACATCCCCATCAACAGTCCTGATATTTTAGGAGTTCGATCTCATCTGGAACAGGATACATTTTCAGCATAGGTTACCATGGTGATGGACCCTGTTAAAAGGTTAAGAGGTGATGACAAACTTAACTTGAAGTAGCTTTGATAACATTGACTAATCTCACTTCCTTGTTCATGTTATTTTATACTGCTATCATGTTCGAAATAAAATAAAATAAAGTAAATAATAGCTTCTGAGTGCATTTCTCTGTAAATTCTTTTAAATGCTGAAAGTCACTAAATACTGATATGCAAAATATAAAATGTTAAATAACTTCATATTATTTTATATGCTAAGCTTGACTTTTTTCTGCATGTATTTAATGGTTGAGTCAGCAGCCTTTGCAACACTAAGAGCAGTTTTGTCGTCAGTGCAGCTAAAATAAATTTGTTTAAAGGGGTGGAAGCAACAAGATTCTGAAAAAATATAGCTTTTTTTAATAATAGATACTATAAAACATTTGTGGGTTTTAAATGAGATAATATGTTTGTTTTAGTTACAGTGGGAAATGTTATTTTGAATTGGACATTTACATTTTATAGAAAATTATCTAAAAAATGACATAATTTGCCAATGGTTTGTAGCTTTCCCTCTGTTTTTTATACTTACCCAACTTTTTTTCTGAAAAAAATTTATGTTTACAAGAAACGTTTAAAGATAAATGAAGGTCAAAAATAATCCATATTGTGATTCTGAAAGATCAGTTTTTCTGATCATATTTTTTTCTGATCTGATAAAAATGAACTTAGCTTAATTTTTAAGCTAAATTAATTTTCTCTGCAGTCATGGTACATGTAGGCTTACCTTTTAATCAGTGGCTAAAGATCCTCTCGAGACACAACAAAGGTCCTTTTTTACTTTCTAATCTAAAAAAATTGATCAAGCAGTCATCACTTCCTTTTTCCACCAATGCACACATAGTTTCTGTCTTTCCATTTATTAGTCAGACCAGACAGTTTGTAGTTTCTAGTGCTGCATTTGTCCGACCATCATGAAAGGTGTTTTCGGACTATTGGTGATGCTGCTCAGAGTATCACAAGGCAAGTGATTATTTTTTAATTTTTAGAACCATATTTTTTAAATATAACAAGGTCTTTTGCTAAAAACATTGCTGTTAGTTAAAGCTACTAAAGGATGGTTAAAAAAACAGACTTAACATTAAGTTTGATACTTAAAATGTTTTACAAAATGTTTGTTATTAAAACCACTTCCATAATTTATTATCAGAAAGCTATCATCAAATTATTCCTTTGATATATTTCTTGATTTAATCTGAATAGAAAAACATTGTTGGTTAGATGAGATTGAGGAAGTGATATAGTGTCAAGACAAAACTTTGCACCCAGCTTGGCGATATTTTGAACCGCCTTTGACAACCACTAAAGAAAAGTGGTTTTGACATTTTCCTGCATTGCATATTTGCTGTCAAACTGTTGAAAAGGCAATGCTCAGCTTTTCTTGGTGCAAATGGGAAATCAGTTAATATATCACAGGTGCTCAGTTCTCATTTTCCATTAAAACCCTGCAAATACGGTTTATTGTAATGGGGCAATTAATCCAAAAAAGAAAGAAAAAAAGAAGAAAACAAACTATTTTGCTATTGACATTTCTTTTCTTGAGCAGCAGTGGAAACTTTCTGTGATGGCAGACAGGATGGAGTTCTGTGTTATGGCGCTCTGGGTGGGAGTGTGGAACTCCAGCTGATGGACAGCGCCTCAGAAATACCCAGATACAAGTGGAGGAAGAAGGACTCTATTACCAAAATGTACCAAAAGATTCTTACAGGCCAAAAGAACAAGATTAAAGAGAATGCTTTGAGTAGCAGATCTGTGTTTAATCCCTACAATGGAACTTTCAGGATCAATAACCTGAACAGCACTGACAGTGGTGAATACACACTTGAGGTTTTTGATTCAAATTCACATAAAAAACGTCAGACTCTACAGTTGTTAATAGAAGGTAAACCTTTTTTTCATCTAAATCTTTCAAACTTTAAAAGATACTTTGTATAATTTCAACTGCTGTCTCTGCGTGTTTCTCTTAGCTCCAGTGTCCTCTGTCCAGCTCGTGACTGAATGTTTGTCCCAAGGACTAATAAGGGCTTTCTGTCTTCCTGAGGGAGGGGACAGTCCTCAGTACAGCTGGACTATGGATGGACATGCACTGACAGACTCTGAGCTCCTCTCTCGAGATAATGACACAAACCTCATTGTCCTGAGACAAAATATCTCTGGACGTCTGTCCTGCTCAGTCAGGAATCATATCAGTCATGTCTCCAGAGATCAAATTGTGTCTGTCTGTAAAGGTGAGAAAATTTTCTTTGAACAAAATTTTGTTTTATTGTCTTGTTAAATACAGTAGTATGCAAACTTATCGCCACTAAATCTTTTGAACCATCATGCAACTATAAACTGCAATATGTTTTAAATTGATTTAATGATGACCAATACAAATTGTAACATAATCCAGACTGTAAAGTTGATGCTCTCCATTGACCTTGACTGAGCTTCAGTTTTAGTATTTTGCAAAAATTAACCTATATAATTTCCCCTGTAGTTTCCAATATGTGAAGTTGAAAAAACAATATAACTGAGAAGCTCCAGCTGTAACTCGAGTTAAGATGGCTGCATTTTGACTCAGGGAGACTCAGTATGAAAGTCTGCAACACAAACTGTGAAAACCGTTTATCAATTTTTCTCTTTAAAATTATGCACTACTTTGTGTTGGTCTGTTACTCGGTATCCTAATCAAATGCATCTAAGTTTAAGGTTGTGATGTGACAAAATGGAAAACATCAAAGTAGAAGAAAAAATGTGTAAGGCGCTTACATCCAAAGTTACCAAATCTTCATGATTGTAAAGCTCAGGCTCTATTAGAAACTTTCACACGTAAGATTTATAAACAATAACATATTTACTTTTCAACTGAGACAAGATTAACCTCCAAGAAACAACAGTTTAATTTAAAATAATGTATCTTTTGTCTTCATATGTAATTATTTTTAGTTCTGTGCAAATGTTAGTTTTTCTGTGGCACTTAATAAGAACTGGTCATGTTTTCATATGAAAATGCAAAAAAAACCTATGACTTGAGGAGGTTTTCTGTGACGAACAACCAAACTTTAATTACAAATCATAGTTCAATTGATAAAATAAGCAATCATTTAAAATGAACAAAAACTAAACAATTGTAACGGCCTTTAAAATAAGTGGGAAAATATTTTCAGGAAATGCAGCACTATCATGAGTTTAGTGTGTATGGACTTTGAAAAATGACTCTCATCTACTTTTTTAATGTTGCAGAAGTGGAATCTTACTGCGATGGCAGACAGGATGGAGCTCAGTGTTATGGAGCCTTGGGGGCAACTCTGGTTCTCCATCTGATGGATAGTTTATTAGAAATACCTAAATATGAATGGAGACATCACAGCTCCACAATCCTTAGGGGCAGAACAAACACAACTTTTCCACCTCCCCTCCAGAGCAGATATCTCTTTATGCCGAGTAATGGTACATTTACTATAAAGAACCTTCTGATGGCTGACAGTGGTAAATACACTCTGGAAACCTTTAACTCATATGGATGGAAATTAGGGCAGCATACTCTGCAGTTGATTGTTCAAGGTGAATTTCCTTTCCTTTCTGATAATGTTATGGTAATGTATCATATCTTTGACCTGGATCTTTATGCATTTTCTGTTTATCATTACAAACTTTGAAAAAAGGAGACCAATGGTGTGTCAATTTTACTACCATTTCACACTTTATTGTCTCTCCTTCAGCTCCTGTGTCCTCTGTCCAGCTGGTTACAGAGTGTCTGTCCACGTTAGAGCTGAACGTGTCCTGTCTCATAGTGGAAGGGGACAGTCCTCAGTACAGCTGGACTCTGGATGGAAACACTCTGACAGATTCTGAGCTCATTCCTGGAAACAATGGGACGAATGTCATCGTTCTGAGACAAAATGTCTCAGGACGTCTCCTGTGCTCAGTCAGCAATCACATCAGTCGTGTCTCCAAAGAAGAATTCATTTCTCCGTGTAAAGGTGAGAATAAAATCGTCCCAATGCTTCTTTTAAATATTTAGCTGTTTAGGTTGCTTAGAAAAGGACTTCATCCAAATAATATTTTTTTACATGAACATATCTTATGACATTTTAAGATGGTTGATTGAACCACCACAGCAATTTTACACAGTGATACATTGCACTGCACTATGTTAACCAACACTTCTGCCATATATTCAGTACATAATTACAGTATTGTGTTTTCACTGTAAACTGTACTGATGCTAACATGACTCTCGGTTCTTGTTTCTCATGTCTGAACAGACACTTCTGAGCTCAGATGTGGTTTGATGTTTGCTGCAGCCATGCTTTCATGTGGTGGGATTGGCCTCTATTTCAAATGGAAGGAGACAAAACGTAAGAAAATGTTCGTCACACCACAAAGAAAAGAGAATCCAGACGACTTTCAAATGATTGAACAAAGTAATTTGGCTGATGCTTAAGTACTACCGCCTTGTGTTAACAATGTGACGAGTTTAGCAGCTCAGTTCAAATGTGGAAAAAAAAAAAGTCAGAATAAAAATAACTGCTCTATTGTAACATCTTTAATGTATCTGCCCTGACATTTAACGTAAAAAACATATAAACTGGAGCTGACACAAATATGTATTATTACTCATGTTTCTTCACATTTGAGTGAGTTAAACCGAACTGTATTATATTCAATTTATATTTTTGAAAGATGTTTTCCTGATAGAGTAATTGATAGTTCATAGGCATTCTTAAGATTTGCACTTTTAATTTATGCATATTTTTCCAACTTTAGAAAGCGTTTCTATGTATTTGTTTATCAGTGTGACTAATACTTAAGAAATAAACAACTAAGAATTTATTGCCTGTCGTTTGTTTAAGGTTTTCAGTTGTGTCAATATGGTGAAGGGCAAACTGGTTCTTACATAAACACTGACTGAAAAAATTATAATGCAGTCCTGTGTAATACGTCTGCAAAGAATGTTGATTTATTAAGAGAGTATGCAAAATTGTTAGAAAGTAAAGATTTTATGGGACATCAAGTCTTGTTATGTTTTGGAAGTCTCTATGTGGCTGTTGTGTTTATTTTGAATAATGAATATTGGTATCAAGGTTGAATTTACATTATTCTGCTGCATCACAACTACAATTGTTTTCATTTCAAGTTTAGGTATCAAGGAGCCATCTGGACTAAAACCCCAGAGCTCTGAGGCCCTTGAAGTAGTTCAAGCTGTCAACCAAGCTGTCAGTTTTAGGTATTCAGCAGACGTAGGCAAGTGACCATCAGTGCACACAGCAAAGCCTTGCATCAGCTCAACATTTTAAATTAACTTTTGTCAATTCCTGAACATGTGGTATACATGGTGTTTGAAACCTGCTACAATGTTTTACTCTGTAGCCAGAAATCTGTGGCAACTGATGATCAAACTTTGTATGGTAAAGGGTTAATTGTGTAGTGAGTCTTGCGATCGGAGGGTTGTAGGTTCGATTCCACCTTCCTCCTGCCACATGTCGATGTCCCTCTGGGCAAAGCACTTAACCCCAAATTGCCTACTGATTCATTTGTATATGAATGAGTGTGCGTTTGTGAGTGAATAAGTGAATGTGACTCTAGTGTAGAGCGCTTTGAGTGGTCAAAATGACTGGAAAAGCGCTATATAACTACAGTCCATTTACCATTTACAAGAATTACACAAGGAATGTGGAACTTGAGAATAAATTATGCAATAAATAAATTACGTGTCACAAAAACAAAAATCACCAAAAATGATAGAAATACAAAATAAAAATCCCGGGAGAAGTGTCATGTTAAATTCATCTTCCAAGCTTTCTTTATTTTTCCAGCTACAATCATCCAAAACATCTGTTTTATTAAAATAGCCCTTTTCATGAAGTTGGTAATATTTGTGGGTTTGGTTCAGTTTTAGGGTTTTTAGTCCAGCCCTTTCTCCTTTTTTAGTCCTGAACTCATACAGCTGGTTGTGTAAGACGTCTGTGTCAGTTTCCCTTAAGTAACTTCTTCATGTGATGATATAGTCACTTCTCTTTTCACCTCTATGTAGTGGGTACATTATGCTTTTCTTCTGATTGTTCATTTGATTCCGATTTGTCATGGTTGTCAGAGCATGATCAATCAGACAGCTGCTGTTGAAACATATGTAAAAGGACATGGCGGCTAGTGTTGGACTGCTGTTTGTGCTCATAGGAGTCTCTTATGGTGAGTAATTATTACATGTGGAATAACCAGTTTTTTTATTTACAACATAGCAGCATAGTTGTTTTGCATCTTGTGACCTTAATTAAAACTAAGCCTAATTTTACATTTGTCACTGTTTCTTGGCAGTTCAAGTCTTATGCCATCTGTGGCTTTTGTTTTTATTGAAAGGAGTAAAGTTCTGATCTGACTGTCCATCAAGTTTTACTTTTTCTTTTCTTCTTCTGTTTTCCTTTTTGTATTAGGAGCTTTAAGTATTTTTTTCCGCAGAACAATCTTGAGCTGTAAAACAACTTTTAAAAGTTCTTGAAATGATTCGATATAGAAGAGTCTTTGTAATACATCATACTGAACAACAGAGGTATAGCGTTAACTCAGAAACTTTAAACTAAAATTGATTTTATCTATGATTTCTAGGCGTTTTTGAATATAACCAGGGAGTTGTGTTGAGATATAGACAATAAACTATTTAAAGAGATCAATAGCCACTATTATGTGATTTTAGTCTGATTAAAATCACACAATAATGTAATTTTGTGTTATGTTTTGTGCTATTATGTGTTTTTACACAGTGGTGTCCTTGCTAAAGTAACACAATAGTGTTAAATGTACCCAGATTTCAATGTCTAAGTAAAAGTAATTTATCAGTGATGAGTTGGTAACAATGTTCTAGATATTTTGAACAAAGTTACAACAGTTCTGTCAGTAGGAACGGATCTGCAAGTTATACAGTTTGAAAAACAATTATACCAGACGCTGTGCAAATGTACGTGTAACCCAGGCTTTCCGTCCCTAGATCTGCAATCTGCAGCTGATGGAAGACACCCTAGGCTCTGCGTTGTGTTTTATGGTGAAGGCGGGATGTGATCCGTGTAGGGGCGGAATCAGACACAGGGTTCTTCAGACTTTCCCGCGTTTATTCCAACCACCTTGCAGGCAATTCAATCACTTTCCCTTTTACACAACAATCAAACATCACCAGTACAAACAAAGCAACTTGTACAAACAGAAACGGTACAAATATATTAAGCTAACATGTTGCACGGGCTAGCGGAGCTGCTGCTTACCTTGCAGGCAATAAACATACTGTAAGGAATACAGCTGTTCGCGCCCAAAAATCCCCTGCACTACGGTGTCCCGGCAGGACAAATATGTTACAATTGCGCTAGTGCAGCAATTACCGAGAACAACAGCACCCTCTTTCGGAACGTTTATGCACTGCTTTACATACGTAAACTTCTAAATTCACTGTTTTGTGACTTGTAAGAACGAAATGTAATGAAGTCTTTAAGTTTTTACGAAGTAGTTTTTAATTTAAACCATTGTGTTATTTGAAATCTTTTTTTTTTTTTTTTTTTTTTTTTTTTTTTTTAAAAAAGCTCAGATATAGTTTGTTTAAACTGCATTCAACTTTTTCATTATTTTATTATTCAGGTAATAAAACTTTCTGTGATGCCAGACACGAGAGAGCTGAATGTTTTCCACCCTGGGGAGCAACTGTGTTTGTTCACCTGATGGATGAGGCCTCAGAAAAAATTAGATTCCAGTGGATAAAGGAAGCGGTTGTAATACTAAATTGGAGAAACAACGTGCTTGTGACAAACACATTAGAGAGCAGATCTGGATTTATCTCCAACAATGGGACACTTAGGATCAGCAACCTTAGGAGCAGTGATAGTGGTGAATACACACTTAAACTTTTTGATTCTGAGGGAAAAGCAAAAGAAGAACGGACTCTGCAATTGAACATTGAAGGTAAAGTCTGCTGTACAAATTCAAATTGGTAAATTCACACAAGACTGAATTGCTAAACTCTTGATAATCTGAATATTTGAAATAATTTGTCTAAGTCTTCCATTCATGACTTAAGTGGAAATAAAAACAATTGCACCTGTTGATGTCTGACATTGCAGCAGAACTGGCTGCCGCTTTCTCATTATTTTCCACTATACTAACTTTCTTTGTATTTGAAACAGGCCAGTCCCCACTAAGAGTTGGAGCAATCTGTGCTCTGCTTTTGTTTTCTATCCATGTCGTTGTCTGTGCAATCGTCATCTGTGTTCAGAGGAAAAAGCAAAAAAGAAAAGGTACTAATTAACGCTTATTTCCAAATATTGCTATGTAAACATTTTATATGTTGCAGGAGAGAAATTGTCAAAACTCTATTTAGTTGAATGTTTGTCAAAATATCTGTTTATCACTGTTGAGTGACTAACTCTTGCTTTTCGACAGGAGAAGAACTCCCTGCTGACTTAACTTATGCTGACGTCAGAGTGGTGCAACAGAAAGAGAGGAAGTCAGTAAAGCAAAAGATAGAGGAAGAGGTGGAGTACAGCCAAATAAAGATTGCACGGTGATTCCTGTCAAATTAGACTGAAGAAATGAGACCATATGCAGAATAAATGAACTGTTGTCTGCTTTGGTAAAGACTCGTTGCAGATCCACAGAGAATATGACGATGCACACTCCTGAAGACGTTCCACTCTTCTATAATCATTGTAACTTTTAAGAAGCCATATTTGCCCGCAATGCAAAAACAACTGCTTGTTTATTTTAATTGTAATATTTGTTCATGACTGTAATGCTAAATTTGATAAGGAAGTCTTGACAAATTGGCAACCACCCAACTCATTAAATCACACACAAAAAAAAAAAAAAAGTTAAGAGACACATGTGCTGGAGTCCAAAGAAAAACATGTTATTAGTCTTTATATTTTCCGCAGCAACTCACTATGGCCTTCGCAAATGAAAAACAAAATAAAAGTTGTTAATGATGAAAACTAACAAATGCCTTGTACTTTGAAAAAAAAATCACCTTAATTTTTTAATGATGCTGGAGCCAACTGCATACATTTTTCGTATTAAAATTCATATTATTGTATCACTAGTCAATAATTAAACAAAACTGAATATCTGAACAAAATACAAAAGCAGAGATGGTTCAGAAAGTGAGGAAAACAAATGACATCTTACAGGAAGTGGTAGTAAGAGAGGCACGTAGAAGAGCAGCAGAAACTGACGTAATGAACTGCAAGGTGGATGATTAGTGACAGGAATAAGAGATGAAAGATTACTGATGACTTTCTGCTGTGAGGGAGGATGAATAACTAACTAATAAAGAGACATAAGGAGTCTGAATTACTGCATTTAGATGGATGTACATTTTTACATGTACATTCTGCTGTGTGAGATGTTCAACATGTCGGACCCTCTCCTCTCCTCAACTTGACCTGACCTGTTTGCTCTGTTGGTCTTCATGATGGTGTTTGCTCTCTAATAGAACAGCACTATTCCTACTGAGATTAGTTCACACACTGTACACTCTGTTCACCCAACAGGCAATTATTTAAGGTAATCTTGAATGCCCTGGAATTAAAGAAAATTATAATTTCAGAGAATAGTTGTCTGAATAGAAATACATACATCAATTTTCACAATTTTAGTAAAAAAAAAAAAAAAAATATTAATACCCATGGCCAAAAAAAAAAAAAAAAAGTGTAATTGTTTAAAATCAGACCTAAGAAACAGTACCTTTTGTCTAACAGCAGAGGGGAATCTAACAATAAATAGCCTAAGTACTTGTATGTAAATAGTCTGTTTTGCTGGCAGTTTCATTCTATCCACTGGTTCAGTGGCGGCTCCTGAATTTTTTTTCTGCAGGTGCAAAGGGGGAGCTAAGCATTTTACTGAGGATGCTATGATGGATCTTTTTTTCCCCCCTAGTTATCAACACACACACATTTGTATTATTATTTTAATCAGACCGATTAAATGACATCCAGATCATATTGCATTGTTTAGGTTGAAACAGCATTCATGACAAAGGGGATACCCATAGACAAAGTTCAAATCCTTTTGTGGGATTTTTTTTTAACTCAGTATATAATAATTTATTTTTATTTTGTGTCTTTTGAAGAAAATGCCACAACAACTGCATATAAGTAATGTTAAGTCAGATTGAAAAACATAAATAAATCTAATATTTTCTGGGGGTGCCATGACTTCTTGAGGGGAGCTATAGCGCCCCCTAGCGCCCTCCTGGTGCCGCCACTGCACTGATCATGCCAACATATTTGTAAACCATCAATGAAAACCTTATTTCAGTAAAAAAAGGAAAAAGGTACGAAAATTACAATCCCAAACATGTAACCGGGTGTTACTCACAGACTTGATTGTTGTAAGCTCTTGCATGATTGGTCACTTCATAAGGTATTTGTCATAGTTAAACACAAAGTGAGATTTGAAAGATAACTTCTTGTTTGGGTTAAGAAAAGGAGATAGCTGGTTAGACCCAAAGAAAAAGATGGTATTCAGTGCAAACTTCTCTTGCTCACTTCCTGCTCCCACTTATCCTTTTCAGGGCTCTGCTGGGAAGGGAACTTAGCCAGCAATCCTAGAGAATACATCCTGGACAGGCAATTCAGGCAGTAAATGCCTGAATTGCATTTACTGCAATTTACTGACAGGCAAGATAGAAAACAGGAACAAAGATGCTCACACATTCTTACACAAATGCTCTCACTATGCATTTTTTATAGCAGCTCTAAAGTGTTATGATTCTGTTGTTTATTTTGTTTCTGTCTGATGTTCACACCTTTTTTACAGAGCAAGACATAGCTTGGTTAGATGCACTAGAAACAGAGCACTAGGCTTCTTAGACAAGAAGTCTAAAAAGGTTACGTTTTTTAACCTAACCTTTTTGTTTAGGTTTTACTGGTCTACCTTTTACTACTAGACCAGTAAAAGATCGACCAGTAAAAGACTTTTATTGGTAGACCTAAAAAAGTGCAACGTTTGGAGGTCAACCTCCAAACATTGCACTTTTGAGGTCTACTAGTGAAAGCCAGACCTTTTACTGGTCTTTGCAGTTTTGAGGAACCGAAATGAGTCGACCACACTTCCTTCATTTGCATAAAAAAACACAAGCATCAATTTCTGAGAATAATTTCTATGGTTTAATTGCAGTCAGTGCAAGTAGTTCGAAGAATCATCCAGATCGCAACATAAATAGTCACAAAATGTGTTGTTTAAATGTGTTGTTCCTTGCAAGAGTTACTTTTATTTAAGCTAGAAAAATTTACAGCATCCAAATCATGAGCACAATTAACTTTTATACTTTCTCTATGTACCAGATAATCTAATCTTTATCCATCTGTTTGGTCTTTCTAGAGTCTCTCTTGCATGTGCTTGTTTAGAAAGCACGTTACCAAGTTAACAGCAAAAAAAGTAGTTTTTTTTATTTATTTATTTTAAAAAAAACAGTTTTGAATTTCAGCCAGATGATGAGCACCTCAATTTCACCATCAAATCACAAGAGGAAAAAATATTTAGATTTTTTTGTGCAGTTGGTTTTATATTACAGATCCATTTGTACTAATTGCTCCTTTCTAGACGTGTCTCTTACTGAGAATGGATATTTTCACAATTTTTCAACGTTTCTTGTTAGTCACCGTTTGTCTCCACTAACAGACATTGCTGTCATGTAGATTTACTTCACCCTTGGTATTGATCTTAGTTTTGGTTGCCTCACTTTACTTTTAATTTAGATTGTGAACAAAAGTAATCTGTCGAAATACTTTCATTTCAACTTACCTTCTCTCTGTTTGCATTTGGCTTCCCTAAGCAATCACACTATTGAAATTATATCAGACCTGCACACCTGGAGTATGAAATGTTTGCCAATTGTTCTTTGTAAATTGCCTAAAGATTATTTAAAATAGATAGAAATCATCTATCTCAACATCAATTTTCAGGACTTTTCATTTTTTATGTGCATGCTTTGATCTAAAATATTCCATTGTATGTTTCATAGCATATTTTTTTAACTTGGGGGTATCAAAACAGCTAAATACACATATGGCACATGTGATATTTTGTATCTAGTATCGCACTTTGTGTGATACTAGAAGTACACAAAGTGTGATACATTGTATCTAGTAAGAAGTACACAAAGTGTGATACTTTGTGTTTAGTGTCACAAAGTAAAGTTTACATGTTGTGGTGTAACAGGTTGGCCTTTTTCAGCTGGATTTTCAGTGCAGATAGATGATATGAAGCGGAGTTTAGGTGGAACAGCAGGTTTATTCTTCCCAGCATCACAATCTCAGTCTCACACAAAGATCTCACTGTCTGTGTCTCAAAATCTGTCTCACAGGTGAAAATTACAATCTTAAATAGTACCAGCTGTGGCAGACCAAACCATCTGTAAATTCATAAGGGAATCCCATTTTACCCTGTTCCACTTAATTGAATAAAATACATTTTACTATAAACACATCAACTTCCTTTTTATAAATATTTTTATGTTTTATCCTTACCCTCACTAAAACACCATAAAACAGTACACCATAAAACAACACACCCCCTCTCCCATTCTTCTCAATGGTCTCTCTCAGGACCTATAACATTGTCCAGCCCCTTAGGACACTATTTGTCCAAACATCCTGAGAGGACACAGAAAAAGACAGGTGAGTCACTACATTAGCACATTCCACACCTAATAAATTATGCACCACATTTGCTTAATTTTACCCACCAGTAGCTCATTGCTCTGAGTAACAATTATCCTCTCTTCACAGTCAACCACCTCCACTGGCCAATGAGGAGCAGCTGTGCAGAGCCCAGAACAAAGGCTACACACTAATCCCTAAAATACTCAATAAATACAATTAAAACTTCCTGTGTGCAAGATGTTATTAATTTATAGATCTACTTTAAAAGTGCAGTGCTAAATAAAGTGTATAGTGACAAAGTGCAAATGTTTTTTTTTCAGTGCTATACAATACATTGAATAAATTAACTCCGTAATGAAGGTCTCTTCATTACATGTGGATTTTCTGTTATTATAAAATGTAAGGAAAAAAAAGATGTTTAGCTTTTACTACAAATAAATATTTATTTGGCGGAACTAGGTTCTTCCGACGACCTGGTTGGAGGAAGGTGTTTAGTCTTTCAGTCTAGAGGTGACTAAGTTATTATCACTTCCCTTTTTCATGTCAGTACAAGCGTCTTTTTTTCTCAGACTGATTAGTAACACAGCATTTTACACAGTTCACTGTTGAACAATGTGGCCTGGAAACTGGTCTACAGTCATTGAGGCTGTTGCTGGATTACTGATGATACTACTTTTCATGTCTTATGGTGAGTTAGTATTTTGTTTCTCATGGTCGTTTTAAAATGCTGTATTTAATTTGACTTCAATCTGATACAGATGGGCAAATTATTACAGATTGTGAATGTCTATGAATAGGAAATAAGACTATCTTGAATAGTAAGTGTGACAGACAATTACATGTTTGGCTTGGAGTTATTTTTAATACTTCATAGGAAAGTTTTGTAGCATTGTCTGTTTTGGTTGACTGTCACAATTCCTTTGAAAAGCATAAGATTGGTCCTATAATTGTTTTTTTTTTTCTAGATAAAGGAATTAACTGAGTGAGTTGTTGTGTTTAAAGAAATGACACATAAATGAAGAAAACAGATAAGAAATGGGAATGTGATAATGTAGAGTAAGACAAAAGTTTCAAGAAGCAGGAAGTGATGCTTATTTGAATACAGAAAAAAAAAAACAATCAGCTCTTTATGTAAGAACAAAAGCATAAATATTATCATTTTGCTTCTTTGTCTTTTAAGCCTCTGCTGGAGCGGAAACTTGCTGTGATGGCAGATGGAATGGAGCTCTGTGTTTTGGACCTCTGGGAAAAACTGTGTGTGTCAAACTGGTGGACAGCGTCTCAGAATTGCAGAGTTATCAAATAAAACGTGCATCGTCAATAATCCTTACAATAAAAAAGAATGAAGTTATTTTGGATCCTCTTCAGCAGAAATATCTCTTTATTTCAAGTAATGGTACATTTAGTATCAATAATCTCAAGATGGCTGATAGTGGTGAATATGTTCTGGAAATCTTTGATTCTGATGGAAAGAAGAAAGAATATCGAAGATTTAATTTGTTTCTTGAAGGTGAGTAAAGTTTTTCCTACTGTTAAAGTTCATTCATATATTTTACTGAGACACATAATGTTGCCTTTATTCAACAGGGAGCATGATTCTACCACTGATGCCTTTTCTGTTCATTGAAAATTAAACATTTTCTAAAACTGTTGTAATTTCTCCTTCAGCTCCTGTGACCTCTGTCCGGCTGTTCGCTGAGTGTTTGTCCCAAGGATGGGTGAATGTGTCCTGTCTCTCTGAAGGAGGGAACAATCCTCAGTACAGTTGGACTCTGAATGGAAAGAAACCATCAAACCTTGAGCTCCTCTCTGCAAATACTGAATCTAACACCATCGTCCTGAAACCAAACGTTGCAGGACGCCTGGTTTGCTCAGTCAGGACTAACGTTAGTTCTCTTCTCAAAGAGAAAATCATATCTTCCTGTGGTGAGTGGGAAATTCCTGGGCAAAAATAGATTATTTAAACCTAATAACTCTGATCACCACGTAAATAATAGTTTTTGTTTGCTTTCTTTGGATACAGACTTTGTAAACTGCACTTCAAATGGCATACGCATATCTAAGTGGATGTTTAAAGAAAATAACACTCTGTGTGTTGAACCTTCACCAGAGACTCAGAATATCATGGGTGAGATGGCAGATTTAGAAACACAACCTTAAATCTATTCTTGAACAATGTTGGTATTTTATAAAGTGAAAATCTCTTTTGTAGAGAATGTAATAATGTATTCTTTCTTTCTTTAATTACAAATATTTATGAAATCACATTACCTTTCTTAAACATAAATTTTTTCTTCATGTTTGAGCAGCACTATTGCCAATAATGAGTGGCGCACTTGGAGCTCTGTTAATTATCCTAGTTGTCAGCGTAGGAATTTTCTGTGTGAAGAGGAAAAAAACAAACCACAAAGGTACCATTTATCTCAATTTGCTAAATTTTCATAAGCAAACATGAAGCTTACAATTTGATATTATCTTGTCCCTCTCCTTGCTGCTCTTCTTCAGAAGAAATTATTTATGAAAGAAAACAGACCACTGCTGATCAGGGGAGGAGGCGACAGGAGCCGAGCAGAGGTACCCAAGCGGAGTATGGCAGAGTTAGAAAGCAACCGAGGTGGTCTGAAGATGCGATATATGGAAATACGGACAACAGTTTGTATGGAAATGTGGATGAGAGTATCTATGCAAATCTCTGAAAAAAAAACCTATGTAAGCAATTTAGGAAGTTTACAGCGACTGCAAAACAACAACAGAAACAAGGAGGATGTGAAGCAATTTCCATCCATCCATCCATCCATCCATCCATCCATATTTGAATGTTTGCTGTATAACTGATTCTCAGACTGTTTAGAATGCACACAGACATGCATTCTAAACAGTCTTGTGGATTCAAATGTTTTGTTCCTCATCTCTCTTCCTGTTACTGGTTCCTAGGAAACAAATATTTTTGGAACTATGAATGCAACAAACATGCCTAACTAAGGAACTTGACTACTGTTTTATTTTGCTTTCTTTATTACGTGCATTCCTTAGTTTTAAGATCCCTTGTGCTTTTATGCTCTGTGCCTGAATTTATTTTGACATCAGTTCCTCCTTAAATTTAAGTCATGTTGCTCCAGTATTTGAATTTATTTGTCACCTTTTACTTCAGTTTCCTCAGCATGTCGCTGTCATGGCTGACTCAGTTCACTCTGGTAATCATATGCCTCCCTATTTAACTATTTCTCTTCCCATCATTTCCTAAATACCTGTTTGGTTTTCTCATGTTCTGTAGGTTTTTCTTTTTTTCATTAAATTTCCACTATGCCAGTCAGATTCCTTTGTCCTGCTGTATTTTGGGTCTTCAACAAACACGACAGTGAGATGTCTTCAAGTGTTACCATATGCCAAAAAATGTCATATAAGATAGATGGTCTCTCAAAAATGCCTTTAGGTGTGTGTGTGTGTGTGAGAGAGAGCATGAATGATTATATTGTCTGGCTGGGATTTGACTTCAGGGACATGGGAGATGATTTAAAATGGGACATTTGGGTGGAGTGACTGCAGGGGCATGGGGGAGGATTTAATATGGGGAATTTACCAAAATTTGACTTCTAAGCCTCTCAGATGGCTAATTTTCTCATAAATCCTGTCATCCACCACCAGGGGGAATCGGGACATGGGAGAGGATTAGATATGGGAAATTTAGGTGGAGTGATTACAATTAATATAGGGCATTTGGGTGGAGTGACTACGGGGACATGGGAGAGGTTTTAATATTGGACATTCACTAATAAATAAATAAATAAATAAATAAATAAGATATGGGATTCCAGAGAATGTGTTGAATTGGGTAAAAGTTACTTTAGAAATAGTATACCGTATTGGAAGCCACATATTCAATGTATACAAAATAAAATGTCAAAGAGAATTTTTATACTGAATAAAGCCCAGCAATTGGTTTAACAGAAAGCATTATATGTACTATACTGCCCTCTAGCTTTACCCTACTTCAGTTAATGTGCAGAGATATGGGGCAATAACTATGCAAATTTATTATCTATTGGTCAAAATCAATAGATAATGATTAGCTGGAAAAATGAATAGCAGCAAAAAAGAACAATAAGAATTATTAAGGTTGAGAACCTGGATCACACAAATCTATTATTTATACATTCTAGATTACTTAAATTTACTGATATATATATATATATATACATATATATATACATATAATAAGAAGTGTGTCATGGTCCCAGAATACCTCTGTTGTTTTGTACCGGCATGGCTGTGACATGGCCTGATATAAATATGTCTAAAATGCATACGCACGCTGGGGTTCACCCCGGTGAACGAGAGGGTAGCCTCCCTCCGCCTACGGGTGGGGGGACGGGGTTCTGACTGTTGTTTGTGCTTACGGGCCAAATGACAGTTCAGCTTACCCACCCTTTTTGGAGTCCTTGGAGGGGGTACTGGAGAGTATCCCTACTGGGGACTCCCTCGTTCTGCTGGGAGACTTCAACGCTCATGTGGGCAATGACAGTGAGACGTGGAGGGGCGTGGTTGGGAGGAACGCTCCCTCCGATCTGAACTCGAGTGGTGTTCTGTTGCTGGACTTCTGTGCTCGTCACGGATTGTCCATAACGAACACCATGTTCAGGCATAAGGGTGTCCATATGTGCACTTGGCACCAGGACACCCTAGGCCGCAGTTCGATGATCAATTTTGTCATCGTTTCGTCGGATCTGCGGCCGTATGTCTTGGACACTCGAGTGAAGAGAGGTGCGGAGTTGTCCACTGACCACTACCTGGTGGTGAGTTGGCTCCGGTGGTGGGGGAGGATGCCGGTCAGACCTGGCAGGCCCAAACGTGTTGTGAGTGTCTGCTGGGAACGTCTGGCGGAGTCCCCCGTGAGACGGAGCTTTAACTCCCATCTCCAGCAGAGCTCGAACACGTCCCAGGGGAGGCGGGGGACATTGAGTCTGAGTGGACCATGTTCCGTGCCTCCATTGTCGAGGCGGCTAATCGGAGCTGTGGTCGCAAGGTTGTCGGTGCCTGTCGTGGTGGCAACCCTCGAACCCGTTGGTGGACACCTTCGGTGAGGGATGCCGTCAGGCTGAAGAAGGAGTCCTATCGGGCCTTTTTGGCCTGTGGGACTCCGGAAGCAGCTGATGGGTACTGGCGGGCGAAGCGGCTTGCGGCTCTGGCGGTTGCTGAGGCAAAAACTCGGGCGTGGGAGGAGTTCGGAGAGACCATGGAGAAAGACTTCCGTATGGGTTCGAGGCGATTCTGGTCCACCATCCGGCGTCTCAGGAGGGGGAAGCAGTGTAGCACCAACACTGTTTACAGTGGGGGTGGTGTGCTGCTGACCTTGACTCGGGACGTTGTGGGTCGGTGGGCAGAGTACTTCGAAGACCTCCTCAATCCCACCAACATGCCTTCCATTGAGGAAGCTGAGCCTGAGGACTTTGGGTTGGGCTCGCCAGTCTCTGGGGACGAGGTTGCCGAGGTAGTTAAAAAGCTTCTCGGTGGCAGGGCCCCGGGGGTGGGACGAGATTCGCCCGGAGTATCTCAAGGCTCTGGATGTTGTAGGGTTGTGTTGGTTAACGCGACTCTGCAGTATCGCATGGACATCGGGGGCAGTCCCCTGGATTGGCAGACTGGGGTGGTGGTCCCCCCTGTTTAAAAAAGGGGGATCGGAGAGTGTGTTCCAATTATAGAGGGATCACACTCTTAAGCCTCCCTGGCAAGGTCTATTCGGGGTACTGGAGAGGAGGGTCCGTCGGATAGTCGAACCTCGGATTTTGGAAGAGCAGTGTGGTTTTCGTCCCTGGTCGTGGAACACTGGACCAGCTCTACACCCTCAGCAGGGTCCTGGAGGGTGCATGGGAGTTCGCCCAACCAATCTACATGTGCTTTGTGGACTTGGAGAAGGCGTTCGACCGTGTCCCTCGGGGTGCCCTGTGGGGGGTTCTCTGGGAGTATGGGGTACCGGGCCCTTTGATACGGGCTGTCAGGTCCCTGTATGACCGGTGTCAGAGTCTGGTCCGCATTGCCGGCAATAAGTCGGGCTCGTTCCCAGTGAGGGTTGGACTCCGCCAGGGCTGCCCTTTGTCACCGATTCTGTTCATTACTTTTATGGACAGAATTTCTAGGCGCAGCCAGGGTGTTGAGGGGATCCGTTTTGGTGGCCTTAGGATTGCATCTCTGCTTTTTGCGGACGATGTGGTCCTATTGGCTTCATCGGGACGTGATCTGCAGCTCTCACTGGAGCGGTTCGCAGCCGAGTGTGAAGCGGCCGGGATGAGGATCAGTGCCTCCAAGTCTGAGACCATGGTCTTGAGTCGGAAAAGGGTAGAGTGCCTTCTCCGGGTCGAGGGAGATGTCCTGCCTCAAGTGGAGGAGTTCAAGTATCTCGGGATCTTGTTCACGAATGAGGGAAGAAGGGAGCGTGAGATCGACACGCGGACTGGTGCAGCGTCCGCCGTGAAGCGGGCGCTGTACTGGTCCGTCGTGGTGAAGAGGGAGCTGAGTCAAAAAGCGAAGCTCTCGATTTACCGGTCGATCTACGTTCCTACCCTCATCTATGGTCATGAGCTTTGGGTAATGACCGAAAGAACGAGATCGCGGATACAAGCGGCCGAAATGAGTTTTCTCCGTAGGGTGGCTGGGCTCTCCCTTAGAGATAGGGTGAGAAGCTCGGTCATCCGGGAGGGACTCAGAGTAGAGCCACTGCTCCTCCACATCGAGAGGAGCCAGTTGAGGTGGCTCGGGCATCTGGTCAGGATGCCTCCTGGACGCCTCCCTGGTGAGGTGTTTCGGGCACGTCCCACCGGGAGGAGGCCCCGGGGAAGACCCAGGACACGCTGGAGGGACTACGTCTCTCGGCTGGCTTGGGAACGCCTCGGGATTCCCCCGGAGGAGCTGGAGGAAGTGGCTGGGGAGAGGGAAGTCTGGGCCTCCCTTCTTAAGCTGCTACCCCCGCGACCCGACCCCAGATAAGCGGCAGAAGATGGATGGATGGATGGATGGATGGATGGATGGATGGATGGATGGATGGATGGACAACAAGTATGAACAAAGTCACACATTTTAAAAGTAAACATTTGTTGATATGTCTCACATCGAATTATTTATGTTATATTGGGTGGCCTCAGAGAAAATATTTTTCTGTAATACAAATTCTCAAACAAAATGCATTCCTTTAAATAAAGACGGAAGACAAAAGTTAATTTTAAATTTGGTGAAATACATTTTAAAAGTGGCTAATGAATGTTTGGGAACTTAAGAAAATTGATTAATGAAAACACAGAAGAAGAAAACAATTTACTTCTGACCTTTTTACATTACATTTTATTCTTTTTTCTTTTTCCAAGTACTGCCTTTAAATTCCTCTTTAAATTAAATTCTTATATTTTGCTACAAAAAATATCAAAGTGTGTTTCTAGATCCTGGTTTGTTCTCAAAGTAGCCTGTTGTTCAGCCATGCTATGGTCTGAAAGGCTTCTTCAGGCTCCTTTGTATTGTTAAGTTCAGTGTGTGAAAAAGTGACTTGGCCGTTAAAATTCCTGGCCCAACCTGCAGTGGCGCTGTTGAGCATCTACTGCACACACTCATACACAGTGAGTTTTTAAGATGTTTTTTAACATGATTTATTGCATGTACAACACTCTGGCACACTTATGTCCCCTCTTGGCAAAAGTTTTAAATATTTTCCAGCTGGTTTTTAACATAATTTAGAGCATGACCAAGAGGGGACCTGAAAAATGTCCCCTCCTGGTCGCATGGTCCCCTGTTGGTAAGTGTGTAACGACTGTCCCGTATTGGATACGTGGGTGAGTACAAGGTAGCAGCTTTGCTTAGTATTTTTCTTTTTTTTTCTTGCTGGTTTGTTTCCTCGCAGGTAAACATTCGTCTAGTGACCTGGATGTTTGTCTTGAGAAGCAGCTGGAGGGTTTCGAGTGGCAGGTGAAGATTTTAAAGGAAGAGCTCTAACAAGAAACAAACTGGATAAAAATGGCTCCTGTGGGAAAGTTCCAGAGCCAAAACCATGATTGAGCCCCTCGCCACACACCCCTTCCCACAAAACACAAGACCCTGTCTCAGGCTTTTAAAAAATAAACATCTTTATGAGCCCTCATCTTCAAAATTTAGAAAACTATTTGATGGACTGATCAGAGAAAATCTAAACTTTCTGAAAGTTTTGGTCTCTCAAAATAGCTTCTAAATGGCTCCAAAAAAATCTATATGAGGGATCTATTTAAGGTTGGATGTGAATCTAATTTAGTGCTTCAAAACTTTGCATAGAAAGTGTGCCTTTCTTCAACATTAATTTAAAATACTTAGTGACAATTATCACAAATGTTTGATGGAGGTTGTTGCAGCCAAGTATTGCACAACCAGCTACCAGGTATTGGAGGCAATTACTTTCTGCAATTGGGCCAAGTTAGCTAGATCTTTAAATGGAACAACCATTTGTTAACTGCGTTTTGTAGTTTATGTTTGTCTAATATAAAATTGTTTTTCTTAAAATGAAACATTTAAGTGTTGAGAAAAAAAAAGCAAAAGCACAAGTCTTTTAGGAGATTTTTTCTCAGCTCTATATTTTTCATGGTCAGGTAAAGGTTATCTTGCATTACAAAGCTTTTATTTTAGATCTTTTATAATTAATAGACAGAACTAATGCATCTTTGTTCCTTCTTTCAGCATGTTTGCTTTTTTCTGAATTTAAAAGATCCTTATCAATTCGACTATTGTAGCGACTTCTCCTTCTCTAAACCTGTCATGTCTGTCACGGTTGCATCGTGACAGACATGACAGAAAGTTTTGCCTTTCATGGGATGCAAGAAGTTAAGCTGGGAGCTCTTGAATCTGCTCTATAATCAGAAGCTGCTGTAATCCTGCAGTTTAAGTCATGTGATCTTCTGAGTTAGCTGCCAGGAGTTTGTTCACTCTGCATGTGATTTATGTTGTCAGCCATGTTGTACTGTCTGCCTGCGTCCTCGCGCTGACCCGGACAAAAAAAGAAACCCTAATTCAGCAGAAATCACTGGATCCATTTTATATTTTGTCACTTAATTTGTCCGCTTTTCTTAAGTTTTTAAATAACCCTTCTAAAAGGTTTAATGAAAAATAACTATTAATCCATATCACTTTAAAATATGTTTAGACAGCCTGTTGAATGTGACAAGTAGCCGATCAGGAAGCGCGGTGACGTAAGATCGGAGGGGAATCCCAAAAAGTTGACATGGCGCAACTGAAAGTCTGGTGGACATCGGAGGTGATATGTGGAAATGTTTATTACTATATGTAAAGGTCATTATTATACATACTTACATATTCCTTCAAAATAAGATACAGATGTGCCACAAAATGAACATTTTTACTTTCGTGAAAATTTTAACTCACTATAATGACTGATGGGAGCCCTGAGCACTTGTACTGATCTGGCTGTGGTTAGAGTCCGACTAAAGGTGGTTAAGTATAAATGTTTCTCTGAGTAACATTTATTAAAAATGTTTTTCCTGCAGTTATGCTGCGAGGATTTGCAGTCTGTCTCGCTGAACCAGGTTCTCATTCCGGATGTTGGCAGGAAATATTTTGTGCAGACTTAATTCATGAGGGTTCACTTTGATTGCTTTACAGTCAAAGAAAGCTGTTTCTGTGGAATATGTTGAAATCAAAGAAAGGTGATCTGTGTCCAATGCTTGGGTGTAATTGTATTGTGAGCTTTCAGAAACATAAACAGCCTGGCTGTTTTTTTTTTTGTTTTTTTTTGTGACGTCAGTATCAACTATAAAACTAAGTAGTTAATTTTATTCAGTGAAGGTGATTGGTCACAGCAAAAATAGGCCAGCAGTTACAATTGCTGTGGGAAGTGGTTCATTACAAAAGCCCAGCTTGAAAAGACACATCACTGGTGTCTTAAAATAAGCAAGCTAAATGTTGAACACATTTAGCTTGCTTAAGACTTATTTCCTGTTTTTCTGTGGTAGAACTGTGCCTGCTCTAAGATGATACAAGCCTATGAATATTTTCAGCAAGTCGTAACAAAATCAGTCACCAGTCAGGTTAGCTCAACTCTTTGCCTCTTTATTCCACGTCTGCTTTAGTTTGATATGCAGTGAACTTTTAAACGTCATGTGCTAATCTTAATACTTTAATATTTTGTCACATCAGTTAGTTGACATTGTTTCTAAACCTTATTCTTCTTTTATATCTTCCTCTTATTGAGATTAGTTAGCCTGGCATAAAATATATTTTTGGTGTTCTTTCCTATCAAAGTGACAAAATCCAAAAAGTAAATACTCACAAATAATTTGAGGAAAGCATTATATTGAAGTTAAATTAACTTTGATTAACTATTGCCAAAAGAAAAAAAAAAACAAAAATAGAAAAAGGAAATGTGAAAAATTGCCAGCTGTTGCTTCTAGAAAACTCACGTCTAATCATCTTGATTTTTTAAAAAGATTATTTTATATGAGTACATAAGTTTTCATTCTTTGTGGGGGTTTTTTCTGACCGCTCAGTTTTTGCAATTTCATAATTTTTTTGTAGTGATGCCAGGAGCTTCCGTCTTTGTGTAAGTAGCCCGTATGTTCAGTTCCTTCTTATATCTCTCCATTCTGTCTGTATGTAGTTGTTTGTCAGTGACAGGAGTTCAGTCCTCCTAAGCAATTGTAGGATTTTGTCAAAGATTACTGAGAGCTGATAATCAACAAACCTGAATAATAAAGACAGATGGCAGCAGCTGTTGGACTGTTGCTGATGTTACTTGGAGTTTCTCAAGGTGAGTGAAAAATATTGTTCAAGTTACTTTATCAGGGTTTTATCGGGGCTTTAGATAAAATGTTGGCCATACTTTAAAGAAAATGGCTTTACAATAAAAAAAAAAAATGTATCACTACATTAAAACTACATTTAAAATACACTTATCATTGTCCTTCGTGTTGTTCGGCAGGTTAGTCTTATGTGTTTAGTCAGAGCAACAAAACCACAAAAAGGCTTCCATGTTCTATCTTCTGCTTTTTTATCTTCTACATCTTCTTCTTCTACATTTCTTTAAATCTTTAAGTGGCAATATTTCTGAAACATAGTTAATATTTACGTTTTAGTGGAGTATGCTTAACTCCAATATGACTTTAAAAAAAAATTAAGTCATGTTTTATAATTATAGAAATTTTAAAACACAAAAGTATAATGTTATTGTCTTCACATGTGCTTTTCAACCCCGGTCCTCTGGGCTCACTGCCCTGCATGCTTAAGATGTTTCCCTGCTTGTTTAACCTGAAAATCAAGGCTAAATCACAGATCTCTTAATTACTAATATATATTTTATCTAATATCTGTCTATAAATGTTGACTGCTATGAAAATGTAGATAATGAAAATTATGGGTGTCTGATACAAATATAAAAGTATGACTAAGGAATCTATTGGAAAATGCAAAGTGGAAAAAAAATCTAGAAAATGTTTTACAATTTCTTTAGCATGTTCAAATAAGCTGATGCAAACTTTCAATAAGCAACATGTGTTCTCACTGTTATTAAAGTACTGAATCAAATGTTAATGCCTCGTCAGTGAGACAAAATGCATAATAGTACAGGTGAGTATTGACTGCCTCAGAAAATTCATTGTTCTGTTTTCATTTCAGTTTTTCTGTGTTTGGAAGATGACAATTATAATTGTAAAAATGTTTTTTATATTTCAGGTTTGTCAGCTCACTGCGATGCCAGAAAAGATGGCGCTCAATGTAATGGGACGTTGGGAGAGACTGTGTTTGTACGGCTGATTGACATCACTTCAGGAATTAGATTTGAGTTGAGAAAGGAAAATGTAACATTACTAAGATGGAGGATAAATGAAACAGCTGCCAATGAAATAAAAGACAGATCTGATTTTATACCCATTAATGGAACATTCAGAATTAGTGACCTGAAACACAGTGACAGTGGTGATTATAACCTTACAGTCTTTAATACAGATGGGAAGTGGGCAGAAAACCGGACTCTTCATTTGTCTGTCAAAGGTAAATATCTTACAAGAAAGTAAAATTAGATTGGTTTATTTGACATAATATGGATAATATGTCTAGCTGATTAAAGCACTGTAAAATTATACTTATCATGATCTCCACTAGAACTTATATTAAGTTTTGATTTTTTGATTTTTGTCAGGTTTGTTTGCACGCCAACATTTATACACAAAGTGACGCAAAGCAGTCGATAGAAAGTTTTAAATGTACAGAAAGGAAAAATTACATTAAAAAGAACAAAGATAGAAGCAGTAAATTGTGTATTTCAACCAAATTAATAACTAAGAACTGGCAAGACTAAACTAAAAGCTGCCTGCCCATGTTTGGTTCTTGTCCAAGTCTTGGACAAAAAGTGAAAAGCTTTTTGATTTCATACCTTCTTCCGAATGTGATGCATAATTGTCTTTAACATCAAGTCCAAGTCAATTATGCTTTAATATTCACACTTTAATAAGTGGCACATCTTTTATCAGTAGCACTCATAGCTTAAATTGAGGAAGCCAGTGTTTATCCTTAACTGATCAGACTTCAGAACTGAATTCTGGCTCAGAGCAACAAAAAGTTCAGAATGTTTGAACAGTTTCACATTTGTGTTGCTCTCTCTTTCTATGTTAACTTGTTTCCTTTTGCCTATACTTTTGAAACAGGCAGCTCCTCATTGAGTACTGGACTTATCACTTCAAGTATTGTTGGCATTTTTCTTCTTTTCATCAGTTTAATTGTCATCTATACACGGAGGAAAAAACAAAAACGCAAAGGTACAAATCAAATATCAAAAAAATTATGCTTGCTTTTTTTTGTGGAAAATTGTCATTGTACAGGAGGTATGTTTTTTTTTGTTTTTTTTGTTTTTTTTAAGTTTTACCAACAATAAGTGACCCTTATTGTTCATTTTCAGAAACGGAAGATCCCACCGATTTAACCTACGCTGCTGTTACAACAGTGCAGAAGCCAGCGAAGAGATCAATTACGCAAAAAGTGGAAGAGGAAGTGGAATACGGCCAGATCAAGTCTGCAGGCTGATTTCATCTCTTTAAAACAGACATCATGAAATGAATATCAGTTCAAATAATGTACAATGTTCTGAGGACAGACAGATGAAGAAGCTGGAATCCTTTTTATTGCGATTTTACATTAGAAAAATATTCAAACCATTAAAGCTAATAATGCAGGATGTCTGATGTTGCCACAAATGTTTTGATCACGGTGAAGTTTAATTTGTTGATGCTCTGCATTGATATTACCTAAAATACTAGAAAGTAGTTTTGCTAATTGGGAAAATTGTGTATGTTTGGTTTTAGTTTTAAAAAAAAAATAAGTCATAATGAGGACACCATAGAGTATATATTGTAAACCATTATATACTGTGTTACTAAGATATGTATTGTAAACTGTTGTCTTTTGTTGTTCAATATGCATTCACTTTTTGAACTTTTTAAAGAGAAAAGTTCGTACTCAGTTGCACATTCCTTGGATCATAAGTTAAACATGTTTCTATTTCCGATAACTTCACAGTTTTATTATTATTATTATTATTTTAAAATCTTGAAGAGCGTGGTATTGCTGCCATGGCATTTAAAATATTTTTAACACTTTTTGATCTTTTCTATGAACCTACTTGGGATACTGGTATTGAACCTGAATTTCCCCACTGTGGGAAAATAAATAAATGTGTATTTCTAACATTCTTCTACTCTATTTCCAATGTTCTCCCTGTATTTGCGTAAGAGTTATTTAAAACCAGAATAGGGAATAAAGACTTCCCTATTCTAAGGCTACATGCTCGCCAATGCAATCTATGACCATGTGTTCCCAGGTTAGAAAGGTTAAATACATGTATAATCCTTCCAGTAGGTACTGCTTCATTATCACTGATATCACTGATTCATCTCAACTGGCTGCTTTCAGAGCAGAGACGCCCAAGTACTTTCAGCTCCTTTCCCTGTGTTAGAGGCTGAGACAATGGATGGATGCATATTAAGTAATAGCATCACTGTAAAGCGATTTTCCAATCTGTTCATCAAGCTGGTTGCTGTATTGCAATATCATCATACAGCCCCATACAGGTTCTTTTGGAGTGCACCAATTGCAGTTTTCTGCTCGAACACCGATAACCAATCTTTTAAAAAGCTTGACCTTCATAAAAGATATTTTTTGTCTGAAATGTTGCTCAAAATAGCAAAAAAGATGCTGAACTGGCAACATTGGAAACTATTGTTAACAGTAGATGTGCAGTCACAACTTGGTGGGTTTATCTATCAGTCAAATCTTTTTCACAGAAGAACAAAAGAGAACGATGGTTGATTTTTAGACGTTTGCCGAGGTACATAAAATCAGTTGATAAGATCGGTTCCACATGTAAATATCGGCCGATCACCGAACTCTCGAAATTAAGGAAACCAGCACCGATAAATAGGTTGTCAGATAAAGCTCTTATCTTTTTTCTAAAAAAAAAAAAATGTTCTTGCAATTTCTATAAGTTTATGAAATCTACTTGATACCTACATGAAATAGTATTTTATGTAGGTACATGAAATGAAATATCATTTCATGTATTGTTCAGTACTCTTCAGCTATGCTTTCCCTACTGCTTATAAAACCTTTTGTTCACATAATACACAAATTCAACGTTAAGTAGTGATGACCAAAGTAAGCCTCATGAAGCAATGAGGCTGTCCAGTCCACTGTTTTGCCCGAAAGTTCATTACTCATTGCTTCATTCATTTATCACTATCTGCTGGTGGACTAAAACTGACAGCCTTTTCACATAAACAAATCATACTTCAAAAATATTTGTATTCAACATTGTCACAAAGTTTGTGTCAAATCCATCTCTAGAAACAGTGGGATCTATTGAAGCCCATTTAACAACATCATCTCTTTTTGAAACCAAGGCAGTACTACCAACAGGTTGACCATTAGTTGCGATTGGCCTTCTTTTTGATTTCCCAAAAAAGACATTTTTGGAAATTCCAAGAGAGAGTGAAGTGCTTATTGGACAGACAGCTTTGTGTTTGTTACTTGCTTCCTGAAAAAACTAAAATCCTTCTAAATTCTCTTTTTCTATGACTTCTTCTGATTCTTTGTAGTTAACTAGACAGCAGTTAACTACTGCCCTTCAGTCTTTTCTGCTGTGTGAGACTGATGTGTCTTTCCTGATGAAAAATTTTATGTTTATTTTTTTGGAAATTTCTATGACATTTCTCGTGGGCGGGGGTTAATTGAAGAATTATATTGTGAATGCTGATCTAAAAATATTTCCGGATGAAAGGTTTTGTTCTTTTTTATTGGCTCCATTTCAGCCACCGTTGATAAAAAATGCTCTCCTGCTTTCTCACTCTTAACCACGCTACTGATAACAACCCACAAAGGAAGATGGTTTGTAACGCTTTTATCTTGAAAACTGATACACAAAATATAGTAGGGATGTGTCCAGTGTAACGTGAGGCAATTTTTGTCATCGGTTGTGTATTTCAGTGATACACTTGCATCAAACCAGGACTTCATCTGATACATTTTAACTCTGTTCCGAACTAGTAGGACAGTGGCTTACAGCAAACTGTAATCTTCTTACTTTTTCTTCTTCTTTTTATTGTTTTGGGGTTTTTTTTTTTTTTAGGTTTGCTGAGCTTCCTTCCTCAATTCACCTGTAACTGAAAGGTATTTGCACAGTTTTTCTTTGGAAGCTGATCATTAATGGGACATACATCAGCTGTTGCATGCATCTATGTTTTTAACAGTCACTGATCAACAAAGACTCGGGTGAACAGAGACATGAAAGCTGTGATCAAGCTGCAGTTAATCCTGATAGGAGTCTGTAGTGGTGAGTGCTTCACATTTTTTCACATAACATCTAATTGATTGTTACGGGGTTTTTTCTGGGGGTTTTTTGTCTTATTTTCTGCTGTAGCCTGTACTTTTAGAAACAAAAACACAACTGACAGTAAAATCCTTAATGGATTCAATTGTGATACCTTTAATGCAGTGGTTCCAAAGTATGGGGCTGCAATGGAACTGTGAGGGGCCACAGTTCATATTTTAACCCCATTTTGCAACTAAGGCTTTTTTTAAGTGTATTTATTATAGAAAAGTTGAATATGGTTACAAATTAAAAAAAAAACCCAAATATGTTTGAAATAACACTGAGAGCAAATAATACTCTTCTACGGTATAGAACTAAAAATACAAGAGTTGCACAAAAGTGTTTCACTGTAAAGATGGTTTGTAATTCAAAGGGCGGCCCAGAAGAAAATCTTAGGGAACCACTGTTTTACTGTTTGTTTATGTTTAGATTTCCTCTTATTAGTTCATCTTTGACTACTTTGTCATCAAAACAAGTCTATTTCCTTGGTAGGTATTAGATTTGCATCAGTGCCAGTCATCCTTAGCATATGTTGTATATGTTGCTTTTAAAACCTTTCTTTTTGGTGTGGAATTAACAACTTCAACAAAGTTTAAAACTAAGAATTTGTTGTACAAATACAAATTTTGTGTGGATTTTCTCTTGTCCGAATTTCTTCTAAAATCTAATTTAAATAGTTGCATACACCTACTATGTCTTAATTGGCATCGGCAAGGTATATATTTATTTGATATCTTTTTCTCAGAAATGGTCAAGCTTATGTAGCCCTTAATTTCCGGAATCGTGCTTGGATTTTAACCCCTTAATGCCTGACTGACTTACAGTAAGAGTCATTCAGAGAACGCCTTCTGGCATCACTCTGCCGCTAGAGGGCAGCAAAGTGTTTGCAATGAGATGCTTTATGTGTAGTTTGAGGTAAGTAGTAACTACTTGTATTTTCTCACTCAGTCACATTTGCTTCAGAGACAACTTGAAAAGAAAAACTTTTAGGAGTAGTGCAGCAAGAAGGTCCCGGGTTCGATTCCCGGCCTGCGGTGTTTCTGCACGGATGTTGCATGTTCTCCCTGTGCATGTGTGGGTTTTCTCCAGGTACTCCGGCTTCCTCCCACAGTCCAAAAACATGACTGTTAGGTTAATTGGCCTTCCCAAATTCTCCCTAGGTGTGAGCGTGCGTGTGCATGACTGTTTGTCCTGTTTGTTTCTGTGTTGCCCTGTGACAGACTGGCGACCTGTCCTCTCGCCCGGAACGCAGCTGGAGATAGGCACCAGCAACTCGCGACCCCACTTGGGACAAGGGTGAACAGATAATGGATGGATAATTACAAATCAAAATTTTTAAAAAAAAGTTTCAGCGTTCAAAATAGCACAGTTCAAAATGGCTGCTTTATAAAAGAAATATAGATACTGGTTACCCCCAGCCAATCAAACTCTAGCCATCACTGCTCCCTCCATAAAAGAGCTGCGTTTGAGGTGGGCCTTTTCCTTTGCAGGTCTTCTAACCACAGTGTGGGGTCCTTGCCATTTTGCTAGCAACTTACTTGGTTCACTGGGCAAAAGTACTAAAACTTTCTGGCCAGTCTTCAGCTCTCGTTCACTGGCATCTCTGTCATACCATACCGTTTGCTTGTGTTATGACTTCTGCATATGGTCTTTGCCTTGTTCTTTGTATTTTTCCAGTTTGTCTCTCATTTCCAGTATGTAGGAGTTGATGTTTGTTATTGGTGAAACCATTTCACTGGATGCAGATGCTGCTCCAGCCACCTAGTTCTCCTTCCACATCTCCAAAGGGCCTCGTAAAGCAAATATAACTTTGCTGATAGAAGTAAAGACATGGTTACTTTATAAAATAAGCATAACTTATGTGTTTCTCTTTCAGCTCCTGTGTCTCCTGTTCAGCTCGTCCCTCAGTGTTTATCTCAGGGACAGATGAAGGTGTCCTGCTTGTCTCAGGGCAGCAGTCCTCGGTATAGCTGGACTCTGGATGGACACACACTGACAGACTCTAAGCTCTTCTCTATAAATACTGAGGCCAACATCATCGTTCTGAGAATTAACGTCCTAGGACATCTGGTCTGCTCAGTCAGGACTCAAGTCAGTAACTCCTTCAAAGGGATGAACTTAACTTACTGTGGTGAGTGTGAAAAGAAAATAATTTATTTTAGTGCTTTATTGTGTTTTTGCTTCTTGGTTGCATATTTATTAACTGAACTTCAATTGAGATACAAATAACTAAGTGGGTCTATAAGAAATGTTAAAACTTGTTACACATGATTGAAATTTGTGCAAATTGTTCAATTCAGGCCAATTTGATTTTAATTTTTACTATTTACTGAAAGGAAATTTCAGTAAATTTCCTTTAGTGATAGAAGTGAATAAATGTAATGATTGCTTTATAAAAAAGCACAACTTATTCTTACTGTTCCTCTTTAGTTATTAAGAATTTAAGATAAACTTTAAGTCAAAACAAAATGTTAATGAAAGGCCAATTAACAATTTGACTTTTTATTTGAGTTATGATCCAGTGTTTGATTTAGTAATCTGGTTCATTTTTTCAACTAGATTAATTATAGATTAGAAAAGTCAGAGATTTACATGGATTTAATCTTTAAATTAAATACCAAAATTATTATCCATCCATCCATCCATTTTCCGTCACCCTTCTCCCTAACGGGGTCGGGAGTTGCTGGTGCCTATCTCCAGCTGCGTTCCGGGCGAGAGGCGGGGTACACCCTGGACAGGTCGCCAGTCTGTCGCAGACCAATATTATTATTATTACTATTATTATTATTATTAAAGCAATAATAATTTCTGTTATTATTTTACGTTCACGTAAATAACATCACTTATAACCAAAATACTTTGTATGTTCATTGATGAAGATCCACTTTTACAAAATGAGTCCTTTTTTTTTTGTTAAAAATAGAAAAATACTGTCTTTATTCTTATTCTTGTTTCTTCTTTAAGCGGTGATACCTTCCTGTGATGGCAGACAGAATGGAGCTCAGTGTTTTGGAGCTTTGGGAGGAGCAGCAGACGTTCAGCTGATGGACAACATGTCAGATATACCCAACTTCAAATGGACAAAGAATAACTCTGTGATTCTACATTGGAGCGTGAACAAAGCTGTTCGTAAAAAAAACAACATAATTCCCGTTTTTCCCAGTAATGGAACAGTCAGGATCAATGACCTGAGAAGGAATGACAGCGGTCAATATAGACTTGAAAAATTTGATGGAGATGGAAAAAAGAAAGGATGGAAAACTCTGCAACTTTCTGTTATAGGTAATCAACCATTTTTTTCTCTTTTTACTGTTTTACATTGTTTCATTTCACAACATGACATAGACAGACATTTTATTTTTTTACATAATATTCAATGTACTCCAGTTTATCTTCTCTACTTTCCAGTTCTCCACCAAAATTTAAAAACAAAATATTTTCAGTAAACAATTTTTTATATGTTTCTCTATCAGCTCCTGTGTCTCCTGTTCAGCTCGTCCCTCAGTGTTTATCTCAGGGACAGATGAAAGTGTCCTGTGTGTCTCAAGGCGACAGTCCTCAATACAGCTGGACTCTGGATGGACACACACTGACAGACTCTGAGCTCTTCTCTGGAAAGACTGAGGCCAACATCATCGTTCTGAGACAAAACATCTCAGGACATCTGGTCTGTTCAGTCAGGAATCAAGTCAGTAACTCCTCCAAAGGGATGAACTTAACTTACTGTGGTGAGTGTGAAAAGAAAATAATTAGTTTATTTTCGTGGTTTATTGTGTTTTTGCTTCTCAATTCCATACTCATTAACTGCACTTCAATTGAGACACAAATAGTTAAGTGGGTCTATAAGAAATGTTAAAACTTGTTACACATGATTGAAATTTGTGGAAGTTGCTCAACTCAGGAAGTTGCTCAACTCAGGCTAATTTGGTTTTAATTTTTACTATTTACCTAAAAGCAAATGTAAATTTGGTGATAGAAAATAAATAAATGTAGTGGTTACATTGTAAGAAAAGTATAACTTATTCTTACTGTTTAGTTATCTAGTTTTTTTTTCATCTAGATTAATTAAAGAAAAGTTAAACATTTACATGGATTTAACCTTTGAAGTAAACACCATTTATTATTATTATTATTATTATTACATGTTTATGTAAAAAATATAACTTAAAACCAAAATATTTTGTATGTTTGCTTTGTGAAAATCTACTTTTACAAAATGATTTCCTTTTTTTGGTTAAATATATAAATAGAAAAATGCTCTCTCTGTTCTTATTCTTGTTCTTCCTTTCAGCGGTGAAAACTTCATGTGATGGCAGAAAGAATGAAGCTCAGTGTTTTGGAGCTTTGGGAGAAGCAATAGACATTCAGCTGATGGACGACATGGCACATGCACTTAGCTTTCATTGGATCATGAATCGCGTTGTGATTCTAAATTGTATAATGAACAAAATTGTTAGTAAAAAAAACAACATAATTCCTGTTTTTCCCAGTAATGGAACAGTCAGGATCAATGACCTGAGGAGGACTGACAGCGGTGAATATATACTTTATGTGCATAAACAAACACATGAAATTGAAAGGAAAACTCTGCAACTATCTGTTATAGGTAATCAACTATTGCTCTTCCAATTTTGTCACTTTTTACTATTTTACATTGTTTCATTTCACAACAGGATGTAGACAGACATTTTACTTTTATTAAATAAAACATAATATTCAATGTACTCCAGTTTGTCTTCTCTACTTTCCAGTTTTCCACCAAAATTTAAAAACAAGGTATTTTCATTAATCAATTTTTTGTGTTTCTCTATCAGCTCCTGTGTTTCCTGTTCAGCTCGTCCCTCAGTGTTTATCTCAGGGACAGATGAAAGTGTCCTGTGTGTCTCAAGGCGACAGTCCTCAATACAGCTGGACTCTGGATGGACACACACTGACAGACTCGAGCTCTTCTCTGGAAAGACTGAGGCCAACATCATCGTTCTGAGACATAACATCCTCGGACATCTGGTCTGTTCAGTCAAGAATCAAGTCAGTAACTCCTCCAAAGGGATGAACGTAACTTACTGTGGTGAGTGTGAAAAGAAAATAATTAGTTTACTTTAGTGGTTTATTGTGTTTTTGCTTCTCAATTCCATATTCATTAACTACACCTCAATTGAGACACAAATAGCTTAGTGGGTCTATAAGAAATGTTAAAACTTGTTACACATGATTGAAATTTGTGGAAGTTGTTCAACTCAAGGTTGTTTGGTTTTTAATTTTTACTATTTACTTAAAAGAAAATGTAAATTTGGTGATTGAAGTGAATAAATGTAGTAGTTACTATATAAGAAAAGCACAACTTATTCTTACTGTTCCTCTTTAGTTATTAAGAATTTAAGATAAACTTTTAAGTCAAAACAAAATGTTAACGACAAGCCAATTAAACAATTTGACTTTATATTCATTTAAGTTAGGATCCAGTGTTTGATTCAGTTATCTGGTTAATTTTTTTAACTAGATTAATTAAAGATTAGAAGAATCAAAGATTTACATGTCTTTAATCTTTAAATACCATTATTAGTAGTAGTAGTAGTATTATTTATAATGATTATTATTTCAAAAGCAATAATAATTACTGTCATTATTATTTACATTCATGTAAATAACATAAATTGAAACCAAAATACTTGCTATATTTATTTGATGAAAATCAACTGTTACAAATGAGTCCCTTTTTTTTGTAAAAAAAATTAAAATAGAAAAATATAATATATATTCTTATTCTTTTTCCTTTAAGTGGAGAAAACTTCCTGTGATGGCAGACAGAATGGAGCTCAGTGTTTCGGTGCTTTGGGAGGAACAATAGACGTTCAGCTGATGGACAACGAGTTAGAAAGACCCGTCTTCAATTGGATAATGAATAACTCTGTGATACTCAAGTGGAGGTTTAACAAAGTTGTTGGTGAAAAAAACCCCAACATAATTCCATTTTTTCCCAGTAATGGAACAGTCAGGATCAATGACCTGAGAAGGAATGACAGCGGTGAATATTACCTTGAAATGTTTGATAGAAATGGAAAAAAGACAGGATGGAATACTCTGCAACTTTCTGTTATAGGTAATCAACTATTTTTTCACTTTTTTCTCTTTTACACTGTTTCATTTCCCAACAGGATGTTGGGACAGACATTTTACTTTTATTAAATAAAAAATAATTTACAAGGTACTCCAGTTTATCTTCTCTACTTGCCAGTTTTCCACTAAAATTTAAAAACAAGATATTTTCATTAATCAATTTTTTGTGTTTCTCTATCAGCTCGTGTGTTTCCTGTTCAGCTCGTCCCTCAGTGTTTATCTCAGGGACAGATGAAGGTGTCCTGTGTGTCTCAAGGTGACAGTCCTCAGTACAGCTGGACTCTGGATGGACACACACTGACAGACTCTGAGCTCTTCTCTATAAATACTGAGGCCAACATCATCGTTCTGAGACAAAACATCTCAGGACATCTGGTCTGTTCAGTCAAGAATCAAGTCAGTAACTCCTCCAAAGGGATGAACGTAACTTACTGTGGTGAGTGTGAAAAGAAAATAATTGGTGTACTTTAGTGGTTTATTGTTTGTTTGCTTCTAGGTTGCATATTTATTAACTGCACTTCAATTGAGACACAAATACCTAAGTGGGTCTATAAGAAATGTTAAAACTTGTTACACATGATTGAAACTTGTGGAAGTTGTTCAACTCAGGCTAATTTGATTTTAATTTTTACTATTTACTGAAAGGAAATTTAAATTTGGTGATAGGAGTAAATAAATGTAATGGTTACTTTATAAAATGGTTGCTTTATAAAGAAGCATAACTTATTCTTACTGTTCCTTTTTAGTTATTAAGAATTTAAGATAAACTTTTAAGTCAAAACAAAATGTTAACGACAAGCCAATTAATTATATTTCTTTGAGTTATTATCCAGTGTTTGATTTAGTTACCTGGTTAATTTTTCAACTAGATTAATTAAAGATTAGAATATTACATGGATTTAATCTTTAAATTAAGTAACATTATTATCATTATTATTACTATTATTATTATTATTATTTATAATTAGACATTCATGTAAATAACATAAATTAAAACCGAAATATTTTGTATGTTTTCTTGATGAAAATCTACTTTTACAAGATGAGTACCTTTTTTTTATGTTAAAAATAAAAATAGAAGAATACTCAATTTATTCTTATTCTTATTTTTCCTTTAAGCGGTGATACCTTCCTGTGATGGCAGAAAGAGAGGAGCTCGGTGTTTTGGAGCTTTGGGAGGAGCAGCAGACATTCAGCTGATGGACAACATGTTACAAATACCCATCTTCAAATGGACAAAGAATAAAATTCTGATTCTACATTGGACCATTAACAAAGTTGTTAGTAAAACGAACAACATAATTCCCGTTTTTCCCAGTAATGGAACAGTCAGGATCAATGACCTGAAAAGGACTGACAGCGGTCAATATAGACTTGATATGTTTGATAAAAATGGAAGAAACACATTGTGGAGATTGCTGCAACTGTCTGTTATAGGTAATCAACTATTTCTCTTCCAATTTTTTCACTTTTTACTATTTTACATTGTTTCATTTCACAACAGGACATAGAAAGAAATTTTACTTTTATTAAATAAAACATAATATTCAATGTACTCCAGTTTGTCTTCTCTACATTCCAGTTCTCCACCAAAATTTAAAAACAAAATATTTTCAGTGATCAATTTTTTGTATTTCTCTATCAGCTCCTGTGTCTCCTGTTCAGCTCGTCCCTCAGTGTTTATCTCAGGGACAGATGAAAGTGTCCTGTGTGTCTCAAGGCGACAGTCCTCAATACAGCTGGACTCTGGATGGACACACACTGACAGACTCGAAGCTCTTCTCTGGAAATACTGAGGCCAACATCATCGTTCTGAGACAAAACATCCTCGGACATCTGGTCTGTTCAGTCAAGAATCAAGTCAGTAACTCCTCCAAAGGGATGAACTTAACTTACTGTGGTGAGTGTGAAAAGAAAATAATTAGTTTACTTTAGTGCTTTACTGTGTGTTTGCTTCTCAGTTTCATATTCATTAACTGAACTTCAATTGAGACATAAATAGCTTAGTGGGTCTATAAGAAATGTTAAAACTTGTTACACACGATTGAAATTTGTGGAAGTTGCTCAACTCAGGCTAATTTGATTTTAATTTTTACTATTTACTGAACGCAAATATTTATTTGGTGGTACAAATAAATAATGGTTATAAAGTAATGGTTACTTTATAAAATGGTTGCTTTATAAAGTTATAACGAATTTAAGATAAACTTTAAGTCAAAACAAAGTGTTAACGACAAGCCAATTAAACAATTTGACGTTATATTTATTTGAGTTATTATCCAGTGTTTGATATGAAGCCTAGGCGCAAATTCAAACTGGAAGACCCTTCTAACCCCACCTGGATCATCCAACCGGCGCGATATGCTCATCACTTTTAATTAATCAACGCTGGTCCAAGACACTTCATGTCCAATCACCGCCCAAGTCCCAACTGATAAGGACCATCATCCATAGCGTCTTCCGCTTTCCAGCAGAGCTCAATCTTGCATATGTCAGCAAGCTTACTCACCACATCCTTTCCTTCGTGATTCCTCGTCCTTCCACCTCTAACCTCCGTCTTAAAAGCCGCGTCCTCTCAGAGTTGCATGAGAAATTCTTCTGGCCTCCATCATTCTTCTCCCGCCGCTTACTCGCCTGCCTGGGATCCACCGTCTCCTGCTTCTTCTCCACCTCCTCCACGGTCCATCTTTGGCACACATAGATGGACACATAATTCCACCGTCTACATCCCCGAGCTGAACTTTCTTCGTCTTAGGCCCTGGCTGGGCCCGCCAAGGTCTCGCCGCACCGATCTACCGGTTGCCGTTCCCTCCCAGCTCATCGCCCATCATCACCGCCGTTCATCGCATCGCCTTTTCGCGGTTTCCCGCCCTGGTTCAGCCTCGTCAACAGCTTCTCCCACCGCCGTACGGCCGCTGTCAGCCCGTTCATCAGCACCTCCCATCGGATTCTCACGCCACGCCCGCCTCGGGCTTCCGGGGTAAGACATGTCTCATTCATGTTTCGCAAGCCAGGAAACGCAGTCGTTCAATTAGTCCATCCCCTCCCGAATTGGCAGGTCTTATTCATATGCGCCACTCGGCCCATGCGTTTCAATGCTTCAGGGCTTTTAACTGAATCAAAGCTTATATAAATTAATAAATATATAGTAACATCCTTCCCAGCGAGCCATGTGGATCATCAACCTATTTTCACAGCGTCTCGCACTCAGTAGTAGCCTCCGTCTCCTGTTATCAAGCCTAATATGTTACCTTTGAACTTTATTACGCCTCACACCGGACCTCCTGCTCTCCCAGTCAAGCGGCCGCGTCGATTCACGGTTATCCGCTCAGAAGGATTATTCAATCATAAAAACAGCAGACGTATTCGCACCCGGCTAGAGGAGCCAGGCAGACTGACGTTCACGGGTCGTCATGGTTACCGCCTTCATTTCTCTGCTTCTATATCGCTAACTCGTCTCAGCTTGTGCAATCATCCAATCGTCGTTCCTCATAAATTTTCATTTTGAGTCCTATTCGCTACTTATCGAGGCAACTTTAAACAAAAGGTGGTTTAGCCTCAATTTAAAAAGAATGTGTTTCAGAGTTTGACTTAAAGGAATTTTCCCCAGTTTCATTGCTGATTGCTGTTTCATCCCGATGTGCAGCACCTAGCAAACCAGAAGACCTAAATGGTCTGGTATTGCTACTCTTATCAGCTCTTTAACAAAACGTTCCCTTTTCTTAATTTACACTCGGTCAGCCGTGGACTGGCAGCTGTTTGTTGTTTATCATAGAACGGCCAACACCCTGTTTTTCCTATATCAATTTGATACATATGGGCTCCTGCTCTTTCCATGTCTGCTGTCACTATTTAGCAGTTAAAACAGTTCAGTTTGTTGTAAGCATGACGTAACATTTTTTTCCGTGCTTGCTTTTAGCTCATAAGCACTGCGACACTTGCGCTGGGTCTTCTCCCGTGCCGCGCGATGGCGCCCTGCTGCATGCTGCTGCGCGAGCTGCACAGGCATGAATTACAATCATGGCAGCAAAACAGCAAATGCAAAGTACTTTGCGCAGTTTTCCCCGAACTGACCCGACCGAGCCGAGCAAGCTGTTGGATACAGGTAACGCTAGCGAAAAAGAAGACTAGCTAATAATACAGCACCTTAAGTTTGTGACAAGTAGCATGAAGGCTATCACTGTTGTTGCTTATGTCCAGCGACGTAGATTCATTTCCCTTATTAAGCTGTCCAGAGACGGGCGTTCTCCGCTAACAAGCAAACGTACTTTGATATTTCAGGCTCGCTTCCCACCTGTCAGTTCTAAGTTTCATCTCTCATTCAACATTGTCCGAAATCTGCATGGTTCGATTTCACAGGCCATCATGTCACTTCCTGGTCTACGCAGGCTATTCTTTAGCTTTCCCAGTATTTTATGAAATCTGTTCCACTGACGTAATTTGTTTCCCAAAGGGTCATTTCTGCAAGCGACCCCTTATAGTAGCTCTCAGCAGTAAGACGTCATGCCCGAACTATTAAGCCGAACCACCCTATCCACCTCATGTCATCAATTGGCATCGATCTAGATTATCATCCCTACTTGTTACAGCCCCAGTCATTTTATCACCTTTGCTGATAAGTTGTCTCTCTCAGCCTTCATTCAGTCCACTCCAACTATTGGACTCCATCACCCACTTTTATCTCTATCTCACACCATGCTCTGTATTTCATTCCCTATTCTTTTTTTTCAGTTTCTCCTCATCCTTATTTATTTTGAGTCTTAGCTTTTGTTTGTTTAAGCTCATTTAGCTGTTCCAAGCCTCCCATTCTTGTGACAACGAAGCTAGAACCTGTAGAAGACGTCTTCTGCCGTTTGATCACTTTCAACTATAGTCCCTCAGGTATTCTCTCGGCCTTTCACCAACAGCTTTGTTGTTCATCTTCAGCATTCTCCTCTTATAATTATACACATCTTTCCTCTGTGTTCGCAGCGCCCTCAGTGCCTGATGAGTACTGCACAATTTGCTGATGGTGGTTGGTTTACTCCATCTAGACACGTGCTCCTTCCCCATGCCGTGACGTTACTTTCCCCCTTTTGCATTTACGTTCTTAATTTCAGGTTTCTTTCAGGACTATTCTCGCCTATTGCCTGCATCTTTCGACCACTTCACAGTGAGTCTAATTCCTACTCCAGTTTCTTTTTCCGCAAGAAGTGGTCTATACCGCCCTTTTTAAGTTGTCCCTCCTTAATCTTATTTAATTTAGTAAATGCTTGACTAGCTCTTTTCTCTCTCACCTCTATTCTTGCTATTCTATCCCCAGCTGGCCCTGTTCTCCAGGCGGCCCATCACTTCATGCCTCAGAACATCCCCCAGCTCCCTGCTGGCCTGCCTTTTTAACCACCATGCCCTTACACCTTGCCCAACAGCATCACCTACTGGTCCCATTTTATGTATATCCCACCTTGTACATCCCTTTACTGCAAGGCCCCACTGCGTTCTCAGCTGGCTTTTTAATCAATAACCCCTCATGCCTTGTCCTACAGCATTCCTTGGTGGTCTTCATCTACCAGCATCCTTATATCTCTCACCCAGTGCATCCTATCATTCATTGCAACATCCTCAGCTGGCCTTTTAACCAGCGTCCCCGCAGCAGCCCTTGCTGGTCCCCTTTCATCATTATTCCTATTAATGATGAGAATATCACTCCATGCCCCGTTGCATCATTAGCTGGCTTTTTCAGCATCCCCTCATCCCTCTCCCTACCCCATCCCTAGCTGGTACTCATCCTCCAGTATCTCATGCCCTGCCCTGCGTTCTGGCCATCCCCCATGCCGTCTTCCGCTTTCCAGCAGAGTTCAACACACCTCCACCTCTACACCTCCACTCGCTCAGCCATCCGGCCGCATCCTTCATCGCCTCCACCACCAGTGTCGGGTCCCGGGTGATGACGCTCCTTTCAGCATACGGAATGCTCATTCAAGCCCGTCGCAAAGTTTGCCATAATCAATGTCCTCAGCCGGGGCCCGAGCGCCAAAGAATAATTTGTATGTCAATAAACTCTTCTAATGGTTTCCCTTTGCTCCGTCCCATCCATCCATCCATCCATCCATCCATCCATCCATCCATCCATCCATCCATTTTCCGTCACCCTTCTCCCTAACGGGGTCGGGAGTTGCTGGTGCCTATCTCCAGCTGCTTTCCGGACGAGAGACGGGGTACACCCTGGACAGGTCACCAGTCTGCCGCAGGGCAACATAGAAACAAACAGGACAAACAACCATGCACACACACCCTCACACCTAGGGAGAATTTGGGAAGGCCAATTAACCTGACAGTCATGTTTTTGGACTGTGGGAGGAAGCCGGAGAACCCGGAGAGAACCCACGCATGCACAGGGAGAACATGCAAACTCCGTGCAGAAAGACCCCGGGCTGGGAATCGAACCCAGGACCTTCTTGCTGCAAGGCAACAGCGCTACCCACTGCGCCACTGTGCAGCCCCCGTCTGAGTCCCTCCAGATTGAATTAGTTATCTGGTTAATTTTTTCAACTAGATTAATTAAAGATTAGAAAAGTAAAAAACTTGCATGGATAAAATCCATGTAAATCGTTCATGTAAATAACATCACTTTAAACCAAAATACTTTGCATGTTGATAAAAATCTACTTTCACAAAATGAGTCCTTTTTTTTTTTTGTTAATAAAAATGGAGAAAAGCTTTCTTTATTCTTTTTCTTGTTTTTCCTTTAAGCGGTGAAACCTTCCTGTGATGGCAGACAGAATGGAGCTCAGTGTTTTGGAGTTTTAGGAGGTGCAATAGACATTCAGCTGATGGACAACATGTTCGAGATACCCAACTTCAATTGGAAAATGAATAACTTTATGATTCTACATTGGAGGTTTAACAAAGTTGTTAGTAAAAAGAACAACATAATTCCCTTTTTTCCCAGTAATGGAACAGTCAGCATCAATGACCTGAAAAGGAATGACAGCGGTCAATATAAACTTGAAATGATTGATAAAAATGGAAAAAAGACAGGATGGAAAACTCTGCAACTATTTGTTAGAGGTAATCAACTATTTCTCTTCATTTTTTTTAACTTTTTACTCTTTTACGTTGTTTCATTCACAACAGGATGTTAATAATTTTTTTAAATTATGATAAATTATTTATAACGTACTTCAGTTTGTTTTTTATACTTTCCACTTTTCCACTAAAACTTAAAAAGCTATTTTCTTTAATCAATTTTTTATGTGTTTCTCTCTCAGCTCCTGTGTTTCCTGTTCAGCTCGTCCCTCAGTGTTTATCTCAGGGACAGATGAAGGTGTCCTGTGTGTCTCAAGGCGACAGTCCTCAATACAGCTGGACTCTGGATGGACACACACTGACAGACTCTGAGCTCTTCTCTATAAATACTGAGGCCAACATCATCGTTCTGAGACAAAACATCTCAGGACATCTGGTCTGTTCAGTCAGGAATGAAGTCAGTAACTCCTCCAAAGGGATGAACTTAACTTACTGTGGTGAGTGTGAAAAGAAAAATAGTTTATCTTAGTGCTTTATTGTGTGTTTACTTATTGGTTGGATATTTAACTGCAATTCAACTAAGACACAAATAGCTAAGTGAGTCTATTAGAAATATTAAAACTTGTTACACATGATTGAAACTGGTGGAAATTGTTCAACTCAACTTTTACCATTTATGTAAAAGCAAATGTAAAGTTTGTGATAGAATTAGATAAATGTAATGATTGGTTTATAATAGAGAAGACTAATGTCTCAGCCAAATCTAGAGAAACTCATCCATGTGTTTATCTTCAGTCGCATTGATTATTGCAACGGCGTCTTCACAGGTCTGTCCAACAAATCAATCAAACAGCTGCAGCTGATCCAGAAGCTGCTGCTCACGTTCTCACTAAAACCAGGAAGATGGAGCACATAACACCAGTTTTAAAGTCCCTACACTGGCTCCCTGTAGCTCAAAGAATAGACTTTAAAATACTGTTTGTGTACAAATCACTGACCGGTTTAGCGCCACATTACATTAAAGATCTGCTGTTGTATCAACCTTCCCGACCTCTCAGGTCTTCTGGTTCTGGTCTGCATCTCCAGAACCAGAACCAAACGAGGAGAAGCAGCTTTCAGCATCTATGCACCAAAAACTTGGAACAAACTTCCAGAAAACTGTAAAACAGCGGACACCCTGACTTCCTTTAAATCTCAACTAAAAACACACCTGTTTAGAGTTGAATTTGAAACATAATCAATTAAAAATCTAATGGTGGAACTTGACTTAATGTATTGTTTATTCTATGTTGCATGACTCTGTTTTTGTGTTTATGATGTAAAGCACTTTGAAATGCCTCGCTGCTGAAATGTGCTATACGAATAAAATTTGATTTGATATAAGAAAGCATAACTTATTCTTATTGTTCCTCTTTAGTTATTAAGAATTTCAGATAAACTAAGTCAAAACAAAATGTTAATGATAGGCCAATTAAACAATTTGACTTTATATTTATTTGAGTTATTATTCAGTGTTTGATTTAGCTATCTAGTTCTTTGTTTCAACTAGATTAATTATAGATTAGAAAAGTCAGAGATTTACATGTCTTTAATCTTTAAATTAAATACCAATATTATTATTATTATTACTATTATTACTATAGTTATTATTATTAAAGCAATAATAATTACTTAGTATTTTACATTCATGTAAATAACATCTCTTATAACCAACATATTTTGTATGTTTTCTTGATGAAAATCTACTTTTACAAGATGAGTACCTTTTTTTGTGTGTTAAAAATGAAAATAGAAGAATACTGTATTTATTCTACTTCTTGTTTTTCCTTTAAGCGGTGAAACCTTCCTGTGATGGCAGAAAGAATGGAGCTCAGTGTTTTGGAACTGTGGACGGAGCAATAGACGTTCAGCTGATGGGCAACATGTTACAAATACCCATCTTCCAATGGACAAAGAATAACTCTGTGGTACTCCAGTGGAGGTTTAACAAAGTTGTTAGTGAAAAAAACAACATAATTCCTGTTTTTCCCAGTAATGGAACAGTCAGGATCAATGACCTGAGGAGGACTGACAGCGGTGAATATAAACTTGAAATGTTTGATAGAGATGGAAAAAGGACAAGTTGGAGATTGCTGCAACTATCTGTTATAGGTAATCAACTATTTCTCTTTCAATTTTTTCACTTTTTACTCTTTTACATTGTTTCATTTCACAACAGGATGTAGACAGACATTTCACTTTTATTAAATAAAACATAATTTACAAGGTACTCCAGTTTGTCTTCTCTACTTTCCAGTTTTCCACCAAAATTTAAAAACAAAATATTTTCAGTAATCAATTTTTTGTGTTTCTCTATCAGCTCCTGTGTTTCCTGTTCAGCTCGTCCCTCAGTGTTTATCTCAGGGACAGATGAAAGTGTCCTGTGTGTCTCAAGGTGACAGTCCTCAATACAGCTGGACTCTGGATGGACACACACTGACAGACTCTGAGCTCTTCTCTGGAAATACTGAGGCCAACATCATCGTTCTGAGAATTAACATCTCAGGACATCTGGTCTGTTCAGTCAGGAATCGAATCAGTAACTCCTCCAAAGCGATGAACGTAACTTACTGTGGTGAGTGTGAAAAGATAATTAATTAGTTTATTTTTGTGGTTTATTGTGTTTTTGCTTCTCAATTCCATATTCATTAACTACACCTCAATTGAGACACAAATAGCTTAGTGGGTCTATAAGAAATGTTAAAACTTGTTACACATGATTGAAATTCGTGGAATTTGTTCAGCTCAAGCTTGTTTGGTTTTTAATTTTTACTATTTACCTAAAAGGAAATGTAAATTTGGTGATTGAAGTGAATAAATGTAGTAGTTACTTTATAAGAAAAGCATAACTTATTCTTACTGTTCCTCTTCAGTTATTAAGAATTTAAGATAAACTTTAAGTCAAAACAAAATGATAATGACAGGCATATTAAACAATTTGACTTTATATTTATTTGAGTTTTTATTCAGTGTTTGATTTAGTTATCAAGTTCATTTTTCTACTAGCTTAATTAAAGATTAGACAAGTCAAAGATTTACATGGATTTAATCTTTGAAGTAAACACCATTATTATTATTATTATTATTATTATTATTATTATTATTATTATTATTATTACATGTTTATGTAAAAAATATAACAAAACCAAAATATTTTGTATGTTTGCTTTGTGAAAATCTACTTTTACAAAATGATTTCCTTTTTTTGGTTAAATATATAAATAGAAAAATGCTCTCTCTGTTCTTATTCTTGTTCTTCCTTTCAGCGGTGAAAACTTCATGTGATGGCAGAAAGAATGAAGCTCAGTGTTTTGGAGCTTTGGGAGAAGCAATAGACATTCAGCTGATGGACGACATGTCAGAAGCTTTTAGCTTTCATTGGGTCATGAATCGCGTTGTGATTCTAAATTGTATAATGCACGAAGTTGTTAGTAAAAAAAACAATATAATTCCCGTTTTTCCCAGTAATGGAACAGTCAGGATCAATGACCTGAGGAGGACTGACAGCGGTGAATATATACTTTATGTGCATAAACGAACAGATGTACTAGAAAGGAAAACTCTGCAACTCTCTGTTATAGGTAATCAACTATTGCTCTTCCAATTTTGTCACTTTTTACTATTTTACATTGTTTCATTTCACAACAGGACGTAGAAAGAAACTTTACTTTTATTAAATAAAACATAATATTCAATGTACTCCAGTTTGTCTTCTCTACTTTCCAGTTTTCCACCAAAATTTAAAAACAAGGTATTTTCATTAATCAATTTTTTGTGTTTCTCTATCAGCTCCTGTGTTTCCTGTTCAGCTCGTCCCTCAGTGTTTATCTCAGGGACAGATGAAAGTGTCCTGTGTGTCTCAAGGTGACAGTCCTCAATACAGCTGGACTCTGGATGGACACACACTGACAGACTCTGAGCTCTTCTCTGGAAAGACTGAGGCCAACATCATCGTTCTGAGACATAACATCCTAGGACATCTGGTCTGTTCAGTCAAGAATCAACTCAGTAACTCCTCCAAAGGGATGAACTTAACTGACTGTGGTGAGTGTGAAAAGAAAATAATTAGTTTACTTTAGTGCTTTACTGTGTGTTTGCTTCTCGGTTGCATATTTATTGACTGAACTCCAATTGAGACACAAATAGCTTAGTGGGTCTATAAGAAATGTTAAAACTTGTTACAAGTTTAAAATTGGTGGAAATTGCTCAACTCAGACTAATTTGGCTTTAATATTTATTATTTACCTAAAAGCAAATGTAAATTTGGTGATAGGAGTAAATAAATGTTATGGTTACTTTATAAAAAAGCAGAACTTATTCTTACTGTTCCTCTTTAGCTATTAAGAAGTTAAGATGAACTTTAAGTCAAAACAAAATGATAATGAGGTGCGAATTAAACAATTTGAATTTATATTAATTTGAGTTTTTCTCCAGTGTTTGATTTAGTTATCTGGTTTTCAACGAGATTAATTGAAGATTAGAAAACTCAAAGATTTATGTCTTTAATCTTTAAATACCATAATTATTATTATTGTTATTATTATTGTTTTTGTTATTACTACTGTTGTTTATAATGATTATTATTATTATTAACGCAATAATAATTACTGTTATTATTATTTTAAATTCATGTAAATAACATAAATTAAAACCAAAACACTTGCTATATTTATTTAACTAAACTCAACTTTTACAAAATGAGTCTCTTTTTTGTAAAAAATAAAAATAGAAAAATACAATATATATGTTTATTCTTTTTCCTTTAAGTGGTGAAAACTTCCTGTGATGGCAGAAAGACTGCAGCTCAGTGTTCTGGAGCTTTGGGAGGAACAATAGACGTTCAGCTGATGGACAACGTATTAGAAATACCCGTCTTCAATTGGATAATGAATTACTTTGTGATACTCAAGTGGAGGTTTAACAAAGTTGTTAGTAAAAAGAACAACATAATTCCCTTTTTTCCCAGTAATGGAACAGTCAGGATCAATGACCTGAGAAGGAATGACAGCGGTGAATATTACCTTGAAATGTTTGATGGAGATGGAAAAAAGACAGGATGGAAAACTCTGCAACTGTCTGTTATAGGTAATCAACTGTTTCTCTTCCAATTTTTTCACTTTTTGCTCTTTTACGTTGTTTCATCTCAAAACACAACATAGACAGACATTTCACTTTTTTAAATAAAAAATAATTTACAACATACTCCAGTTTATCTTCTCTACATTCCAGTTTTCCACCAAAATTTAAAAACAAGATATTTTCAGTAATCAATTTTTTGTGTTTCTCTATCAGCTCCTGTGTTTCCTGTTCAGCTCGTCCCTCAGTGTTTATCTCAGGGACAGATGAAAGTGTCCTGTGTGTCTCAAGGCGACAGTCCTCAATACAGCTGGACTCTGGATGGACACACACTGACAGACTCGAAGCTCTTCTCTATAAATACTGAGGCCAACATCATCGTTCTGAGACAAAACATCTCAGGACATCTGGTCTGTTCAGTCAGGAATCAAGTCAGTAACTCCTCCAAAGGGATGAACGTAACTTACTGTGGTGAGTGTGAAAAGAAAATAATTAGTTTACTTTAGTGCTTTACTGTGTGTTTGCTTCTCGGTTGCATATTTATTGACTGAACTCCAATTGAGACACAAATACCTAAGTGGGTCTATAAGAAATGTTAAAACTTGTTTCACATGATTGAAACTTGTGGAAGTTGTTCAACTCAGGCTAATTTGATTTTAATTTTTACTATTCACTGAAAGCAAATGCAAATTTGGTAATAGAAGTAAATAAACGTTATGGTTACTTCATAAAAAAGCATAACTTATTCTTACTGTTCGTCTTTAGTGATAAAGAATTTAAGATAAATTTTATGTCAAAACAAAATGTTAGTGAGAAGCCAATTAAATAATTTCACTTTATATTTATTTGAGTTAGGATCCAGAGTTTGATTTAGTTATCTGGTTCATTTTTTCAGCTAGATTAATTAAAGATTGGAAAAGTCAAAGATTTACATGGATTTAATCTTTGAATTAAATAACATTATCATTACTATTATTATTACTTATAAATAGACATTCATGTAAATAACATCACTTAAAACCTAAATATTTTGTATGTTTTCTTGATGAAAATCTACTTTTACAAGATGAGTACCTTTTTTTTTTCAAAAAATAAAAATAGAAGAATACTCAATTTATTCTTATTCTTATTTTTCCTTTAAGCGGTGATACCTTCCTGTGATGGCAGAAAGAATGGAGCTCAGTGTTTTGGAGCTTTGGGAGGAGCAGCAGACGTTCAGCTGATGGACAACATGTTACAAATACCCATCTTGAAATGGACAATGAATAAAATTCTGATTCTACATTGGACCATTAACAAAGTTGTTAGTAAAACGAACAACATAATTCCCGTTTTTCCCAGTAATGGAACAGTCAGGATCAATGACCTGAAAAGGACTGACAGCGGTCAATATAGACTTGATATGTTTGATAAAAATGGAAGAAACACATTGTGGAGATTGCTGCAACTATCTGTTATGGGTAATCAACTATTTCTCTTCCAATTTTTTCACTTTTTACTATTTTACATTGTTTCATTTCACAACAGGACGTAGAAAGAAATTTTACTTTTATTAAATAAAACATAATATTCAATGTACTCCAGTTTGTCTTCTCTACTTTCCAGTTCTCCACCAAAATTTAAAAACAAAATATTTTCAGTGATCAATTTTTTGTGTTTCTCTATCAGCTCCTGTGTTTCCTGTTCAGCTCGTCCCTCAGTGTTTATCTCAGGGACAGATGAAAGTGTCCTGTGTGTCTCAAGGCGACAGTCCTCAATACAGCTGGACTCTGGATGGACACACACTGACAGACTCGAAGCTCTTCTCTGGAAAGACTGAGGCCAACATCATCGTTCTGAGACATAACATCCTCGGACATCTGGTCTGTTCAGTCAAGAATCAAGTCAGTAACTCCTCCAAAGGGATGAACTTAACTTACTGTGGTGAGTGTGAAAAGAAAATAATTAGTTTATTTTAGTCGTTTATTGTATTTTACTTCTCAATTCCATATTCATTAACTGAACTTCAATTGAGACACAAATAGTTAAGTGGGTGTGTAAGAAATGTTAAAACGTGTTACACATGATTGAAATTTGTGGAAGTTGTTCAACTCAGGCTAATTTGGTTTTAATTGTTATTATTTCCGAAAAGGAAATGTTAATTTGGTGATAGAAATAATCATGGTTTATAAAGTAATGGTTACTTTATAAAATGGTTGCTTTATAAAGAAGCATAAATTATTCTTATTGTTCCTCTTTAGTTATTAAGAATTTAAGATAATCTTTAAATCAAAACAAAATGTTAAGATTAGAAAGACTAGAAAAGTCAAAGATTTACATTGATTTAATCATTGAATTAAATACCATTATTTAAATATTAATATAAATATTGTTATCATTATTATTATTACTAGACGTTCATGTAAATAACATCACTTAAAACCAAAATACTTTGTATGTTTTCTTGATGAAAATCTACTTTCACAAAATGAGTCTTTTGTTTGTTTGTTAAAAATAGAAAAATGCTTTCTTAATTCTTTCTCTTTTTCTTCCTTTAAGCGGTGAAAACTTCCTGTGATGGCAGAAAGAGTGGAGCTCAATGTTTTGGAGATTTGGGAGGAGCAATAGACATTCAGCTGATGGACAACATGTTAGAAATACCCAACTTCAATTGGATAATGAATAACATGGTGATTCTACATTGGAGGTTTAACAAAGTTGTTAGTAAAACGAACAACATAATTTCCGTTTTTCCCAGTAATGGAACAGTCAGGATCAATGACCTGAGAAGGACTGACAACGGTCAATATAAACTTGATATGTTTGATAAAAATGGAAAAAGGACAGGATGGAAAACTCTGCAACTTTCTGTTATAGGTAATCAACAATTACCTATTTCGCTTCCATTTTTTTCACTTTTTACTGTTTTACATTGTTTAATTTCACAACAGGATGTAAATGATTTTTTTAAAATTATGTTAAATAAAAAATAAATTACAACGTACTTCGGTTTGTATTTTATACTTTCCATTTTTCCACTAAAACTTAAAAAAAAAAGCAGTTTTCTTTTATCAATTTTTCATGTGTTTCTCTATCAGCTCCTGTGTCTTCTGTTCAGCTCGTCCCTCAGTGTTTATCTCAGGGACAGATGAAAGTGTCCTGTGTGTCTCAAGGTGACAGTCCTTGGTACAGCTGGACTCTGGATGGACACACACTGACAGACTCTGAGCTCTTCTCTGGAAAGACTGAGGCCAACACCATTGTTCTGAGACATAACATCTCAGGACATCTGGTCTGTTCAGTCAGCAATCATGTCAGTAACTCCTCCAAAGGGATGAACTTAACTTACTGTGGTGAGTGTGAAAAGAAAATAATTAGTTTCTTTTTGTGGTTTATTGTGTTTTTGCTTCTCGGTTGCATATTTATTAACTCCAAGTCAATTTGACTTGTAGTCATTTTGACTACAAGTCAAATTGACCACAAGATACAAATTGACTTAATTACTTGAGATACAAGTCAATTTGTATCTCAAATTGGGTCTATAAGAAATGTTAAAACTTGTTACATATGATTGAAATTTGTGGAAATTGTTCAACTCAGGCTAATTTGTTTTTTATTTTTTACTATTTACTATATAAGGAAATGTAAATTTGGTGATTGAAGTGAATAAATGTAGTAGTTACTTTATAAGAAAAGCACAACTTATTCTTACTGTTCCTCTTTAGTTATTAAGAATTTAATATAAACTTTAAGTCAAAACTAAATGTTAATGACAGGCATATTAAATAATTTGACTTTATATTTATTTGAGTTTTTATTCAGTGTTTTATTTAGTTATCTAGTTCATTTTTCTACTAGATTAATTAAAGATTAAAAAGTCAGACATTTACATGTCTTCAATCTTTAAATTAAATACCAATATTATTATTATTATTATTAAAGCATTTAATTTTTTATTTTTAAATAACATCATTTAAAACCAAAATACGTTGTATGTTTTCTTGATGAAAATCTACTTTTACAAGATGATTCCTTTTTCTTTGTTAAAAATAAAAATAGAAGAATACTCTTTTTATTCTTCTTGTTTTTCCTTTAAGTGGAGAAACCTTCCTGTGATGGCAGAAAGAATGAAGCTCAGTGTTTTGGAGCTTTGGGAGAAGCAATAGAAGTTCAGCTGATGGACAACTCGTCAGAAATACCCATATTCCGATGGATAATGAATAATTTGGTGATATTATATTTTAGATATAACATAGTTCTTACTCCAAAGAATGATAGAATTGCCTTTTTTCCCAGTAATGGAACAGTCAGGATCAATGACCTGAGAAGGAATGACAGCGGTGAATATAAACTTGAAATGGTTGATGGAAATGGAATAAGCACAGAATGGAGAACTCTGCAACTATTTGTTATAGGTAATCAACTATTTCTCTTCCATTTTTTTTCACTTTTTTCTCTTTTAAATTGTTTCATTTCACAAGAGGACATAGACAGACATTTTACTTTTATTAAATAAAAAATAATTTACAACGTACTCCAGTTTGTCTTCTCTACTTGCCAGTTTTCCACTAAAATTTAAAAACAAGATATTTTTATTAATCATTTTTTCATGTTTCTTTCTCAGCTCCTTTGTCTCCTGTTCAGCTCGTCCCTCAGTGTTTATCTCAGGGACAGATGAAAGTGTCCTGTGTGTCTCAAGGTGACATTCCTCAATACAGCTGGACTCTGGATGGACACACACTGACAGACTCTGAGCTCTTCTCTAGAAATACTGAGGCTAACACCATCGTTCTGAGACAAAACATCTCAGGACATCTGGTCTGTTCAGTCAAGAATCAAGTCAGTAACTCCTCCAAAGGGATGAACGTAACTGACTGTGGTGAGTGTGAAAAGAAAAATAATTAGTTTATTTTAGTGGTTTATTGTCAGTTTGCTTCTGGGCTTCATTATCCGCTCTTCAAATGGGACACAAATCACTAAATGAAATAGCACCTTGTGTGCTGAACCAACAACAGTCTTTCCAATAGATAAATATACAAATGTGGGTAAGAAGACACAGTCATATAGCATATAGCAGACCTAACAACAAACTTTGGTATATTAGTAAGTGAAAATGACTAAAAATCTCATAGATAATCTCATCCTCTGGTGTGAAAACTGCTGGAGTTCAACCAGCAAAATATACAATCTAACAATCTATGGTGAAAACTCCTTAGTTTAATTAAACTAATGAAGTGTTTTGTCTTTAAACAGATCCGGCTGTCTTTGGGATTGCGTAGTATTGCTGTGGTTCTTCCTTTAATTCTCCTTTGTCTCTACTTCACTTGGAAGCAAGAGAAATATGAAAAAGCCAAATCCTCTGCCATCCCAGTGGAGAATCCAGAGAACTCTGTTCCGATGGTTCAACTGAGCTCTGCACCTTAGATGGATGACATCATGACTTTAATTTGTAAAAATTCAACATAAGCTCACAAATATAAACATGTAAATAGTTCTGGGATTGGTTGCCATGTTTCATGAGTGTTTTATTGTGCAACATTCCAAAGTTTTGTTAAACTGAAAGTTTTAGTTTAATTTCTTTCTTGTGTTAAATATTGTCAAAATTCTGTCTCTAGATCCGTGGTTCTTAACCTGGGTTCGATTGAACTCCAGATCCTAAACGTTTGTAGCTTCGTTACGGAATAATAATTTTTAAAAAATCAACAAAACATGTTAAAATTAATATTCTCAGTAATTATTGCTAAGTCTGCCTTCTATCGCCTGACAAACATCTCCAGGATTAAAGGACTAACGTCTCAGCCAAATCTAAAGATCCATGCGTTTATCTTCAGTCGCATTGATTATTGCAACAGCGTCTTCACAGGTCTGTCCAGCAAATCAATCCTGCAGCTGCAGCTGATCCAGAAGCTGCTGCTCACGTTCTCACTAAAACCAGGAAGATGGAGCACATAACACCAGTTTTAAAGTCCCTCCACTGGATCCCAGTAGCTCAAAGAATAGACTTTAAAATACTGTTGTTAGTTTACAAATCACTGAATGGTTTAGCGCCACATTACATTAAAGATCTGCTGTTGTATCAACCTTCCCGACCTCTCAGGTCTTCTGGTTCTGCTCTGCATCCCCAGAACCAGAATCAAAAGAGGAGAAGCAGCTTTCAGCATCTATGCACCAAAAATTTGGAACAAACTTTCAGAAAACTGTAAAACAGCGGAAACCCTGACTTCCTTTAAATCTCGACTAAAAACACACCTGTTTAGAACTGTATTTGAAACGTAATTAATTATAAATTTTATGGTGGAACTTGTTTATTCTATGTTGCATGACTTTGTGTTTATGATGTAAAGCACCTTGAAACACCTCGCTGCTGAAATGTGCTATACAAATAAAATTCGATTAATTGAAGGTGCTCTCCAGATCCACTGACAAATAAAAACGGACTCAAGAGACCGACTGACTAGCAGAGCAGGAGTTTAAATTAGCTAATCAGCCACCGCTGTGTTCAGAGGTGGCTCATTGATAATCGATATCTAAATATCAAGCCTGGAAACCTGATGTTGTAACGGCCTGAATGTTTTTAACGTCATCTCTGCTCGGCTTGAGGGGCGCAGGCGATTGCCACGGCAATGGGTGTGCTGAAACAATAAAGTGAGATGGAGAGTAAAAACGTACGAATGGTTCTGAGTTGATCACCTGTTCGGGTTATTTTATCTTTGTTTACCTTCGCTGTGGTTCCTCACAGCCGCTGGAGTTTCTGGAACGTTCAATAAACGACAAACTTGGTCTAATTTCCTCGTTCGTTTGCAGTAAACGTCCCAACAAACATCAAATAGGACAAATATATTTAATTAAGTTTTAACAAACAAATGGCTTCAATCACGGTAATTATGTGAAATGAAATGAGTTATATCCCAAATTCAGAAGATTTGCCTTTACCTTTGCAGAGCTCTTTGGTCTGTAGTTTCGCATATTGACGTTATCAAATTAAATTTCAGATCTACCAGAACTGACTGACACCTGCTGGCCTCAGGTTTGCAACCAGCTTCTGACTGAGAAACCAGTAACCTGCTCCCAGTGTCGGAATCTCACTGAGGAAGAAACCGCATTAGGTTTTCTATCACTTTATCATTTCTGATATAACTGATGTATATTTGTATAGAAAATGAGTCAATAGGGTTTAATTTACAATTTTTATGTCTTCGTGTCATGAGGTAGATCTTAGCCGTCTGGTGAGAGGAAAAAGTAGATCTTTGTCTCAAAAAGTTTGAACACGCCTGATGTACAAAATGGATTCACGTGTATCATGGAAAATGGATCAGCGTCACATCTGCATGATATGCATTGCCAACTCTAGTCTCACACCGGCAAAACTAAGGGAACACATCTTGAAGCTGCATGGAGATGGGGGGGGGAAAGTAAAAAAAAGCATTTTGTGGATTCAAAATTTAGAAAAAAATTAAGTTATTAAAAAAAAAGTTAAATTCTTCAAAAAAAATCCAAATTTATTTTTAATTAGTCAAAACAGCAAAAAAAAATAAATAAATAAATAAATAAAACAATTGGGGGGGGCTGAAATTCTTTTATGGGGCCAAAATTTTTTGGGGGGGCCAGAATACAGTAATACCGTATTGCGAGTTAATTCTCTGTGTTGGTTTAGTTTTTTGAGCAAGGTGATGTTAATGCTTGGCTCATTTTGTGCACGGGTAAAAAAAAGCATATACCCATGTCTTTAATTTGGAAAAAAAAAAATCTTATTTAATTTATCACTAAAGAAGAGTTCAGTGAATCCGCATATGAAACTGGTGGGTTCGGACCTCAAAAAAGGTTAAGAACCACGGCTCAAGAGGTTAAACATTTTTGGGTTTTTTTTTTAATGTATTTTCCAATATTATCATACTTTCAATGCATTAGCATTCAACTAATGTTGAGTTGTACCATGAGCTTCTTATGACATATAATGGTGTAAATAAGAGTTTGCCAACATCCTAATTTCCTGTTTTTTGTATGTTTTGTGCATTCTCCCATTCTCAAGTCTTTGTGGCAACCAGTTGCAAGTGTTCAGTTTTTTCTACCTTGTTTTGTACATGTGTTCTGACAGAAAAAAAATTCAGCACTGTTTAATGTTTGGGGCTGATTCAATTTATTGATGTCATGATTCAATTCTTTTGACATTGTTAGTAAATACATAATTTACAGAATTTCATTGCTTGATCTGTGTAAAATTAAGACAAAAATTGGTTCCTGCAACCTGAAAGTTGTGGGTTTAACTTTATCTTCCTTCACACATCGAATCGCCAGGAGCAACGAACTAAACCCCAAATTCACTATCAGTGCATCATGTGTGCATGGAGGTGAGTGCAAAATAATTGAATATTTTTACTATACAATATAATCACAAATAAGAAAAACTAATGAGAGAATACAGAATCTGCATTTTCAGCTGTTCAATCAGTTTTGGAGGAGTGGGGAAGTTTATCACCAACACAGAAGCTAAATATTGGAGTTTAAACTTATAAATATTTATTTGAATCTTTTTTTTAAATACAATTTCATACAGTTGAATTTCAGCATTTCCATCAATCAAATAGAATAACTGTAGCAACTGTTTAAGCAAAAATATTATAAATAAACTTTGTGATGTAAAGATTTCTCTTTCTGATTTTATTTAAAGATATTTTATAAAGAAGATATTTATCAAACGTTGATTCGAAACTACTGTCATCATTTTGTTATTGTTTGTGCCTTTTTATTCAGTTACAACAACAACATTTTTTTTCAGGTAATGGATACACCTTTTAAGAATTATTTTAATATTAATCATCTCTTTACTATATAGAAACCTATTTAAAAATGTTTCTCAGAGCCTGTTTGAACATTTCTTTTGCTTCCTCTCTCTCCAACACACAAGCAGAGACTTGTTGGTTAAAAGAGGAAGTAATAACTTCCTTTCCTCCTCTGTGAGTTAAAAATATGAACACTACAGTTATTTGATGTGAGGTTTTTGCCAGTTCTCCTCTGTTGCTGATCACTAACAGGACACACAGCAGGTTGTTCAGAATAAAATGTAAATGTTACATTCTGGATAAAATACCTCAAAATCTGGCAGCAGCTGAGTGAATCTGAGCAAAGATGAAAGCCGTCGTTGGATTCTTACTGATGTCGCTGCAAGTCACTCATGGTGAGTTTTTTTAACTTTTCACCTGGCACCAAATTTATTCTGTTATTTGTGAATGACGTGGTAAAATACTCAGATTGCATGATTTCTCTATAAACTTTGATAGTGTGGTATGTTAATTAAATTAGTATTATTTCATAGAAAAATATACACTTAATATGAAAACATAAATGTTCCAAACTTGGAAAATATGATTGAAGTATGTGGAAATGTTTCAGCTCAGGCTCATTAGCAAAATGTAAATTTGTCAATAAAGGTAGAGAAATGTAATGGTTACTTTACAAAGATGCATAGATGATTTTTGCTATTTGTTTGTAGTTATTAAAAATTTAGCATAAAACTTTAAGTCAAAACAAAATGTTAAAGACAAGCCAAATAAACAATTAAACTTTATATTTATTTGAGTTAGGATCCCGCTTCCAGATGGTAAATCTATTTAATCATTTACTTCATTTATCTGATTATTTTATTTGATCTTTGAAAAATGTCATTATTAGTAGTAGTAGTAGTAGTTTTTGACAAACAACGTCAAGTGAAACAAAAGCTATCAATTTTCCAGATCTTTGCAGTAAACAAAAGCTTGACAGAAACATTTTCCATGATCACATGATTTGATGATCCTTGATATAAACTATTTATTCATCTTAATCTAATCATGAATGTATAAATGGGAAGGTTTGTCCTTTATATGTATTGGTAAAAAGTTTAAGAGTCACTTTGTGTGACTTTGTTAAAACAAATTGATTCTGTAATATAAAAACAGCCTGAATCTAAAAAAGAACTGAACAAAATTTGCAATTATTAATTTTCATTTTTATACTTATAGTTGTGAAGGCACCACATTAAAATATTATTTATTTTTGGCCTCTGTCTAAGAAAAATTTGTGCTGATTTATGTTAGCTTGCATTTTATTATTTTGTTGCGTTTCAAACTCTGTTTGATACAAAGCACTTAAAGTCATAGTGAGGCGTGAAATGCTCAGTGCTTTATATTATAAATGTGTGAGTGGCTCAAAGAATCCCTTCATTTCTTTGATCAAGATTAACAACATAAATACACTACTTCTTCTAATTCTTATTCTTGTTCTTGTTTTTCCTTTAAGCAAAATACATTGTATGTTTACTTGATGAAAATCCACTTTTACAAGATGAGTCCTTTTTCTTTGTTAAAAATAAAAATAGAAGAATATTCTATTTATTCTTCTTGTTCTTCCTTTAAGCGGTGATACCTTCCTGTGATGGCAGAAAGAATGCAACTCAGTGTTTTGGTGCTTTGGGAGGAGTAGTAGACATTCAGCTGTTGGACAACATGTCAGAAATACCCAGGCTCAATTGGAAAATGAAAAACTCTTTGATACTCCAGAGGAGGAATAACACAGTTACTCCAAAGAACGACAGAATTTCCGATTTTCCCAGTAATGGAACAGTCAGGATCAGTGACCTGAGAAGGACTGACAGCGGTGAATATAAACTTGAAATGTTTGATGGAAATGGAATCCAAACATTCAGAACTCTGCAACTTTCTGTTGAAGGTAATCAACTATTTGTCTTGAATTTTATTTTTCAAATTTTTACTCTTTCGTATTTGTTTCATTTCACAACATGAATTAGAGACACATTTTACTTAAATAAAAATATCTTACAACAGACTTCAGTATATTTTGTACTTTCTCATTTTCAACCCAAATTAAAAAGGAGCTATTTCCTCTAATTACTTTTTCATGTGATTATTTTTCAGCTCGTGTGTCCTCTGTTCAGCTCGTCCCTCAGTGTTTATCTCAGGGACAGATGAGGGTGTCCTGTGTGTCTCAAGGTGACAGTCCTCAATACAGCTGGACTCTGGATGGACACACACTGACAGACTCTGAGCTCTTCTCTAGAAATACTGAGGCCAACATCATCGTTCTGAGACAAAACATCTCAGGACATCTGGTCTGTTCAGTCAAGAATCAAATCAGTAATTCTTTCAAAGAGATAAACTTCTCTGACTGTGGTGAGTGTGAAAAGAAAAATAATTAGTTTTTTATTATGATCCATACATGATTTATCATTTTTGTTTGCTTCTAGGCTTCATTTTCATTAACTGCACTTCAAATGGGACACAAATAGCTAAATGGGTGTATAAAGAAAATAACACTCTGTGTGTTGAACCAACAACAACAGTCCCTCCAACAACTAAATATACTAGTGTGGGTAAGAAGACACAGTCAAATACTTCTGCTAGCAGCTCTAACAGCAATGATCCAGCTTGGTACATTAGTAAGTGAAAATTAACCTCTGCTGTGGTAGATTCAATATCATCAATCTTTCCCTATCAATTTGCTTAAATCCCACAGAGTGACGCTGACCTTAAAGACCCGTATTTGTCTTATTTACTTATGTTTTCAAACAGGGCAGTTGCCTGTAATGGCTGGTGTGTTAGCAGCACTCGTAATTGTCTTGATAGCCAGCATAGCATTCGTCTGTGTTCACAAGAAAAAGAAAAACACAAAAGGTAAATAACCCAGCTTTCTTAATAACTAACTCAAAACGATAGCTCATAAAGTCTGTAGGTTGACATTTTTTCTGTTCTTTCTGCTTCTCTGCAGTGGAGAAGGAGGAGGATGACGAGGAAATGACCTACGCTGATGTTAGGATTGTGAAAAAGCAGGGGAGACGAGTGGAGAAAAGTGCTGAGGCTGACGTGGAGTACGGCCAAGTCAAGTTTTCAAAAAAACCAAGGACATCTCAAATTAACCCGACAATGGATGATACTGTGTATGCACAAGTACGAAAAGGCAGGTGATCTGTAATGTCTACCAGGCTTATTTTTTACACATTTACAAATACAACGCTATGAAAGGCTGAGAGAGGGATCATGTAAAGTGAAAAAGGCTTTTATTTTATATGATTTCCAGCTGCAATTCGAGTCGTGCCTCCTTTACGGAGATTAATGAAGCTGTTCCAGTTTCAGCTCAAAGCGTGGGCCATTCACTGCATGTCTATAAATTTTCCTTGTTCCTGTTTACTGTGATGCTGAATAAAGGAAAATTAGTGCTGCAAAATTGTTTAAAATGTCAGGTCATTACAGCGAAGGCTTATTATGCTACTTATTTTTTAGAAGTCCATTCATCATTGCAGTTTTTAACTTATTAAACATGATGCTTGTTTCTCAATAACATAAAGTCGGCTTGGTGAGCAACACTTTACAACACTTGAAAATATGCTTTAGATGCCATTAATTTAAAAGCATTGCTCTGAAATATTTTATTGTAATTGAAAAGCTGAAATAACTGTTACAAAAAGCTGCATGTGATGTTTATCAAATTAAAATATATTTGATGAATACCAGGCTAGTGAGTGGAGTTCATACTTTCACCTACGACTATTAAGCTGAAGTAATGCAGTCGCTACATATGCAATTATTTGTTGACATCAAACGGAATAAAAAATAATAATAAAAAAAAACACTTCTGGATAAATTAATGATTAATATTATGTTTATAAATGATTTATTAATTGTTTTTATCATAATTGATATAATTTCATCTCGGCTCATATTAGTTGTGCATTTTCAGCTTGTCTTGACGTTGACTTGACTTTGGCCACAATGAGCTCATCTCCATGTGGCTCTAGAGCAGATAGAGAAACGAGAGAAACTTTATCTTTAAGGAAGTTTGTACTTAAAGAAAAAAAAAAACAGTTTCCGTGACACAAACATTCTAAATTATCTCTAAGACAATTATATTTTAAATTCTCATGTGGACTTAATGGTTATCGGCTTTGGTTGTATTGGGCGCACTGGGTTGTTCAAAATGTTCTTTTATGCACTCTGGCCCTTATAAGCAAATAAAGAATTGCACTATGTTACAGCTGCGTTGCCATGCAATACAAACCAACATAATTTATATTGTCTTATCGATTTATTTTTAAGTACTTATCTTTTGTACTTTTCCCCATTTAGTTGTAATTTTCATGCAGTGGAAAACAGTCTTGTGCAAACACACATAAAAGAGGAACTGGAAATGCGGCGTTCTTTTAATATTCAGCACATTTAGTTTGAGGAAACAACATCTAACAGCTTGTCAGATAACTGATGGAAAGTTACGTATGCATCTCGCCCTCAGGTTATCTTTTCTATATTTGGTCATGTGACTGTGTGGTTTCCACTTTACCAGATATCTATGTGAACAGAATGTAAAGATCACGGATCAAGTGTAATCGCACTGACAGACTCCATAAATATTTGGAGAGACAAAGTTTTTTTTTCATATTTGGTTTAGGAAAATTACCACAATGAACTTCAAATGAAACAACTCGGATACAATCGAACAGCGTTCCTTACACAGTCCTTCATTTTAGGGTCCCAAAAGACATTGGAGAACTTCAATAACTTAAAATAAAATGTTTACCACTAAAACTTTGTTAAAAATGTTTTGCTGCCAATGACATTTTGAAGTGCTGAATTTGCTTCCATCAAACATTAAGTTCCTCTGTTTTGAAGCTCTCACAGGCGTTTACTTCAGCGCCTTTCAGCTGCTGTTTCTTTGACTATTTTTGTTTGAAGTTTAGTCTTTAGTAAAATGCATGCTCAGTTAGGCATGCAACTGGGCATGCCCAACAGCTGACTGACTTGGGAACTCAAGAGTATTCTACTTAATAAATTTCTGAGTTGCTTTTGGATCATTGCCCATCTGGTTTTGAGCACACATTATGTCTCTGAAATACAAATTAATTCAGCTGCCTCATTATCAATAAACACTATTGTTCCTGAAACGCATGCATGCCCAAATTTCCACAAATTTGTTCTTAACTGAATAGTGACAGGAATAAAGCTACTGTTGAACATTCATGAAAATGCACTGATTGTAGTTTTCCACACAGAGACATGGGGAAAATATGATCCAGTTAAATCAAAATTCAGCTGATCTACATTCAAAATGCCGCAGATGCAAAACAGCATCATGATGTGGGGAATGCGTTTCTTTAGCGGGGGCATTGAAGTTGGTCAGGAGATCACAGGAAGTTAAATTGAGCTGAATACGAGGCAATTCTTGAAGAAAATCTGTTAGGAGATCAAAAAGACATAAGCCTACTGAGACATAGCCATATGTGAGAATGGCCCAGTCAAAGTCCAGACCTAAATCCAACTTTTTAGTAAAACTTAAAAAGTTATGTCGACATTAGTTTTCACTCCGATCTGACTGAACTTGAGCTTTAATGACAAAGAACTTACAAAACTTTATATGTATTGCTGTTAAAAGCAGACATTCAAGTGGTTGTATTGACTTACAAACTCAAACTGCAACCGCACACTACTAAATTCAGATTTCTATTTGCAGGAAAGTGTGATAAGAGTCTCTTTCCTCTTCACAAAAATCCCCTGCTTTATTTTGGTCTATGTCACACAGAATTCAAATATGATGCACTGAAGTTTATAAAACATTATCATTCTGAGTCCTTGAAATAAAAATATATATTCAACAAACTTTAATAACAAACAATATTCATTTCTTAATATCATTTTTAGCAAATCTAAGAACAAGCTGGAAATAATCAGAACAGGCAGGTATGAAAAGACTGTTCTGGCATTTGATCATTTTTAGTGATACTTTGACCTGTTGGTCAGATTTTACTTTGGAAGTTTGGTTTTCACTTTCTGTCTGTTTAATCAGCAACAGAATATGTTAAGTTTTATGGTTTGAGGTTAAAGGTTAACAATCATTCAGCTGACATACAGGGCCATAAAGTACATTTATGATCGAAGCCATTTGAATTCTCCTTAAACTACAATCTAAGATCTTTTTGTGTGGCTCAAACAGTCAAGTTCTTCTTTTTTCACTTAAAACACAGAACCAGTTATTGGGGTTCTTTGAAAACCGTAAAATGCGAGACTTTCGAACAGCGGCAATTAAACATTTAATTCCGATAAAAGTCAAGAGATTACGATTGTCATGGCACGCTCATGTGATGTTTGCCGTGCAATGCCAAAGTTAGCCCACTATAAAACAAAGTCCACTGCCAATTTTTGTGCCACAAGTAAGTCAGTTTTCCATTTGTAGATAAAGTTCGTCTACAAATTGACCAAAGAAAGAAAAACTTAACGAGATGTTCATGCTCGGTTTGGTGATGAATTTATATTATGGTGCCAGTTGATACATTTTTTGCAAGTCTCAAACTTTATTTTACAGAAACGTCACATAAAAGTGAGTCAGAGTCACAGAAGTCAACTTCTGTGTTGTTCTACCATTTTGTTAGGACATAACTTATTTCTAGCCAACCATTTTAGCCTGCTCGATCCTAAAATTACATTTGAGGTTGGTCATTTCAAACTTATATAGTTTGCCCATTTCGCATGCATGAAGATATGATTTATATTTTCATAAATATAGTATGACTGTATTCATGAAAATATAAGCCATGACCAGGTCAGCTCACTTTTACACCTGCTCTTCTTCTTTTGTCACAACATAGACGACTCAAACTCAGGGGACACTGAGACTAAAGTATACGTATGAACGTATACTTTAGTCCTTTTAAGTTCTTTTTGAGGCTTGCAGTACATCATTTATTTTAAAAATTCAAATTTGTGGAACGGCTCAATATCTGTATTTAGAGTCACAATGACTGTGTCACATGGCATGTGGTTGAGCAGGCAGCCTGCCAGGATGTGGCTAAACTTTCAGCTGAACTTCTCGTTCCTTAGGCTAATGTTTTATAAGTTACACCCTCGCCTCTTTACTTCATTTGCTATGTTGGCTAAAACGACTAAATGCAAATGAATTATTAAATGCAACAATTTTCATGTCAATTCATCTCTGCTGTACCTCAAGCTAACATTATATGAAACTTAAAATGGTTGTTCACAGCTGCCAACTTTTACTTCTTTTTTTCTTCTTTCTTCAAGTTCCCTTCTGCTCTGCTCTGCTCTTTCAGTTTTCCTTAAACCACGCGTTACTTCTCTAAAATTCTAAGTTGCTTATTTTTGTGATTCAGCTGCATGGGCATGAAACTGAAATGCAAAAAGCAGTTTCTGTAAGTCAGATAAAAAATAAAATAAAATGACCACAAGGCACTTTTTAATGCAGCATACATTTAACATTAGACCAAGCTTAAAACCAACAAACTTCATTATTTGTGTTCCTTCAAACAGAACATGTGAACATGTTTTAGTGTTTCTTGACTGAGAAGCACATACAGTGATGGAAAGACATGTTTTATAATACAAAATTGCACTAATTTTCTGTCTTTTCACACTTAAATGTGTCAGATCACCAGCCAAAGACAAGCAGATAAATTAAAATTATGAATACATTTATCAAGGAAAGAAAAAAACTTTTCAAATCATCAGACCCTAAAACTTATTGGTGGCAACAACTGTTACTGTAATACTTTCTTATATGGGATGCAAATGTTGTGCAAGGTGTATTGGAGCGTTCATTTTAAAAAAAGAAGAAGGTAACTTTTAAGTCAGCAGTTGTTAGGTTTTTGCCTTACAACTCTCCCGCTGCTGAAATGTATCCTCATACACTTTTAAATATTTTTGAATTGTGGACTATAATCTGATCTAACGCAGTTTGGCCTTCAGCGGCTCTGTCTTTTTTTTTGTCGACACTCACTGTGGTTTGATGGAGTCACAAAACTTAAAAAATACTTTATTCATGATAATACTTTCAGATATGATGAATGCCAATAACTTTATCTGTTTTAAATGTCTTCAGAGGTAAAACATACTGGTTCATGTTTCTCACATAAGGGCAGGTTGTTTTACATAGTTTTTCCCTTTACAAGTTTTAATAAATTTAAATAAATGTTTATGTTAACTCAGCTTCCCTTTGTCTGAAATTAAAATATGTTTGATTATCCGGTAAGAAAAACAAATAAAAACCCATTGTAAGGAAAATTGTAAGGGGGTAAATATTTTTTCACAGCATTATAGACTCTAAAATTGACAATAGACATGTGTTGATCTGATAATAGTCCATACTTGTACAAAATGTGAGTGATTTTTAAGGTTTTATAATGTAGCTTCACACCGTGAAAAATGTATTTGAGGCATCAGGCGATACGAATGATTAATCACTCTGTGTTGAACTCATAAAAACAAAATACTATTTACATTCAGGTCACGCTCTCTGTCTCCGATCAGGAATCCAGCTGGTACTCCTCCGTTTTTATGTCCGACAGCATGGCGGTGCTGGCGCCGGGGCTGGAGGTAACATGGGCTTCAGTGAGGCCACTGAAAACAGGTGGGGTGGGAGTCGTCGTGGAGGCTTGCTGGGAATGCTGCAGCTTCTTCCTGTTGATCTTTCTTTCTTTCGCCCGTCTGTTCTGAAACCAGATCTTCACCTGATAAATGCAAACAGTAGAAGAAAACTTTTACTTTATGTTGATAAGCATATCTCTTAAAGAAGGCCGCAAATGCCATGTGACAACACGTCCTGTTTTACTCTCAGCTGTGTTTCCACGATGCTATTTTGATAGCATCACATAGTCATCTCAAAGTGTTATGCAGATGTGGTTTTCCATTGGTTATTATGTAAATTGTCACCTTGGCAGCACCAGCCTTGTCGATTTTTGGGGGGATTTTTGGGACAGGCCCACACAAAGTGGCGTATCATTGTCAAGTTTTATAAATGAATATTTCAGAAGTGTGGCATCTATGAGTTTTTTGACTAGACCTGTGGCAACGAGCAATAAATCAGTTAATAGTATGATGAATTGAAATGAGCTACTACCGCTTTCAGAGATTTGATGAAAATATTATCATATTAGAAGTTACAAGGCAGGAGTAACTGTGACTATGTCATTCTAACACATAGTCTATCTATGCCGTCCAATTGTCCTGCTGAAAGATGATCATCCATCCCAGTCCCAAGAGTTTGCAGCCTTTAAGAGTTTCTTCCATTACTCCTTCATGTTTATTTTTCCATTAGATCCAGATTTATTGACACTGTTGAAGAAAATCATCTCCACATCATGCTGTGTGGTCTGCACAGGATCTTATCTTATCTAAACTTTTCAGTGGTTTTATAACCTAATCTTTCTGTAAACTATATGAAAAGAAAGAAATAACTTTATTTTTGGATGGATGAATTTCACTTTTGGGATTTGTTTCTAATTGAAAACTATTTACATACCGTTATTCTTTCACTTTAGGACTACACAGTACTCTTTGTTTACTGCTAAATTCCAATAAAATACATTAACATCGGTCATGATGTGGCAAAATATGAGAAAGTTCAAAGGATGTGAACACTTGTGTGGGGCTCTGTGGTTGAAGCAACTTACCCCACCCTGTTGACTTATGGCTAAGTTTAGTACCTTTGAGTTTCCTAAGAATTACTTTGGGTTTTGCTAGTATTACACAAAGCTGTGGGTTTGGCTGACTAAATGAGCAGGCAGAAAGACACATTAATATGAGTTGCATTAGCAAGCCAGTGAGAGCTGTGCTCTGTTATTGCTATTGATGCACTTAGCCACAAAACACTCACAGTTTAAGGGGATTTTCAAGCATTGGGCATCTAAACAAAAGTATCTGTATTCTAATGCACTGTGTTTTGTTGTGAACTAATTTCACATTTAACTGCAATAGAAAGAAAATACAAACTATTCAACAATAAAGTTGCACATTATGTAACGTAATCTGAAAATGACATTCTATCTCCGATATTTAGATATTAGTGACAGCTACCTTCCTATTAAAAAAAAGAAGAAGTGAACGCTTATCACTCTTAACCAAATGTGCAAGAAATGAAGACTTGTGAAAACAAACTGTCGAAGTTTGAAACAGTTTCTTCTTTTCTTGCACGACTTGAGATATTAGGCAACTTGTTAGAAATCCTGTTTGATATGTTTGTATCTTCCTGACAGGGCAAAGTCACAGCTGAACACTTGTTATTGTTGCCATAATGTTGCAAAACATACATAATATTGTCATTTATTAGCAAATATCTTATTAATAGCAAAAAATAAAATAAAATAAAAAAGAAAGAAAAGCATGCTCCAAGAACTGTGTATACGGTTCTGTATCACCGTTGCCTTCAAATGTACAAACTATTTTTGTACATTTTTTTGTACATTTTTAGAAAAATATTTACATACATATGTAGATTAATTTTTGTAACCACGTTTACCACTTTTTTTAAGGTAATTTGGCACAGACAAGCTGAGATGACACAACTCTGTTACTATTAAAACTACAGTCTTAAAATATGTCTGAAAAAAGTATCATCTAAAAGGCCTTTAAATACACCAAGTTGCAAAAACTCCCTAGAGCTGTTTGTTTTTTATGTTTGGTTGGGATTTGCTGCCGTTTAATGTGTCACCTCCTTATCCTCACCTGTCTCTCGGAGAGTCCGAGAGCCATTGACAGGTCGGACTTCCTCCTCATGGTGATGTAGCGGGTGCTCTGAAACTCTTTCTCCAGCTCCAGCCGCTGGTGGTCTGTGTACACCACCCTGTACTTGTCCTTTGTCCGAGTCTTTCCAACTGCATAGCACAAAATTTTAGAAAAATATAAACACCGCTGAAAGCAAGAGAGATTAATGTGGAAAGAAAAGTGTTTTTGTGATTTCTCAAAAATTACTTTTGATACTGTTTCTTGGGATCCAGAGCTACTTTTTTTTTTTTTTTTGCAAGATCCTGCAAAGTTTTAGAGGGATATTCCTTACTGGGCTCCAAACTTATGTTAAGTATTCATTTGTATGTTAAAATTATTTTACCAAAAACTGCTGCGCAATTGCACTTTTGTGAAAGTTTGCAAGAGAACTCACAGAACAATAGTTTTCTGGATGTCTGTTGCTGCAAATATGGTTTGGTATTTAATCTTTTACACTTGTTCCATTCATCTGAACATCATGGTATTTGCATGATTCGCAAGTGAACAAGAACCACTGCAAAGAAGTGGACAGGTTTCTGTCATAACAGATTATATGTTTTTGGTCATGGATGCATTGGCCACATGCTGCTGGTGAAGCTTCTTTCCTGTTGGAAGAGTCTTGCAGAAAAACTTTACAGAAACTTGCAAAAGTTTTGCGTTGCCCCCAGTAAAGTATTTTTCTTTCTACAATGTCCCCTGCTGGGCTATGAAGCTGTGTTAGCCATACTTGTAAAGGAACAGGAAACAATGTGTCAGTGAGTCACACGTGGTGAGAGAAGTGGTCAAACATGTCTGGAGCCAACTTTCAGCTCAGGCGCCACTTAAATCCTCATCAGCTCTATTAATCATGCTAATACTAACTGGTGTAAAGACTCCTCCGTGCGTCGCCGTGCTGCTTCTCCTTATCTCTGTGACTTCTGTTTGGATTGGTGTTGTCACAAGAAGCCATTCATTCAAATGTTCATGTACTAAAGAGTTATTGATTAGAACATTTTGAGCATGTGACGGAATCGATCGAGGCAGAAACATGCACACACCCACAAAGGGAGATAAAAGTAAAGCCTGAACACTCGCTCGGTGGAAGTGCAGTTTGACTTCCTCTGCCACCCTGCAGGGTGATTTGTCATTGTGCTGGACCCACCCAGTGGACAGAGAGAGTAGGGAGTGGTAGCTGTGAAGACTTCCTGGCCCTTACTGTTAGTTTTGCACTGACACTTGAAAGTGTGTTGCCAGAAGGGACAGCCGAACAGTGTGATAAATGCATGTGTCCAAAGGCTGGCTTAACTCACGGTGGATAATGTTGCTGTCTAAGAGGGGGAAAAAAAACTAAAACATGCATTTGCCTGTTCCCTCTGCTAAACTGTTGCTTCTTGCATGTAGTGACTGAAAAGTTTATCAAGATGATGCCTTTCCTGTTATTCTAATAGGCTGACATTTAAGGCGTCTGATAAGCTGCAAGACAACAGAATAGATGTTTAGATTGCGTGCATGTCAGAGTGAGGCAAGCGTTTCTGCAGAATGTGTAAATATAGGACTGTTAGACAACTCAAACATCAGATGTTTCTCCTTTAATATCACGTTGAGAATGAATAAAACTCTACCTGAAAATGGCTGTCTGATGGGCTCAGGTGGTCTCCTCCTGGAGCCGAAAGGGTCCTGGGAGATGTAAGGGGTGAGAGAGCCCCCTCCTCCAGCGGCTGAGGGGGCGTTGTTGAATTCCGGGGAGATGTAGTTCGACTGGCCCGCGCCGGGGCTGGGGAAGCTGAATGGGTATTCCTCCCGCGGGGCGTAAACGGGGTTCCAGGTGGTCGCCGACGGGTCGGCGATGCCCGAGACGGCGTGGTGGTAGCCTTGAAAGTCATAAGCAGGCGGAAGGTACTGGCTGTGCAGGGACAGCGTCTGAGCCGGGTGCCTCACCGGCCGGGAGTTGGGGTACATGCCGGAGTCCTCGCTCGCCAGGAGGGGTCGGATCTCAGCTCGGTCAGGCCTCGAGGCGCATGTTCGGCTGCTGGGTTTGTATCCAGCAGGCTTCAGTTGGAGGTCCGGGGCTATAACTGCACCAGAGCGGTGAGGATACACACCTTTATGGATTTACTGCCAAGGAGGTCAAAAGTATCGGAGTGACGTCACGGCTTACCTGAGACTCACCTAAGTGTTCAGGCGACGCCAGGACAATGGCCATAACCTACCTGCCGTGTCCCGTAAGATCCCTTAGATAAGGAGTATGCGAGGAGAAAACTCGTGATTTTAACTGTGATTGTAAATCAAAGTGGGTCTGATCAGGGTCAGCGGAGGGAAAGCTTCATTTAATGCCTGTGCGTTTCATTTTCTTACACCCAAGGCCTTATTTTACACATTCAAACCAATTATTGGAATTTTTTTCCTTTTTCCCTGTCCCATCAAAAATGTTCAAACACACACGATTGGTTTCATGTAATTTATTCTTTTATTTTCTCTTTGTGCACCTCCGCTTTTAAGTTTCCAAGTTTTTTGCACTGTCTTGGAAATTTAAAATTGAGAAGTGAGGAGGGAAAAAAAAAAGAGGAAGCCTGAAAATAAATTTTGCCAGCGCAGAACTGGTGTTGCAGGCTAGTTGTCTGCAACACCAGTCTGTCTACAAAGAGAAATCTTTGTAGACAGATAAAAAAAAGGAGAAAAAAAAGTCTTTTCACGTCACATAAGAGATGGCCAGCATTGGCTTGAATTTTATGTTTGTCAGCAATGTTTAACTTTGCTCTCGGGCTCTTTCCTTCAGCAGCGTAAGAAAGAAAATCTATATTTATAGATTGGCCCAAAAATGATTCACACAGCAGGGAGATTTAGATTTAAATGAATTATTTAATTTTACAGACATGTTTCTTGTGACTGAAAAAATATAAGAAGCTTTGCACGTATATGAAGCATCTGGGTGATGCTGATTATGATTTATTTATTTCTATTCATTATTGAAAGGAACCTAAAAGAGCTGGGATGCCGTTTGTATCTTAAAACCTCTTAACTGTCATGATGACGCTGTTGTCCTTATGGGCCCTCTGAATAACATGTATGTGTTTTCAGAGTGTCAGAAAAGATGTTAAAATAAATAAATAATGATATTATTATCATTGTTAATTCTTCGTTTACATTTTTCCTGCAGAATTTTATAAAATGTTTTGGTTTTTATTGTTGGGTAACCAAATTGTTCAGGTGTGGAATGGTGCCGTACTGATGGACGTTTCATACTTGGATTGACAAACAAGGTAAAGTTATTTTTGAATTACAGTTCTCCCGAAGAATGTGGTATGTGACTCCACTAAATCACATCTTTCTGCAGGAGGCTTCTAATAGTTACTATAGTTTATTAATGAGTCATAATGGGTTATGTCTTTTTGTGTGGATAGGTGAGTTTCTGTGGTGTTACTGTGCATAGACATGAACTGGATCTCTGTGATCTGCCTCATTATTTGGACCTAGAACAGAGTGTGTTCAGGGTGGGTTTGGTTTAGGGAGAAACCACCTTATGTTTCTTTTTCTCTGTTTATTATTTGCAATTACTATGTTTTTGTTGTCCTAATGACTAATGTGTGTCAAGCTGTTGAAATTCAATCAAGAAAGTTGGAATAAAAATATCCACAAGAGGGCAGCAAAAAGAAAGCAATAAATATCCAGCACTAGGCGTTTATTAATTATTTTTTAGCAAGACCAAACATACTTTTTGTCATGCACTGCATATCACCTGCTGCTTTCTTTATATTTATTTACATTCAGCTGACATCATTCTATTCTACAGAAAGCATTTCTTTATGCTCGGAGCCTGCATACATTTGAATCTAGCAAACATTCATAAAAGATTCATGGCATTTTCTTGGCAAAAACGTTAATGTCCAATCTGTTAACGAGAACCGTTTTTATGCTAATGGAGGCGGAAATGCTGCTGACCCAAGTATTAAGTGCAATATAAACATCAAAAACATACCATCGAAAGCTGGAAATACATTAAAGGTCGGTGCCCAGAAAAACCAACTGTCCTGAAAATAGTTGAATGTGGTTTAACCTCTTAAGGAATACACTAAGGAATAGGCTAATGCACACTAAGAAGTATATCAATTCTGACCTTTTCTATCCTGAAACTTCTACTAGAATCGCAAGCTTTTAATATCCAGACACCACGTAAATGGCTTCTGATGTTTCCTGTAAACGAAGAGCAGAGGTGGGTTGGAGGAACACTCACTGCTTACTTAAATTAGTGTTTACTTCACGGCCATGGTCCATGTATAGAGGTTCTGTTTAAACAGTGTAGGTTGAGCATAGTTTTTCTCATTAAAGCTCACTGAGGGAGAACTAATGACAGACTTCTGTTCACTTCTGAGCTCACATGTGTCAGACAGAGATCTGCTGTCAGAGTCCTGGCTCTTAATTCTCCATAGTCTTCCTCTAAGTGGTGCTCTAACCCACAATCCGATTGAAACAATATTATGGACATGGGTTTACTGTGTCCAAACAGTGTAAGATATTTCAACACTCTTTGTCACAGTGGAATTAGTTTATGGATTTCTGTTTGTTTTGATAAACACAGGTGGTTTCGTCATGTTTGTTACAACGAAGTTCGTAAAATACTTTACATAAAAATTCAAGAACTGTGTGTTTTTTTCATTGTTGCCATAACATGTCTTGGTAATAAATCATATTCCATTGCAAACCTGTTTTTTTTTTTTTTTTGTTGTTGTTTTTTTACTTTATATGATGCTAGATTTGTATCAAAGGGGCAATCATAGGGTGTAGCAGTATTGAGTATGTGGGTTACACCAATTAAAAATGTCCTTTCTGCCAACGCCAAATAGTTTCTGGTGGAAGGAATCTAATGCTCACCATGGTTTTAAGATTTTTATTGGTAAACATTTTTTGAAAACCATTTTTTTCTTCCTTCTATAATCCCAATCAAATTGGATAAACTGAAACGCATGGTTATGTGAAAATGTTTGAGTATAAACACTTTTCAAGGCCCTGTATGGAGTCTGACCAAGCATGTTTTCTGTTAACCACATGGCTGTAAAATACAGCATGAAATAAAATGTTGAGAAGAGCAGAGTGTAGGGAGAGGAAATACTTGCAATAACGACTTTGGACGAACATTTATATTGTGTTTCTACTGTGGCAGCTGTGAATACAATTAGTTTTTCGGATTTAGTTTTAATGCTACGGCCTTCTAACCCACTTTGACATTTGAAATCTTACAAGAAATGTCTGATCATTTCAGATGTCTTAATGACTGGAATGAAAATAACACATTTTCATTCCAGTATATTCTGATAACTGTGTATAGTAGAGGTTTTAGAACCCAACACACAGAGACGCTGGGTGGCTCAGTTAGTGGAGCGAGCGGACCATGTGGCGAAGCCTGTGGTTCTCAATCTTGGTTCTCAGGGACCGCTGCCCTGCATGTTTTTGGTGTTTCTCTTATGCTGCTCTCCTGGCTTGAATGAGTGGGAATTAACAAGCTTTTGCAGTACCAGAGGGCATGCAAAAGAGATCATGCAATCATTTGAATCAGGTGATCTGGAGCAGAGATAGAAGGGCAGGGAAGTCCGGAACTGAGAAACACTGGGCTATGCTGTAGTCCTCTTCGCAGTTTGATTCCTGGGTGAACAGGCTGTCCAAAATAAGAAAAATGTAATGAGGGATGGGGAGATTTTGTAAATGTTACTCGCTCATCAAAATCATACCTGGAGTGTTGATTTGATTCTTTTATATATGTGTAAACCCTTCCTCTCACAAAAGTAACCCCCTATTTAATAAAGAAGACTATGAAATGAGCTTAATGACACCATGGAAGGACAACAGGGAGAATGAATTCAGGTCTGTGTGGACAGCAGTGGTGGAACAGAGGTGAAATTGTTGCAGGGACAAGTTTCATGGAGGATGAGATAGATGAGGTTGCCCAGTTACGGAAATTTGACCTAAAGGTTGTTGTCTTGGAAGAAGGTAATGATGTGCCATCCAGAAGCACACTGAAAAGTTTTGTCTTAATCTCACGCCTTAAGTGACTTAAGCGTAGAAGAGGAAATAAGATCAGCTCCGGTCCCACTGCGCCCTCCAGTGGAGACCTAACGCTTCAGAAACAGAACACAAACTGCAGAGAAGCAAACATCCAGATTCCTGACAGAGAGTTTGGTTACAACAGGGAGCATTAACTCAACTAAGAGCAGAATGTTAAAATGAAAGAAAAACATCTTTAAAACTAAACAGCTTCTTGGTCATTGATGTTTGTTCTGTTAGTAATAATATAAAACTGAATATTTAAATTTGCATACTTCAGTGAGAGAAGAAGATTTTGAGATTACTGATAATAGTGCTGCATAATGAAGCTGATTTATATATCAGTATTTTACTTGGAATTAAGTATTCTGGAACGACCATGATGCATATTTAACTTAAGTAATGAGTTGTTAAATAATGCATATCAGTTCTGCTAATATTTAAGCTAGAAGGAACTAAACACTAACACTACAGTCAAAAATGTATTTAAGTCTTTACACTGCTAAAACTACAAGAGTCAGTGGTCAAGATAATAACTATTTTCTGAATATCTTACAAATAGAATTAATGTTATGGTCTTATTTTGTCACTCACATGCAGAAAGTGTTGAGTTTCATTTTTGTTTTCAGAATGTGTCCAATTCTCATGTCTCATTTTCTGGTTTTCATTTCCATGTCATTGTTTAAACTTTTGACCAGCATCACCTAAACTTGATGGGACTCCTGATGATGTTTTCAATCCATCATCATCGTCTTTCTCCATCAGTTTGTTGCAGGTTCAGGCCTCAGCATGGGCACCTTGCAGCTTCTTCCTCCTCACTTCCTGCATCCTCCCTCTTGCCTCCCAGAAACACCAGATACCAAACAAACAGTAAGCGGCCTTCGAGCTGATTTGTAGAATCATATGGTTTGAACAGTGAAAGGACACACCCTTTACTCTGTCAGATAGACTCAGCATTGTTTTGGCAGAATGTTTGGAGGTCCAGCTTGTTAAAGGCCACCCTCAGCACTGCGGCCAAATATAGAGCGATAGATGGACCCTTTGTGTCGTCCCAGCTGTACTCCATGGTAACTGCAGGCTAAAATTACATATAATAATGAAATTCAGATAAGTGACAGTTCTGTGTCCTGTTTGCAGGCTTCCTATAGATTTCTCATTCCACAATCAAATGCATATTTTGGCAGCTCACTTTAAAATTGTTGATGTGAAATAAATATCGATGGATGGATGGATGGATGTTGAAATATAGGTATTTTTGCCATACTTCTATCTTTTTTGTCATACAATTCATCAAGTAGAAAATATGTGTTCCAAGCTGTATCTCACAGATATATCTTTTTTTACTTATTTCAACTCTTTATAATATCAGAGATATTCCAGAATTTGGCTGTAGCTCAAGGCCAGCTGTTTTAACAGGATGTGTTAATTACATGAGTAAAATTAGATGGTGATCTGCCCTGTGTGGTGTTTCTCCCCTTCTATCAAATAACTGGAGTTCTCTAATTACATCTAACAGGGCTTTTAGATTTACCCTCACAATTAGAGGACAACATGTTACTGTCCAATTTAGCCCTGTTCCCTCCTCCCCTCGCTCTGCCTGCTTGTTAGAGGAAAGAAAGCCTTCATCAACAGTGGGGTCCAAGCCCCTCCTGCCCTGGGAAAGGACGGAATTAGGAGGAGAGCCAATATTTAGGACGTGTAGTGAGCAAGAGAGGAGAGGATGAAAGGGTACGGAGAAAAAAAACAAACAAAAGAGGATGAGAACAGAGCAAGGTGCTGAGATAGTTTATATAATTAATGAAAGACAATTATCAAAATAAAAAAAAAGAAAAACAAGGAAGAAGATGAAATCAGGTTGTGTTTACTGGCTTCTACACCTCATCCTGGCTGTGTACTTATATAAACACTCTCCTATTCCTGAGAAACTGACACAACTGTTTGTTACCATAGCAGGGCACCAAGACCTCTGCCAAAAAACTTTTTTTTTTTTTCCACTTCTTCTCTGCCCCAACCTCTCACTCTTTGTCCTTTTTCCTTTTCATTGTGTTTGTTGTTTTATGGCAGGGCTAGACGCAGTCCAGATCGGCCGTTGCCAGTAGAGACTGTCTCAGTTCACCTCCAGCAGGCTCGCCTCTCCATTCATAAACAAATCGCTCTGGCTCTGGGGACCTCCGAGCTGCTACCTAAGAACAACAAGCAGAACCTGATCTGTGTTTTTGAAGTTTTGTTTGCCTCTTCTTTCATTTTCATGAAACTTGCCTCTGTTGCTCTTCTCCCTCTCCTCTCCTCTCTTATCCTCTCCTCTCCTCCCACCTCTCTCTCTCTCTTTCTCTTTCTCTCTCTCTCTCTCTGCTCGCCGAGGGCCGGACCGCTGACTCCTCTGCTCTGCTGTCTGTGAGGCTGTCAGTGCAGGAGTGTGTGTCTTGCATGTCTCCAGTGGGAACTTTTTTCCTTTTTTTTTTTTTTTTTTCATACTTGCACCACTCTTTCAAAGTGTTGGACTGTTAAGTGAGAGAGGAGTAAAAAAAGAGAGAGAGGGAGAGAAAGAGACAGACCCCCATGTTGCTGTGATTTGACTAAACAAACAGCCATTCTCAGAGCAGTACCTCCTCCCAACGGACTCCTGGGACAGCAGAGAGAAACCTCACAACATCTGAGAGAACCGGACATTTGAAGCAGTGGACCCTGGAGGGACTACAGCTGGAGAACTCTTCTCTCATTTCCCTTCGCTGGCCGGCTTTTTTTTTTTCTCCCCCTTTTTCTGGGAGGGGGTGTCAGAGAGGGAAGACTCATCCGTGTCTGCAGGAGCGCTCTGAAGGTAAGATGTGTTTCTTATCGGTTGGCCAAGGCTGAATGGCAGATGTTGGCAGAACAAAGTTGTTCAGAAGTGATTTTTACAGATATCTGGCATGGAGAGAGCACACACCAGAGTGTCTTGACTTTAATGTAATCAGATTTAAAAGACTAAGGAGAACTTCTTTACCCGTGTTGTTGCTTGATACCTGATGTTCTTCTGTCTCTAATAGGGGGTGTCTGTTACCCGCATGCTTCAGTGTGTACACACAAGCATGAAAACATGAGCAACCTGTTCAAACATCAACATGTTGATGGGGTTGCATCTCTGCACATACACCCATCTTTTCACTCTTTGACACTTTATCTTCTCGATGAGAGAAAACGTTTGACAAGACATAGTGGTGACACTCACAGGCACACACACACTGTGGGCTTTACAACCTGTTTGCATGCCCTCCGCTTTGTGTTTCACTGCTAAAGAGCCTGTTTATACGACCCTCTTCAGTCACCCGAAGTGAACCAACACTCTTCCCACTAAACGCTGCCGAGAGAATCAATGTTCTCTGCATACCTCCTGGCTGTCCATCGAAATCAGACCCAGCATCCGTTACTGTCTCCAGCATCCTCTCTAACTACAAATGCATTCCTTCTGCAGTGATGATACATACCATGCTTTAATTGAACACAGCTTCACCCTTGCTTTGAGCTCTCAAGTGAGCCAATGAGTGGGCAATCTGTTGAACCATCTCATTTATCTGAGGACGAGAGTTTTACTGCCAGGAATGAGTTGCCTTTGAGCATTTTCTGACTGAAAACACTTTGAAGTCTGAGTTGTCCACTGATGTCAGTGCTAAAACTCGGTTGTTTGTCAGAACTTTAAAACTTTTCCAACTTCTCAATCAAATTCTTCATTTTTAGTTTAAATCTCAGCATGATTAACCCACAATCAAAAGCATAATGAACTCTTCTAAGTGTTGCCGTCACGGTTTTGGAGACATTTCTTGTTTTAACTGCCAGGGTTCTTTTAAATAAATGCAAACGAATTCACGTTTCTTGTGTTGTTGACATCCTCTCAGTGCTGTGTCATCTCGCTGTTATGAGGGTGATTAAATGAGGTTATTCAGAGACTCTAATGTGTTGCTGCAGTGTTAAAGCGAGCAGTTCTGTTGGAAATGGTGTTGCACGCATTTCCGAAAGTCACACAACAAACAGATTAAATAAAAACAAGATGATATTGTTTCGCAATTGGGTCAAGGCTGGATTCAAAAGTGTTGGAAAGGGTCAGGGAGTTAAGGGCACTCCCTGACCCTTGCAAGAACTTCCACAATGAACCTCACTGGACAAATATGTAAAATAACCATCATTCATCTTTAGCTCTTGAATAAAAAGACAAAGACACTGCTTTCTGACATTTCTACATGTTTTACAAACTTTTTTATCCTTATAAATGTTTGGTTAATTGTGTGAGGTGAATTAATTGAATATCTTACAAATGGCTGTTGTCCAAAACAGTTTTGCCTAAATCTGCGGTATTGACTTACCAGTGATTCATGTGGAAATGAAGTGTATCCCTGATACTGGGACTGAGTCTGTAACTCAGTGGGAAATTATGGTGATGCTAGCTGTTTAACGGCCAAGACATGTGTTTCCTTCATGTCTCTTCCATTTGAATGCCACGTGTTTTGCACCTGAACTTGGTCTGATTAACAGTCCATCCATCTCCTGGAAACAGATCATTGTCCTTTTTGAACTGAGTAGCTTTAATTAAGCATGCATTTTCAAAGAGCTCACCCCAACTGTTTTATTGCAGTCAGACCATGTAGATGACCCAGTCTGCTGTCCAAATCTGTTCTATAGAGAAACCTTTGGAAAACAGCATTTAAGTCGTGGATTAACCATTAGCAGTCTGAAACTGTGATGCATGTCAGAGCAATTTATTCCTCCGGCACATCTTTGTGTCAGGTTTGTGAAAATGTTGTAAAGTTATACATCTCTCATGAAGAGCAGGGATTTTCCTTCCAGTGCGTCAAGTCAGTGGTATGCAGCACAGCTCTCTGATGGCCCTGATGTTGTACAGTGCAGTCGGCCCCATTCCTCCCCGTGGCCTGGATCTAATCCTTAGTCATCAGCTGTTTCCTGGCTCTCCTGGCTTTCTGCATGCCATCTGCAATAAGAAAATGTGCTTCGCATTATGACCATACAGAAAACATGTCCGCGCTCTCTTCGGGCTCACATGTGTTCTGCAGTGTCGACATGTAAAGGTTTGAGCTCCACATAGAGTTTCTGAAACGCATACTGATCCCATTCTGTCCTGCAGTGATTTATTCTTCGCCCCGAGAGCCGAGCATGCAGCTGCTGAGCAGCCGGAATATAAAAACCGCTGTCATGCTCTTCATATCTGGATGAAATACTGAATTTGGAAACGGATTTATAGCTGACACCTTATCACAGGCTTATCAATGCATTGATTGATGAGTGTGCGTTTGCTGTGACTCACGGCCTTGTGGTCAGTTGCATGACAGAGGCTATGATTCAACCTTCATATTTTTCAGCTGGGCAGTTTGTTCTCTGTGACCTTATCAAACGTTAAACTTGAATCACACATGTGTGTTGCTGCTTTGGGTTGCAGCAGTCTTGTACTGCCGCCTGTCCATCTGGCTTTCCCCCTCTCTCCACCAACTCATGTGAAGCTGACAGGCAGCTGCATTTCATCTTCAGTAAGGAAGTTCAGCCGGACAAGTCTTATTTCACTGTATCTTCTTTTCCCTTCGTTTGCTACGACACTGTTGTTAAGACACAAAATCCTCTGACCAAATGTTTACTTACAATGTATGAAATGATGCAACATTTTCTCTTTGTCTAAAACAAGAAGCATGTTTCCTGTTTTAGACATCATATATCTTTGGTGAATCCCAGAATTATAAGGAACATTTGTCCACAAATGTCAGACGGGATTGAATTAATCTGTTTTTGGAACTGCTGGTTTTTAAAGGCAACCCGCTGGTGACCCCTGGTTTATGGTCACTGTCCATCCAAAAGATCCATTTGTATCGAAGGCTTAATGTTCTGCTTGATATCTTCAGATAAGCTTCAGTAGTTCCATAATTTATTCCTCAGAATGCCTCCTATCTTGTGCAGTGTAGCAGTGAGATGCCCACACAGCATGTAACTTTATGCACGCGACATTAAACTACCATCCCATACTTCACAGTTGGGATGATATTCTTGGGCTCCATACTTGATTTTTCAGAACAATGCGCTCAAAAACTGAGATCTTTCTCCCTGAGAATATTTTAAACTGTGACTTGGGTATTTTAGGACCATGGCTTCTTCCTTGGTGAGTGACATTTCAGCAGTTTTTAACAGGAATCAGAAATAAATATCATACTCACTGTAAGGCACATTTCAAGCTCAAAATGTTGTGCCACATGATTACTAAAGGTGAAAAGATTAAATGTAGAAAAGTCTGTTAATAAAATGGAGTTAATATGCTACCTTAGATTGGGGAGAGGGACCACGCCTCAACTACTCCTTTAATTACACAGCTGTCTATATAAACTCAATTCACCCGATGCTCCACGCCTGTTGCATGCTTTTGAAACCCGCCCTCCCTCTTCCTCTCTTCCTTTCATCCCCTCCTCTTCCACTCGTCCCCCTCTTCCTCCCCTCACCTTCATCCTCACCTTGTTCTCTGCTCCCATTAACTCCTCCTTGTTTCAGGCTCAATTTGGGGGAGCCCTAGCAAGGCATAGGGAAGGTTACGTCCTGAATACACACTATGAGTCGGTGTCCAAGGTTCCATTCACATGTCTCCCCTAACGACTCATCCCATTCATGTATTTCTTCAGCCATTCCTTCATTTTTACTTTATATCTTTGTGTTGTGGTCCTTGTTGGTGAAATAATTGTTTTAAATTACAAAGAAAGTTGGAATAATGTAACATATTTTCTTAGCATGAGTGACTGCTTTTAACTTTCAAATCTGGAGAACTGTTGGTCATTCTGTTTAAAAATAAAACATTGGTGAAGGGCCTCTGTTTTTGTAAAAATTCAGATTTGCATTATGTTACATTGGTTAGTGTGTGGTGCATATGAGCACATGTGAGACTGCACCATGATAAAAACCCATCTGACAGTCAGAGATGCACATGACAGAAATCAGCTTTGCTGTGGTTTTGATAAGGAAAAATCTAAAAAAAAAAAAAAAAAAAAAGTTTTCTGAAGAAAACAGCTGTTTGGTCTTATTGGTATTTGAGAATAAACTACCAAGCTTGTGTAGTTTTAACATCATGCAAACTTTTTCTAAATTCAGTGCATGAAGAACAAGACAGGAAGTATTGTTGGCCGTCAGATTCTTTTTTTTTTTTCCTCTAATCTCTTTGGGGAGAGCGATGGGGAAAGAGGACAAAGAAAAACAATGTACTGTTTTTATAAGACAAGCATGTTCTGACCAGCATAAAAAACAGATTTGGGTTTTGCTGAGTTGTTTTACTTCCATACTTACTAAGAAATACAGTAGAAAATCACAAACTTCAGATATTTTACCACAACTACATAAATTACATGACCTATTTAAGATTTTCTTTTGCTTTTGAAACAAGTTCTCTTTTAAAGTATCTAAGTACGTGAAACCAGTCATTTCTAATTGTATTCAGCTGTTTCTGTTTCTTTGGTGGGTGTGGGTACAGGGTGACTGCAAGTTGAGTAAGGGGACTTCACTTCTCATGAAGTTTAGGGGTCTTATTGTCTGGATGTAATGAATGAAAAAACTAAAACCTGGGAAGTAAGTTTGTACCATTTATGTCAATAAAATTCAAACCCCACTCTGGTTGTAACATTTAATTTATTACAAACACATTATTTAAATTGACCACTAAAGATACACTAATTCCACTCCAGCAGCAAACCCAAATTTAATGAATTGAAAAGAGGTAATTGATTTTATTAATTTTTTTTTATCCCTTTATTCTTTCATTTAAGTTACCGAATGACTCAAATCTAGATCATTAAGCTGATATCTAAGAGCTGCCACATCTGAAGCTGCCATTCTGCAGCAGAAAGCCCTTAACATCCCCCCACCACCACTACAAACAGCATTTACAACTCTGTTTGAAAGGGGAGCAAACCAAAATCAGCAGTTTCCTAAACATGTGCTGCTTAGCCATGACTACAGAGTCACTTTGGCTTGTGAAATTGGACCTCACATGCTCTGTACCCAAACACTAAACCAAAAAGAAAATAGCATTATGAAAATGGAATAACAGTAGATCTTCTCCTTAAGCGCCGATCATGCAAACCTGACAGGGCCTCACTGCAGCGTCAGCCACTTAAGTTCCGACATACAGGCAGTTTTTTTTTTTGTCATGAAAAGATCCTTTTAAAGTTCAATGTCCAGCTGTGTAACTTGGATCTAAATCGGGGTCAGTGCAACTCAGTCACAAATCTCCACCAGCTATTTCCGACAGCCTGATACTGTCAAAACAAACGAAGGGCCCTTTTTGGCCTCATTCCATCGCAAAAATATTTGAAACTTGGCGGAAAATGTTCCAAAGGGGCAGATTGTGTATTTTGATTCTAAAATTATGGAAAAGCAACTACATACTGTACTCTGTAAAAGAAGAACAACTATGTTATTTTGGCTTGGATTGAACCCAAGGAGCGTTAACACCTGTGTCTTCATTTCTTTTGGCCTGGACTGCGCAGCGAGCCAAGATTTTGTCTGGTTTCCCTTTTGTTTATGGTTTTCATGCTTCATTACTATATTTGCATGTTTTTGACCACAGCAAGCAAATGTTTTTACCAGAAACACTTCCAACCCAGCATCAGATTGTAGAAAAAAAAAGACTTTGTTATCACCATACAGTTGAATGTGGTTGTTGCTGCAGGCACGTATCTCCATGAGGCAACACTGGAGGCTACAAATAGAGCTGACGCAAAAAGAAGATTATATTTTTTTATCCAAATGAAAATAACCCAATTTTAAACTGAGATAATATATCAATGATCCAATCAGTGTCTGGTGAAATATGTTTTGTGATGTTTTACCCACAGTGTGTTTTACTGGCAGTTTTAAGTGATAGACCGAAAGAAAGTAGCACTTAAAAGTGCAGTGGAAGGAAAATAACAGCTGGTTTTCAATATTTTTTCCAAATAAAACTGAAAAGTGTGGTGCGCATTTCCATTCATCTCTCCTAACTAAATACTTTGTAGAAACCATGTTTTGCTTCAGCAACAGCTGCAAGTGTTTTATTTTATGTCTGTATTAACTTAGCTCAAGTAACATGTACATCAATTTCTATTTCTTTCCACAGATTCTTAATTAGATTTAGGTCTGAGACTTTCAAGGAACCGTTTTACAACATGAAAATACTTAAATCTAAACCTTTTTATTGCAGCTCTGACTAATGTTTAGGACTGGTGTCCTGCAGGAAGGTGAACCACATTTCCAAGTCTTTTTGGCTTCTGACAGTTTATTTTTTCCCCCAAGCTTGTCTTGCATGTTCACCTCCATCCATCATCTCGCATATTTTGACCAGCTTCTCTGTCCCTTCTGAAGAAAAGCATCACCACGGCATGATGTTGCCACCATCATATTTCACCACAGAAGTGGCATGTGTAGAGTTTTTTTTGTTGTTGTTGTTTTCAACCACACATAACATTTTGTGTGGGCTTTGTTCTCATCTGACCAAAGCCACTTCTTTCTTTGTTGTGACTTCTGCATGACGTTTGGCAATATGCAAAAAGTCATATTGTTCTTTTAGTGATGACTTCTGCCTTGTCCCTTTTCCATAATGTCCACATTTGTGCAGCCCACAATTCCTGTATACAGAATATCCTACCTAATTATATTAATGTTTGTTTTGTTGTTGAAATTCCAGTATAAAACCTCAGAGATTGTGGTTTTAATGTGACTAATATTCTAAAGTTTGAGAAATATAAAAATATTAGTATTCTGTCATGATGGGAAATTTTCCAAGGCATCATAAGGAAACACCTGAGAGAAAGAGAGGCAACAAGAGTCAATTACTAGAAGTACTTCTAGGGGAAAATGACAATGACTGAACTAGACGCGGCGGATGCTCACACAAAGACCTCTAATGACAAACTGGCAACAAAGAAACTGTAGTAAAATAAAGACTCCTTTAAATAACAAATCAAACTTGGGTGTGTGATCTGGTGTGAATACAAACAGTAGGTGCAGAATGCAAAATTGTTCAGGAAGTTGAGTCGGTACTAGCTGAACATAAAACTGAAACAAGAACTCGAAGGTGTCACAGTTCTGGGAAGTTTGGGTTTTATTCATGTTTGTGTCTTGATTATTTCCGCATTATCTTTGGCAATTGTGCTGCGTTTAAGTGGTACTCGGAACTCCAAAACTCCAACTTACCAGTTGGAAAAAACAACTGAATCGTCCTTCAAAGTCGTATTTCCCACTGGGAGTCTGGGAGCAACTCCAACTTCCCACAATTACAGCTCATAAGGCTGACTTTGTGTTTCAGTTTGACCACTCTTGTGAAAACATGATTATTTTACAAGACAAACGCCTAAGAGTGCTTCTAAAATTAATGTTACATGTAGCGCCGTCAACCGTAAACTAACCAAATTAAAAGTGGTGTTTGCTCATGGAAAATAAACCTTAAAATGATATTTGTGAGAGGTAATGCGAATACTGTATAAGGCTTGAAATCCAGATTTTTTTATGGTTTTTTTGTATTAAAACACCTTGGTGGTTATGTCAAACACAGCTCTGAGTTCTAACTGGACCGCCGCATTATCTCATCTGTGTCTTCCCTTCTCCATAATTACTTCCAGCTGTTGTTTCAGGCATTTAGGTGAATAAATGTCTCACCTGTGTCATGATTCTTACACCAACCTCTGTTTCTAATCATGTGTGTTCCAAGGTCTCTGTTTTTGGACTTCTTCATCACTGCTTCATCCCTCCAAATGATCAAATCATGACCAAGAAACTAATTACATTAGTTCCAATCTGTCTCCTTTACTAGACCACATTTTATAAACTCTAAAATGGAATAAATATAATAACCTGTCATTTATATACAGCATCCAATATTATTTGTACTCCTGTGAGTATATGTGCAGCACCCTTAAAATAAATGACAGTTTCTTATTTTCCTTACTGTTGTCCACTCTGCGGTAACAGCATGATGATTAACCTCCTGCTAAATCCCCACTCAGGACAGTTTCACTTGTTGTGAACCTTTGAATTATTGCTCTGATGGTGGATATGGGAGCGTTTAGATTGACCCCTATAAATACTGGACATTCACTATCCAAATACAGTGTGCTTTAAACCTTCTTTTAATGGCGACTTAAGGTTGGTCTGTCCTTGACTTTATTTAGGACAGGAAATCATGTCCACTAAAATTAAACTGTCCAAATACAGCCTAAACAAAAACATTGCAAGTCAAGCTTGGTGGCTCATTTGATCAACCACAGCCATCTCGTTTAGAGACCAATACATTTCATTAAGTAAATGGCCTTTCACAGTTTTGTTGGGAAACAAAATATCTGGAAAAACAAATTGATTAATGAATGAATAGGCAGTTTAATCAATGTCAAAAAGTAAAAAGCTAGTACTCAGCATTTCTCCAGCTGATTATTATTCTAGCAATCTAACACTGCTGAAAAAAAAAAAAAACATTTAATTTGTGGCTTTTTTATATACTTAATGCTAATAGATGGGATATTTCTTCATTGAATCAAAAATATAGAGCTGATTTAATTGTGTGAGTCTATTAGTAAAATGTGCTATGAAAAGTTGGTTTCTTATACGTTTGTGAAAAACGGTTTAAACCTTCTTAAAAAAAAATAAAATAAATAAATTTGATAAACATATTATGGAAAATGAAATAAGATATGACACTCAAAAGGACAATATTGTTTTACCCCTGATCTGGCGGGTTCCCATCCATGGGACAAATCTAGTTTGTTTGAATACTCTGCCTTTTTCGCCGCCTGTTAAAGGGTTAAATATTCTTAGATTAGGATCTTTAGATGGGAAGAAACTGAAGCTTGTTTAACCAGCTTCAAATACTCAATATACAAATACAGTGTGCTTTAATCGCCAGTTTTTTCCACGAAATGTACTAAAGCAAATAACTTTTGAAAGGGAAAAGTTCTCCATTGTTTTTTTTTTTATCTTTCAGCTGCTGCCTGAAAGGTTTTCTACTGCGTATATGTCACTTAATCTGACAGTTTGTTTGCAGCATAGTTGAGTTGTTCTCAGGCGAACACAGTTTCATTATTTATTGCAGTGTTGTTAATGTAAAGCTGTTTAAGTCCTGTTACACTTTGCAGACCCTGCAGCCTCCTGGGCTGGGAACAGCGCCCTGCGGGTCTGCTGCTGAAGGACCCAAAGGTCCTCTGGGGGGAGGATAGTCAGTCCAGGAGGAGAGATAAAAAAAGAAATTTGTTTTAACAAAGACTCTTGGTAATTTTTTTCCCCCACACAGCTGCTTGGCTCTCTCAAAATATAGATACCCATAAATTAATTACAATGTTTTATCTTTATTATATTTTATAGATGTATATCCCATGTAAATATGTCCAGATATTATCAGTGTCTCTGATAAGGCAGTGTCAGAGTCTGTGAGGTTTAATTGTTTTTCTTGGAAAGACACGGCCCGCTAAATTGGAGATGTTTGTTTTGCAGATCTCAGCTTCCTGCTCTCTTAAGCAGGGTAAACATTAGCGTCTGTGATCTCAGACTCTGTGCATTTTTCTACTGTCCCAATCTGCTCAGATTTTTTCTTTCCCATAAAGATTATTCCATTTGTCTGCATGGTTCCTCACTTCGCTCTTTTTTCCACAGTCTGGTGGAGGGTGCAGTACTCCTTTAGTTGTTTCATTTGCTTGTCATGCTCCGTCATTGGTCGTTCCATGCATTTGATGGTACGCTTCACTTTGCTTTGTTTTGGTCTTCGTGTTTCTCCGGTCCTCTGATTGTGAGTCAAGATCTCTACTGGTGCGTTTTGTTATATGAAGAAGTTTTGAGTTTCATCACTGTTGGTCTTCCACTCATTGTGGCGTCCTTGTTGTCTGTAAGTCTTTGGTTTGTGGTTTTGACAGTGCGCTGTGTCAGGGATGCATCACACCCACACAGGGCCAAGAAAATTCCCAGTGCCGGAAGTCAGATCCCTCCAGCTGCAGCCTGTGAGGAGTTTGCTTTTGCTTTTGTTATGGATTGCATTGCCTCCCCCAACCCCACAACCCCCACTTCTTCCAAGTGCAAGCATTCCCCTCTTGGGATGCACTAATTCACACAATTGGCTGCAAATGCTCTTTGGACAAAGGTTCCCACCTTATCGAGCTCCTCTTTATCACTGCCAGATGTGTAAGTAAAACATTGCAGCCTCACTATATATGTGTCAAATCCCAGGAGCAGGTTTAGCTGCATCCTGAGGCAGAGCGTGGGCCCTGGGCCTCCCGCTGAGGCCGACATCAGCGATCTTTTCTCGTTAGCTGGTGACACTTTGAGTGTAGAGAGTTTGTTTACGATAAACCGCCAAATTCCCAGCATCTGTGGGAAAATTCATGTGAAGGAATAGAAGTGTATCCCTTCTGGTGATTGCTGTGCCATCGCTGGAGTAAACACAGTTTGTTTTTCCTCTGACCTCCAAGATTACATCGGGATCGTGGTGGCCCAATCCAAAGACCTAAATGACAACAATAAACATCTGGCTGGGGACATGTTTTGCAGATGCTTTACGAGAGCTCATATTAAGATGATTTGGCGTGACCCGGCTTTATTTGTGGACGCTGTGGACATTCCTTACTGTAAATGACTCTGCTTTTGTGGCTCAGTCAGAAAGCATCCTTGAGGTTAAGAGATCAAACAGCTTTCAAGCATTTTTTTATAGAAGTCATTTCATGCTGCTTGACTTCTGTGCAGATTTCCCTCTGTTTGTGTCATTAAGCTCCAAAATCTTTTAAGATTGCTTCTCCGACTGGTTCTTTGAAAGACTACAAAAGTCTGCACATTTAGGCTAAATATGGATTTAACAGGCTAAAGTATGAATTTATCTGGAACATGTTCACATTTTCTCATGTGGTATTAATTTTATTAATGCAATGTTATGCAAAGTTGTGCAATGATTGTGATGCATGTTTTTTAAATGACAAAACATCCCGTCCGTAGTGTGATACAAGCTTCCACTATGTGGAAAAGAAAGCTAAAAGTACACATCACCCTGAACGCACCATCCCCATGGTGGAAAATGGTTGGGGTGTCATGCTGTGGAATGTGATTCTTCACTCGGAACAAGAAAGCTGGTCAGAGTTGATGGGAAAATTGCTGGAGATAAAATAATATAAATCCTCAGACAATGCACTGTAAAAGGGCTCCAAAAAGGCTTTAACCTTTGACCTTCCAGAAGAATAACACCCCTGATCAAACAACCAGAGCTGCTTCGAACTGATTTAGGGAAAACCATGTTGAAGGAAAAACGTCCTTCTATTATTAGGATCCTGGTGAAATATCCTGGTGAAATCCTGGTCTGATATAATAAATTGAAAAATGTTCAAACCTGATCTTGGCTGAGTCTGTTTATATCTCTTTTAGATTTATTGCAGAAGGTTTGATGACTTCTGATCCAGGTCAAATCATGTTCGTGTGTCAGAATGGCCCAGTCAAAGTTCAGACATAAATCATGAATCTGTGGCAAAACATTCATAATCAGAATTATGTGGTGCTTTGTGTTGCTCATGAAATCACATCATAAAGTAATTTTTGAAAATGTTGTTTATTGCATGTGACAAAATTAGAAAAGCCAACACTTTTCCAAGGAGCATGAACTCTAAAACTCTGACCATAACCGTTTTGCTTATTTTGTCAAACTGTTACCAATTAAAATATGATTTGTTAGCTCTGACCATGCCAAGTAACACATGCCTTTGGCGTCGCTTGGCTGTTGTCGTTCAAAGCTCTTGTCACTGACAGTGAGGTTAGGGGCTTTATTTTGAGCGCTGACGAATAGCTTCCTCACGGCACGGACCCTTGCAGCTTGCTGCTGCTGGGCCCCCTGGGACAAAGCGACCCCTCCACTCTTGCCGTCATCACCAGCAGGGTCCCATGTGGATCGGCGGTCCTGGGAAAGTTTTAGATTAAAGCTGTGGGAACGTGAACTGTACACAGACATCAGTGACAAAAACAGAAAAAGGAGGGAAGGTCTCTGTGTGTGTGTTTGGTGTAAGAGTACATCCATGTTGTAATCTACTGTATGTCCAGATGTTGAGTATTTTTTGGTGCCAATGAGAATCTAGAAGTTTGTATGTTTCTGCTCATTATCCATCCGCCTTTCCTTCACCTCATTTTATTAGAACCAGGAGGCGGGGGAGGAAATGGACCAGCCGTGTTTTTTGGAACTGCTCAAGAGCTTTGAGCTTTCTGCTTTGGGAACGGAAGTGCCAGAGGCTGTTAATTTAGGGAGACGAACTTGTATCTGGTTTGAGTAACAGGCTGACTTCAGGCTTATTTATGTGTACCAAACTGTTATGGAGATTTCAGCTGTTTTATACCTGAAAACATATCTATGTGAACCCCTGGAACACCGATCAGTTAGACAGCTGAGAAAATGTCAAAACATGCTGTTTTTACATAACGAATAAAAATAGCACAAAGTCTTAAAATAGAGGTTGTAAGTTTGTGCAACTTAAGCAATAAATAAATAACAATTTAAACATTTCACAATTTCTTTTCCCTCTTTCTCTTCCTCCTCCACCAACGCTCTTCCCAAGGCTCACTCTTCCGCCCCCTTTTTGTTTCCCACCCTCTTGCGTACAGGCCTGTGATCCATCCTTAACTGTTTCCAGACGTGTGCGTGCAGCCGGCCTTAACCCCCCCCCTTTCAAACATAACAACAAAACACCCCTCCACACCCTCACTCGCCTTATCCTCTGGCCTTCTCAGCTGTGTGAAGTTACAAGGTCTTTAGCACTAACAAGTCATTTCAGTTCATCTGGGATGTTGCATTTGCACCAGTGTACAACATGATATTCCCAAGCCAATTCGCTTCAGTCAGATGCATATATGAATGCCTTCATTTTCACTTTGGTTTACACCAAAACCAATTAAAGGCTCAGCATGACCCCAGAAAAACTTGGACATGGCATTGTTGCCAGTTAGCCTGCTGCAGATATGCACACACTGACCGGCTTGTGAGGGTGCAGAATGTTGGCGAACAAAAGGAGACGCACATTGTCGCTCTGTCCTGGTGCAGCGAGGCGTCAAATACCTCCAGACTAGCTCAGGAGCCAAGAAAGAAAACAGCTTCATGATGGATCACATACTTTGTTTTATTTCGCCTTTAAGCTTTACAAGAGAAACAGAGTGTTCTCACACACATTTTGTCACTTAATTTGAGCTAGAGCAGCAAATGTCAAGCCGCCATGATTTAAAAGTTGTTTTGTCGCGCTTGTGAATCTGTGTGTGATCATTGATGCAATAAAAACTTGGGCTTTTTTCTGTTACTTTCCTCAATTTGATGGATATTTGTTAAATATGCTGATTGCTCTTATGAAAACCATCAGCAACCTTAGATAAATCATGTTCTTTTTATTATTCAAGAATTAAGTGTAACATTTGATGCAGCCTTGGTGATTTCTCGTCAGAGAAATATAAAATCTTCCTTGGAGTTGCCCAGCTTTACTCTTTTACTTTGTACTCGTGTAGCACATTATTAAATCCAGAGGATCCCAAAACATTTCACACTGCAATCAGTCAATCAGCAATTCTGGAACATGTGCAATAACATAATATAAATACACAAAAGCTTTTGGGGCACAATGACTGTAAACATATCAGGTGAACAGTTTGGACATCTAGAACATCTAGAGCTTTTTCCACATTTTGTTCTCCTGTGATCAACAAACAGAAGAACAACAATTTTTTAAACAAAACTAACATTTTACTATTACAAGCAAGAGTTGGAAAGAGATGCAGTGATGGAAAAAAAGTGAATGAGATTGCTGGGTAAAGACTTCGATAATTAGTCTGAGGGTTGTAAAGGAATCGCATTTAACCCTAAAAATTTCACCTTAAAAAGCTGTCAAAAACATTTACCCCATCTAAGTTACATGGCATCACTAAATTCAGCTTTTAATGCCAACAAATGCAGAAAAATCTGATCCAGGCTTTGTCTCAAGTCACCTTGTAAACGATAAATGGTAATGGTTTCTTTACAACTCTCTCTCCCTATGTATTTATATTAAAAGTACATTGTTGGAAGATTTCCGCTTTTTCAAAGCTGAGTAGTTAGGCTGCTTGACCAAACCAAAAAGAGAAGGCATATAAGTCCTTCATACTCATACTTAGTATCAATTAACAATCAACAATATGCCAAAGCTTATGAACTTTACATTTATTCAAATTGTTCCATTAATTACTTCAAAAGTTTTTTTTTACTAAGAGTATTTTTGACTTATATTTTGTTAATTTTGGGCTTCATTTTTGCACATTTTAACACCATGTACATTTATAGTTTTTCTTGTGCACGACACTTTGAGCGACATGAATCATACAGACTCACTTTATGATTGCACCATCTCTCTTTTTTGCAGAATAGTGGGGTCACAAGGCAGCCGCAATGAGGAGGCTGATAGCGTCTGTGCTCCACCTGATGGTCGCTTTGACAGGTTCGTGTTCAGTTTCTCTTGACAAACAAGAAGTGAAAATGCATACGAAGATCCTTCAGATGTTTTTGTTTCCAGAAATGAAAAATGGGATGTGAAAAACAGAAAATACTTATTGGAACTCTTTATAAAATGTGCAAATATGCATTATTTATTCCAGCAACATAATCTTTAACTAAAATGTTGAAAAATTAGATCCTAGAGAGTCTGATCAGATTACAAAGCAAAGCATTAACTTATACAATGTATTCAGCTACACTTACTTTAAGGAAATCATTCGGTGTGCCAAAAAGTAGGGTGATATTTGTTTATTAATCTATGACCTTTCCCCCCAATTAATAAAGAACTGATAACACTTCAGTTCTTCATGCGAAAGATAAATGATGCTTCTTTCACTTTGTATCCATGGGTCTCTGACACGTCGTCGTCTTCATCCTCCCTCTCAACTGCTCCAGACCACTGACATCCTTCAACAGCCATAGATAGGACAGGATCTGACTTACATTGTTGATTTAACCTCTGAACTTCTTCTGCCGTCTCTTTGACTCCCCCCTCTTACATACTGACCTCATGTCTTGTTGTGCAAACTGCAGCTTTGGTGCATTTCTGCCAAGAAGTACACAGCCTGGAGATCATCCCTGATGACAAAGAGTTTGTCCTGGCTCAAGGCTCGTCTCTCACCCTAATCTGCTCCGGCTCCAGCCAGGCAAACTGGGCGCTTAAGAGGGACGATTCAACCCAATACCTGAATCAGCTAGATGAGGATATGAAATCAAGATACAAATTCATTGAACTTGATGCCACGTCTGTTGCTCTGAACCTAACAAATGTGAGTTGGATGCATACTGGTGTGTATCAGTGCATTGATGATACCTCCGGCGAGATAAAGGAAGTGGCAGTTTTTGTCCCAGGTAGGGTACGCCTCATTTCCCTTGAGTATGACCTCCTGCACTAACTCTGACTGTCAACTTACAAGTCACCTCTTTCTTCAGATCCTGAAGTTTGGTTTGTAAAGAGCACCCACGGCATGGTGACGAAGATCAGTGACGAAAGCATCATCCCCTGTGTGGCCACCAACCCAAACATCTCTGTCATCCTGTATGAGTGTGACACCAAAATGCCCGTCAAAGGGCATTATGTACCGAGTGAGGGGTACAGGGCGCAGCTGGAGGACAGAACATACGTGTGCCGTGGAGAGCTGAATGGGGAGGTCAAAGAGTCTCAGGAGTTTAACGTCATCAGCATTACAGGTTGGAGTGCAGCTCAAAGCGACACCCACTAACACTTGCTTTTTATTCAGTTCAAATCAAAAACTAAATCATTGAACTTAATGCAGAAGCAATGCGTTTTGCGTGTATTCGGTATGTTTTTTTGGGGGGGGGGTAAAATTCTCTGTGGACAGTTTTGCAAATAATTGATTGAAGATCATACTAACCTTACAGCTGTTTTAATAATAATAAAAAGAGCCTCTCATTAATTATGCAGATTAATAGATCAGCTCTTGAAGGTCAGTGTGTACATTTTTTTTTTTTTAAAGATTTTCAGAAACTAAACAGGAGCAGCCATAGATCAAGCATTGCCATAAATCATTAGATGAGAATATTGTGTTTAGATGTTCATTTGATCTGTTTTCATTTCTAATTATTACAATTTCTTCACCAAATAATTTATTTGGTGATGGCAAATGGAACCAATTTGCCATCATGCCTACTCTGCACCTCTCTTTCCATCCCAGTGGCCGAAGACATCAACCCTTACATCAACAGTTCAAAGACGGTCCTGAAGCAGGGCGAGCCGCTGACTATAAACTGCACGGTGCACGGAGTGGAGCTGGTGTTTTTTTCTTGGGTTATTCCACACAAAGCGGTGAGTAGGAGTGGAGCAGAACAAGCGCTTTTGTTCAAATCCCCCTTTGCGACTTCTCTCCGGCGTCATAACTGAGCCCAAATGGAAACAAGATGTAGCGACACGCCTCAGTTTGGATTCTGTGGTAATATTGCTTGAAAAACATCCAATGTGTACATAACCAAATGATCATTTCTTCACACATTTTGTTGCATGTTGGGAAGCTCTACAGAGTTTTCAGTATTTGTTTCAGCTTTACCTCGTAAACCATTGTGGTGATTGTCTCATGCAGATGTGTGTTGTACAAGTCACCACCAACAGATTGTTTTTTGCTGAAAGAACATATTTCAATCACATTTCTTTTTTGAAATGCTTTTGCTGATTGTATTTGGACTTGAAAGTTAGATTCTCCAAGTTCCCAGTCAGAATGACAACAAATACCATTACTGAATTCAGAATTCCTTAAAAACCTAAAGATGCTTATTGAGCCTCAGGTTTAATGTCCAAAATGACTGCTGTGCATATGAAACAAAGTGAAAGTTGCAGCAACAAACAGTTTACTAGCTTTTATGTTTCCATTACAGAACAGCATTGCTCAAAAGGCATTAGATGAGCGGAAATGAGAATGAAATAACCTTGTTTTGTTTTGTTCCTCCCTTTTAAAGGTTATTACGGTTAAACCACAAACGTATTTCTTCCCGAAGATGCACTCCTGCCTGACCTTCCCTCGCACTACGGTGGAGAACAGCGGGAACTACGTGTGCCACGTCCAAGAAATGGTCGAGGGCATCACGGCTTCCTCAGGCGTCAACATCACCGTGCTCGGTTAGAAACACACACAAAATTCAAACAAACTGATGCCGAATGGATTATTATTGTGCCTCACTCGCCACAAAAGGAATAGTTGTTATTATCAACACTGGGAGGTAAAGAATAGAGACGACCTGTGTCTGAAAGAAGCAAAGAGCGTTTTTATTTATTTTTATGGATTGGATCTGAAATAAACTTTTTGACAAAGTGGGAGATCCTGGAGTGATACCTTAAAACCCCACCTGCAAACCAAAGCACACGCCAGCTTTATATAAACTGGAGGTGGAAGCGTATTTAACTAGGCACATAAAGTCACCTACTTACAACAGCAGGTCGAAAGCCAGTAAAAACAATGTTTCTCATACTGCACAATTTATTCTAGACTTTGTCTCTTGACCATCACTGCATACACTTTGGGTCTATGAATGCTTACTCGCTCTGCAGTGAGGCATAGAGTGTGTACAAAAGCTTTAAATAGCTTGAACCTTCAGGTTCAATGGAAACAGAGGAGCAGGACATATTTTAGTTTTAACTGGACACATTAATGGAAACGAAATCCGTGTCCTGACAGCAGGAGTTAGCAACGGACATCGATATTACCAGCTACTGTTTTTAGTGAAGAAACACAAACAGACCCAAATAGAAATAGACCCAAGTTAAAAAAGCGAATTTGTTATTTTCATAACTTATGATTTTATTGCTCTGTAGGGATGAAAGACACCTCATAAGGAAGTATGTTGCTATTCCTTTAGAGTTTTTCTGGTATGTAACACATTTAGGTGTCTCTGGCCAGAAACACATATCCTTCAGCAGTACTTCAAGCCAAAAAATCCAAGCAGAGCCAAAGGACTCAGCTGGTATTAAATTATATTCCCCTTGACTTTGAGGAATACTAAAAACAGAATGTTGTCCATTAAGACTCCTAATGAATATTTTCAAACTAGCTCATGAAAAGTATGTATGTCCTATTGGGAATGAAAGTCCCTATTGTTAAAAAAAAACAAAACAATAGGGACACAAATATATGGAATATTAATAAAATACATTGCCGTTTCCAGTTGTAACATGACAAATATGCCCAAACCGTATGAATGGCATAAATTATGAGTAATTTAAAAGACAGACTGGCTTTAAAATCTGATTATTTTCCCATTTGTTCTGCCAACCAGAAAGGTTTGCACTGTTGTTATTTAAATGTTTTGTCAGCAATACCTGTGAAGTACTTTCAACTTCTTTACACTTTGAGAGCCACTGACGCACACAAAGGACCAATATTAGCATGCAGAACTTTGCAAATGTCTGACGGCTATAATAGATTAAAGTGATTTCTGCAGAATGATTCTGTTATTTAAGTTGTCATTCTGTAGATCATTCACCCGCCGACCTGTTTTTCTATCAGAGCACGGTTTTGTGGCGGTGAAACCTGCTCAGCGGCAAAACATTTCAGCCAAGCTTCAGCAGAACGTGGAGCTGAGAGTGGACATTGAGGCCTACCCTCCCCCTCAGGTTCGATGGACTAAAGACGGGACCACCATCAAGGGAGACAAAGCTATCACCGTCAGACAGGATCATGAAATAAGGTAGAACATCCATACTGAGCTTGCAGCTGTGCCATGTTCCTAGAAACACATATGCAACAAAGCTGCAATATGAGGTGTTCAATATCCTGTTTGATTTAAGCAATCCACACATCTAGCTCCTGTCAGTCAGCACACAGTGAGACCTCCTCAGAGAGAAATATAATACTCTCCAGAGGGAAGAACTTCATCTGTCAACACATAGGAACCATAAACACCAAATACCTGTCACAACTCCCTAATGCCTTTCAGACAAATGGCCCTCAAGGAGCTGTGCTTTTCCCATTTTGCACACTTTCAAATGAAGAATTAAGCTCAGTAATGTGTAAATCATAAACTGCATTAAAGGATACAAAACAACAATATTTTTCTCCTCTCAATAATTTACTTGGACAAATCTTTATTGGCAATGAACAAACCTTTGCAGTTGTCCAAGTCTTTGCGGTTGACAGGACTTCTTGCTGTCATCCTAATCATTTGCGTCCTCCATGGATTCTCTGTCAGATTTAAGTCAGGATTCGTTGATTACGCCAAAATATAAATATTATTTTCAAAATACAATAATCTTTTGTATTTATCCATCCCATCCATTTTCCGTCACCCTTCTCCCTAACGGGGTCGGGAGTTGCTGGTGCCTATCTCCAGCTGCGTTCCGGGCGAGAGGCGGGGTTCACCCTGGACAGGTCGCCAGTCTGTCGCAGTCTTTTGTATTTATACAAAATATTATCCAAGATAGCCTCCAAATTATCTTGGAGGCTGACATGACAATATCTCTCATACCTGCTATTCACTTTCAGTGCTATTAGTTCACCAGTGATGTGCTTTAAAATCCTCCATGTTCTTTTCGTGCTTGTTTTGCCTCAGGTATGTGACCATTCTCACACTGGTGAGGGTGAGGACAGAGCAGAATGGCCTCTACACGGTCATCATTTCCAATGGAGACGACAAAAGGGAAGTTCTCTTTGACCTGGAAGTCCAAGGTGTGAAGATGCATTGTTTTTTTTGTTTTTTTTTTTTGTTGTTTTTTTTTTGTTTGTTTTTTTCTCACAAGTAAAACCAACTATTTAAAAAGTGTTTCAAAATAAGTCTTGCTGGTGTCATAATGTCTGCTTCAATCTTTTACGTGCAGTTCCTGCTCAGATTAAAGACCTGACCGACCACCATCCCCCAGGGAGGAGTGAGGCGGCGACCTGCGTGGCTGAAGGGTTTCCAGCCCCGATCATACGGTGGTACAGCTGTGACAGCATGCTCAAGTGAGTCACCGCACCTGTAATGGCACGGGACAAACACTAGAGGGCCGACCTCGCGCGGATCACTTCATCCGTTCATCTGTTTTTGGCGTCAGCGCTTTGTTGACGCGGCTCGCGTGACTTCCGTGCGGTCCTTGCTTTCAGGTGCAGCAACAGGACGGCGGCATGGCAGCAGCTGAAGCCGCAACCGGAGGTGGTGAGCATCCAAACCAACGTCAGCGACAACCTGGCGCGCAAGGTCAGCGAGGTGAGGAGCCAGCTGACCTTCCACAAGCCTCAGCAGGTCACAGTTCGCTGCGAGGCCGACAACCAGGCCGGGCTCCCCAGCACGAGGGACATCAAACTGGTGTCCAGCAGTAGGTGTCCCTGGGAAATGTTATTTATTTATTTATTTATTTTCATCGAAATGGCCCTCTTGTTAAAAGTTACCACATTTTCTGCCCTGTCTCAATGTTTCTTTTCTATTGCAGCCTGGTTCTCCCAGGTGGCAGTGTTGGCTGCTGTTCTGGCCTTAGTGGTCATCGTCATCTTGTCCATAATCATCCTCATCGCTGTCTGGAGGAAGGTACGACACGCATGAACCCGCTTATCCCACTCCAGTTATTCCGAGCACACGGCGTGCAAAGAGAATATAGTCAAGGTCATTAAAGATATGTGAGATGTTCCCTCCATCTTTGGCGTTTCTCTCAGAAACCTCGCTATGAAATCAGATGGAAGGTGATAGAGTCTGTGAGCCAGGATGGACATGAGTACATTTATGTGGACCCCATCCATCTGCCCTATGACCTGGCGTGGGAGATGCCCAGAGAAAACCTGGTGCTGGGTGAGTTTTGCCTGCAGCGGTACATCTGCTGAAACACTGACAATGAATGGATGAATGAATTTTAATAAATCATTAGACAGGACGGTACATTTCACCTAAAAGCCCAAACTGGTTGAATTTCAGCCGTGTATATAGATATAAGTTAAGGTAATACAAGGCATTATAACTCCCAAGTGTCACAACATGAAAGTGAAACTAAGTGTAAATGACTGGAGGCATCATTTGCACTTGGTGCCTTTTGAGACCTAAATGAGCTATTAAATGACTTTGTAAAGTAAACATGCTTGTTTATTTTAAGGTTTCGGGCCTCAGTAGCTTTCTTTATGCATTTTCTTAGCCAGAAAAACACTTGTGATATAAAGACCTAGTGCCTAGATTCTCCAAAATTAGTATGTCTTCAGAAAATAGTGGAGGGATTTTCTAAAATTGATTTTTTTTTTTTAAAATCATTAAAACAACAAAAACAAAAGACTGATTGGTTTTTTTATGTTATGTATTCCTTTGTGCTTTTCAGACCCATTTCTCCGTTTCTAATGTAAAAAATAATCCAAATTATTATTTAAGATTGGATTAGATCCAAGTGACGACAGCAAAAATGTAAAAACGCCTTTTAAAGTAATAAGTATGAACACCTACAGACAGTCATAGATAATTTATTTTATAATTTAACTATTTTATCAGAAACATCAATATAATCTAATGAAAGTGTAATACTCCTTCCCAATTGTATTGTTGATAGGTTAACTAAAAGGGTTTTTAACAGATTTTTTTGTTTGAAAAATTTGTTGTACTTATGTTTCCATCTTGTGTGGCTGCAAAAAAAAAAAAAAAGGCCATTTCCTTTTCTTGGTCTAAACAGACTGCTGTTATTCTTCCTGTAGCTCAAAGGAAAACAGACAGCTTAAACTGGAGGTGTCCCTCCAAGGCTTTAGTTATGTTGGTGGTTTGGGTTGTCTGCACGCAATCAGCTTCAGCATACATAATGAAGCTTTTGAAACCTGTCTCACTGGCTTCAGTCCATCTTCACCCCTAAGCTGCTTTTTTTTTAAGTTTTCTTGTCGGATACCTTCTGTAGACATTAAAAACCGCGCTGCTTAGCCGAAAATATCAGATCCCTTCTCAGTTAGACATCCACTTACGATGAAAAGTCCTTAATCCATCAAAAACACTTTAAAATTCAATTTCCTTTAAAAATGATATGCTGAGATTATAATGAAGTGTTTTTGGGAGGGTTTTTTTTTGCCTTTTGGTCTGATGTGTGCTCCATTCACTCTGCGTCCCACTGAGCCCGTCTTTGTGTTTCAGGTCGCACGCTTGGATCAGGAGCATTTGGCAGGGTGGTCGAGGCAACTGCCTACGGTCTCACGCATTCCCACTCCAGCACAAAGGTGGCAGTGAAAATGCTGAAATGTAAGACGCACAAAGTAAAAAAAAAAAAAAAGAGAGAGAAAAGAAAAGAAAAAGAAAAAACAGTGCAGAACCATGTGCGTAGTTTGTGAGAGCGACAACAGGAGACCCCTGTGTGGCTGTCAGATAATGTGACACCAGCTCCATGTTCCTGTGAGCTCAGAGAGATCCGTGGGGCCTGCTGAGCTTTAGTTTTGGTGCCAGCCTCATTTAGGTTTTAGCTCGCAGGTTTTTGAGGCTGTTTGGCAAAAACATGGCGACTCCTGCTCTCTCTATGCCAGGTTCTCATATCTCACACTGTTCCACTTTTAAACATATTTTTGCTCCTGTTTCCTGTCTGCTCTCATTCAGCCACAGCCAGGAGGAGTGAGACACAGGCCCTGATGTCTGAGCTGAAGATCATGAGTCACCTGGGACCTCACCTCAACATTGTTAATCTGCTCGGAGCCTGCACCAAACATGGTGATCTTTACTGTGACAGCTGGTCAAATAAAATTATATGACACTGACTGTTTTGTAAAGGCTCTGTAGGTGTTTGATTATTCTTATTTGTAGAAAAATGTGAAAACGATCATCATTTTAGTTCTGCTCAAATGAGTTATGCTTTACTTTGTGTTGGTTCAAAAGATTTAAGATGTATGTATTTTTTTTTTTTTTACTAGAGAGCATTACAAGAGCCTTTCTTTTATTATGTAGAGCCTTTCCTGTATTATATCAACACCTCTTTCTTTCTGCTTCTGCCTCTCAGGCCCTCTCTACCTGGTAACAGAGTACTGTCGCTATGGTGACCTAGTGGACTACCTGCATAGGAACAAGCACACCTTCCTGCACCACTACGCTGAGAAGAACCAGGACAGTGGGTGCATCATCTCCAGAGGAAGTACCCCTCTCAGCCAGAGAAAAGGGTGAGAGGAGCAGAGAAAATGAATTCGGAGCTGCGCAGTCTCTTCTTTATTATCCATAAAATTCTGTCGTGGCAAGTGTTATAGCTCCAGATAGATCAGGGACACCCCCACTTATCCCGTGACTGCAGTTGTTACAGATGTCGCATGTGATGGGGTGGCTGCTAATTGTGTCACTTGACTGTCTCTCCCACCCCACCCCCCCGCACATAATTTTTCCTTCCAGTTATGTGTCCTTCGGAAGTGAGAGCGACGGAGGATACATGGACATGAGCAAAGATGAGCCCTCCTTCTACGTGCCTATGCAGGAACAGCTGGACACCATTAAATATGCAGACATCCAGCCGTCTCCATATGAATCCCCCTACCCGCAGAACCTCTACCAGGAACAAGGTGTGACTGCAGCCTGTCCCATAAATGATTTCATTAAAGCAACTCTGGAGAGTAGTGGAAAGAGTCTATTTTCCAGTAACACAAAAGCATGACAAATTCTGGATTATGAGCACAAAGCAAAAAAGAAAAATTTGATAAATGACTGTGACGGATATAAAGTGGAGTTATCCAATAACCATCGGTTGCTCGTCATAGTTGATAAATGTCTTTATACATCAGACAATGTGGTTTCATTTGGACGAAGCGCACAAAGATTTAAACAATATAAGAGCGTCACATCATACGATCGCAGCATCTCACTGGAGGTCAGCCATTATAAAGCCTGAAACGGATCATCTCCTTTGGTCTCCCATTGATTGTTTCTCCCTGTTCCCTCCGTAAGGTGGGGGCAGACTGGATCTGGTGATTGGCAACTCTCCCACCCTCACCTACGACGATCTCCTAGGCTTCAGTTACCAGGTTGCAAAGGGAATGGACTTCCTGGCCTCAAAGAATGTAGGGTGTTAAACATAATGCTTCAAATTAAATAAGGTCTGAAACTTGATGTACTGACAGGGAAGGTTTGATCGACTCCCTTTGATGTTTCCAACCACAGTGTGTCCATCGTGACCTGGCGGCCAGGAATGTATTGATCTGTGAAGGGAAGCTGGTGAAGATCTGTGACTTCGGCCTGGCCAGGGACATCATGCATGATTCCAACTACATCTCCAAAGGCAGCGTAAGAAGCAAATGAATCAGTTGCAGTAAATCTTATTGTTAAATATCAGTTTTTTACTGGCCAATTTTGTTTCATTCTTTGAAACATTTAGTGTTACAGGTTCATTTAACAAGAACTGACACAAAACATCCAATAGATTTTGCTGTTTCATGCTCTAAAACATACAGACGTTTATTTCTATCCATCATCTCTTTTATGTGTATGTAAAATATTTCTTAACTAACAAGACATTTATGCCCATCCTGTTTTCCACCACAAACCAAAATAAGATTTTACTGTACTGAAATGACATACAGTAAGCAGAAGAACTGTACAGTACTAAAGAAAAACTACAAGCAAAATCTTTTCTACCCCTGCTAATTTCATAATTTTTTAAAATGTTCTTTAATTTCTGAAAGCGCATTTGTGTGCTTTTTCTTTTTTCATTTAGACATTCCTGCCCCTGAAGTGGATGGCACCGGAAAGTATTTTCCACAATTTGTACACCACCCTGAGCGACGTTTGGTCATATGGCATTCTTCTTTGGGAAATTTTCACTCTGGGTCAGTACTGCATTACTCTGCACACTCAGAATGTGCAAAAGAGAAGAAAAAGATCTGTAACCATGTTTTTAGTTTTACCTGTCAGAGTTTTAGTCAGATCCAGAATTTTTCTGCTACATTAAACTGAGGCAAATGTCAAACGCTGCTTCCGACTATATGTATATAACTATCTGTCTGAAAACTCATAACAGATCAAAATCTTATTAGTCACAGTTAAGCGTTGAAATCAGCATTTCCTGGCTCAGGGTATTGTAGGTTTTGTTTAGTTAGTTTTTTTTTTTTTTTAAACAATCTTCCCATGAAGTTTTTAGGCCACCGTGAACATAAAGGAGACAGTTAGCTTGGTAAAAACATGCTCACAATCCGGCCTCTGTGAGTGCAAAAGAAAGATCCTCTGTGCTTCATGTTTCAATATGGCTGCACTTTTGTGATCTGTTTTTGCCAGACATCTGTTCGAGAAGTTTCATTTTGTTTTATAAAAATATGACCCATATTTTAATTCTTCAAATCTATCTAAATCTCTTTTTTTTTATTATCTTAAACTGTCCCTGCAGGAGGAACTCCTTACCCTGATTTGCCCATGAATGAAATCTTCTACAGTGCTTTGAAGAGAGGCTACAGGATGGCCAAGCCTGCTCACGCCTCTGATGAAGTGTGAGTTACTTTAACACTGTTCCTCCCAAAATTCCTCTTCTTCCTGACTGAAACTTTTTTTCATGTGGATTATGCTGCAGGTATGAAATCATGAAGAAGTGCTGGGATGAGAAATTTGAGAAGAGGCCCGAGTTCTCCGTCCTGGTGCACAGTGTGGGAAACATGCTGATGGACAGCTACAAAAAGGTACATAACTTGTACTGGATTTTACTTCTTAAACTGTAGAGCAGGGTTGGTCAAGTCCAGTCCTGGAGATCTACTGTCCTGCAACTTTTAGATGGATCCCTGCTGCTGCACACATGCATGAAACAAATGGCTTATATTAGATCTGTAAGAGCTACGAAATGCTGATGAGGGAGTTCAGCCATTTGATTCAGGTGTGCTAGTGAGTGGATGCATCCAAAAGTTGCAGGACGGAAGCTCTTGAGGGCTGGACTTGGGCACCCTGCTGTAAACACGACAACAGAACATATCATCAGATATTATCTGCAACCTAGTGGAGGGTAGCATTTAGTTCCATTGATCTGTTGCTAAGAGTTTTTCTTTTCTTGTCTCCAGTTCTTGTCAAGAACAAATACTTATGTGTCAGGAAATAGGTATTTGATCTCATTCTCATTTTTGGTCAGCTATAAACAAATACAAAGGCCCTCTTTTTATTGTAATGTGAAGAAAGAAAAATAACCACAAATACAAAGAAAATTGCTTTCTGCAAAGACCTATCTTTGTAGTTCAATGTGATGTCAGACTTGGAATTCTGTGAAGGTGATTTTAATTATGACTAGCCCACATACTCCTTATTTAGGCAGGCACAAGATGCATGTAAAGGAAATGAAGATCCAGTTTTCTGTAAAGAAAGTCGATGTTTATCTGCAAACTAATAAATCCTACGAAGGGAATTAACTTTACATACCAGAGAATTAAACCACGATGAACACCTAATCGGAAGAAAACAAGGTTAACTAAAGAGAAACAGTCATGGACTGTGGAGTCACTTTGAGTGATGGAATCAAATGGATCTTATAATGGAGATTGCATGAAGAACATGAGCCTCTTCCCATAACTTGTCAACACACTGTTTCAAAGAAAAGATGGACTCAAAATGACATTTCTGCTTTTTTTTTTTTTTTTATAGAAATAAAAAAAGACAGTTTCATAATTAGACCTTGTCCTGTAAAGCTGTTCTGTTAACAGTTAATGTGCTAATGTATATTTTTTTCACTAGTACCTCCAGACTGCAAAGCAGCATGACAGCATTCATAAACATATGGAAGAAATTCATAAAATAAAACTGAATGGCTGGAAAACATTAGTATGATTAAAAATCTTAATGTTGGTTGAATGTTGAAGCTCCAGGGTTTGCGTCTATATGCATAAAATAAATACATGAAAAATCTGAGGAGTATTTTTCTGGATGCAAAATAACCCAAAGTACTCAACTACTAAATGAAACATCCTTTTTCACGAGAAAAACATTTAAATTGTGATGAACGAGTAACTCTGCAAGAATTAAATCATTTCAAAAAGGCACTTGACATCCGATTGGTTTCCAAAACAGTCAATTAACTTCATGTATATCTGTGTTTATGTGTGTAAACACACTGCATCAACCTCCTATTCATGCTACCCTCCTCTGACTGACAATCTATTTTCAAACAGAGATACAACCAAGTGAATGAAAACTTCCTCAAGAGCGACCACCCTGCCGTGACTCGCACCAAACCCCGGCTCTCCTCTCCATTTCCAATTGCCAGCCCAGCCCTCAGCTCTCCCTCTCCAATCACTCAGTCCTTCCCGGGCCGTCACAGCCAGAGCCCGAGGCCTGGAGACGGCGGGCGAGAGGTGGACGCGCAGGAAGTCATCCCTTCATACAACGAGTACATCATTCCTCTCCCAGACTTGAAGCCTGACGAAGTTTTCACTGAAGTTCCGTCGGAAAACCCTGCAAAGTACGGACCCTCCTGCAAGAATCGAGCAGTAGAGAAATGACTGTGTGTTATGTTTTTCTACCACACACCCACTCATCCAGATGTTGAGTTCAGACGGTCGTATTACGTAGGTGGATTCAGAGATGTGTTTTTATGGCTTATACAAACACGGAGCCAAGCAACGGCTTTATATGACAAATTTTTAGCCACATGAATTTACAGTAGTTTGTAATTTCCCCTTTTTTAAATAGCTGTTTGTCATATTTCATTATGAATTTAAACAGGCAAACTTAAACTGAGATATTCAAACGAAGATGTAGGTCTGAATGTGTTGTCATTTTTTGATTATTTGAAATTTCTTTTGCTTATGAAAAAGCTCTCGAGGTTTAGTTCTGTGGTTTGGTTTTAAGTTGTTGGACCCCTCAGAAAAATAAAACAGAAAAATGATTGGTCAAGAGCCCCATTTATTTGAATGAATCCCAAATTGCTTTGATCTGGCAGAATAAAGTCAAAATTTAGATATGAAACATCCACATTATCTAAAAGACTCAGCATTATTATTATTATTATTATTATTAAAATTAACAAATATTTGTACTTGCTCCATAAGTAAAAATTATGTGCAAACACAACAAACATTTGCAATTAGAATTTGTGTTTACAGCATGTAATATACATATCTACTTCCTGTTTAAAAGAGGAAGTAAAAAGATCGACCAGAGACAAGTTTCTGTTCTTATTGAGCTAAGCTTAAATAACTGTATATTTCTGTAAAATTTAAATGAGTTTTTTTTCTACTCTCAGCTCTCTGGCTGTGGAGGAGGAGGCCGACTCCACATCTCAGGACACGGCAGAAACTCTGCCAGAGGAAGACCGGGTGGAGAACACGAGCGAGAGGGACGCGCTGCTGGGCTCCATGGGGACGCCTGAGGTAGAAGACAGTTTCCTGTAGCCCTGCGTGGGAAGTCTGAGGAAACCGAGCCCCTTTCTGTATACTGAGAAGAAACCCGACTAAAACCCTGATATGTAGCAAAAACTGAGACTGAGAAACATTCTCTGTAGTTTTACTGAGCTCTCAAAAACCTTCCTCCTTTGAGAGTTTTTGTTTTCTACCTAAAGTTACAAATAATGAAAATGGTACAATGTTTCTCACTCTTCTGGGAGCTTGCCAGGAGAAGAATAAGGTCATATTCCTACACTATCAATTTAACAAAAGTAGTGTTGGTGTTTACTGTAGATGCCAGTTCTGTCACACTTAGAAAGCTTTAGGCGGCTCAGATTGTGCTTTATTATCGTTGTAGCACTAACTGTTTGTCTTTTTGACTGTCTTATCTGAGAGTATGTGACTTTTTTTCTTTTTTTTTTTGAGAAGTGGGCTATATATATATATTTTAGCTTTCACAGAAAAAAGTAATGAGGACCAACCTAAAACAGAACATTGTCTCACAACAGTGATTAACACTAATTTGAAAAGATGATATAGACACTTTATTATTAATTTACACTTTTATTTTGAACTTTTTTTTTTTTGCATTGGGTACTATTAGCAACCTTATTCATGGTAATATGTTTATAAAGTTTCATTTCAAGAATCAGAGATGCAGAAACGTAAACATCTGATGTTTAAATTTTTTTTCCTTTTAGTGGTATTCAGTGTATTTTTGTGCCCGAGTCTTATAAACATCTGATGTTTTGTTTTTCATTGTTGTAGGCTTTTGTCATAGTTTTGTATCAGGTTGCACTTTACTTAGAGAAAATGAGGATATTTGCATTAAAGTTATGTGAATGTTAGAAAGCTACAACGTAGAGCCACTAGAGCATAAATCTGGGACTATTTGATTGATTCGAATCAAATCTAATATCTGTGAAAGCAGGGGAAACTCTCAAACAGCATGACACTGCCTTAGCACAAGATGGCACACATGAGTGCCTTTTTATTGACAGACTTTTTTTTTTTTTCCACAGTTGTTTCTATAAGGGTTGCTTTTATGTACTGTATGTAAATTCTTGTTAAAATGTCAAATTGATAAATCATTTCAGCATATTTTTTCACCTTTAATGTGAGAAATACTCTGGATGGATTATTTAACCAAAAAAAAAAAAAAACAAACAAGAAAATCCATTAATTGAAACAGATAAAAAGATTTTTAAAAAGTTGCAATAACCTGGTTGCACACATGGAAAATAAACTTCAGCACTCAGTCTCCATAGATCTATGATAGCTTTTAGCCACTTTCAGTGTTTGTCAAAATTAAGTATCGTCATAAGAGCACCATGCTCACTGTGAAACATGGCGGTGGCAGCATTATGTGCTGGGGTTATAACTTTTCACAGCCAACTAATCTTATCTTAACTAACTTATTTTGAAGTTAGGTAAAATATTGAACAGTACTATGCACCAATAATTTGAGATAAATTGGAATTTAATTGTTTTAAGCATGTGTCAGAATCTCAAGAAGACTTGCTGTGCCAGAAGAAATTAAATATCTGGAATCATTTATTGAGAGTTCAGAACTAAATTTTAAGAAATTTTAATCTGAAAGAGGGGAAATATTAAATTCCCAGTGTGTGATAATGGCAACAGAAGATTGTGTTGGAATTAAATTAAAAGATGCTTGACCAAGCTGATGCTTAGTCATGTGTACATCTATGCAACCAGGTTATCACTGCTCTTTATTTTTTTAATGTTTCCTTCAGTTTTATTTTGTTGGGATTTTTTGGTGAAATAAAGGAGAACTTGTCACAATAAAGGTGAAAAAATTTATTTTATCATGGTTACTTTTTTGTGTTGTATCACATTTCAGCAGAGATGGTTAGACACTATTTCATCCACCATACCATGAAAGCCTGATGTGCACACATAAAAGTAATAATTTCTGTTGCTTTGGGTGACTTTTGCTACATTGTGTATTTTATCTCAGTACTTAGCGTAGCCATTTAAAGTACACATCTTTATTTCTTGACAGTTTAAAAGCACACAATCACTATGTCACAAGCTATGGTACCAAAGCTCTTGTTAACTTTTACAAATGTATTTTTATATGTTTTTTTTTTTTTCTTGGTTTTGTTGTTTTTGTATACTGTAAATGTGTCAATAAATCAGTGATATCACAATATTTAAAAATTTTGGAATCTTCTTTTGCTTATTTAGTTGTATATCTCGATAGCTCACAAATGTGAAACAAAATACTGAACAGAACAAATGCATTTTCACAGAAGAGTGAGGCTTTGATGTCTTTCTTATAGACTGTTAGTTACATGAAGCTGCGTCCCTTCAGGAATGAAACCGCTGCCAAAACATGGATTTCATGTACTATATCATTTTATTTTGCAGTGAAAGTACCCCTGGCTCTGTTTCTGTGCTCAGGCTCTACTCTACTCTTTCATGGAGAGTCATTGACAGACATTGTGTCAATATATGGCCTCCATTAATTAGGTATACACAATCGATCTGTAGCTCAATTGAGTCTAGTCTTAGATAACTTCTATCTATCCATGCATTGTCTTTCACTTATCCAAGACAGACTGGGTCACAGGGCAACGGATCCAGGAGTCTTGCTAATTTTGGGGGGAGCCCAAGGCATTCCCAGGCTAGCCAGGATACACAGTTCCTAAGGTTAGACCCGGGTTTTTCCCAGTGAAACGTGCCCAGGTGCCACCCTGAATAGATGCCCCCCACATCAACATACTCTTTCGAGGTACTATGTCTCTTCTTTGAGCTTCCTTCTGTCAATAGAGATCCTCATACTATCTCTGAGTCCAGTCACCCTCTGGAGGAAGTTCATTTTAGCCACTAGCATTTGGAATCTTATCCTTTTGTTCACAACCGTAAGAGACATGGATCTCTTTCGATCGAGAGCTTTATTTGAGAGCTTTATTTGAGTCAGTCATGACATCTCTGGATGTCATGACTGACTCACCTCTTCAGTACTGCATTAACTATGGATTGTTTGGCATTGGTGGTTGTCTATTTGAGCCTATTGTTTGGCGGTTTAGATCAGATTGGACTGAATATAATTTGTACAAATCCAACTATAAGATTCCATTATGCTGGATACATTTGATTCATTTAACTACAGTTTGGACTGAATTTGATTCAAATTGAATACGTCCGACTGTATATTCAACTTTAGATTCAACTTGCATTGTGATGGAAGTTGTTGTGAATTAGCATCACGTACATTTCACTGAATAGGATTTTCTACAGGATCATTTTCGAAATGTTTTAAGAGTCTGCAGTCTGACCCAGTCATATCTCTCCATTTACTGCCAGGCAAAACAGCCTTGTAGCCACCAATTAGCACTGATGCAGATGAAAAGTCCCACCTCTACAGCTGTCTTTACTGGGCCTCTCTGTCAAATTTGAAATGCCTCATTAATTTGTCAAGCATGATAAGTTGAACCGCCTTCTCCTTGACACATGCACAGTTTCCCTCCACCCTCCAGCCCTCACTCACTGATGTTTGCTGTGTGACCGTAAACAAGCAGAAAGGAGGAATAAGGGCACAGACAAAGGAAGAGGGAGGAAGGGACTCGTATGTCCGTGCTTGGATGCTGGGAACTTCCAAAACCCAGGGAAGTTATTCCATCCCTCCTTCAAGCTGAAGACACCTAGAGGTGAGAATATTTTACATAAACCATAAACTAACATGCAATAATGTCAAATTTAGCTTTTTCAGTTTGCTAAATTATAAAAATACTTTCTTACTAACAAACCTTTTTGGAGTGGTTAGAAAAAGGAAGTAAAAGAAGGAATAACCTAATTTCCTAGACAGTTTTCTGATTTCTTCATCTTTTTTCTTTCCCATAAGTCAAATGTGGACTATTTAGCAGCCAGTGTCGCTTTTTAACCAGCAGGTCTGGAGTTTATCCATGATGCAATCTTACGTCACACTGTTGCTGGCGCTTGTGGCCTCTGCAGTTTCAGGTAAGACAGGACAAATGCTGCCAACATGAATTTATTTGACAATATTTTTTTTGCTGTCCTATTCCTGTTCCTGTCTGCTGAAGCTTTGGTGTGTATTTAAATTTGGCAATTTAAGTGGCACTGGTTTGATATTGTAGAATAATGCATAAAATTCTAAACCAGTTAGTCAAATCCAGATTGAACATGTTCATTTGCTCCACAACCTTATAAAAAGCAAAATAACAGACTTTTCTTTGAGAACCTTTTTTTTTTTTTTTTGAACTCGCTCGTGGTTTGTAGAAATTGTACACAATACTGTGTCTAATGAGCAGAACAATTGACAAAAACATCATGAGTTGTTTGTGGGGCCATTCTTGACATTGTTTCTGCTTTTTCCCTGCTGCATTTCAACACAGCTTTGACTGGGATAAATGGTTATCACCCACCAGCTATTATTTGGCAGTTTAAAGTATTTAAATTTGAACATGTGAAATCCTCTAATTTTGGTCTGATTGGGAGCTGAATGGATCAGCTTTGCTTGCTCTTGGATCACTTCGCGAGATTTAATTGGGGTTATTTTCAGCTTGGATGAAAAGTTCACTCACTTGAACAAAAGGGATGGAGAGGCAGCTGTTTACAGACACATAAATTAAGCACAGAACTGCTGATTGCCATGAAACAACCTTTGAATCCCAGTTACTGTGAGAAATATTGTGGTGAATAGAGAAATGCTGAACTTGGAATCTCAGTTCTCCTTCAAGATTCATAGCACAGCATTCTGAAGGGAAACTTTTGTCACCATACTGAACGGACTCTGAAAGAAAAATTCAGAATAGAAGTGACTTAGTCTTTCTAAAACGAGCTATCAGAAGTACAAGACATGATTGTTCTTAAAGACAGAAATAATTCTTTCAGCATGGTCTCTTTTAACATTTTCTGGCTCATAATTCTCTAAATATAGCTATTAGGCTTTTATTTAATGTATAAATTCCTGAAATGTGCTTCTTCTGTTCTTTGCTTGAAGATGTAGGCATTAATACCAGGAACAATCCCTGAATCCGTTCTATTTAATGGTTCCCAAATTATGAAAAACAGAAGTGAGAATTTTGCAGAAAGGAGGTTAAATTCCAAAATAACTTTGACTCATTGATCAGACCAGGGAATAAACAAACTAAAAAAAGGTACCAAAGCTTGATTGACCTAAAGAAAAATATGTTATTTTGCTAAAACAGTGGAACGGAAGCCGATAATCAAAGTCAATTCCACGGTGGTGACGGGCCCCGAGGTGGTGGTTAAGGCCGGGAAGCCTTTGGATTTGAGGTGTGAAGGCAACAGACCTGTCAACTGGCAACCCAGGCTGCCCAAACACAGGCGTTATGTATCCAGGGGCAACGGGAACGTCCGCGTCTTCAAGGTGGAACGCTCCTCGGCAGAATTCACTGGAACGTACAAGTGCTTCTACACTGCCAATCCCAATTTCAATAACCTGACCTCCTCACTGCATGTGTATGTGAAAGGTGAGTGAGATCAGCTGAGAATTGATGCATGATTGTGCTGCAGTAGTTACTAAGGCTGATTACATGCATTTTCATCCCCATTCCAGACCCACAGCGAGTGTTTTGGACAAGCAGCACATCTCTGAGTGTGGTGAGGAAGGAGGGTGAGAAGTTCCTACTGCCCTGCCTGCTCACAGACCCCTCGGCCACTGATCTGGGCCTCCGCATGGACAACGGCACCACCGTGCCGCCTGGCATGAACTTCACTGTGGACAGGCACCGCGGCATCCTCATCCACAGCCTCCGCCCGAGCTTCAACGCTGACTACGTCTGCACCGCCACGGTCAACGGGGTGGAAAGGACCTCCAAGGCGTTTTCCATCAACGTCATTCAGAGTGAGATCACTCGGCCGTGCAAAACTGAGTGACTAAAACCTTCTAACTGTCAAGCACTCACAAATGCATCATTATTATTTTCGCTGTAGAGCTTCGCTTCCCTCCATATGTCTTCTTGGAGACAGACGAATACGTACGGATAGTTGGGGAAGAAATTAAGATTCGCTGCACAACACACAATCCAAACTTCAACTACAACGTCACATGGAAATACACCACCAAATCTGTCAGTGGGAGGCGTCCTTGAAGTCTTGTCTGAAGCATTTCTCTGGATTTTGGCTCAGACTTGTGTTTCTCGTTTTAGAACCCAACAATAGAAGAGACAGTTCGCTCAAATGGAGAAAACCGTCTAGACATCCAGAGCATCCTGACAATCTCTGCTGTGGACCTTGCAGACACAGGAAACATCTCCTGCATTGGAACCAACGAAGCCGGAGTGAACAGTACAACTACGTACCTGCTGGTTGTAGGTGAGAAACAAAACAGCTTCATCTCCTATGTTTCACCTTTATTATGCAGAAAGTTGCTGATTCTCTGAACTTTTTTTTCAGATAAGCCCTACATCAGGCTGCTGCCCCAGCTCTCACCAAAGCTGACCCTCAAGGGTCTTTCTGTTGTGGTGAAAGAAGGAGAAGACCTGGAGCTCAACTTGCTCATTGAAGCCTACCCTCACATAACAGAGCAAGGATGGCTGACTCCGTCACCACCCAACACGTCTACACAGGAGCACAAGTTCATCCGATACAACAACAGGTGCAAAGCCAGGAGATAAAAAAAGAGCTTTGTCCAACTGCTAGACAGCATTGCAGAAGAGGAAGTTGTTCTGAAATGCTGTCGGTGCATTTTTGGGTGAATTTGACCAGGAACATGAAGGTTATCGTGTCTCTACTCAGGTCAAAAAAAAAACTTCTAAAGGGAAGAACGAAGTTCTGTTTTTAAAATGTGGACTTTACGAAGGAGTGATACATAGGAACTGTCTGAATGCAAACCGCAGAATTAGTCACTTCTTCTTACTCCAAAAATGTTTCTGTTTTTTCAGTTAAAACATATTTTTTTGTTGTTTTGTTTTTTTGTTCTGTGTCAGATACCTCGCATCTCTGCAGCTGAAGAGAATGAACATACAGGAGCAAGGGCAATATACTTTCTATGCAAAGAGTGCCTTGACCGATGCATCCATCTCATTTCAAGTCCAAATGTATCGTAAGTGACACAAATTAAAGTAAACTCTGTTTTGTTTTTTGTTTTGGTTTGGTTTTTCATTGTAAAAATATGTCCTTGACTGCCTGAGAGATCTTAAAGTTATTGAGCTCTGCAAGTGATGGTGAATAATTTTGTTTCAAAAAGTACATTCAGAAGATCCTGCCGAGGTTTTAAAGCTCAAAGGACTTTGTGAGGTCCAATAAAAATAGCATGATAGCAGGCAAGGGCAGCAATACCACTGGTAGGTGTAAACAGTGGAGCTGGCAGTGTGCAAAGACTACCAACAAATGACAAGAAATATAAATAAATGTCAACAGATGTGTTGTATGTCTTGTCAGAGATCTCAGATAAGTCAAAATCCTTCAAGAATTTGTGGGATCTCAGAAAATGATTAGAGGATCTAAGAAAAATAGCTCAGGATTTGATTTTGCTAAATATTTTGTGAGATCTCACACTCAGGATCTTCCGTCCTCCCAACTGTCAATTCCCAATCTTCCTTGCAGGCCAGTCCATTACAGGAAAACATATAGACCGGATGCACACTCAGCAGTGAGGGCAGTTCAGACAGATCAATTAACCTCACAGTCCTGTTTGTTGATCAAGGGATAAGACTGGTGTGCTCTGAGAGAATTCATCCATGCATGGAGAGCAGAGTCAAAGGCAAGGCCAGAACCTGAACCCATGACACTTTGCTGCAAGGCAAAAGTGCCAATCAGTGCACCAAAGTGAAATGCCACGACCGTAACTCAAAAGCTTGTAAAACATTTTATTACAACTCACTAGAGAGATTTAGGAAACCGCTGCAAGAACTTTCAAATGTAACTTAGAATCTCACAAAACTACTTTGAATTTTTTATTGTCTCCAGTGTTCCTCGAGGGGTTCACTTTAAAGTCAATGTGTAAAACTGCAGTGTTTTTTTTTTTTTTTTTTTTCTCTGTTTAACTAATGCCAGAGAGACCAATGCAGTGGTCAGATGGGAAAATGTAACTACTCTGACTTGTACCTCGTTTGGCTATCCGGCTCCAAGGATAATCTGGTATCAGTGTCTGGGGATACGACCCACGTGAGTACAACCCGACTGCAACAACTAATAAGTTGTCAGTAAGTTTATTCTAACATTACACATTAAGATTCTTAATGCTTCATTGTTCTCTCACTGTGTGGCTTAGGTGCAATGAAAATACATCAGGGTTGCAGCTGGCCATCCCTCTCCAGGCTCCCACTGTGGAAGTCCAGAGGGAAGAGTACGGCGCTGTGGAGGTGGAGAGCGTCCTTACGTTGGACCGTCCAGCCAGAGGATGACAGTGGAGTGCGTAGCCTTCAACCTCGTTGGTGTGAGCCGAGACACACTTGCCATGGAGGTGTCTGGTGAGGATGTGACTTTTCTTCTATATCTTACATATTGCAATCACAGTTTCTCATTTTGCTTGTTTGTTCTATAAATCGGACAGACAAGCTCTTTACAACAACGCTGAGTGGAGCTGCAGGAATTCTAGCAATCCTCTTGGTGCTGTTTGCCATTCTGCTTTACAAATACAAGCAGGTATACTGACAGATCCGCGTGGTGATTGGTTTTCATTCTGAATTATGAACTATGGGAAAGTTTACAGATTTAATTGAACTGAAGAGGTGTTTTCTGACTTTAATTTGCAGAAACCCCGCTATGAAATCCGTTGGAAGATCATAGAAGCAAGGGATGGCAACAATTACACTTTCATCGACCCCACGCAGCTGCCATACAACGAGAAGTGGGAGTTCCCAAGAGACAAGCTAAAACTAGGTTACCTAAGTGCCTATTTGTATTTTAACACATAATCATAAATGTTTATTTTTGATTAGATTGAACTCAATTCACTCGAAATGGGTGTATTGATAAAGTTAGAACAAGTGTCATCATGAGGCACTAAAAAAAAGCAGCTCAACTGATTACATTGAGTCATTCACTTGAGTAAGCATGTGGTGACAGTAGAGAGGAATGACTCCCTTCAACAAGACCTTTCAGCAGAACCAGACTCAGAATAAATAGTCTTCTGAAACACCCAACTTAGCCTATAGCAATAGGATGGCTAAAAATACAAATAGTTATTGGAGTGGAACATAAAAATGAATGCTGTAGAACCATGAATAACACAGCAAGAAGGATTAGAAATTATCCCCCTGTGTGTTTTGTCGCTTAACAGGAAAGATTTTGGGTGCGGGTGCATTTGGAAAAGTTGTTGAAGCGACGGCTTACGGTCTGGGGAAGGAGGACAATGTCATGCGCGTGGCTGTGAAAATGTTAAAAGGTGAGATCTGCTGTATATCAGAGACACAGTATTTTACTCCAAGTAAACCTCTGTAAAGGCTAAATACCACTACATGTTTTTATTTTTTATTTTTTTTATGGTCCCTACTGTTTATCTGCAGCCAGCGCCCATTCAGATGAGAGGGAGGCTCTAATGTCTGAGCTGAAGATCCTAAGTCACCTTGGGCATCACAAACACATAGTCAATCTGCTTGGGGCCTGCACTTATGGAGGTCAGACGGCACAAAAAACAAATGCTTATGAAACTCTGCTGAATCCATGGAAAATCAAGTGTTACAAAGTAAATTGCATGAAAACAATTTTAAACTGTGTTTCCTCTCAGGACCAGTGCTTGTGATCACTGAGTACTGCAGCCTGGGTGACCTACTGAACTTCCTTCGCCAGAAAGCGGAGACTTTTGTAAACTTCGTCATGAATATTCCCGAGATCGGCGAGAGCTCGATTGATTATAAAAACATTTGCATTCAAAAGCAGTTTGTCAGAAGGTTCGTCACCAAACATGGGACCAAATAGAATAGGACGAATTCAAAGAAAAACCCACTTATCGTGCTAATTGATTCACAGTGACAGCGGGATCTCAAGCTTCGCCTCAAGCAGCTACTTGGAGATGAGACCCAGTCAGCTGCCAAATACAGAACAATCTAGAGGTACAAGCATCTCCAGAGATTGTATCCAAACAATAGCATAGAGAGAACAACTCACTGAACATCACCTTTCTCTGATTCTTGTCCAGAAATGGACTGCGAGGAAACTGGTGACTGGCCACTGGACATCGACGACCTGCTGAGATTCTCCCTTCAAGTCGCGCAGGGCCTTGACTTTCTTGCTGCTAAAAATGTAAGAATATAGAAAATTTATGAGACACTTCTGTAAAATATAAATAGGAGCAGCTCCGTTTCCATTCCTGGACAGGGTCACAAACGCCAGAAAAGGCGTTTCCACTGACGACAGTTGCACTGTAAAAGGAAGAAAAAGTGGGAATTTCCCTCTTTGCATTTCTTATATCCATTTACTGGTAATAGTTTGAAGCCTTTCATCATACAATTGCTGCTATATTAAGGAAACACTTTAAACCGATTGATTTTTATGTTGCAAGACGTTATAACAGGACACAAACTGTGTGGCTTTGTCTTTCTCCAGTGTATCCACAGAGACGTTGCTGCCAGGAACGTCCTCCTGACGAGCCGCAGAGAGGCGAAGATTTGTGACTTTGGCTTGGCCCGAGACATCATGAATGACTCCAACTATGTTGTGAAGGGCAACGTAAGTGCTGACTTTGACTAACCGTAACCTTACCTAACCTTGTCCCATGCAGTGAGAGTCTCACATTACGATAACGTTTAGCAAAAATGCAAAAGTCCGATGGTGTCACACCTTTCACCAAAATGCTCAGACAAAAATGTGTTGCGTAATGTTGTCTTAACACATTCATTCGGTTTTATTTTCATTTCAACACATTGAATCAAGAACGACTTTTGAGAACTTCCTGTCGACATATTATACTTTATAGAGTTGATTCTTTGCAGTCCACAGCTGAGCAGACATACCAGTCTTGGCTAAATATTAGTTTCCATAAGATGAGTTTTTTTTAAATACCTGATTTATTTCAGAACAGACAAAAACAATAGAAAGCAGTTTCATTCCAGGCAGCTTGCCAGCAGAGTTCCTGAAAGTTTTGTAGTAAAAAAATGATCATATAAAATAACTGAGAACATTTTATAAACTTTCAGTAAAAAAAAAAAAAAGCAACAACTGAGGTGACAACACTGAATTATGAGTAAATGGGGCCAAATTTCCCGGAAACAATAGTTGAGATGTGCTAAACATTTATAAAAATTATGATTTATGATAACTATCCAGCTAAAAAATCGCTGAAATAAGCTAATCTTAATTTTATCAAAGATCTTAGAGATATTAATTTCATATCCACATAACTTTCCCAAAAGTTCTGTGGTGATCATTAATTATGACCAACGTCGTATTGGCTGTTTTGAATAAGATCCAGTAACTTAGTATTTTTAGATTGGGTCAAAAGAACTTCACTACAATTCTTGATTTCCTAAATAAATTGTGCAAACTGAAATCTTAACTGGTATTTTTAGCATTTAATGTGTTTTTAATTATATCACTAGACATTTGTTGTAACCACAATAAGTGACTCAAAACCGTTTCTGTCTCACGAACATTGAATCAGACTAAACATCTCCTGTGTGTTGGTGCTGTGGTGGTTCAGGGACCTCAGTTCTCGATCCGGCCATCGCAGGTTTGAGTCCTGGTCTGATGAGATTTGCCGCATGTCATCTCCGCTCTCTCGTTGCCCACTTCCTGTATGACCGCGCGCAAATACAGAGAGCCAATAAAGCCTCATGAAAGATCCCCTGTTAATGGTCACTCAGGTTTACTAAATTATATCTAAACAACTTTTATTCTCAGAAGTTATCATACATTTCCGGACTGTTCAATAACTTTTAAAGTGTATGACTTTATAAACTGCTGAATTGGAAGAAAGTGACGTAATATCTCATTATTCAATAACAGCTGTATTCCTTACTTATCCGAAATCAGACAAGTTCCGTCATGCCAGACAGAAAAAAAGTGTTTGTGTCTTTACATACCTGTTTACACTTGTAAAAGTCATTACTTTATTCATTCTGAGTTGTTTGATTTAACATATTGTGTGTGTGAAGGCCCGTCTGCCTGTAAAGTGGATGGCCCCAGAGAGCATCTTTGACTGTGTCTACACTGTCCAGAGTGACGTCTGGTCCTACGGCATCCTCTTATGGGAGATTTTCTCTTTAGGTAGGAATAATCTCAGAGCTCCCCTCGTATTCACTTTTCCGGTCACGACGCACCTGCAAACGTGTCAAGCGTTTTTGGCTTCTCTTTCAGGCCAGAGTCCATATCCCAGCATGGCTGTGGACACCAGGTTCTACAAGATGGTGAAGCGCGGCTATCAGATGTCCCAGCCTGACTTTGCTCCACTGGAAATGTAAGCTTTTGCGTCTTGTCTGCAGGATTCTGCTTATAGGAACCGACTCAGTACCTCTTTTACGATTTCCGATGATAAAGCTCTGCCGAGCACTACCTCATCATCAGATGGGTTTGAGGGGGCCATCAGGTGACTATCAGCAGGGTTTTTACAATTAACTCAGACATGATATTTGCCTCCCAGCACTCAGCTCATCAGTCCATGAGCAGAGATATTAGTATGTTGTTGCTGGCTTGCATGTAATTGATGAAATAACATGCAAGTGACTTTAAGATGATAACATTAATACTGACTAAGTCGAGTACAGCATCACACAGACGGAGCAGCCAGCTGTGCAAATGTTTATCGCAGCCAAACAAAGAGGCTTTTTCTTTCTGCTCTGATGTCCTCGGGCCTGTCTCATATCTGAAATTACTGATACGGGAGATAGCCAGATGAAACACTTCCATTATGTCGGATTTTACTTCACTCATTCTCAAATTCAGCGAGCTTAAACTGCAAAGTGAAGGAGTGGAAAAACTAAAGGCTTTCTGCTCTGTGTCCCGGGGTTGGAGGGGCCGCAACATCTGTGTACACCAATTTAGCACCGTCGTCACACAAGTCGGAATCGCTGAGCTGTGGAAATGGAAGGGACTGAATCAGAGTCAGGGCCTGATCATCTGTTGTCCTGTTGTGAGTCAGGCCTCGGTTCTGCCTGTTAGCCACATGATCGCAGTGCCAGGAAGCCGTGTAACTCGCTACTTCACGGCCTCAAAATGGAACTTGGGGGCCGATGACTCTTGTGAACAAGCCTCTCTTACTGAACTGCGTCTCCACCTTCACCTCGCCGAGTGTTGCCTGAGTTGGTCTTGTCGTTCAGCTTGACACCCCTCTCTCTGTTCTGTTCCAGGTACGCCATCATGAAAATGTGCTGGAATCTGGAGCCTACAAAGCGTCCGACCTTTAGCAAAATCGGACAAATGATAGAAAAGCTACTGGGGGGCCATCTCGAGGAGGAGCAGGTCAGTTGTGTGATTCCAGGCAGGATTGATCAAATCTGTGAAGCCATGTGATGCTCCAGACCAAACGTGTTTACTTTAACTTGATTTTCACAGAGACAAAAGAGTTTGCTCTTTAGCCTAATTGATTACGTTAGCGGTTCACAAACCTTTTTCATCAAGTATCACTTCACTAAATACAAATAGTCCAAGTACCATCAAACTGTCATTTTAAACCGATAATACAGCAGGAGTTAGGCTGGGAATGTTCTTATTCATTTGTGCTATATGTTTGCAGAAAGTTTTGGAATTTTAAAAATGGAAATAAAGAAAAAGGAGGCCCTCTACCCAAGACCCAGAATCCCTAAAAGGAGAAATAGTAGTTTGTTTCCTACCATCCTAAACCTCAAAAATTGCTGCTTGGAGTTTGAAATTCAGTGATTTCTGGAGAAACAAGCAATTTATTTACATTCAGATCATTGGAGTCTCTCTAAATCTTTACATATGCACAATGTCCCCTTTACAAATTTCCTCTGTTTGTCCTTAAAAAAAAAATTTTAAAAAATCAATTAGGCTAAAGAGCAAACACTTTTGTCTCTGTGAAAATGAAATTAAAGAAAACAGATTTGGTCTGGAGCATCACATGGTTTTGTTTCCTTCACAGATTTTGAAACACTTGAACAATTCAGTTCAACAACCAAAGTTTCTAGATGAAGTTTCAAATAGAATTTCAAAGATAAACAGAAAATACTAAACGTGTATTTAATGATGGTTTCATTCATTAAGAGCAAGCAACCATCCAAACCAACCTTTGCAAAAATATAAGTTGTTAAATCATAAACTATCTATGCCCAGATCAGATCAGTATTATACCTCCAGAAACCATTTATCTTTTGTTTGGCAGATAAATGCCAAACAAAAGTCAATGGGCTAATAACCTCAGCAAGCACTGCATCCTTTTCTAAAGGTATAGGACTCCAGCGAGCCTCACAGAGAACCAATATCCACAAAAAAATGTAGTATGTTCAACGTCAAAAGGAGTGGCATGTTGACCCATCTGACGTAATATCATTGAAACACATGATGTCTCAAAAGAACCAAGAACAACATCTTGAGCAGTGCAGGGCTCCATTGACTTAGTTTAGGTTTGGGTTCATGTTTGGTTGGAAAAAAAAAACAAAAACCACAAAGCCTTGTCTTAGATCTGCCAGAAACAAAATAATGATTCCCAAGAGTTGTGGAAAATATTCTGTGGACTGACAAGTCCGAAGAGAATTTATTGATTCCAGATCTATATAATGGGCTCCACTTAATAAAACCATGAACTCTTACTCTGAATTAGAAAATCACAAAGGAGAATATCCTTTTGTGACGCCACCTCGGGTGTGCTTGTGTTGAACCACAGTACATTGATCTGAAGCAAGTTCCCTCTGGTTGTTTTAAAACAATAAACAAAATTAAATTTACATGGTGTGTCTTTAAGCAGATCAGTCATGCTCAAAACCTCTCCAGTATGTCTTACTTAAACAATTAACAATGAAGCATGTAGTAAAAAAATTTCTATAAATGTCTGATGTAAATCCCTGATAGCCTGTATGGTCGCCATACGCAATTAGTTATTAGATTTAGAAATAAATTAGGTTTCTACATAGGTGCAGTTGGTTTGGACAGTTTTCTTCCTTGAATAAGTACTATAATTTTGAAAATGTTTTTTGTTTATGCTCTGATTATTTTTGATGTTTGAGATTCGTGTCTGAAACTTTTAAATACCAAAGAAGTCAAATCGGAAGAAATCTGGCTCGTGCTCTTAATATCTGCTCCACTGAAAGTATCTGATAGCATCTGCTGGAAGCGCAGATCAATGTGCCTAAAGCGGTCATCTTTTGGGTTAGTTGGGTTTGCCCGGTTTGTCTCACTACCACAAAAAGCAGACTAAGATCCACTGGCGCTACTTTCGCATCATAGTTTGAGAACCAGAAGAGGAATTAAATCACAATCTAAGAAAGGTCTCTGTCACCGACGAAACATGGAATCAGCAGAAGTATTTTAAATAAAATATGTTGCACCTATCAAACCATTAAATGCTTCCTTCCTCAGGTAATCTACCAGAATATGCAGCAGGAGGTCACAGAGGCTGGTGCATATGACAAGCCTAAGTGTCACGATGGCCCATGTGACCAGTCTTGTGACCACGAAGAAGAGGAGCAGCCTCTGATGAAGACAAACAACTATCAGTTTTGTTGAAAGAGTCCCAAACAACAACAACAACACATTCGTAAAAAAAAACATTACCACAGAACATTAAAAAAAATAATATAATGTAAAAAAAAATAATAATAATAAACTGCTGCAGCTCAAGGCTGAGTTTTTGTTTTGTTTTGGGGGTGCACCACTGCAGACTGTTACCCTCTCAGCTATTTTTTGCTCCGCTGTGCCTGTTCGCCTGACAGACGACCGGCTGCAGCGAAGCATGTGACTCGCGTCTGTGCAGTCCATGACTAGAAACTGCCAATTCTAACCTTGACTGCAGACACGAAGGGAGGAATCATGTCAACAAGCATGCAAGCTTCCAGAGCTGTTATTCTATTGAAAACATCACCACTGGTGGACTGTTCATCAGTCTTTGTCTCACATAAAATGTTGATTTTTATCTGCTGTACATCGTCTTTATTACATTGTTTACTGTAACAAGACGACAGTCTTGTTTTTTGTGGAGCTTGAAATCAGCAGGATCACTTCCTTTTAATGGTTACGTTAAAAGGCACGTGCAATGTGAGCTTGCATGTACTTGCATGTGCAACAATAGCTGCAAACACTGGTCTAAAACAGCTTGTTTTATGATTTTTCCTCAAAGTTAGTCAGTTTTTCTTCTCACTCTTTACGTGAAGGTTGAAAAATAAGCTCCTTCCTAATCCGGACACGGCAAAGCAACTGAAATGACAAGCCAAAAAGAATGACCATGTTGTTTTCTCTGTCACGGCTCTTTTTTTTTTTTTTTTTTCCTTACGACACACTTACAATGCTCGTCAGTGGCTGGTAACATGTGATTGTTCTGCTTCACTTTAATTAATTTAGCGGTGTTGAGCGTAGTTTAGTAGCAGAAAGAATCTGTGGATCTATTCTGGGCCTTTCATGTCTGACAATGTGAACTTCTTGTTATCGTTTTTGAATGTTTGGATAAGAAACGTTTCATTAATGTCTGTATGTAGCGGTCAGCCCACACTGCCAACTGTATGATGATTTTTAAGAATGATTTATAAGCTATGTGCACGATACAGACAGAAAAATTGTGCCATGTCAGGCATTTTGTACGAGTTTGCGTCTGAATGAGACGTCTCATACTGTATATATCTGAGATGAATTCAAGTTATCTTTATTTTCACTGAAATGCTGTAGATTGTAGCACGTCGGTATTTCAGTGCGTTTTTGTTTAAATCAGTGCAGATGCAGTTGTTGAATAAAATCTTACCAATAAAAGTCCAGCTTCCACGTCAGTGTTGGTAAACCTCGGAAGAACTTTGCAGTTTGTGTTTTTTGATTTCCTGTGCAGACAGAAACTGTGTGGCCTTTGTCTTCCTCTCTCCCCACTTCCTCTTTTCGATTGGATTTGAGCCAATCTGAATTTCCTCTAGAACGTTTCCCACAATAACCCTGAATATTGCCAGACTCTGAAATCATATAGATGTATCTAGAAGTCTAAATGATGTTCTAGGTTTTTGTTTTTTTTTTTACCATTTTCAGACTTTAAAGTAGTTCAACCATTTGCTTATTTTGCTTTACCAGGGACTAAAAGTAACAAGTCACTCATCATTTGCAGATTAATTTATTCTGCTAAATGATTTATGAACAAAACAAATATCTAAATAATTTCATTTTTCTTTTGCTGATGAGAGAAAAAAAAAAAGACCTTGACTTCTATGTTGATTCTTGGTTGCACATAATTTCAAAATTGCACAAATTAGTCAATTCTAGAGATTTAAAGTTGTCAACCAGTTGCACGGGACAATGCTTCCAGTCTTCCTGAAGTTGCTAGCTGTGTTGCTAATGTATCTCATCTGAGATATATATAGACACAAAGAGACAGAGAGAAACGCACCACTGGTCTGTAATTTTCTTCTTAAGTACACCTCAGAGAATGTAGAAAATAAAATCTGATAATCACATTGTATGATCTTTATCTAATAAATAAATGACCTGAAGATTTTTTTTGACATACAGGTGTAAAAACATCAACAACCGTAGGCAGGTATGTTTGCTCTGCTTTAATACGCACCAAGCACATAACTTTTGTTGTTTCTTAAAGGCCAATGGATTCATACATATTAAATCAATTCATACAGCAGCCCACATTAAATATACATTTTTCAAAAAATAATATCATGCAAATCAAACACTACTCTCTGAGGTCCATTTTTATATAATAACCCAGTGGAAAAAAGCAGACACACAATATATCTGTAAAAATCTGCTCACAAGGTGAAAGAGAGCTAAGCCTGTAAAACACAAGGCAGAAATGTCTTGACATAAATGTGTTATGAATATGGCACATGGATGACGATGCAGAAAAAATTTTGCATTAGTTCACTTTACTCTCTTTTAGTCAGAAGTAGACAGATTAGTGGTACCGCAGTTATGGTTTCAAAGTTACGAATGTTCTCCATCATACAGTTTCTAAAATTAAAAGTCCTTTCTCTGAGATGCCAGGGAAACAACCAAAGAGTTTTCTCTGCAAACAATCAGCTGACTGAAAGAAAACTACATCGCTATTCCTGCAATAAGTACAACAAATTCAGTGGATTATGAAATAATTGAAATGAACTGTCATGACTTGGAAGATTAAGGACCATATCCTGTGAAAAATGACAAATTTAGCATGCTTATATTTTCTGTATCATAATAAATAATTGCTATGTAAAACAAAACAACCGTGTAATATAAAATAAACTTTACATGTAATGACCAATATTACATGTAAGTGCATTATTTTGGAAGCAGAAGAAATTGCTACTTTTATGTTTAAGACAAAAACAGATCATGTTTTACATTTTTGCATAAATGAAAGTGAAAGCGAAGCAGCTTTGTCATGTTACAGGAATCTATTATCAGCTGATGTCAAAACTTGGGCCTTGGATTTGTCACTATATGAACTTATTCCATAAACATCTTAGCATGAAACCAAAATTACACTCATCATGTACAACTGACAATTTCATAAATAGCATTAAAGCACCCATTTTTAAAGTCTTCAGTAGTATTATTTATGCTTGAAAAAACATTAGAAAGCATTCCATATGCTTAAAAAACGTAATAAAGCTCAATATATTAACAGTAATCACTACAGTCTGTGACACCTTTCAACCCACCCTTCAACATGTGACCAGCACCGTCTCAAATGTATTTTTCTATTCTGTCTCCTCCATAATACAAAAGTTACTTCTAGTCCTGCGCTGCTTCTAAAATCCTTGCCCCCAGGTCTCTTTTTATAGCATTATAAAGTCCAACCAAGATTTTATTTTTTAATTGCTTAAAACAATTAGTTGTTTCTCTCCTTCTTCCTCTGTCTGTGCGTCTAATCTCATTCCTTCATCTTCGTCTGTGTTTATCTGTGCCACTCCGAGTCGGTATAGAGAGTCTCTGATGACCACCTCTCCAGGCTGACAAGCCTTCACAACCTGGTTGATCTGCTGGTTTACTATGTCTCTGCTGCTGAGGAAGTCTACAAGTCGGTTGTACAAGTAGTAATAAGCCGTGTTGTTGAAAATGATGGGCTTTGTGTTCACGTTGTCTTCTGGTTCTTTTAAACAGTCATTCTCTGGTGTGTCGGTCTGCTCCTTTATATTTTCCTCTTTGTGATGCTCCTCTTTCTTCAAGTCCAGATCTGTTAGCAGATTGACATACGGCTCCAGATCTCTGCAGTGGATCATGCAGTGGTGTTCCTGACCAGGAGTGTCCAGCGCTGCTCCTGGAGGATAAACCAGCCAGCAAGAGGAGGATTTTGTGATGGGGTGAACCAGCTGGTTCTCTGCTACCAAAGAGAGGTCAGCGGTGTACGGCTGGTCCTGCAGCTCGGGGCATGTCACAAACTGAAACAGAAACTAAAGTTTGTCTGGGCAGAAACGTACTGAAAACAGAGTCACAGAATGCTATAAGAAAAACATTTCATTTACTGGATTTATTCACTACATTTAAATCAAATCTGCATCTAGCTGAGCTGCATATTCAATCAATAGATAGATGATGGTTTTGTCTGTGTATTTAGTGTAGAACATTAGTTAGTCTTTCTATCTTCTTTATTTGTGTTCCTGTAAATTTATTGACTTAATTGAATAAAAGCCAATTGAATAAAGGTTTCTGAGATGTAGACTTTCTGGAGACACTTACTTCTGGCTTTTCAAAGGGGTCAGAGAAGCAGCCCTGGTTTCTGCCCCACATCTGTGTTGCCAAATCTGGATACTGCAGATCAGCGCAAAGCGCCACTTGACGAGGACAGTCGCAAACGTAAACGGGAGGCCAGTAACGGGAGGAGAGGAGCAGATCGACATGGTCTCGAGCCGTCTCTCCTCTCACCAAGTACTTAGAGGAACACACCACCTACAGGTGGGTTGAGCAAACAACATCTAGTGTTCTAAGACCATAACACACAACCAGAAATAAACCAGAAATGCAATTAAGCCTATTGCAATAATAAATGTGTCAATTAATTGAATTGAATTAATTGAACTCTTTCTCCACTTTTAAATTGAATCAACAGCAGATTATTTCATCAATGTCAGACTTTAAATGTAAAACCTGAAAATACCCAAAGACCGTAAAGTTTTCACCGCTCTGTCTTCATGTGAGCAAGTACACAACCACGATACAGTTAAAGAAAGTAGTTCTTACAACAACCTCTTTGGGAGAATTGATACACGAGTTTAGTTTTTACACTACATACTCAGAAGAGGAGATAAAGGAAATAATCTAAAAACAATGACTGTTTTCTTGCTATTAATGCTGATTTGTGACCTTTATGTCCATAAAACAACTTGTATTAAAAACCATTGTTTCTTTAATACAAGTGTTGCCATTTCTTGTTTTTCTGCTCATGATCTCAAACTTTAGATTTATCTACTCTGAGTGTGGAAACACAAGGAGTATTACTGCCTTTGACAACCCCTCAGATGGGATTTTATTTGCACTAAAAGTGTTATTTCAAATACAGCAAGTAATCAAGAAAATGTCCAACTTTTAGAAAAAGGTACCACAAAAATCTGTAATTTCAGGCCACAAAAATCACAAGAATCATAGCAAGTTCTGAATGGACTGATAGTTGGATGGAGGAACTAATGAAGCAGTTAATGCGTCATGGATGGATGGACATAATGCCTATCTAGACGTAGAAGATACTTCCAGACTGCTTATGGATCATGCATATAATAATGGATTGTATCGGGGGGTTAAAATGTCACACAGTTATCATGGCTGCAGTACGAATTGATTGATTTAATTTATGTCTGGGAACATGATAACATTTATGGGCTTGTTTTAATCACAGCCATTTTGAGTTTTACTGAAACTAATTTTGTTCCTGAACAATTAAGGGAAAAATGCAACAACGATGGCAACTGAATTTATCATCTTAGCAGTGGATTGTCAGAACCCAAATTCACTCAAGATGACCTGCCCTATTTAGCTCATCCCAATATGACATCCAACATTTATTACAGAGAGGGGATTTGTGATAAAAATAAATAAATGGAAACAGAATGAAAGTGGGTATAGGAGGGACGGGGTACAAGTTAAACATAAAAATATGCAAAAGATGTACAAATAAGAGAACCAATGTTTCACCTTGTGGGGGCAAACCTTGGACAGCTTGCCAGCAGTGAGATGGGGGGGTGGCTGTGGAGCCGTGGGAGGGCCACTGTGAGCATGTGTGTACAGGTTGACCAGGGAGGCCAGGAGCTCATGCTAGCAGTGAAACACAGAAAACACGACTTACTGCAACAAGAACATTCATTTTAAGAATAATTAAAAAGCCAAATTACAAATGAACAGAGAAGATTTAACCCAGAAAGCCCAAAGGTGCAGGTTTTGGGTGAAAGATATTTTTTTATTTAGAGAGAGAAATTGACTGGTGTGCATTAACTGCAACAGTAAAACTTATAATGTTGCTGTTGTTTGAAATAATATTACTGTCCTTCATCCTCTAGGGTAACTGATTTCATTGTGTATTATTTAAGGATGTCAAAGTAAAGAAGCACAAAATATAAATACATATATTTGTAAAAGAATTGTTATTCTCCTTCTAATTCAGAAGTACTACATTGTTTTGGTCTATCAGATTAAACCTGATAGATTTTCTGAAGTCTGTGGCTATTAGGAAGGAAAATATCAAACAGTCAAAAGGGAGTAAACTGTTTTGTTCAAAGGATCTCTGTTGTGGTTCACTTGTTTCCTTGCCAGACAAACACCCACCTTCGTGGAGCCAGGGGTGAGGCCCACTCCACAGCTGACCAGTATGGTTCTCAACTCATCCTCACTGTGATCTTCGACCCTGTCGAGTCTGAGCTGACCGTCATGGATGAGACGAACCAAAACTGACGGATCTCCTGAAAACATCAGAAAATGTTCTGATAGCCAACAAACCAACCCACTGAAAGAAAGTTCCCATAAGCATAAACACATGATCCATTTTTTTAATCTATAAATAAAGAAATAGCTACTGCGATATTAACACATTTGTTTATTTCTCAAGTCTGAGGCTGTTATAAGTGTAGCCAACACAATTCAGTAGGTGTGTGTACCTGCAGGCTGCTGTATTTGTGGCATTAGCTTGTCTTTCTCTGTGTTGATGACAGTGGGGCTCCTCATCAAAGGCGGTGCAAAAGGAGCAATGATGGAAGCATCCACCCGTGTGATGGGGATGTCTGCAGGGAAAGCCGCTTGCTCGATCGCTTCCCCCTCCATGGTCAGCCAGAAGTCATCCACATGAACTTCATCTGAGACTGAACACTCCGGCCAGGTAAACTGCAGAGCAAAAAAGCGCATGAGCTTCTCGAATCTGCTGAAAAATTATAAATATGTTGCAGATTACATAAACAGTCTGCCACCTCCACATTCTTCAGCTCCAGTACGTCGTTTCTGTGTCTTTGCGCAATCTCAACTTTTGGGGCAACACCACAAATGCCACAGATCATGTCGTTGTAATCCCGCACCGTCAGACACTCAAAGGCCCAGTAGCCGCTCAGGAAAAGCTCCTGAACTTGAGATGATTCCTCTGGAGTAAGACTATGGACTAATGTAAGAGCAAACGCATCAATAGGCTGATCAAAAAAAACATCTACTGTTGAATAAATGCAAGAAGAGGTAAACTGGAATTTACTTGGATGATTCTGGATTTGGTCAAACACAGATTGAGCGGCTAGAGATGGTGTCTGGCCCAGTTTGATGTTGGCTCTGATCTTCAGAAATAAGTCAAGACTTACAAGAAGTCGATTCCCAACATTGAACAAACCTGAACAAACCAGTAAACAATGTGTTAGGCAGAAATGATCAACTATTTTAACACAGCATTACAGGTTATGTTGGGTCCCTGTATGGACACAGCATGTGGCTCATTCTCCATGGATGCCATAAAATAGGAAACCGGCAAAATATGCCAAGATACAGATGGAGAGACCTTCAGCTAATACAATATCCATTTAATCATGTGAGTTGAGGACGACTCTGCCAGGCGAAATAAAAGCTCCTCTCAGGTTGTGCTGTTGGCTGGGATCCTCATATAATGATTGAGTTTTGAAGGAATTTACCTAAGATGCTTCTAAGAAACTGGAATTCATAAGAATGCAAGCTAGAATCACATTTCAGAGGAAAAAAAAAATACTAAAAACAGAAACATCTGTTGCTTATACGTAAAACATTTTCTTTTCTGTCAAGCAACATAAAGCAGCAGTGAATATTAAATTATACACTGACCTGCTCCTAAAAAAGGCGATGAAACGGAGATAATAGCTAAATGGAGAAGCTGTATAAGATTGCTAAAATTAGAAAAAGTGAATTAACATTCAAATCCTTTATTGTGTAATAATCACCAGACTAGTAAACATGATAAAGATTTTGGTAACACACTCACTCTGAATGAACCTGAGAAAAAAAAATGGCAGAAAGACTAATTATACTTCGGATCTCCAATGAGTTTGTGAAACAGATTATGTTGTGTTGTAGCGCCCTCTTGAGGCCAGTTGGTAAAACAGTGTGAATGAGAAACATTCACAACTGGTCCAGAGTTTAAACCAGATTAGCTCTATTCTAAAAGCCGATTACACAAAAAGTACATTTTAAAACGGTTATTTCCTTGAAATTAAAACAAATAATGCTCAGAGTTACACAAATTTGCTTTACTGCAACAGCTGAGTGTTTGTGGTTACCTGGATGAAGATCTGCAAAGCTGTGCAGGGCCAAACATCGAAGATTGGGACACACTTTGAGCTGCAGAGACGCTGTCTGCATCAGAGTCTCGGTGAGCAACCAGCAGTCCTCCTGCCCGGCAACAGAACTACAAGGTCCAATCATAACCATGCACACAAGTTTACATTCAATTTCAGAAAATCAACATGAGGCAAGTTTGCAAAAATGATGAGGCAAAACGATGGAAAAGTCATCATGTATGGCCTTACCCCTGCCCTCCTTTCAACAGACGGTAGCTACACAGGCCACAGTGTGTAGCTGCTGATTCATAAAACTGAGGCCACCCCGTCTCCAACAGTGTCTCAGTCTCAGCATCACTTCCCTCACCATTCCTAACCAAGACTATTTTAACACTGTTCAGCTCCTGGATGAGGCTCATCGTTTCCTGCAGCTCTGTGTCACTCTCGGGAATCTGCAGAGTGCTGCGGATCAGCTGCAAAGTGCTCTGGCGCTGGACGTCCCTCTGAGCAGGACTCAGGTCCTGATGGGGATCTAGCAAAGTCTCAGACTGAGGAAGGAAACAGAAAGTTAGTGAGAGGATTTCATGCACACAGTAGTCAGCATCAACAAACCGTGTTTACAAATAAATAAATAATTTGATTAGTGCTGTGAAACTGGCTGATTTATACTTGACCCAACCTGATTGTTGATCAGTTACTCATAGACAGCACTCTTTGGTGTGGAAGTTGTTATTGAGGGAAAGAAGAGGCAACACCCTATAGCATCAAAATGTGATGAACTAAGTCATAAAAAAATGTAAAATGTGTGAAAGCCCCAAAGAGAAAAAAATCAGTTATCCATCATAGGTCTACTGAAGCAGCTGTCATTGAGCAGTCATTGTTCTGAGCTCCATTTCAACTCGTGCGTCATCTACACCTTACAAATAATCTGGATATTGTGTTTCTCCTACCTTTGAAGGCTTGGTATTCTTTCTGGTCAGCTCGCTGCCACATTTTGGGCACACAGCAGGTTTGTGGCGGTTCTTATACATGTAGTCACAGGCTGGGTTCTTGCAGCGGCCTCTGCCTCGTGCTGTGGATAGCCCCAAATCCTGAAACAACACGCAAAAAAAACAAACCTGTCACACAAACAGAAAAGAAACCACAGAGAACCAAATTCTCCATAAAAAGCACAGGGTTTACTTACAAAACAGGAAACCGTGTGTCTGAAAGGCACTAGGGACAGAACATTCACACCTGTGTCAGGAGTGGAAGTCACATGTTTACTTCTGTCTGCTGAGACGGAGGAATCCTGCAGAAGGGGATGCAGTGAGTGAAGAAACTTGACCTCATCACTGTCACTCTGTGTTTTCAGTATTGATGGGTGTGTTTTCACCTGGATGGTTGTTGTTGCTGGGACGGCCTGGCCAAGCTGCTTTAAAGTGCTGGGTTTAAGACCTGACAGAATCTCTTGAGGCACTGTGGCTACAAGCACAAGCACGTCAGATGAACACCTAGCACATCTAGAAACTACATTTCTTCTTCATGCATTTCAAATGTGTTGTGAACACATTCACAGCACCATGTGGGAAATTACATGAAAAGTACCTGTTGCTGAATGGTTCATTTTAGAGACACCTTGAGGTTTTTCTTTCTCGGGGGTGACAGTTAAGATCTGAATCACAGCGCTGCCTGTGAACCAAACACCAGCAAATATGTTGACCCTGGTAATAACAGCTTATTACCTGAAGTATACGCCAATGGATGTTTGTCCAGTGTTACCTGGGTTATAGACGGCAGGAAGGATGGGCCTCACAGGCCTCTTCTGAACAACAGCACAGCTCTTCACTTGTTTCTGATGCGTGCTTTTAGTATTCGCTTTTATTTGTTTACTTTAAAAGAAAAACATACAGTGCAATCAGATATTCATTTTAAAAAAAAACATGAAAAGACCAATGGATTACATTGACTAAATTCTTCTAACAGAAAAACACAATAGCTTTTTCCACTAAATTTCTTTAAATAACCAGAAATAAGTAGCTATTCAAGTTCAAATGAAACAGCAATTTTTCTAAAGATTTTGAACAACTTATAATAAAGATGTTTAGAGGTTCTATATTTATTCTAAATGTCTAATCCTAGGGTCAGCTTGTTTATATGTAATATGTAACATGGTAACTTGATCCTGGACAAAGTTTTATGTCACAGTTATGCCCAAATCTCATCTGTAATTTAATCAAATTCTAAGACTCTGTAATACGTATTATTTTCCTTTATTTGAGTTCTGCTCTTATTGTAAGAGACAATGACACCTGAGCCAATCAGAAAAATCTAGGCATTCTCCTGATAGTAGTCACATAACTGCTGTTCTTTATAGATAAATGCGAACAGAATACTAAACATTTCCCTCACCACTATATTTCTGTCGCAACATAACAACATCTTTAACATTCTCCTCAGATTTTGTGATTTCAGATGCAAGAATTTATATCAGTTTTGAGGACAGTAGAAATCCTTGAAATCATTTATTATAACTATTGTTATTTTGTAAGTGAAATTTTATAACTAAAAACGCTACATTAAAAATCACAAAGATACCAAACTGCAGAAAAGTAAAATGACCAACACCTAACAGATGCTTGACAAAGACGTTTACCATATTTGAGGCAGAGGTGTGGTGGTGCTGCTGCCCTCTGGTGGTGCTGCAGCTGATAGTGCAGGCTGTTTTCTGTTGCTCTTATGAGCTTGACCTTCCTTGTTACTGCCATCAGACTTTGTTTCACTGGTGTCTGCAGAAACATGCAGTGCAGCCTGACAGCTTTCGTCACTCTTGTTGTCAGTTATTAGCTTGGAAGCACCACCTTTATCTTGTGTCCTTTTAGCCTAGAAGAAACACAAATACAGTCAAAACCAACTGAGTCGACTGAGTCGGAGCTGTGAAGTATACTTTACATCAAATACTGTCTGCTAAAAGCAACTTAACCTTTACAGCAGGTATCCATTTTCCTCCCAAGTGGCTGCCACACTCAGGACAGGTAGGTGGTTTGTGTCGAGTGACGTAAACAAAAGAGCAGCCAGGATTTAGACACCTCCCCCGACCTCTCCTAGTGTATGTCTTTACAGACTGCAGTAAAGAAGAAATAAAACTTTGTTTTTTCTAAATTTATTTTAGAATAAATTCTGCAAAAAAATAAAAAATCATATGGGTTTTTACCATTTTATAAGAAGGTTTGGGAATCTGGTTTGATTTGGCTCCTACAGATATCATCATGACTGGCTGCAGGGAACTAATGCCTGCTAAAGGCTGAGGCTCCAGTTGATTCTTGAATGAAGGATCATTGAGAGAAACACTTAGCGAAATAAACTGCTTTGCTCAAACATTTCATTTCAGTTTTAACATTTAAATTCCTGTCATAAATTCATTTACATAAACATCTCACCTGGGAGGGCACAATGGTCACCATCTGCGTAGCTTCTCGTTGCATCATTTGCACTGCTACTCCACTGGCTTTTGTTTTCAGTGAGACGTCATTCAGCGTCTCATCAACAGAACCCTGGACATCTGTGGAGGTCAGGGTTTTGGATGAAGACCATGGCGAACTTCTTTGGGGAGTCACATAAGAAGACACCACTGTTTCCTCTGCTGTATCACTGGGAACAGTGGGGGACTCTGAAATTTCCACTTCAGCGGCCAAGTCAACAGGTGCTGCCTTGGACTTAGGGACCCTGAGGGCGACCGAGCACAAGCTTCCTTCAGCTGAAAAATCAATCGATTCGATGCACACTTCTGACTGAGAGCCTACAGCTTGATAGTTAGAGGAGGCGCTGTTGGGCACCAGGAAGCAGTTGGCTCTGGGGAGGATTTTGCGGAAGCCCGGCAGGTGTTTACTGGAGCTTTGAGATGTCTGAAGAAAAAAAAAAATTCACATGCAAGGAAGTTGTTAAAGGCTTCCGAAAGCACATCAGAGAAAAAGATGAGGAAAAAATATCAGTTCAGTGCCAGAAGTACTTGTTACAATTATGGTGGCTTCAACTCATATAAAGCATTCTCCCATTTGGTTTCAAGAGAAACCTTAAAAAAAAAAGGTCTCTCTTTCAACCCTGCTCCTTAGTTCAGACAGATGGTGAATACAGGAGATATAGAATACTACCAGAGATTGCAATAAATTTCTGCAGCTGTTTTGGAGTTGCTATCAGTCTTTTGGCAGCGTTGCTGATCAGCTTCCATTAAGCCTTTCCATCAATTCTGAAAAAATGTCCAGCTTCTCTAGTGTTATTTAAATTTTCTTATGTGTCCTTGTGCACAACGGCGATAAAAGAAATTCTTATTCTGATGACCTATGCTATATAGAATATTCTATGATAGATAGTATACATATATAATGCTAGGGCTTTGTGAAAACATCCAGAGACATGTCTTTGTATCACAAGAGCATCTAAAAGATGATGTCAGATTAATGATTCAGTAAAATGGTGGATGGGTGATAACTCACAAAGACTGAACACTGATGTCGAATCAAACGGTGCACAAAGAAAAAGTATTATTTTAAAGTGGTTTTGACAATTACGCAAACAGGTTATTGCAAATTATTTGTTCAAATGTTGCCGTTCACATTAAAAGAAGAAGAAGACCGTCAATAAGTATGTCTATACATTCTCAGTCCTGAAAGTTCCACAAGACTAAATTAGTTTATGATCCATAAATTTGCTAGTGTGTCTAACTTACTGTGTCTATCCCCTCCTTTTCCAACTTGGCTCTCTCCAGATAGTAGCTCTTCTCAGCTACACTCAGTCTCCTCCAGCTCTCACTGATTCGTTTGTTGACTTCAGACTGAGGCAGATTCGGGGTTCCGAGTTGCATAACCTGGTGAACATCGAAGTAGTACAGCAGGTAGGCGGATCTGGGATAGATGATAAATCACACATACAAATTAACACATTAAAAGAATTACTCCAGCTCCATAAAAAGACAGTTCAAGTTATCCGCATTACATTACCGGGGCTTCTTGGGTCTTTCATGATTGTTTTCATCAGTCTTGCCCCTCTTCTTTTTGGGGGACGTCATCTCCACATGGCTGTACACATCTTCAACCTCTTCAGTTACTTTCACAACCTCTAACACCTCCACATTGTCCATGTCCTCCATGGCTCGAAGACACTGCTAATAAAACGCATGGATTTAGTTTACCAAACCTTCAAATAGATGCTTTATTTGCAGGACAACTGTGCAACTTCACCTCCCTCTAGGCTAGAATAATGAAACTACAGCTTCATTGCTTAAACATTCAGAATGCATTGTGATCTGTTTATGCAACGTTACAGTGCATTTGCCATGCATTTGCTTGCAAAAAGGAAAGAAACGATGCGGAACAAATAAACTCGGACTCATAATTGCGACGAAACACTGAACATAGCTCTGCAGAAAAAAGTATAGCCAACTTAACTGCACTAAAAAAACGTGCATGTGACTGGTTTAATGGCGTGTGTTCATACTGCCTGCACGCCTAGTCAACTATCCAATGAAATGCCGTCTTGTTGAAGCCTTACCTACTGTCTTCCGACCTTTAAGAAACTGTTCCAAGCATCTACTGGGGGAAGCCTGCCATTGCATAGATGGTGAGGAGCACCTCTATGTTCATTTTTATGCTTTAGCGAAGATTTACCACGTATAAATGACTGCAACAGCTAAATAGTCCGAGCTGATAAAACGACTAGCGAGAAGAAACATGGCGATTTGTTGCTATGGGCTTCGTCCAATCAGATTTTGCGATAGATATGTCCGATCCAATCACGTAAGACGTTTTTAACACGTGAAATTGACTCTTGCGTCCCGAATATTGTTGTCATTGCAGTCACACGGAGGCGCTGTTTCCAAAGACTAATTCAGTCGTAATTTCTGAACCCGAACAAAACATTGTGACGTTTGGTAAAGCAAATCTTCTCATTATTACAATTAAATGCAATGAATTGCAATGTTAATCCTGCTTTAATTAATCGCTACAAGTAATACATATTAATTGAAGCAGGATTAACATTACAATTAATTATATATATATACACAAGTGGATAAATAGAGTTTGAGTTCCTTAACCAAAACTGTTAAAAAAAATGAAGACGATGAAAATGTTCCTTTTACATTTGTAATACCTTGTTGAAACAGGATACCAATAGTTCTTTTATTCTTACAAGTAGAAGAAAAAACACCCTTTACCAACGGTGGTGTCAGTTACATTTAACAAGGCCTTATATTCATCAACAACATTATTTCTAAAGAGTTCCCAGCTAACAGAGCCTGCTTTTATCTGTTCCTCCATTTTTTACCAGTCTCCTGTCCAGCAGGTGGCGCTAACGCAACTTCTGCGTCTGTTCCAGAAGAAGTAGACTGACCGGAAAAATGGCGGATGACAAGGTGAGTGAGATGTGTCGGGCTTCTATGTTATAAATAATATTTTTGCTGCTCATGACAGCAATAGTTAGAGGAGCACAAAAGTATGGTATCCCACAGAAAATGTTAGTTCTGTGTTATAATCACTTGGGAGGCTCTTGGAGAGAGGAAAGAAAGGAGCCGACCCTGTGAACATGCAACAACAACAAAAAAAAAACTGAAGAGAAACTTATGTATGTATGTGATGCCGCAAACTGCTGCGAGTGTACTTTTACTGTACATCACGGTCTGTTAAAATCACATACGTATTGTGGATTCAATATGGTTCGTGTATGTATCTCACATGAGCTGTGTTTATTTCAGGATCCTCTGAGACAGTTAAAGGATCTAACTCGGCTTAAAAATCAGCTGGAGGCGATTCAGAGGAGAGTGGAGACCGAGGTATCCGCAGAATTTCCCCAGGTGAGCTGAAATATCTGCCACTGGCTGAAGCAGGGCATTTTTGTCTAATTTGACACATCCTTCTGTAAGACATATTTCTGAAACTTATCAGCGTCTCAAAAGATTAATTGCTTGATATTTCTAAATAAAGAGCGGCACAAACAGGTTGGAGATTGGTGATTGATTTCCCATCTCAGCTGTTTTTGAGTCCTTGTTGGTTGAGTAAAACAATTAAACAGTGTGTAAAACTGTTATTCCAGGTTCATCAGTGAGAGGTGTGGGAGCAGTTGCTGCAAAACAAAGTTTTACAGGGACTCCTTTCTATCTGTAGAAAACACAACTTACCTTGAAGTGGCTCTTTATGTACTTTTAAATCATCTCCCTGAAACTCAAAATAGTTTTAGCCATACAGACTAAACGTTGACACTTTCTTTTCCTTACTATCAACTTTGACATCAAAGACTTTTGTTTCTGATTTAGTTCTGTGCATGCACAGCTTTAAGATAGTTTGGATATTTGAAGTTCAGACTGTCCTGTCACTTGTTAGGCTGTGAATAATTGTCTGATTCACAAGTTGACGTCCTATTGTGTCTCTAATAGAGTTGGATGGCGTGGCAAAAATTTGTAATAGTAGCACTAGAGCTCCTATGAAAAGTATTCACCTCTTAGAATGTTGTACCTTTTTATTGCTTTATTGCAAAATAGTCATAATCCACCAAATTTGTATTTTTTTTTATTTTTGTTGAAAGAAAAATAAACTTTAATGTCAAAGTAAAATCAACTAAAGTCATTTTTAAATGTTTTGTACCTTATAATTTTGGTAACTGAATCATGCTAACAAATTTTAATGAGTGTCTGCGTCTTTTTTCCTTCTGTAGGGAAGCACGGTGTTGGGATCACCCTTCCTGAAGGGCTTTTTGGTCGGCTATGTGGTGGCAAAGCTGCGCTCCTCAGCCTTCCTGGGAGTGCTGCTGGGAACTGCCACTGGCATTTACGCAGCCCAGAGCTATCAGGTGCCTAACATTGAAAGGACCGTTAAAGATTACATGAGCACAATTAAAAAGGGACCAAAGTAAATTGGTCTGACGTTCACTAAATGAAGAACTGCTCTTGGAGAAACTGGTCCACGGCAGACTGGAGTTGAACTTTTCTGAGTGAGGAGGATTATGGATGCACTCAATTGACTGGAATTCCACTTGGAACCTAAAGAGAGAAACTTTTATTTGCTTTTACTGTTGCTTTGGGTTCAGTTTGATCCTGCTTTCATTTCTACTGTCCGGTGTTAACACATTGCACCTGCATGACGTTGTGCCTACAAGGCCTAGGGCTTAACTAAAGCAGCTATATTTATATTAAGGCCTTTGGATTTTAATATGGAAAACAGGCAGAAACTTTCCCCACCTCATGTACCCCAAAACTTTATTGTTCTGTTCAAAATAATCACAATTTCATCTTAGAATGTGTTGGAAATAATAGTTAAAGAAAACTGATTTAAATTTTTTTTTTTTTTTTTGCACCGAAGTTATCCTTTGTGCTTGTTGAAGCTGGTGTTTGTTTTGTGTCATTTAGAATGATTGTAATCGAGAACGTGGGGTCTCAAACCCCGGTCAGGACTAAGAGACAGCAGGCGAACAGGATCAAGTGGGGCTTCCTGTTGGGCCTGATGGTGCTCATCTATGGTTCTCATGCGCCGCTTATCACTCTCACCAAAGTAGACGGTCAAGTCCCATTCAACGCCTCCTCCTGCGTGCTCATGATCGAGCTGGCCAAGCTGCTCTTCTCCCTGCTGAGCCTGGTTTTCACAGGCGCCACGTCGATGCCGCGGTCTCCTCCACGTCTCGTTGCCCCTTACGCGATCCCTGCAGTGCTGTACACCTTAAACAACAACCTGGTTGTCATCATGCAGGCCTACATGGACCCAAGCTCGTTTCAAATACTCTCTAATCTGAAAATAGCTTCGACCGCCCTGCTGTACTCCGCCTGTCTGGGGAAGAGGCTGCGGTCTGAGCAGTGGTTCGCCCTGGGGCTCCTCATGGCTGCGGGGGGCTTCCACGGCTACAGCAGCCTGGATCTACAAGGCTCTGAGAGGATTGACGTCGATGAGGGTCCCAGGATTCACATCACTGCTTGGGGGCTTTTTCTTGTGCTGGTTTACGCCGGCGTGTCGGGGCTGGCAGCAGTTTACACAGAGAGGGTGCTGAAGAGCCAAAGCTTGCCCCTTAGCGTTCAGAACCTCTACCTCTATATGTTTGGAGTGGCAATCAATGGGCTGTCCTCTCTCTCCTCCATTGGAAGTGACCAAGGGTTTCTGGAGGGCTACTCAGGGGTGGTGTGGGCTATCATCGCAGGACAGGCAGCAAATGGACTTCTGATGTCTGTGGTGCTCAAACATGGTAGCGGCATCACTAGACTGTTTGTTATTTCCTGCTCCATGCTGGTTAATGCGCTGCTGTCCTGGGCCATCTTAGGCTTACAGCTCACTCCTTTGTTCCCTCTGCCTTGTACTCTGATTGGATTGGCAGCTTACCTTTATTACAGATAGCAGAGGGTTCATTAGAGACCTGCATGTTTGGCTTCAGAGGAGCTTCAAACAAAGGCTGCCAGTTGTGGTCCTTAACATTTGAAATTATTTTACTGGTACTATGCAATGGAAAAGTATCCATTTCTCTCAAACACATTTTATCAAATGAGTGAAGTGAGTGGAAAATGATGTAATGTTATTATACACATAAAATATGAAAGGTAGGACTTTTGGGGCAGCTGCAGATCTTTTGGAGTCATCAAGCTGTGCTACATCTAGAAACACTTTTACTCTTCTCTAGATGAAACCCACTTAGATCAGAAGCAGAGCTTGCCACAAATTAGGTCTGGACTTTGACTGAACCGTTATAACATATACATTTGTAGAACAGTGTTATGCGTAGGTTTGAGATGACAGTCCAGCTGGGAACCTCCTCAGCTGAGATATTGTAACCAGGCCTGGATACAATACCTCTAACCAGGCCTGGTATTTTATCTAATTCCATTTAATTTTCACATAAACTCTAACCAGCATCCCTGCTCCTACTAAAGCATCACCAGCAGCCTGGGTTACCATGAGGATCTTGTTTTAAAGCTGATGTGCAATCATGGTGTTTGGTAAATAATTTAATTGAACACCTTAAACATGTTTGCTCTCGTTCCCAAGTGGCTTATGTTAAACTTCTTACAACTTTATTTCAACATTGACTCTTTCTGAAACTCTCTTGTAAAATGGCCTGATTTGTGAAGTGCATGACAAATCCTTTTAATAGGCTGTTGCACCTGAGCTATGGATCCCGTTGTTCCTCTAGAGTTACAATGGGATTCTTGACTGCTTTTCATGTCAAAGTTCTGCTCCATCAGACTTCCAAAACTTTAATCTTCACACTGCGGTTGGTCCATTGCTTAAAATCCTGATAAAATACAGACACTGAAGCCGACATGTGACAAAACGTGGAGAATCTTAAGGGATATAAGAACCTTTGCAGGACATTGTCTGGTTTGTGTTTTATTTAGCCTTTATGTTATCTGCCTTCTAAAACTGAACTCCTTGAGTCCTTGACTTTATTTACTGCAGATGCAGAAGTGTTACCAGTGTCTCAAAGAACAAGCTGGCAAAATGAATCAAATGTTATGTTTTGTTTGCTACATTGTTGCAGAGACATGCTGCAAGGATCCATAATCAGAAACCAGATCATCTTTAAAGCACAACATCAGGGGTAAAATGTTACATGTTGCATTTATGACCAATAAAGTTTCTGAACCATTTACCAACACGCGTTTTCAGTACGAGACTCATTGATGCTGGTTTATCAGGTCAGTCGCAGGATCTCCTCGCACAGCAAGAGCGTCTTTAATCTCCCCCATTGCTGCAGAGTTAGAAAAACACGAGAACGTTTGCGAAGAGTCTTTCCAGTTACGTGACCAGCTGCTGGGAAACACCGACCTTTTCGAAGTTCCTTGTTTTCAGCTTGCAGCTGCTGATTCTGAGCAGACAGGTAGATGGCATCCTGCACCGCTTCCAGCAACACACTCCTATATCTTCCCTCTGAAATCTTCCTCTGCTCCTCGCTAACTTGACGAAACGCCCTGAACACCTGCAGAGCAGGAAGACCGATAACGAGCATGTTTGGGTGAAGCAGTTAAATGTGTGTTAGATCAATTGGAAATTATATCGTTACTTCAAAACGTCTACAAACAATAACATTGGGGTTAGCTTATGCTTGTTTATTTTTAATACAAATAATCTACTAAACTATGACAGTATTAAACTATATTCACAATAAAGAGAAATGACAACCAGATATGCTTTGGCCAGCTCATAATGGGGCCTTCATCTGAATAAATACAGTACAGCAAGGGCAAAATTGCAAGAGTTCAAGCCTATTATAGACAATAATGTCTAAGATTAGTTTTCGTGACATGCACCCAAGGTTCCCTAAGTCAAAGAGGAGACTGGCAGCAGTTTAAACCACAACATATTCACAATCAATTTATATTGTTATGCATGTCTTTGAACTTTCTTACTGAAAAGCCTTAAGAAAATCATTCCAAGGTAGAATTTACACAATTCTAAGAATTAGATTTTGATTCTTCAGTTTAATTTCATGCACAACCTGAGGGAAAAGAGTTCAATGTTACTCTGCGCTGTAACAACTCGTCGGTGTATTTTCTTTCCTAAACTATGCACTCGCTGCTCTCTTAGCCTATGATGTTGTTTTTGTGCTCTCTCTCTCTCTCTCTATTTTTTATAATGCAAATCTTTTGCCAAACCAAGAAACGATATTTCGTGTGGATATAAAGCTAATTAATTCCCACCTGTAGGCTCTCTTCCCTCAAACAATGCAGCTCCGCTTGGTGTCTGTGGTGCTGATCCTGAAGGTCGCTTTCTGCCTGCTGGGCCTCAGCACGAAGAGCCTCTATTTGCATCACCAGGACCTGCCTCTCTCTGCTCAGCACCAGCAGCTCCCTCTGAGGGCTTTCTGTCTGACGGAGCAATGAATAAAAACAGTGGTTGAAATGGGGGAAGAGAAAAAAAAAAAAAAAAAAAATACAAGGAAATACCAGAGTTAATATGGAAGTGCAGCCATTTCTGCCCACCATAAATTCAGCCTTGCACTCATTCAAACTGACTCAGCACTCTCGGCTGAGATGGATCACAAACAGAATGTTAAATAACAGGGTATCTCATTATCTCACCGGCGGCTGCTCCTGCGCCAAGTCTCTCTCCATCTTCGCCACCTCCTCCTGAATTAATCTTGCGTGATCCTCCTTAAGTTGCCTCCTCCGCTCCTGCGCTTCATTGTATTCCAACTGAGACTAATCATTAAAAATGGCAAAATTAACGTCTTAGTGTGTGTTGCCCACTAATCCAAGCATAAATCTTGTTTAGATGTTGAAAAGACTGGACTAAGCTTTGTAAATGTGTTGTCGAACCAGCGGTCGTGTACGTAGAGCTTTCTGCAAAGAGTTGCCCCAGGAGGCAATAATTACAGCACTTTCTAAAAAATTCTCAGTGGATTTCTAACAAGATCCTGCTGGGGGGGGGGGGGTTCACAAAGCTTTCAGGAGGGATATTACTTACAGGAGTGGCGAGGATGACACTTGGGAGGCTTAAGAGTTTCTCAAGTGGAGAAAATAGTGTTGGAAGGGAAATGAGTAAATGAAACAATGAAGATTTGCTCAGGGTTAATGTTTGAAGTTGAGCTCACAGGGATTTTCTCCCATCTCTCCCTTAATGCTCTTATCAAAGAATGAAGCTGTTTATGGGGAAAAATATGAACTAAAATGTGAAAGTTTGCGGCATTAAGAACTACTTTCAGGAGAGGCTCCAATCAGGTTCGCGAAGACACTCCTGGTAAAAGAAGAAAATAAGCAACCGGGCGAGAGTGACAGCTACAAAGTTATCCATACCGTCACAGTGAAACAGTGTTGAGCATTGATCACTATCGGTGTCTTAAAACCAGACTAAACGATTTGTGAGTAAGACTCAAAAAGGATCCTTTCCTCTAAAATTACGCTATGTGATAAAGTGGCCGAATGGAAGGTATTCTTAATGATGCACCATGTAAAAAGTTTGTCAGACCAGATTGAAAGAACCCTTACACCAGAAAAAAGATTATTTTGTCAGAACCATACTGGTGCTCCATTATTGTAAAGCTGGTGATGTCATGCTGCGAGGTATCCTACTCACAAGGACGCCTTCTTTCCGAAGACTCCAGGAAAATATGTCGCCATTTTATGCTTCTTAACGTTAGAAATACCTGTAATATGTTGGTTTTAGATTGTAAGGCTTGCTGCTATAAAGACTAGGCATAAAGTCAGACAGTACAGTCTGTGAGGTTGTAAATTATTGCAAGTTATTGTGGCAAAAGTACACACATTTTCTCAACAGAAACTTTTGACTAACGGCAGCGAAAATATGTTATATTTTTCTGAAAGAAATCAAGAATAAATCAAAAATAGTCATTGAAAATGTTGCGTTTAAGTGACCAAAACATTAATAATTGGGAATGTCACATTTCTGGTTTTACATTCATGTTTCTAGCTTTAAGATAAATGGCACAATCCATCTGAACTGGAAATAGAAATTGAGTGCCTGAGCTTGGATCAGTGGACAACATGAGCAACGCAATACTTGAGACAATGTACGTTACTTGTTGACAGAAATGGGACTTTGCGGAGACATTCCCGTTCTTCAGTGTTTCTTCTCTCAGAGCTTCCTTCTGCTGTTGGATCCTGGTGACTCGCTCCTGGACCTTTTCTGTGCTGCTTTTACCTTCTGGAAATACCAGAGACACACAAAATACTCAATCGGGAATATCTTTATCAATTGCACAGTGAAATGTATCACGTTACCTCTGATGTGTTCCTCCATTTCTTGTCTCAACTTTCCCTGCAGATATTTAGCCGTTTCTGTGCTTCCTTTCTCTTTGATGAGACAATCTGCAGAAAGTTGGTGGCTGCTGATTGATGATTTCTGTCACGTTAAAAAGCAAATATTAACCTGTATAGTTTGAATTGAGCTATGTCATATTATGGTGGACAACCATCAGACCTTAATTTTGGCTTTTATTCTCTCTGACTCCTCTCTCCTCTTCTCCCACGACTGATGTTTCACTATCTATTTTAGAGAGGCCAGAATACATTTTTATTGCACTGACATGTTGCTGTACTGAATGCCGTAGTTTTGATTTTGTTTTATTTACCTTCAGATTCTGAGTCAGCTGAGCTAACTTGTAAATGCTTTGTGCCTCACTCTCCCCGAGCAGCAGCACGTTTTGTAGCTCCACGATCCTTTCACGAAGCTCCTGCTCAGTTCTCCTCGGATTCCAGCAAACAGAAGTCGGTTTGGTAACTAATCCTCTCACTTTCTGAGCCAAATGTAAAGCAGATTGAGTTTCATCATCAAGGAAACCTGAGAAGAAGTAATACTCAGAGTCAGATTTAACTCAACCTCCCCCCATTTGCATGTTCCTTTCATTTACCTTGAGGGTTGATGCAGTAGATGAGAAATGTCCTGTTGGTTCCTGTAAGTGCGTCTTTAAGCAATTCATGAAGGAGGCTGTCGCTGACTACAGGAGGAGAGTTTAGTGTCTGGTCTACGACCTTCAACAGCGGGATGACTCTGGGGGGGAAAAAAAAAATGCTTATATTAGTAAATCTCATGTGAAAATAAGGAACAGCAAGTTGAAGTTTTTAGTTGCCAATTTGTCATGAATAGAAAACATCTTAGTTTTGTTGATCTTTGTATGTTTGAACAAATATATGTGTCAGTATTTCAAGTAAATGTAGAACAGAGCAGATGGAGTTGGAATTGTGTTTTGTCTTTATTCATGAGAAAGTATTCCTGATCAGTGTTTTATTGCATTAAGTTGTGTTTTTATTCCACGACCAAGCCGTAGATGTAGCTGTTGACACCGTTCATTTTGTCTAGACTGTATTTATTTCTATATGAAGAGCTCCCGGTCCAGTGTTTCTCTTGTGTTTACTGTTTATAAGCCAATAAAAAATAGCTTATTTTCCTTTTGAAATACCCTCATTCCTCGACGCTGCTATTGACTGAATTTTTGCTGCCTTAAATTCTGTGTGTTCTGTTTTTCTTTTACACAGTGACAATTTTCTTGCTCAGGAATGTTTCTCTTCTAGTCAAAGACCGACTCTGTCATTAACTCCCCCTCTCTTTGTTTACCTTCCTCTTTAAAATACCCTTGCTCCCCCCAAACCCTCAACATGGCAGATGGCTGCTTATTCTGAGGATCTTCATCCCTGTGTTTATATCTTTGAAAATAAATATATTAATGAAGTTTAAGAAGAGGTATGATTGTCAGAGACAATGACATATCTGTGAGTCGCAGCAGGAACATGACAGGAGAAACAACCCAGGAGGGTTTTCTTACAAGAAAGCTCACGCTGTTAACACGTTGTCTTGATTTACGTCACTTACTTTGTTGTCATTTTATGTAAATACACACTCTGCTCTTGGACAGATGGCAATGAGCCGCTGAATATATAAGATAAAGCTAAGAAATCTTGGAGAAATTAATTGAGTAAGACTAAAAGCTGCAGTTTCGACCAAAAGGGTTATTTATTTTGGAGAGAACTCAAGCATAAAATTATGCACATGATTTTCAGTACACTATCTTCTTAGTTCAGACAAAATGTTTACTATATCTCAGATTAAATTTACAGCAGAAATTATACATAATAGCAGCATAAATTGGATTGCAATGTAGAGATATTAAACAAATGCAGCAAATATTAGTATGTCATGTATTCTGGACAGGTTGCTACAGTTCGGTGAGCATTGGTAGGTAAATATTTGATCAGGCTCTCAGACTCGTGTAACCGATAGGTTCGGATTGTATGTCACCGACCCCCTGAGGTCAGTCCTGCTGGCTCCTCCTGCAAGGCTGAACAGCTGCAGTTTGCTGCAGCAGACATCCGACTCCGCCTGCTCCGGGTGGAGTTTCCACTCAGCTGTCACCGAGAAGAGGGAACTGCATCTGAGGAAAGCATGCGACACAGACAACAAGCGCGTTTATTTGTTCAGATGTCTTGGAGAGACAGCGGGTTCACTCACTGAGACGGTTTCACAATTCAGGGACTCAAGTAAATGCAAGACGTTTGGTTCTATCCTCTGTGTTTAAGCCTTTTGGAGCGAATTGATGAAATGTGACCTACCGGCTGGAAAGGCTTCCTGCGTTGGTTTTCATCGACTCCCTGCAGGCTTTGAAAAGATCACAGGCTTCCTCTGCTGAACATACGCACACCTCGGACAAACCTTCTACAACACTGAGAAACAAAACAGAGATAGATATGTAGTTTCTGTGTCAGCCACATAGGCATCAGTTGTTTTATAAACTTGCATCCTTTTATATTCCTGCAGATATGTTTATTTAGGGAGCACTTTATTATTTCCTTGCCTCTATCTTGTTTAATAAATGGTGAAGGAATCTCTCACTTGTGCATTTCTACATCTGATGTCAGATTTAAACTACTTTACGATTTGGTAAAGAGCAGAACATTTGTTTGTTGAAGCCTCAGATAAAAGGATTTTTTTAATCATTGTACATCAGAATATAGCGTAATTTTGAAAAAAATAATAAAATAATGGCTGCTATATCACAGCAACCACTAATCTGATAATGTTTTGCTTTCATCAGGCCAAAATTTCTTGCAGTCTTTCAAAGTGGTGATGATTGATTTTTCTCCACACTTTCTGAAGGTTTTTTTTTCTTTTGTGCTTTTTCATGTCACCTGACCATGACTACATTGTGCAGTGGGTTAAAAAAGTTTTCCTTAATATAAAAAGATAAACCTGCCTGAGACAGTGAGAAAGCATTCCACTGTTTTAAGTCTATCACCTCAAATTTCGCCTCGAGCTCTAGGAGCAGGTAAAAGCATGTGGCACATTGACCTGAGACAAAGCAACAGTACAAATAGGTACAGCAAGTCAGGCAGGTGAAATGCAGCATAACTACTGACAGAGTGTAAAAGTGATTGAAAAATTTTTTTGAGCAATTTGTAAAAGGAATTCAAAATTGGAAAAATGTGTTCTCGTTTGCTTGTACCTGTTGGAAGGTTAAATCAATCAAAGAGAGAGGTGATTAAAGCATGTCTTAGCTTCTCAAGGTTGCCTTTTGACAATATTGATATCTATAATCTGTGTGGGGGGGGGAAAGTGGCATTTTTCTGTTTTTGTTTTCACAAAACTATTACACATGTGAACAAACTTCTGCTGATTACCATAAATGGCCACTGAAAGAACTTGAAACTGACAATAGAAATGATTAATAAAAATGTAATACAATTTAACCAATGAAAATCGGACATTGATTTTGAAATGAGGGTTAACAGAATATAAACAGGCCTGGACAAAAAGATTTTGTTAGGCATCTGTTTGAGTAAATCACTGCAATCAAGCGATTCCTTTGATTATCAGACAGACTGCTGCAGCTGCCACAAGTACTTTGGCTAACTCTTTGTGAACAAACTTGTCTCAGGTTTGAAGGATGTCTCCGGACTGTCTGGAGAACGGCCTAAAATTCATTAAATGTGTTCTTTAATAATGTTTTTTATTAAATAACTATATCCTACGTTCAATGGGATTTAGATCAGGACTTATAGAAGGCCAGTTCAGAATAGTCTAATGTTTTGCTCTTAACCATAATTGGGTGTATATCTTTAGGATGAGAGTCAATTTTCACATCTAAACAGGATATTCTCATGTGGGAACAGGAAGTTAAGAGCATTAAAAGGTGATTTTGTTGGTGTCGTTGTGTCTACTCAGCAAAACGTCTTTCTTTTTCTCACTAGAGTGTTGAAACATTTTGTGCCATCCATCTCCTAAAATCAATAAAAAAAAAGGACTTCGGGACAGGACACTCCCCAGTGTGCTTCACTGGGAAATAAAGATGACAATCTACTACATAAACATGAAAGAAAATGTTATTTCTGAAAAATAGTGCCCAAGAGGCATCAAGTACTTTGACGAAAAAGGGTGTCAAATGAAACCCCACGGCACTCCCCAATGGGAGGTCAGCGGAAAAGGAGATAAAATCACTCATGGACTCACAAAACATTTTGTCCCAGAGGCAACATCTGTTCATCAAGGCGGCTTTAAATAATACCAAGAAGGTTTGGCCTCTGGGAAACCAAATATTAGATTTTCTTTTCAAAATCTAAGTTAATGTGGTACGTAAATTCATAATCGTAATATACCTTCCAAGTACAGGATGGATGACGAGCTGCAAAGTTTCTTTACTGAGGCTGAGGAGATCCACTGCGCTCCCGTCCGGGTAAAACTGTCAGAGAAGCAATAGTCCAAGTCATGTCACGTCGAAGCTGCTTTGGGGTTCCACCTTTCAACACAAGGACAGACCTGAAGAAATGATACAGAGGTGAAGGACTCTGCTTTTTCCTCTGATGTTGTGCAACTAAACAGACTTGTCAGGACCTAAAACAAAAGGTCAGAGTCTCAGAATCCGGTCCAAGCAAAAAACAGACCATCCTCCAATGCGTAGAGTGAAAATGTTACTGTCCACCTGTCTGAGGATACTTTTGTCCGTCACGGCTCCAACCATCTCCGTGGGAGTTCCACACATCAGCAGTGCCACGTTATAGCCGTTCGATATGGACTCGGTCAGAGGCTGCAGGAGCTCAGAGTGAAGCCTCTGCGTGTTTCGGTTCAGATTGTTAGTTTCTAAGATTTAAAACATTTAATTAGCAAACAGAAAGTGTATGACAGCAAATTAGAAAGTGTTTTACCTCCACACAGTCGGCTGTTGCAACCTGTTCAAATGTGAAGGACTTTGGTTCCTAAAAAAAACACATCTGATTTGTGGCACCTTCTAGAGAACATCTTAAATATTGTGGCGCAGGAATAGGTTTACCTCATGTGTAGCAGATTTGTAGTTAATTTCACATCCATCAACTGCTAAAGTTGCACAGCCTTTATATTCTGTGAGTCCAAAAACATGTGAACCTTCTTCATCTCAGCACTCAAAACCAAATAAATGCACATATTCCAGTAGTTTATTTACCTGGGCTTGTTGTGAGTACAACTCCCACTCTCACTGTCTCTACTCCCCCACACATCTAACAGTGGATAGAGACGAGGAACAATTCAACCGATACGTCAATACAGTCTTTACTCATCTTAAAAATCTCCATGCCTCTAAAAAAAAATTACACAATTTATTAAATTACTGTATTAAATATATACTTACAGGTGTGTCTATGAGTGCTGCGGCCATCCTGAACGTGTGGCTTTGCACAGCCACTTTCTGACCCGGATTTTATTACAGCAGGGTGAATTATTAATGAGACAGAATCTACTTTCACTGGCTTAAATCATGGGACTGCAGTTTCAAAAGATACATTTTTTAAGGGCACTTGTGAATTTTGAGATGGGCAGGAATCTGTAAAAATCACTACAATTGAGGACAAAGAACTTGTTTGGAGGTGAATTGTGAGCATTCATTCAGTAGCTGAACAGTCTTCTTTAAGTCGACAGCAGAGGAAGCTCCGGCACAGGAAACCATTTCATTTGCGTATTCGTAGAAATGGTAACTGGTGAAGCTTTAATGTAAATTATGGCTAAATTCAGACACGAAACCTAAACGTACATTCAAACTGGGAAGACTCTTCGTCTCACCTACTCAGCCAAACATCTCACCATGCGCCACGATTCCTTTCGTTTGTCAAACTTTCTAATACCATTCTCCTTCTCTGTGTGAGTCTTTCAAGGCTGAAATTCAGATTTAATGTATAGATGCTTGTTGCAGTCAGTTGAACAATGACACTTAACTCTTAAGTGAGCTGAAATCAAACAGACAACACAGAATCCAGGAGGTACCAATGCAATTGCATCCAATCACTAATATGTTTATTCAGGCCTTATTTCATTAATACCTTTAACAGCTGTCTGATCTAAAGACATTGGGACAAATAATGTGATTGTTGTAGAGGAAAAACTTTATTGCCATTTCTTATACAATTAAAAGAAAAACAAAACATCATGTTTCCATTCTTTAAAGGGCAGGTTTACCAAAATTATGAGAACTAAACATTTTTGAAGTTGAAAAACCATAACTTGACTCAGTGTCAGGCAGGTGAAACTGGAAACATAAATCAAATATGTTCATTTATTTTTTTTTTATTTTGGTGAACCAACCATTTAAACATTCATCTCAAACAAATACATCATAACATTCCACAGGATTTGATAAAATTTTAAGGCACCCAAGAAAAAAATATTAAAAGCACTATTGTAACAGGCCTCTACTGATTTTATTCCAAGCAGATAGTAAAATTTATAGCGTGAAGTGATTACATGGAAAGGAAGCTCGTTATGAAGTTAAACTGCTCCGATTCGGAAAATAGCGTCCAATTAAAAATAACCAGTTTCACGAGTCTGCAAAGATAGTCCTGGTAAGAAGAAATGCTTTGCTTCCAGCTTTCTCTTAATTTGCTTTTTCCTCTGAAAGATAAAAAAAAAAATGCACAGTTCATCACAACCAAACATTCTTGGAAAACATTCAACTTTAGCGTAACCAGATAAAACAACTTCATCAAAGCACCATACCGTCAAGGAAGGTCTTCTGCATCATCATTGGTGCGACCATCATGCGACGAAATCCAGCACCTGCATTTAGTTTATGAAAAGAGGAGGTCATCAATATGTCATCTTTCGAAATGACTATATATGAATCTGACCTTTGATCTGAGTTTGCTACCCACCTCTGTTACAGTCAGGGCGGCCGCGCATTGTGGTGCCTTGGATGGGGTTGCCGGACTGATCCACACACCAGCAGAAGCCGGTGGCGTGCCAGCACTGCATGGGCTTGTAATGGCCCTGCTCGTCACACTGGGGCTTGTATGCGCCAATCTTTCCCACCCCAGGTGTGGCCTCCATCTGGCATTTGCTCTTAATCAGAGAGGCTGTCCAAACATTGAAAACAAAATAATTCAAAACTGTGCGTTAAATGCATGTTTGAGTACATACTGAATGCAAGAAAGCCGCAGTAACCTGGCTCAGGGGTGGGGCCTGCAGGCACCTGCTGGGCCATCTGGAAGATCAGCCAGAAACGCATCCAGGATTGGAAGCTCTGCAGAGGAGGACACGTCCAAAATGCATGATGAAAAGTTTGTTTAATTTGAATAACCACAATTTTGGGGACGGTTTCCCCATTGGCAAGCAGGAAGCGTCACCTGCCACTCGCTGTCATTGATCTGCTGCTTCAGGCTCCTCAGGTTGGCCAGGAAGGTCTCGTTGAACTGTGGCAGGCTGACGTCCTGCTCAAAACAGATATGCGCTTAAAAATACACCTAAAACAGTAAGAGAAACCACAGGATTCTGAGTGCAACGTACCTTCAACATATCCATGACTTGTTTCTCCACACTAACCATGGCAGTGTCCTGCAGCTTCTGTGGGCAATAAGGATCCGTATTTAAAACCCAAGCATCATCTAATAACTGTATTTTCTGTCACATTTAGCATGTTTTCTTTTGTTTTTTTTCTGAAATGTTGGCGTGAACTTACAGTCGAGGGTGTCTTGGAAGACGTGTCGTCTTCGGTGAAGTCCAACCGCAGAGGCAGGCTGTTCATGGGCATGGTCATCCTGGCTGGGGCAACACCTGAGAAACAGCCAAGACAGAACCATTCCAGTTAGAGCAAAGATAACAAATACTTTTTAAATAAAATCAGTTTAATGCAACTGGTCTGAAGTAGGCTAACAGGCTCAAATTGTAAAAACTTGTGATCTGTTTTTATCTAGTTTAAGTACAGATAAGAAACAAGGTTATTCTCGTCTGTTTGTCACGAGAAAAACCTTTTAATTCTCAATGTGCACCACATTGAGTCATAAATAAGGGAAACACAGTACAGTGGTCTCAGAAGTGGTCAGCCTATCAAACCTTCTTTAAGACAGCATTAAAAACTCCAGAGGGTCACAAAAAAAAAACAACCCAGAACACAATCTTAAGTACTGCAGACCTCACATGGAAATCAGAAGTTAAAAATAAATGAAATGATAATTATCCAAACTGTTGGATATTGACCCTGTTTCTATAAGTCTTCCTATTAACTACAAACAACTTTTACCTAGAATGGCTGAAAAAAGTATTTGTATAACATCAAATATGAAATGACTCGGCTTATAGCGCAGTTGGTTTTTCCCCTTCCTGAATCATCATGCCAATTTTATTGGTGCCACATGAAAAAAAAAATGAAAAATGAAAAAAGTCGCTTTTTCAATTAAAGTTCTCGCTTTCCTTTTCAGCTATTGACTCCTCACTCTGTCTGATTATAAGGAAATTCACATAGTGATTTCCCACCTTGAGATACGCGACTCATCTGTTTGCCCATCTTCTCCGAGTTCTTCTTCAGGTCGTGGATCTGCTGCCTCTGGCCAAACACCATGTATGCGGTGAAGACCTGGCTGGCCAGCAGCAGGCACGCCAGCGTGGTCAGGCCAGCGATCTTCAGGGCACGGCTGTTGGATCCGCTGCAAAAAAATAAAAAATAAAAAATTCAAAAAAATCAAATATTGATCATTAAGAGAGGATCGCACCATGACAGAAAAAAAAAAAAAAAAAAAAAAAAAACAAATAAGGAAAAAAAACACATGGCGTATTTTAACAGCCTACATTTTAATACAGTGACTCAAAGGGATTTCCAAAAGAGTGCTCTGAGAGTTGGGGATATGAGAAGACACTTTCACAAGAGATGTATTAGAACTTTGGACCGTCCAGAATACATAGAAAAAACCCATTGCATGAGTCAGCCAAACTTTTTTTCTTATTTTTTTTAATGTGACTGTAGCTTTTCCTTTGTTAACTTTAACTTCAGGAGAGAAATTTATATCAAATGCAAGTAAATAAATAAAATACAAGCAAAGCAACTTTAAATAAAGCTAAGAAACTGAAAAAAAAATCTGTTTAAAAAAGAAACAAACAAATAATCCAAACAGAAACTTTTAATTAGTTCAGTGATTTGCCTCTATTACTCTCATAATTGTTTAGACTAAGGGTATTTTTAATAGTTTAATTTATACATTTGATTATACGTTATTCAATTTTACAACTCTGTTTAAAAAAAAAGAAAAAAGTATTGTTTCTTGGGGAGCACCGTGTCAATCTAAGCAATAAATAAATAATAAACGGTAAAGCCATTGCTATTACCAATGTTATGGTTTATATGCAATAAAAACAAAAATGAACAAAAGAAAAATGAAAACGTAGGGTCTCTGTTTCATTTGTCTTTTTATTTTCACGGCCCGCCAATAGCAGGTGACCATCAGTAGTTACTAGGCAGACTTCCTTCTCTGGTGCAATATGGAAGTTGATTTTCGGAGGTCCACCTCAGATGGATAGGAGTTGTTTTTTGGGGGGTTTTTTGTTTTTTTTAAATTAAATATTCTTAACATTTATTCAGTTTGACCATGATCATATTTAAAATGCTCAAATAATCCCTTTTAATATATAAGAAAATTTATTAACGGTGAAAAAAAGAGAGCCTGGCCAATCCGAGCGACAGCGTCACTAGTTACTTGGTAGAACTGAGATCTCGAGAGGCCGTTAAAAACAACTTGCAGTAAAGATCATTTTTGGAACTCAAATGGTCTAAAATATTGCAAAGATTTTAAAAACACACATATTTGTCCAGGATATGTCAACAGAGCCAATAGGGGCTTCTGTGTCTTTAAGACCTGAAAAGTAAATCAGAAATCTACACTTTCCATTCAGTAAAACACAAACTCAGTTAAATGAAGGGATAATATGTTGCATCTCTGTTACGCAGCCCTTTAAATGAAAGGGAAATGTTATATTGTACAATAAATCCTCCCAGTTGAGATAAATGAACAAATACCCCTTTCAACTAAACAAAATATTAATTAGATTTTGTTTTTTGGGGGGTTTTTTTCCATAAAAAAATCAAGTAAAATAAAGATTTGTGTTGCAAAAAAAAAAAAAAAAATGGATGCATGATTAGTTCCTCTCACCCTCTGGGCCCTGCATTGTTAATCAGGACTTCGTGGCTGCCAGACACACTTCCTCTGGCCAGGGGGGCATCTTCTGGATTATCTGCCATCCTCTCTGAGAGTGTTTCTGCGCTCCTTCACAGAACCGATCTGAAGAATTATCCAGGAACTCTAAAGTATAAATTGACCTCAGAATGAGGAAGGAGGACTAGATAGGTTCCAGTGAAGGCAAGAAAGTACCACTGTTGATTAAAAAAAAAAAAAACCTTGTGGGATGGATCAGTGGGGTGAGCTCTGATTGGTCGTTCAACATCATCACCAGTTGACAGAGGCAGACATCAGAGAGAGGACGGTGGTTTTGACTTCAGATCTGGAGCTTTCTAGTCTCATTTCATGTCGTGGTTTTAGAGTTTTTAGCTTTATAGAATAGCTTAGTATTGTGAATGAAACTTGAATACTGGAGAAATTATGAAATTGGTGACGTTTCTATGGTGTACTCCTTTTATTTAGTCATAAATTTCTGAACCTTTGCTTCTTCGAAAAAGAAGCAAAGGTCAAATAAAAGTGAAACTATGCCTGTGATATGACAATATTCTAACAAATATGGCAGTTTGCCCTCAAAACTATAGCGCTCTATATTAGAAACGAAGGTATAATGCAATTTTTGGAAACCAAAACTGTGTGCATAAGTCCACAGTCACTCTTGATGTCTTTATACTTGCATGCTGCCAGACTTTCTATTGATCTTTTGAAGTGGTTTTCATACAGTTTCTGAGACTATCGCAAGCTGTTTTAAAGTTTAGAAACTTTTCCCAACACTTTCTGACATGAACAAATAAAAAACAAACTTCCACTTTCTATTAGAATTCTGCAAAGTCGTCAAGGTCCAGTAAACATGAATATCATCTGATTTCTATGTGAGAAAGTTGGAGGTTCTCACCAATCCCAACCTGAAAATTCAATTATGAATGCTCTTTAAGCTGAGTCCATGGTGCAGAAACAAACTGCTTAGTGCACCTCTGATTGTTTGTATCTCACTAAATTGATCATATGCAATGTAATGTATTCTATGTGTTTAAAGACATAAAATGCAAAACTATAGCCTGTGTTTAACTGATATTGCCAGCATAGTTACTAGAACAATTAGCAGTGATTTTTCAGCATGCAGCTGGAAGGTGCATGCTGAAGAACATGGATCATTAGCAGATCCATGTTCTGGCTTCAGAGATCATGGATTCAAGCCGAGACTCGGAGTTGGTCTCTCCAAAACTCTGATATTCTTCCAGTCAGAAGAAACATTATGGGACAATTAATAGATTCCTTCATCCTAATCTCAAACCATTTTGAGATTATTTGTAAATAAGTTCCAACAAACCCTCTACTTTAGTTTAAAATAGTAGTTCAACAACTGCTAGATATGAATATCAATATCCATATTCATATCCTTTTGATATAAGTATTGTTAGTAAAATCTCTGGTTACCACAAAATGGAATCCAATTAACCAACAGAGTAAGTTGTTTCACATTTTGAGAATCTTGTTGAGTGGATGAAGTTTCTTTCAGGTTCTGTGTCACATCTTAGCCCCATTTTTGTATTCTAACTCCATAAAGCTGTGACTTTCGGGAACTACTTGGAAATTCATTTTTACAGGACTAAATTTTTATTTATTTATTTATTTATTGTACTTCACTTGCCTTCTTTTGACCTTTCAAGAAAAAAGATCTTCATAATATAAATGCATCATTGGGGACTGTATAGAAAAAAAAATCTACTGAAAATTATGGAGGACTTCCAGAAAATCAAAACCAGCGATGCAGACCCCTCTAAAAGAGTACATAAATACCTTACTCTTGGAAGCAAAGAAAAAAGAAGTCAGTGGCGGTTCAAATGATTTGTACAGCACTGCAGTTTTGTTGGTTTTGCATGAAGCTATTTGTGAGGGATCTCTTTCAAAAAGTGATCGAATGTGCAGGGACTTCACTGTTCTGCTTTTTCCTGCCTTTGGGTTTTTTTCCAAAAAAAAAAGGAATCAAACTTACGGAGTATGAACTTCCTGCAGTGAGTGTGCCGACGGAAAAACTTCAGAACTTAAGATGCTAATTCGTGTTGTCTGGCGTTGACGTTTCTTGTGCGATTTTGAGGAAATGAGTTGGGTCTACTTCTTAAAGTTATCTGAGCTGGAACTGGAAACAAGAGATAAAGTACATTTCCTTTAAACCAGCTGTCAAGATACAAGAAATATCTTCCCCTACGTACAGTCATACCTGCCCTGCCTGCTTTAACTTCATATGTCATGACATCTAAGATACTGTATCTGTCACAGCTGTTATCGGATTCGTTGACCAAATTAAAATTCTAGTTTTTAATAAATGCTAGTGTAAAGTAGAGTCAAGGCTTTCACAAGATTGATTCTCATCCAACTGGACATAAATAGTTTATAAATCTCTGTGAAGGGATTCACTCTTTGGGCAGCATCTGATATCAAAAATTTATTTGAAAAATGATTTAAAATACTTTTCATGTTCACAATCCTTTACTCTCATCCTCTGATGTGTTGCCAGTTTTAGTCTTTTTCTGTTATTTCTGCTGCGAGCAAGCGAAACGTGGCATGAATTGAGATTTAGTGCCAAATTCAAATTCCACCATTTGTGTGTTTTTTTTTTATGTCTTGTACTCACAATGATTTGTGGAATATCTCAACTTAACAGGAAGCTATGGTTTACTCTGACATGTAGTCGTGAGCAGGAAAATGCCCCAAAACTGTTGAGTTCCATTTGATTTATGAACTACATTGATCTCCATATTGAGAAAGTTCTAATTTGAACAATTGCTGAGCTCTGGCGAACAACTGCCCCCTTTAAAATCACACTTTGAATTTGAACTTTGTGTGCTCATTACCCTCTTTTATGACTCACACTGCTGGAAGAGGGTGAACCATAAAGGTTAACTTCTCAAAAAGCTAACTCTTCAAAGAGCTGCTTCAATCTTTTTAATGCAAAATTAAGTGGAGGGGAAAATGCAAAAGTAGTGGGGTTTAAAGCAAAGCCCATTGACTGATTGAAAAGAAATTCACAAGCCTTTGTTTAGATCTGGAGCCAGTACATAAAGAGCCACCACACACAGAGACACGCCAGTGATGGAGTAGAACTACTACACTGCTTGTGTTAAATCACTCTGGACCCACAGATCTCAAAAATATCTTTTTGGAACTTTGAAAATAAAAAGAAATGTGGATAAAAAACTGCAGCTCATACTACTACTAAAAAATACATGCCACACTTTTTTTTTTATTTACCATCCACTTCACAATTATACACTGCTGATTGTAGGCTTATGACAAAAAATACCATTAAAATACAGCTTGTGGTGGCAATTCAACAACTTGTAGAAGAGATATTAAAATGTTTGCAAGATTTAAAATATTCGACATAAATGCTGGATATTTCTGATGTTTTGCAGTCATTCTGAGGTTTTTTTTTTTTTTACTGAGCATGCCAATGGACGTGGGCGGCTCTGTCTTTCCAAGCCCAAGTGCAGAAACTCGCAGAAGAAAATGAGGCAACAAAGATCCAACTAATGAAAAATACAGTGGTGTTTTATTTGCAAATTAAAAAGCACCGACAATATTAGTTACACTGTAAAAATTATTGACAACAATTACAAATCTGTATCATACAGTCCAGGAGATTAGTACCATCGTTGCTGTTATGTGTTTAATACTTTATATACGGAGAAACTCTGCACTTTTGTACAACAGTTGGCAGTGAGAGGATGTGAGAGGAAACACTTCTGCATGATGAAAGGATCCAAACTCCCCCTCAGCGCAGCACTGACGTTTTGAAACGCTACGACAACAGGCTGACGGGAGAGTAAAACCCAAACACATTCAATAATTTAGGTCTACCGAAGGGTTTTATGTACATTACAAAGTCAGGAAATGACAAACCGTCGTGTGCGTTGTAATTACATCTGAACAACGTACAAAACTATTGCAGTAAAAGCAGCTTTTTGTTACCGATGAACACCTAGTTGCAATGGTAACACCTTGACCTACACCCAAACATCCGTATGAAAACACCTGGCGTACAGTTGGTCAGTTTTTTTTCTTCTATTCTTCCCAGGTCTATACTCGCTTGTAAATGAAATTAAACATAAGACACAAAAAAAAAATAAAATACAATTTTAACAAAAAAACAAAACAAAACGCTGATAACATCTTGAAATGCACTTTTTTTTTTCTTCTGTACACAATCTGAATCTGTAGGACCATGCATACAGTAGCTAGCTTATGATCTTCACAGATTGTAGTAGGAGCCATGAACTTTGTGTGCTTTCCAGTTAACCTCTATGATCAGGGTTGACGCTCGTTCGAGTGCCATTGTGCTTTCTGCGTCCGTCCGTCCTGTTCCCGCCCCGGCCGGCTCGGGGGTCACGACGCTGCTGGCCGGGCCGACAACAGCGCTGCTCGTCCAGCTTGGGTGGGAACAACACCTCTAACAGGTTTAGTTTTGGTACATTCTAACAAAATATGCATTTCCATCAGCACTACAGAAATGTTAAGTCAGACAGAAGAAAACAAAACAGGAGCTGATTGAAACAAAAGAGAGAAAAAAAAGAAGGATCCCTCAGATATCCAAGGGGTTGATAGTTTGTTGAAGATTCTGTCCTGGCACTTGTAAATGCAATAACTAGATTCTACCAAGGCCTATTGAGGAAGGCTACACGATGCAGCCTGAGTCAGGACTCCTCATGTCCTCACTTACTGCTCATACACTCCTATCAAAAGTAGTTTGACTGGACACGTCCAACATGCTGCCGTGTGCTGAGACAATACTGTCCTACTCCACTGTCCAAACATCACGCCTCTTCACAGAGGACATGTGATATAGTGTTGCCCGTTCACAGAACTGACAGGTAAAACTGCTCAGTTTCCTGGGTTTCCTTTTTCAGTCTCAGGCAACAAAGTTTATGCGATGACACTTCGATCAACGGGGCTGGGATAATCGAACACCGGGGGGAACAGCTCCCCCCCACTCCCCTGTGCACCACCGAGTCCTTTCTTACTGAAATCCTCAGGGCACAGTTTCAGGGCAGCCCTGAAGCCAGTCTGCTCTCCATTAAGAAGATCAGAGTTCAGCTTCGGGTTCTTGTTCGGTATATCTCAAGGCCTGAGCTCCAATCTGTCGGGTCTCTGACAGGTCGGTGAGCCCTGCAGGGTGGAGCCGTGTGTCGGAACGTGGAGCCCTGGTTTTGCCCTGCAGCGGTGCTGCTACCTGGTGTGGACCAGCTCCTCTCTGAGCCAGCTGGGTAGCGGCTGACCCATCCTGTAGAGCAGCTTAGAGAGCTCAATGTTGTGGTCCCGGTAGTACTCCCTTAGGAACTCCTGGGACTGAAAGAAACAGGATGGAACTAAATGCAGGCAACTCCCAGCAAGCAGACTTTTACGATAACAGCTCTTTCTAGGAGAGGATCCTACCTCGGGGTCCATGTCAGGGTACCGGCGTCCTTTACTCTTTCCCAGACACTTGGTCTTTCCTCCCTCTAACAACTGACACCAGAAGCCTTTCTTGGGGTCAAATCTACACGTGAGGGACACAGAAAATCCAGAACGTCAAAATCTGACCTCACGTTTGAGGTACGTGAGATCAGTACCTCAACAGTATCAGGTTTCAAACGAATCAAATCAAACTCTATTCAAGTGTAAAAAAAAAAAGAAAAGAAAAAAAACAGAGCATCAAACTCAAATTAAGAGTGATTAATTCGATTACATGTCTATTTAAATAGCTCATGTTATCTATTTTTCATCATTTTTTCTTTGTGTTTTAATTGTGAAACTTCGATACAGTTGACATATTATATTTGCTATGCTAAATAAAAATAAAAGTAAAATCAAATACACTACAGAAAATACTGCAATACAAAGTTAAACATAGATGCAGATTGTTTTGTGGTCTATGCAACAGAAATATTTTAAATGACATAAATGAAACTGAGGAAGATAAAGCAGGTTTTTCACTCCACATGTCCGACTGCTTTTCAATAAAAGCTGAACATCACAATTGCTCTTTTTGCATAATCACAGTGAGCAGGTGCAAGGTAAAAAAAAAAAAAGCATAAAGAGTTAATGAGGCTTTCGCTGTGAAGGTCATTTTGTGCCTAATAAAATCAGAAAAGGCCAGTTATCCTTATAAATAGATTATAGGGTTAAGTGATTTAAATGAAGGCTACGTACTCAAAACGCTTCTACAGTAAACCATTCTGCTCAGATCAAATGATCAGGCTGACAAACTTTCTTCAATGTGGACGTTGTTACTGAGTGAAGAAGCTAGATATCTCGAGTATATGTGAGATGTTGTCTGAGGAAGCATAAAGCTGTAGGAAGTTTTTTTTAAAGGAGATAAGGACATTCCTGTCACATTTTAACTCATCTGTAGCTTCATTGGGCTGTGAGAGAAATCAAACATCTGTTTAAGCCTTTAAAGATTTAAGACTTTTCAGAATAATAACGGATTTGGAAATGTCAGAGTTAAGAATCGTCTTTCTTTGGAGATAAACATGTAATTCCAGCCATGTTAACACAAGGTAGTAAAGATGGTCTAAAATGTCTGCTTTGCAATTATTTTCATTTTGTTTTAGGAGCAACTGTTGTTTCACACAGTATAGTGTGTTATGCTTTAATACATTTTACTGTGTACACTGCAGGCAGATATAAGTTTAGTGGTAATTTGATTCTGACAGGAACCAAGATGGGTATCCAGCAAAAAAGACAATAACACAGTAAAATAAGTTTTAAAAGACATTCTAATTTTATTTATGTTTTATTTTAAACATGTTAGCATAAAAATATATCCAATTAATTACTAAACATAAACTTGCATTAGTTACAGTCCTCAAAAGAGAAATCATAAATTAGATAAAATTGCTGAGGGTCAAAGATTTAGAAAAAGCAGAGATTAGATATTTGGATCATAGCATCTCTAGTTAAAGAAAAAAAGTATTTGGGGTCTAAAAAGCGCACTACAAAGAAGCAAATTAGGTTGCAATCTTGGCATTTGAAAAGAAAAGAATCTGAAGCAAAAGGGGAAACTTACGCTAAGATCTTGTGGTAGTTGATGACGTTGGGGAGGCCAAGAAACTTCTGGATTTTATCCATGACAGAGGCGGGCTCCGCCTTCAGCATCTGTCCATCCAAAACCAACAACTGGAAGAAGACAGGAAGCCAAGGATTAGCAGAGAGACAGCTGTGCATACAACAGCGCAACATAAGAAAAGAAGTTACGCCCACATGATCTTCCCTTTTTTGTGACTACTTTTCTATAATTAAATTCAGACCAATTCCCCTGAAGCGCTCAGGTCGGAAGCAATCCTTGAACAATTAATGAGAGAGAGCAACAAGTATTAAATGTAGGACAGATGTTAGCTCTTGGACTAAATAGAGTGACTGTAAGTTTGTGTATAAATAGTTTTAGAGTCTTGCATGCAGAACCAGCTCTTTAGGTAGCCAAACTGCAGTCCTAACTTCTTCACATCTATCTTTGTTGAACTGTGGAAACTGCTGACAGAAATCCCCTGGAATTTGTGCGAGCTCTGGTAAATGAATCAATAAAACCCATCGGGGAGTAAAATAACAAGTAATCAATATCTCCCACCATTGCGGTATTGATTATTTCTGTGGTATAGGTCTTGAAATATAAATCACTGATTCACAAATTTATTTGAGCAGTCTGTCCTCCAGATGTTCAATGGCTTACCGTCCTGGTTTTAAAATTTTAATTGCTAATTTCTTGCCAAGAAATATTATTTAAAAAAAACAACAACAAAAAAAAAAACAACATGGATTTTCCTCAACTGTCTGACTTTTCTGCCTTCAAATCGCTCTCTCTCCTCTGGGATGTTTTTTTTATGTGTGTATTTTTATTTACTTATTTATTTTTTTGCATACTTTTGTGAGAGTGAAAAACAGAAACCCCAAAAGCTTCTCAAACCACCAGCGTGTTTGAAGATGGGCACATTCTGCCAGTATGAAGACTTCTAGCCTGTGCACATATTGTGGAGGGCTTAGCTTTGAAAGCAGAAATCAGGCTGCATGAACTAAGAACGTAATTTGGTTCATTTAATTTAAAGAGAACACGGTATTACTAAGAATCTTGCTTTGCAACACTGAACCCACAGCTTATCACCGCTTGCTCGTACAGCTTGTGAATCTAGACAGACTGGAGTGCTAAAGGTTAAATTTTCCTCTGCAAGTGTTCGTAAAGGTCAGTTCTCATCCACGGAGGTCAGCTGGATTTAGAATACTCTCTTCAAGGAATCCAAAGGCGAGAATAATCCCCCTCACCGCCAACTCCCTGCAGGGAATCTTAATAAAGACTTCAGTAACTAAGGAAACGCGTCATCTTGTGTTTGCTCGCTGATTACACACTGATCACCACTTTGCACGTGGAAAACAAACTACCTGGCTGGAATGATAGTGATTCAGCCAGCGCTCCAGGTGGATGGCGTACCAACCCGGCACCAGGCACCGATTCTGGAGAACCCGAAGTTTTATTGGAGCGTCGCGGGCTGCAGTGATGACTTCATTGAAGGAGTACTTCAGCGCCACCGGGTCGTCATGGGCTCTTTGGTGCTGTGGGAGAGCGACGACTCAGGTTTCAGTAGCGAAACAAAAGACTTTCTGAATGTGATGGCGTTCATTGTCAAAGATGAAGTGACTGGCTGCAAGTGTGAGGACCATGACCGACCTGGTACCAGGAGTAAGCTCTGTCCGCCGGGTTGATGAGGATGGTGATGATCTTAGCTTTAGGCAGAAGAGCAGCAGCCCTCTGAGCAGCCACCTCAGAGTCAAAGTAGTTGGCACTCTTCTCAAAGTAGTAGTCTGAACTGGTGTTGGAGGGCAGAGGGAAGTACTCCATGTACCTAGCAAACAACAAACACAAAGCGAAAGATTTGAAGCAGCCATAACTGCTGATAAAGTGGTTCTTGGTGGAAAAACAGCCAACATCGTGGGGTGTCATGCAAAGCTATTAGCAATAAAACAAATCACTGTTGTATTGTTTTAATGCCTTTGAAAATACAATGCCTTATAGTTATTCATCTTGAAAGAGATTAAAGCTAGACACAAATAAAACTTGAATAAATCCACTTCTTTTGTAGAAATGTTGGTCTCAATAAAAAAAAGGTTATAGATTTGCAGACCTGCCATTCTAAGCATTTTTCTTGTGCATCGCAACAAATTAAGAGCATCAATACAAAGTTTGTTCATTTCTGTAATTTCATGCTGAGAGTCATCACACACAGCAATATGTAAATGAAGGGTTTATTTCTGTTAGTTTTGACAATTATAGTTAATATCCAATGAAAACCCAAAACTTGGTTTCTCAGAAAAGTAGAATAATGCATAAGAGCAATGAACAGAGGATTTTTTTTCTACCCAGGCTGTCACTGGGGAAAAAAAAATCACTGGACAGCTGCCACTGGCTTGACAGCTGTCCAGTCACAGGTTTCAGTGACTGAAACCTTTCACAGGAAAACTCACTGTAAAATATGTTGACGGTTCACAGAAAGCTGTATCCAACTACATGGGCTACAACTGTCACAGTCCTAGTGTTAAGACACTCCTGAGCAGAGAGCGTCAGAAGTGTCTGATCTGGCTGAAAGAACTGAACTGCTGCTCAGTGGTCCAAAAATCCCCTTTATCCTTTAAATACAACTAAAGGACCCAGAGTGTGGAGGAAGAACGGAGTGGCACAGAATCCAAGTTGCTTGAGCTTCAGAGTGAATTTTCTACACCAAGTGATGATTTGCGGTGCTGACGGATTTATGTCATACACGCAAGTGTTGGGTGTTCCCTGTCCAGTCGCCTGCTGTTGTGGTCAAGACCACATTACCCAAGATGAAGTAGAAATAAAGACCAGATCATACCAAGAGAAGACTGAGACTTTCTACAGACCAAGTCAAAGACCGAAACAATATTTCAAGACAATTGCTCCCATCATCATCTGCCTGTAGCAGGGCTGGACAATAAATCAGTAACAATACATACATACAGACATGTGATCAGTATTAAAATTTGATAGAATTTCCAATAATTTCATTGAACTCCGATCCAGAACCACAAAGCATTCTGGGGTATATAGGCAGAGGAAAGATTCTTAGCAGCTCAACTTCTCATTGCCAGCTAAGGTAAAACTAACTCAGTCACTCTTCGGTTACCTAGCAACAACCTATTGAGTAAGTTGCGCAGCAGCAGTTTAAGGTTTCACCAGCGTAAATTATAAGTGCTTGAAAAGAAAAAACAACGGCACAGAGTGAAAACTGTGGGGAAAAAAATGAGTTACAGTTATGCCACCAGCTTGTTAGTATTTGAGATCCTTAAAACAAAAAGCTAATAAATAATGATCGACATCGACCAAAATGAAACACGTTAATCATTCATGATACTTGACCAATAAATCAATCTAACTTGTCTGTTAAACAAATTAAGCAGACAAATCACACACCTCTAAAGCAAGCATAATTTTAACCAACTCAGCATCAGCTACGGGAAGTGAGTGGAGGCAACAGGTGGAGCTCGGAGACAAAACATCTGAACATGTGTCTCACCAGTCAATGCCTCTGTGATAGTTGTGTCCATTGAAGAACTGGATCTCCTCAAACGTCTCCTTGCTGGGATAGTTGCTGGTCAAGTCAGGATGCATGCCAAGAAAGAGGTAAAGTGCTGTTGTCCCTGGAGGAAGGGAAGAGATAAAAAAAACAAAAAAAACTTTAATGGCAATGTCCTAACAGCAACAGTTATAATCCAAAATGTAGTAACTAAAGGATAAAAACAGAGCTATAATTCAGAGTAAGAGGTCTGCTCTGAGAGACAAACTCTTTGTATTCTCATTTCTAACTTGGCCTGCAGAGGGCGCTGTAGAGCTGTAACTCACCTGTCTTCTGAGGCCCAATGACAAGCAGCTTTGGGAAGCGGTCACATGTTTTCTCTTTGGACCAGATGTCCTTGTGTCTTTTATCCTCACAAGGATCCTTTAGTCGCACAAAAACATTGATACAATGCCGTAAATGGGATTAATAAAACTTCACTTTAATGTGTAGAAATCGAAAGAAAACGCAGATGAGTTAAACGACGACGTCCATCTGCACCCACAGAAAAACGACGTGCAGGGCTTCTACGTATTTCTTATAGCCAAATTCTTTAATTCTCTTTCTCTTTGTTTTAAAATGTAAAACTTATATCATTTCTACAAAGACCTGACTTTAAGTACATGATTTGTTGAGAATCTTCAAGGAATGTGTGGAGACGGTTCCAGGCTAATAGGTGATAGAGAAAAGCAGTACAGGTGGCGTAAAACCTTGACCTCACCTGCCAGAGGGGATCTCTCTCAGACGGAAACAGGCTGAAGTATTTCTGAGCCAGCTGGATCGGCGGCAGCGTCTGCATCTTCAGGTTGGTCCACGTCTTCACAAACATCACCAAGCTTTTGAAGGTGTACAGACCGAGACGGTCGTTCCCGTAGTTGGAAAGATGGGTCATGAAAATACTGATCTGTGCACGGAAATGCCAAGCAGAGGAAAGTTTACTGAAACAGACGAAAGGACAAGGAAATGAGAGAAACGGTGGCTGCTTTTCGCCACAATCTTGCCTCGATTAAAATGTACAACTAGCTGATGAAACTGTTTGAATCATCTGTTGAAAATGCCCAAGATTTCAGGAGTTTACTTTCTTAAAAGAGAATTTGTGCTTTTATTCATATTATAGGAAGCTTAGGCCCAGATTCAAATGCATTAAACCAAGTAAAACCAAGCACATCAATCAATAATGAATGAACAACATTAAAGCGCTGTCCTTCTGCTAAAAGATAAAAGCACCGCAGTTTTGTGCAACCTATTTAGAGATGAGCCGACTCACAGTAATTAAGATCAAACAATAATAAAACCACTGCAAAAACAACCCGAGACGTTTTTGTTTGGGGAAAGTCACAATAATGTGAATAAAATTGTCTGCAGTCTATGCAGAGACGGCCACATCTGTGACCTTTTTCTGCAATCTCAAACAAAAGTATGTGAAGAATAGGAGGTATTTGCGCCATTGTGTCCTGCCTCTATTAAAAGCATTTTATTGTTGGAGTGAAATGAAAGTATATCTGAGTCATTTTCCCGCACCCTGTTTAAATTTCAATTTGCACGAGCATCTAAATGGGCTTCAAAGTGCGCAAGACAAAGGCAAATGCTCTGTGTGGGAGAGAGGCTGACTCACAGGGTTCAGCAGAACAGTGAGGAAGAGTTCCCCGCCATTGATGAGCTTGTCCAGTTCGTTTGGGCTGCCTGGGTAGTCTTTGTAGAAGATGGTGTGCGTGAAAAGACCACAAGTCTGCCGGGGCAACACCTGCGATGAGAGCACACGGAGAGGGTCACAACAAAAGTTGGAAAGCACTGACGCAACCGCGATGCCGGCTCTCTGCTGAGCCGCTGCTCCTCCGGGCGGTTTAACCCACACACACATTGTTTGTTCACAATGATGTTGTTATTATTCAGCTCATCAAGCCAAAGCAAACCTCTCGTTCGCTCCGAGTCTATATGGTAATTCATGGTAATGCATGTACAGTGAGTGGTTTCTGGGGAGCCGCATATCAATCATCAGTCCGTGGTGAACGCCGTCCGATCAGGCTGTGATATCTCAAGGACGGGGAGGGAGTTCTGAGACCACCCCGGCCGACCGAACACAGGGGCAACAAAGAGAGTGGACCGAGGCTCATCGGCACTGAAGGTCAACTTGGGAAAAAAATAGATGTTTTCTTCTCAACCTCTTGAATATATTCAAATCCATTTTACCTTATTTACCAAGTTATTCGAAAGCCAACTAAGCCTGATCTTTTTAGTCGGCTGTTGACATTTCACTTTTTCCAGACTCTTGCTTTATGATGTCAGTTTTTATTCTGCCTGCCAGTGTCTCATGCAATGCTGGATCTTTGGACCAAGTTATTATCTCCCTCGCAGTGAAAGGAGGCAAAACACAACAACACAGATGGATGGACTGCCTCTTTAGGGGAAGTCTGTTGCTTTTTTGGGTAAAATAAAACATAATTCTGCCAATCAACTTGAGATTTTCAAGGAAATGAGATGCTCGCAAACATAATGGTGTTTCAAAGATGGCTACTAGCATTAAAGTGGTCTTACGCTGATGCCGCTGTGGATGAATCCCCGTCGGAAGCGAGCGGGTTTTAGGTGAGGGTACTCTTCTGTGCTGGTCACTTTGATGCCCCAAACTTTCTTCCAGGCATCATACAGCTGCATGTGTACAGGATAGACCCCAGAATGGTGAGGGGCCACTGCGTAGCCCATGTTCGTGGGAATCCCGTGCTCCTGAGGAACAAATTGCATAAGTAGGTGTACGACGTCTAGAGTCGTTCAGTATTAGACTTTCACAGATAATACCTTTTAAAAACAGGAATCCAAAAGTAATATTTGAATTCCCTGCAGATATTTTGATTGAGGGCAGACTTTAAATACAAAACTGACTGAGGTATGGGTAGATACCCTGACGAACCCATGGGATAAAATGGCAGGTAGTGATGGTTGTATAGACAGATGGGACCGAAACAGAAGGACTGAGGATCGATGGTTAGATAACTGGCAGACAGATGGATGAATAGAGAAAAAAATTAAACAAATAGACATAGATGAGGAGCAAACTGTAGAGATACACAGATTTTTTTTTTCCTCTAGCCACAAAATCCTTTTATTCTTATTTAGATCTGAAAAACATTTTCATCTATTTCCAGACTTTTCCAGATTGTGTAAGAACCCTGAACATCCATGTCCGAGTTAAAATTAGAAACTTGGATTTTTCTCTGAAGCAAACGGCAGACATTTAATCTTCAGCTGGATATGTGCCACCTAAACAAGCATGAGTCGTTCAGAGAACGTTGTCTGAATGAAGAAAACCAAAACGTTTATTTGGACGTCGTCAGTAAGAAAGAGGTAATGTAAGAAAATCAAGTATTCATTCACTTCATGTTGCCTTCGACGCAGAGTCAGTCGTGCTAACATTACAAAATGAATGAGATGAAATGACACGACCCTGTCTGAAAGAAGCGTAAAGAAAACGATTGAGCTGGAATGTGGAGTACTTACAATATTTGTGCTTTTCACTTTAGTCGTGTTTGTGCATTTCCGTCCAAGAATGAAGGAATTTAGACAGCATTCCCAAGACATTAAAAAAAATAACTATACAAGAGAAACCTCTGTCAACTGGCTTCTTTAGTAAAACACATAAAACACAACTGCCTTGAATTTATACTTTTCACCAAATCAGGAGCTTAAGAAGAGATGAATGAGTTTGTCATCTTTATTAAGAAACTGGCAAGAAAATGTTCAGAAATGCATCAAAACTTAACTGCTGCAACTTTATGACTAAGAATTAAGTTATTTACTTAATATGCTCAATTTCAGTCTCATCACACTTTGGGCGTTTTCAGCATGAGACTTAACAGCTTTTACGGCTAAATTTGACACCAGTATATTTCATTAAACAGCCAACCAGCTTGGTGATAAAATCTTTATCTTAAAGTCAAGCTTGAGTAAATAGACAGTTAAAACAAATAATAGGTCAGTTCGAGGTGTACAATTTGTTTGCACTGAAAGATAAATTCTTCATTGCTTCCCAGTATCAGTTTTATAAAGGCTGTATTCCTCACACAGAGCTTCAAATGAGACAGACGAGTCCCACCACCACATTAAAAAACCAAAACAATGGCCTCAAAGAAAAAACTATACAGATTTAAGAATTGCCTAAATATAATTGAACATCAAGTATTAGAAATATTGTGATCCTTAAGGCTTTAGAGGGCGAAAGCTTTATATTTAATGCTCACACCCACATTTCCGCCTTTACTTTTTCATGTTTGAAAGCTATCACAGAAAAGCAGTAAAGTGAATCGCAGGTTGAAACTGCTGTGTGTGCAGACAGAATTTATTCAGAACAAATGAACTTGGAAGTTTGTTCTGGGATTTTCTTTTTTTTTTTGCTGAGGATTAAGAAGGCAAGAAACGGCATTTCTGAGTTTTAATCAGATAAATCCCCAATTATTTAATAAAGTAACCCACACTTATACTGGAGTGTGGAAACACGACTTTGAAATGATGACTTTAGACTTACAGAGAAAAATACATGCATATTTAATTGTGTAAGGTTATTTGATTGCATAAGGAGAAAACTCTAAAATCACTGAACCACTGGGTTCCCAGACCTCAACTCAAAAATGCGAGTGACAATGCGAACAATGAGGAGAGGAAGTCTGATCAGTCAATCAAGAAATCTCAAAAGCTTGGCTAGAGGGTTAGGGCTCCAGCATACAGAGAAGTTCACGCATGATGAGATCCATGTGCCCAGCTCCTGTGGCTGCAAATCAAACCCAAATCATCAACCTGGACGGATGGCTGGAAGTGTTTGTGCTAAAGAGCAGTGTTCAGTTCTCTACCCATGCCAAGCTACCTTTCATGTTCCTGTTTATATCTGGAAGTCGTGTGGTTTATTCAGATGCAGCTTCATAAACACGAGTCATGCTGCCATTTTGTTTTGAGAGACAAGAGACTGTTTCCTGGCAACACTCAAGCCAACAAGCCAAACTTGTTTGGTATTTTACTAAGACCATGGTGAAGAACTGCAACGTTTAACTCATTAACTGAGGCCTAATGAGTCTGTGGATGTCCTTCCAAGTGTGTTGCAATTTCCCTGAGCATTGGACAGTGTGACCTTTGGGTAAATTTGCAAAGACTTCCAAACCTGGGACGCTTAGCAGCTACCTTGGATGTTTTTCATTGATGAATAATCTTTCTAGTGAAAAGACAGACTTGAAATTGTTTTGGAAACAGTGTTTCTGTCATTTCCCTGTAATCAGGCAATAAGTGTTTCTCAATATGGAAAATGCAAGAGAATATGAGCAGTGGAATTGCCTTGGAAACTTTCTAGAATGTCAAGTTGCGGGTGTTAAATTTACCATTATTATTACTATTAGGGCTGGACTCTTCAAAAAAATCTTTAGAAGGTGAGAAACTCAGAAAGGTGGAAAAAATGTATAATGAGAAAGAAATGAGTGTCTATAAAAACTGAATTCATCATATCCAGTTTAATACTTTTCCTTTGTGCAGTCTTAGTTATTTTCCAACAAAAGATATCCTTTCTCAAGGTCAATGTTTGGACAATGCGACCTCAGCTTAAAGTCATGGTTAGTATATTTCCTGCTTGACATTATGTGGGGCAACCATTCATGCTTCACAGCAACAAACAGCCAAACCTCCTGGTTGTAAAGAGACGGCCACAAGCTACCGATGATCACCTGATCGTCTACATCTGATTAGCAACACCAGGCAGCTACTTTCCCCTTTAAATCCAATGAAAGAAGCAACACTGTACTCAGTTTTCACACACCACTTTTTCCAATTTCTCTTCATTCCAGGTTAATAAATAACGACAGTGTGGAATCTGGCGTGTATTTTTGCAGCAATGAGGTTAAATTTGAATACATTTAAACCGTGGAAAAAAATCTGAGTGCATAAGCTCTGCAAATAAAAGAGGGTGTAGTATTTCATTATTACCACAGAGGGATGGGTGTCAAAAAAAAAAAAAAAAAAAAGAAGACCATGTACATAATAATAGATGTTTGTTATATTAGAAGCTGATGTTCTCCACCACAAAACGTAGCGTTTTCCTTCTCGATTCTGCATCTGTTTTTAATCAGGTTGTGCTTAACTACGAAAAACAGCGCTGCAAAAATCAAGTTGAATACGGAAATGTTTCAGCTGCAGAAAATGAAACCAACAATTGTTGTTTATTTGCCTCAGAAAGTAAAAACATACCATTTAATCGTTAAGGCCAGATTATTCAGATCTGTGGCATTCTTGATCAACAAATAAGACTTATATCTCTTAACATTTATATGGTTTTATTTATATTTTGTTTTACAACTTCTTGTCTAAATGATTAATAACCCTCTTAACTGCATCTTGCATGTTTCCCCTGGTATTTTTAAAGATTTGCCCTTTAATGAGGAACTCTTAGACATTAAGGTTGGATCTTTGCAGCGAGTTGAAGCTTCAATTATCCAAAGCTACTATTATTCACAGTCCATTAATGAGAGAATAATCCACACTTGTTCTTTGTTGAAAATATTAAGGTTCTAAGAGCCAGCATACACAGATAAAAGACTGAGTGTGAGCAAATTTCACTGCATTAAATTTGAGACTTTGGAATATTTTTGTAATTATAAACTATGTTCCTCATGATTTCAACTTAAGATCTACAAGAATTTAAAAACAATAAAAACTTATGTTAACTTAAAAACTAATCTAATTAATAAATACTATGTAACATTAGGAAACAAAAAAACTCAACTGGAACAGATTCGCTTTTCATTTAAACAAAATCAAAGAAACACAAAGGGATAAACAAGGATGCCTCTGATTCATAGCCTTCAGTCAAAGCTGTGACCTTTGCCCTCCCCCCCCTATCATGACTCACCATGGCAAATTTCTTGTTGAGCAACATCTGCTCGGCCAGCACCGACTGGTTGTGGAATAAATGAGGCTGCATGTGGCTCCACATGTGAGGAAACCACCAGAAATCCTTCACATGGGACAGCAGCAAGTCATCTCCCAGGTCCTCCTCATCCGATCCTGAGTGGGTCAGAGTCGGGGAGGTAGGGGCGGCAGGGGAGGAAGACAAGGAAATACAGAGGCAGAAAAGGGGGTTTAGGAGGAAAGGGCAGGTGGAAAAAGGGAGGAAATGAAAGTCAGTGAAGCAACAGGAAGAGACGAGGATGAGCAACAGCAAGAAAAGAAATCAAAGGTTAAAGGGCGGCAAAGCGTAACAGCAGAAAAAGTCTCAAAAAGTGTTTCGGTTTCGGATGTTTTCTGGCTCTGCATGAGCTAACTAGCACCTTACCAGCGTGGAAGAATTTCCCTGAGAAGCCCAAATTGAAGGTGAAGTTGGGCACATGGGTGCGCAGCTCCTTCTGCGTCTCCAGCAGAGCCTGAAACGGTGGGAGGGGAAGAAGAATGAGTCAACAGATGATGAGCTCAAACTGGCGCATGAGTATGTTAATGAGCAACGCGTGACCACATATATCTTTAATTCTGCGAGTTTCTCTCGGTAAACATCCAACATCCACTCCCAGCTGCCGCCTCTCCGCTCCCCCATTCTGTTTGATATTTTGCTTCCCTCTGATTCGGGTGTTTGTTTCATTTGATCTAAATGCTGGATGAGGCTCCCCGCACGCAACACGACTCCCCCCTCTGCCACCCCGCTTTCAAACTTCTCAATCTTGTCGGGGAGTGGGATTAGTTCCTAAAACCTTGCCGATGTGGAGGCCTTGAAGCCTCCACCGTAACTTTTTTTTCCCCCCCCTTCCACCCGCCATCTCTGCATGCGAGGGGAGGCTTTTCTGCTCTAAGGGGACGAAAGCAAGAAGCTTTTCGACATTCTTTGTATGTCTCCGAGCCCCTGAAATATTCATCGTCGCAGAGGTTTTGTGACAGCGCGAGCGGCGGGGCCTGTCAGCTTTGAGCAGTCTGCTGGGATGGATCCATTCAAAAACGAAAAGAGGAGAGAGAAGAAGGGGTTTCTGTGTGACTGGCAGAGGATAGGACATGCTTTGTGTGAGGCCATTTTATTTTTGAATCATAGCAAAGTGCTGTTGAAAACACAGCCAGATGAGAAGATAAACGAGGCTTGTTTTGCAACTCACCTTTACATCAGGCACCTTCATGCGGGTCCCTTCCTTGCCCACAAAGATGTCATCTATATCTACCAGGATGTAGCGCTCCAGTGACAGCGAGAGCCTCTTCCCGGTTAGAAAAGCCACGGCGTCCACAAACACCAGCTTGTGCAGCCAAAAATTTAGATTATTGCCAAACAGGACCCTCTGGATGCCATCGTGAAGCCCCAGGTCCTGCACCACCGAGGGCAGCATGGCCGCGTTCTGTCCCAGTGATGCCACGCTCTCGGCCGACTGGGTCTTCGCCATCAGCACTGGCTCGTAGGTAGAGTGGTTGGACTGGAACACGGTCCAGTCGTCCCCCGGTAGGGGACCGGGCAGCGTCTCACCCGCCCGGGTGATCAAGAGGAGCGGCGACTTGGGGTTGACCATACAGTCCTTCAAACCCAAGTTGGAGTGAAGAAAGAGGGGGAAGCCTTTGAGTTGTGCGCTCAGCAGACTGTTTTCATTGGCCTGATTGACACAGAGAGACAAGACAGAAATGACGACAATTACTTTTACATATTAGAAATAACTCCCCGTTTTCTTGAGTCGCGTGTGTGAAATAAGGCATGTCGGATCTACTCAAGGGTGAAGGCATTAAGCCACTCCAACCTGCAGACACTCAATCTGTTGTGCTACAATGAAAAAGCTCCCACTGCTCTCAGATTGACGCATTAGTGACAACAAACAAATCATTCTCTGATTGTCTTTTCTTTGCGTTCGCTCTTTGTGCTACTTGCAGTGCGTCATGTAAAGACTCTCAGCCCTTCATTGTGTCAATATTTCATCACATAACTTAAAAATACATTTTATTCGGATTTCATTTGATGACTCAAAAAAGAGTCGTACATAAGGAAAATGATAGACGGTTTTTAAACACTTGATAAAGTTTTTTCATCACGATAAATAAAAGCGAGCTCGAACATTTCTGTTCTCATGGTTAATGTCTTGAAGAGCTATCGTGATTGCTGAGTCGACATCATAATCCATTTTATTGAGTGTTTTTATTTCTGTTTAATCTGTTGTTTTTAGTTGTGCGTTCATTTGGATATTGTAAATATCTTCTCTTTCCAGTGTTCTTCACTAAATTAAATGTTTGTCTTTGGGAGGGAAAACTTGCAACATTATGCAATCGTCAATGTAATATTTGGAAATAGTCTCAAAACAACAATGCTTTTATGTATCACAATAAACTCTGGAACAATTTACCAAACAGCAAAATTTGCCATCATGACAAGGTTGATATGCAAACATACTTGGTGATGCGTTTGTTTTCATCCTTCTTTGCTCTGATAATTCTGAATGAAATCCAGCGAAACCTTTCAAAGCCTTCACAAAGTCACCCAATAAACTGAGTTCAATTGTGTTTGATTTCACCTCAGTATGAATACAGCTGTTTTGTGGAGGTCTTGGGGGTTTGTTGACAGGATGGGTAAGAAGAGCAACAATCAGAGAAGAAGCCATGAAGGCGATGGAAACCAACCCTGAACATACAATCGTCATGATGAAACATGGTGGTGATAGAGACAGAGCGGTTGGTCAGAGTTAATAGGAAGATGGATGGAGTCAACCATCAGGCAATGCTGGGTGATCCCCGCTGGGGCTGCAAAACACATAAAACCGGCTCGTCTTCCAGCAGGAAAAAAAAAACAAACACAACCTAAATATTTAGCTTTAAACAAATTCATTTGTTAGAATGGTTCAGTTAAAGTCCTGATATAAATCTGCTTGAGAATTTCTAGGAGGACTAGAAAGTCGATTGTCCCAAACAAACATTATCACTAAACTTCTGCTATTTGACTAATTTCTATTTCACAATCACACTGCTTTGCATTCAGTTGTAAAGTGACCAAATGTGTAAAGATTTAAGTATTATTACTATGTTAGCAAGCCGCAGCCAGAACCTTTTGTAGGATGAAGCTAAAAGTTACTGTTGTTTATCTACCAAGATGTGCAGATTAGACCCTCATAGGTTGAAGTGTCACTAAATATGAAAATCAGTGCTGAAATCACTTTCTTAATCTTGATGTTAACATTTGAACAAAACTGATTCTCTTTTCAAACAATCTCTTTTCAGTTCATATATGTTTGCAGATTGAAACAATTGAAAAGTAACAACTTTCACAAATGATTTTGAAACAATGAAAAGAGCAGAGGTGTTTTGCACAAACACCTCTGCTCGAAAGCAACAAAGGCAATCAGCCTTCACTTAGGTTTACAGCTCAAGTCTGACACCCTGAAGAGATGATGCCTGTGCCTCAACAGGAGGCTCCTGAAGCATATCAGATTCCTATGAAAGATAAATGAAAGCCAAAACTTAACAACAGAAATGTTCGGCATAACTGTGAGCAGGCAGAGGGGAACCTGATCCAAGAGATAATGCAAAAATAACCCTGTGCAAAACTTTTAAACACCGTAAAAAATAATAAACATTCAAATTTTATTTACTTTAATTTAGTATTCAAATGGGATTAGGTGTTTAATTTGATAGGTTTCAAATTGGTATCAGAAAAAAATGTCTGATATGGATATCTGGTAGTCCTGTATTTAATAAACAGGAAAGCAATCCAGCAGAGAACTGAAACAGGACCCAGTGTTTCAGATGACCATCTATTGTAAGCAACGTTTTCAGCTCCGCGTTTCTGAAATATTATATCTAGAGATGCACAGAGAAACCGTTTGATGACGGTATATGACAATTGTCGTCTCTCAACCTTTCTATGAAATTGGATTCACAGAATTAAAGATGTACAACCTCCATGTGAAACAGATCAGTGAAATTCAATTCGAAAGTTGAAATTTATTACATTTCTAATTATTTAAGCTTTTTATATTTATGAAACCCTATTTGACAACAAGTCCCCTTCTTCCCATGCAGCTTGACGTCATCTCTGCTCCTCACATAAATAAATATGGCAGCGGAAAGACAAGAGGAAAATATTTTCAACACTGGTCTTCTTATTGATAGATGTTTCGGACGCTCTGCATCTAATCTTACCAAGCTTTGGCCAAGAATGGTCAGAGCTGTCAAACTTTTGAAAACTGTGTTATTTCCCTTCTACGTCACAATCATCCACCGCTTTGTGTTGGTCTAGCACGTAAAAAATCCCCCTCAAACACAAGAATTCAGATCAGAAACCAGAGAAGGGGCTCCACACATCTTTGTCTGCCAACCTGTGAAATCTGTGGTACTTTTCACGGATTAATCTAAAGAATAGAGATCGGTTTGTGTCTGTGTGATAGACTGCTGGTTGTCAAGCTGTCTGTTCTGTGCTGATGACACCCTTTTCAGTTTAGAAGGCTTTTTATGCATGAATGACCCATAGGTCAGAGGGAACTGTCGAAAAAAAGAAGGAATGAGAGAAAAGACAGACTTTCAGAAAGCCTGGAGAAATATTGATCAAAACAACTTCAAAAGATTAGAAGAAAGTCTGGCGGCTAGAAGAAAGCATGAAGAAAAAAGGGCTTGTTTTAAACATTTGCCCTCCACCATATGCAATCTAACGGGTATAGTTGGCATTTGTGTCAAATGTGTGTTAAACTGTCTAAATACCCTTTAAATATGTTGTTACCAATTGGCCTCTATATATAACATATGATGATCCAGGAGTTTTACAGTCTAGACCTGTGAAAAAATAAATAAGAAAAACACACACTTATGTTTTATAAATGTGACAGGAAATGTTTCTGTGCAAACAATTCAGAAAGTACATCTTTTATGTGACAGATCCATTAAGATGCACATCCTTGTTCTTTCTCAACAGGCAGTAAAATCCCACCAGGCTAACTTTCATCTGCCACCCCCCAAACATCTCCATCCATGCCTCCATACTTCTATATTCTCTCCATGGCTCAGAAAGGGTGATTAAAACCATAAGACCTGAAAGATGGCCTCAGGCAAACAGAGGCCTCTGGGGATAACTCAGAGAGCAAGAACGCGGGAATAAGAGTTATAGACCGAGACATAAATAGAGGAGAGAAAGGCAAGAGAGACTACAAAGACAAAGTGCAGAAAACAAGAATTAACAGACTGCTGGAGAGGAGCAAAGGAGGCCAGATTGCAGAAAAAGAGAAAGAAGCCGATATAAAGAAACCAGAAGAGAAAAGTAAGATAGAGCAAAGCAGCTGAGTGATATTGAACAAGGCAGGTCTTTCCAACTCTGTAAATCCCATCTCCTTGGAGATGGTGGGAGCCAGATGGACAGGGCAGAAGGTGTGAGGGAGAGGGGGAGGGAGGTGAGAGAGGCACAGGGAGTGTGGTGTTGTCCTAACCTTGAAGAAGCCGATGATGCCCACTCCGTACTCAACGCAGTATTTATCCAGCAGCTCTCGGTTCCAAGCGTCCAAGTTCACATACTTGAGAATGTTTTCATAAATCACCAGCGCAAAACGCCCCCTCTCCTTGTCCGTCAGGGTGGGCATGTCCCCCTTCCCGGGAGAGATCTCAGTCCGGTACTTGAACCGGCCGGACTCCAGGATGGCCACGATCTCCTGCCCCAGTTGAGAATATTGGCTTTCCACAAACACCAGAACCACAGGATCTGTCCTGGTCCCTCCGAGGTCCACCCCAGACCCCCCCGGGACGCTCCGCACGGGCAGCAGCCGGGACGGAACCACCCTTGGGTAGTCCGAGTCTGCAGAGGCTCCGTCGGGGCCGGACAAGCCCACCGCTGAAGGCTCTGGCTCTCGCTTGACACCATAGAGGAAGTAGGAGAAGATGAAGACGCTCACGGTGCAGAACAGGAAGAGGATGAGCAGGGAGGTCTGCAGGGGAAGGAGGCGGACCAGCCGACGGAGGCGTGTCACGCATCCCAGCATCGTCTCTCGCCGCACTGCTCCGCCCCACCGGCCCAGCAACACGCCAAGGGGACAGTTCCTCTCAGCGCAGGCAAAGAAAACAAAAAAAAAAAAAAAAAAAAAAAAAAAGAAAGAAACAAAGAGACAGGCAGAAATTTCTCACAGCAGAGTCCGGATTTTTACAGAGCTAAGCATGGAGGTAGCAGCGACAGCAGCTACTGGGAAAGGAAACAAGACGGTCACGTTGGCGCTCCCTCATGTTGCAGTGCTGCTTATGTCACCATGGCAAAGAAGTGGAGGGTTCGTGGGCCGCCGGTACACACTCGTGCCGGAGCGCGAGCTGCGGAAGAGGGCGAGTCACTGGGGGAGACGGGCGGTGGAGGAGTCCATCACCTATCAATCACGTGAATCCTCCGACCATATCCTGTCGACAATTTGCCCCGCTCTTCCGACTGGAGAACAATCTCCAGAGGAAGCAGAGGCCGAGCAGGTCATCAGAGCGGCATTGCTCCCTCAAGGTACACTCCACTCCTAGGAGAAAAACAAAAGAAAGAGAGGAAAAAGTTCAGTTGAAACCCAGCAGCACGATACCAGCTCCTATAGAACAAACGGCAGGCTTCGTTCGGCTGCTGTGTGGGTTCGATGGCGTGTGGGAGATGCGTGTGTATTATCAGAAAGTTCACTCCGAAGTAATCCTACTCAAAGAAACAGCTGCCAGATTCACCCTACACACTCGCACCTAAAGTATTTAGCTTTAGGTGCTACAGCTTCTCTCTTTTTGTCTCATCACGACAATAACCGATGTACTTCAATCATGGTTCCTACACATTTTTTTTGTTTTAAAGAAATCTGATCCCTCTTCAGTCAATTTAATTACTTTTATAATATACACACTAAAGTTTTCTGTGAACTTCTATGTAAGGGTTTCACTTTACATATGAAACTTGCAAAAGAAAAGAAAAAAAAACAGAGACCATATGACAGAAAGTTATGAGGAAGGAATGACAAAAGCAAATAAAGCAAAACAAAAAGGAAGGACATGTTAGTAAATGGGTGGAGGAACCTAATGTAGGGAGAATGAAGAACAAAACGAAAAGAAGAAAAGAATGGACACTAGTGAGGACAGAAAGCAGGGGGAAAGGAAGGAAAGAAAAGTTACTGAAGAAGGAGGTACACAAGTGGAGAAAAGCATCTTCACAGCATAATGCTGCCACCACTTTGCTTCAATGGAAGATGGTGTGTGACCAATTACAAACATGACTTTTTTTCTTCTAGCCATTCCTCTGTAAAGGACAGATTTCACCATTAATAGCTGTCCTATTGTCAGGTATTTCCACCTGAGCTATGGTTCTCTGCAGCTCCTCCACTTTTACCAGAGAATCCTGCAAGGCGATGCTGTGCCTGCAACCCTAAACACACAAATAAAGCAAATATTCCAGGTCTTAAACACTCAACACAATTCATAGGAGGAATGAGAGAAAAAAAGATCCAGCACGAGCTTATTCACAGTTCAATCCAGTGAAAACCTGCACACGGAGTGAAGCCGTCAAGCCCTAAAAACCCCCACACAGAACCAGCACCACAAAAACACAAGCCGAAGGAGGGGAAGCAATCCGAGCGCAGAGGCGTGGAGAACAGTGACAGACAGATCTGGCAACAATCAGACCCTCTCCTTTGTAGCAAAATCCTTCAGCGCACTCGATATACATTTCCATACTCTCTGCAGACCGAACATAATATCTCAGCCTTTTTAGACTATCTCTATCAAGCCAAGTGTGAAAGACCCAGGATGCGGCGTGAGAACAGTGTAAAGCTCGGCACTTAGAAAAACATCTTTTGTCCATTTAGAGTGCTGGTGGGAGAAACGAGACGGAACATCATTACCTTTGCATAGAAAATCCTCTGGCCATTAAGTTGGAGAGCTATTGTGGTGCAACGCATCCTCTTTATAAAACCCTCGACACCACATTAGAGTCGCATCCTTCTTAACTCCCAGGCAATAAACACTGACCACCAAAACTCATCTCGACTGACAAAATGGACATAAAAAGGATGCAATAATGGCATTCTGGTTTAATTAAAGGTGAATAACATTTAGCATATAAGTTTGCTTAGCCTAAAATAACTCTTTAAGGACAACCTATTGTTTACCAACATAATAATTCGAACAGACGCAGCAGGACATGCGAAGAGAAAACGGTTGTATACGTTTAAGGCGGTTGAGATTCATTCTGGCATTTCTCTACAGCCTCCATGCTTCCAGCTAAGATTAACAAGACACATTAAATCTCACTGCGAGTGGAAAGGCAGAAATCACACTTCTGTTTCTCTGACTGGTGTCCAACTTTCCTCTTCACAGAGATACAGAGACTAATGTAAAGAGAGAGACCGTGAAAAGAAAAAAAAAAGAAAAAATAGGTGGGTGTTCAGAGGACATATCGTGGTGCAACAGACAAAAACCAACAGCTCTGGTCGCCTCGAGATCTCCTGGGGCGCCTTGTTTGTTCATTTCAAAGGCAGCCGAGGTTCGTGCCACAGCATATCAAAGTATGATTAGCCACAGGAAGTGACTCCTGCTGGAAACAGCGAAGCAGACGGCCACACGAGAGTGACAACTTCACATGACACAGAAGCCGAGGAGGAGTTTCTTCAGGCCTCTCCGGTAAGAGGGCTTGAATCTACTTGAAAGAAAGCAAAACTCATACAGCTGCAAAGACGAGAGAGAGGAGCAAACAAGCACGGTTTGCTTTGAGATTTAACCTTAGGTAAAGGTGCCAGTTTCACAGTATTTACATGAAAATTTTAAAACAGAAAATGTATAACAAGCTCGAGTAACTACATCAAGGTTATCAAGGTGGTATGACAATAAAACAACACTGACAACACTCTGGTATGGTGTGGGCACTTTTACTGAGAGAAAAAGACTTCTACTAGACTAACCACTTTTCAATACATCAGCGCATGTCTGTGGACCAATCATGTGGTGATAGATCCAGGATTTCAGTAGGTAACAGAGAAGAATAAAGCAATGCAACCATTTCATCATCTGATGCTCTAAATCTGTCTTTCATGGAATATGTTGATTTTGGAAATGTTGGCACCCTTATGGAAAATCACAGTCAACGTCAGGATCTGCATTTTCTGGAATATATAGAGGAAGATTAGACTTCTCCAATCTTGGACTATATTTTCAAGAAGCAAATGATATCAGGAGCTCAAACCTTTACAAAAAAGGCAAAATAGCCTTTTTTTGGTGCATTTCTATATATATATATATGTTTGCATATTTTTGCATTTTACAGAGTGACAACAGATGGTTTTAGTAATTTAAGTTGTTCTGATTACTTCAGTAGTCAGCTACTGAACAGACTAAGAACTCACACCTTTGCAAGTGTAACTTTGAAATCAACTTTTATCATAATAATACCGATGAATGGAGCTCTTCTAGGTTGCAAGTCATAATAAGTTATGGAAGAGAGGGAGGTGCAACGCGCATTTCTTTTGAGTAGAAGGAAACACACTAGCGTCCTTTCAGCCTGCTGAACAGCAGTGCTCAACAACCATCGTAGAAAGCCGTCCTGCTTCATGCTCCTTAGAGGGAAAACTCTGGTCACTTCCACTGGTATTATAGTTTAAGGACCTTAAACTGTAGAAAATATATGATAAAAGATATTACACATTTCAAAATTATAACTGTTTGAAACCTTGTCATTGTCTGATACTGACAATCGGCCCTCGACGTGTTAAAGACAATCGTCACCTTTCAGCAAACTAACATTTTTTAAAGTACACGACATAATAATAAAAAAAAAACAAAAAAAACAATTCTTAAAACAGAATACAAAAAAAAATCCTATTTAACGTTATGTATTCTGAGGACAGTTCAGAAACCTTTCCTCTGGCGTCTGACGTTTGTATATCAATTAGTAGTTTTATGTTTGTTTTACAAATTTATAGTATGGAAGCTGGAGGCATTGATCTACGACAGGTTACTGTTAAAGCACAAGCTTTAGCAGTAAACTGAAACTCTTTCTTTAAAAATCAATTATTTGTCCACAAAGACATTTGTAAACATACTATGTCTAATTATTTCATGAAACGGTAAAACACATCTATTTTTTAAAAGTAGTTTCTTCATTTCCTGTCTCTAATTTATTTATATTTTGTTAATGAGTAATCAGGCTCAAGATGTGCTATCTTTGGCCGATGTCCGCAGGGACCCAATAAGCTCCACTGCGGCTCTAATGACCCTGCTGACATGACTTGGGAGCAGACTTAATGGTGACAAAACACACGCAGAGAGCCGATGCCTCGCTTCTTGCCCAGTTCACAGCAGACATGACTGCCTCCCGATGCTGACCTTCAGAAAGTGATGTGCAGCCGAAAGAAAAGGACGAAGACGGTGTGAGAGATGGAGGGTGATGGCATGAGACGGGAGGGTGAGAGCCGCGGGGAAAAATTAATGGAAACCTCAAGGCCCAGAGTGCGAGGCAGTGATATTAGGAAGGCTAAATAGAGAGCAGAATACTTTAGGACATGATGAGAATATTGGATCAACTGCACAAAATAATGGCTAATGGATCTCAAATGTCTGCATGCCCATCTCACCTAATGCGTCTTCCACTTTACCCTCCGCAGGTACCTTCGGAGAAGACACGTGAAAGTCTGAGATCCCCTTTCTACAAAATAATTGATTCACGAATGGAGAGAGAGGAGAAAAGGGGAGCATGAATATTTCATGTTTTATTTTTTATTTTTTTGCAGAAGCCTATGAGAGGTACAGCCGGCAGACATATTGGGGAGGTAAGAACCAGCCAAAAGGTTTCAACATAACGGAGTGTTTCAGACTGCCAAAGAAACTCAGTCTTCACTCATGCATAAAGAAGAAGAGGAAGAGGAACGCGTGTGTTAACAAACCTTTTCATTCTCTGTGATGGAAAGAGCCCTGACTGAATGTGAGCTATGTAATTGCACACGTGGACGAGAAGTCTGGCAGGAGGGCCAACAAGAGAGAGAGCGAGAGAGAGAGGGGGGGAAAGAACCACAAGATGAAAGGAAGGAAAACAGTAAAGGACGGAGAATGAAAAACAGTGAGCAAAAAGATGGAAAATCTAATTTAGGAGAGGAAATAAAGAAGAAGAATGACCCCTGAGGGCGACCATCAATCTGCAAAATTCAAATGTTCCCCTCATTATTTTATGGCAGCTGAGAAACGCGGAGAGAATAAACAATAGCAGGTGACGGACGAGAAGATGGTATAATGCTTTTCTTCGGTGTGGGTGGTCACTCCAAACCTGCTCGCTCAACAGCACGGGCAGCGGGCCAGAACCATACTGTTAGATTAATGAGAGATGAAGAGGAGCAGGGAGACTGAGGCTGCTCCTCAGCTGTAACAACTCTTGGAATAAACAACGCAGCAGTTGGCCATATGTAGCCTCCTCACGCGTCCCGCTCCCACCTCTGCACTGCTGCTGCACTTTGTTTAAAGTGTGAATAAGGCTAAGTGGCACGGGGATTTGCGAGGAGAGTCAGTACATTAACACCATCAGACTACATGTTGGTGATCCCCTGGACAAATAAACTTCTAAAGGAGAGCCGGACCCTCACTGCCCCCTCAGGATCCGCCAGCGTCTTCGCCCCTCCCCCAACCCCTCCCTTTTGTCATCTCTCCGTGCCAATCTGTTCCCCTTGCTGCTGACTGACAGAAATAAACGATGACCCTCTGTGATCAGCCGCCACAGGCCTTGGCAACCACACGTTCTCCATGGAAACTCTGGAGATGCGTCGTGATCAGATGGATGGAAACGGCACAGAAAGGGGGCAGTAATCCATAGGACACTCATCAAAAGGCTGCTGCTGCCGTTATCACTTTTCTGTCTCTGTCTATTGATGTGGATGTACCAAAGTGGCTCGACTGCAGAAGAGACAGACCTTGGAGACTCATTAGTTGAAGGTCTGCTTGTTTTTGTTTATTCCTGAGAATTTGTTCAAACGCTTAGGGCTTAGTAAAAAATACATAAAAAAGATGGCAATGAGTTTAGTTTGACCATTGAAATGTTTCAATGGGGCAAAGGACAAGGTTAAATGGAAAATAAAGATGCAGATGTAATCCCTAATCTGTAATCCTGTTAATGTCGACACTGCAAACAGTGCCAAATGTTCCTATGCTAGCTCTGCTAGTGTGGAGGATGACTTGAAGGGCGCAGACTGAACAAAACTAGGCATAGGGTGATGTTTATTTTCTGAGAAGCTATAGTTTAATTTATAAATATTGAAAATACAAATATCTGAAGTCACACCAGTTCTGATGTGTAAACTGCATTTTAAAGTGATAACAGAGGCTGAGCATGTTTGTCTCCAGTCAGTCAGGACATAGCGCGTCTCTTTTCCTCATCTCTTGCAGTGACTCGTCAATCAGCTGTCTATAATGACTGAATGTTTTCTCTCATTAAGAGAGAAGAAGAAAAAATTATTCTTTCTGCAGAAAGGAAAACAGCAGCAGCAATGAAAGATACACACTTGCATGGCATGGCTATCAAAAGAGCTCCACAGATTATCTTTTCATGACAGATTGGAAAAGAAAGAACGACATTAGCGACAAGCTACAAGAGCTAGCATGTCTTCTTACATAAGGTGGCCTGTTACTCACTGGGGCAGAAAACCTGAATTATAACAATCAAGATAATTGCGCAAAAAATTTTCTCTGGGTGCAAAAACCAGTCTGACTTTAAATTATTAGCAGTAACAGGCTTAATGCAACACAACAACAACAAAAAGAAACACTGTTTTTCTGCGAATAAAAAAGTCATTAAATATTGGTGGACAGCTTCCATTTTCTATTTTAATACTATGAAATTAAAATATTTACTTACTCCTCACAATTTCCTACCAGCCCATTCCTGAAAACAAGTTTTTAATTCCCTTGATTGTTTTAAATTCTGTTTATGCACGCTGCTCATGCATAAGACGGGAGACGACAAACTTATATTTCTGTGATGCCAACAGTCCACAACTCCTAAAACCGCTGAGCTTCCATCAAAAGCAGCAAAAAAAGCAAAGCCGAAGTACATTTTTCATTTGCATTCAGACTCTTACCCTGTCTTGCAGGAGATTAAACTTCAAAAAGCACAAATTTTCCTTTTTTTTCTTTTGAAGCACATCTAAGACGACAAACAAGCGCATGAAGGGAGCAAGAGTTAGTCTTCTTAAAGAGGGTACATTTAAAAGCCACCGTCGTGTTCCCTTTTTTCTTCTTTTCCTCCCCTCTTAAGCCAGCCTTGGCAATCACCAATATAAAATCAATCAATCTGAAATTTGAATTCCATTTTATGCACCCATTGTGGTTGCCGTGATTAAAAGCTTAGGCTGTGAAATAGTGAGGAAAAGAGGCACCGTGTCTTCACTCCGGCTTCTGCCTCCCACCCGATCTGAATGCACAAGCAGGCGGCTTCATTTCAGCTGCAAACATTTACAGCGACACTTCTCTCTCTCTCTGTCTCATCAATTCATTTCATGCTGCTGCGTGAAGGACAGGAGACTCGGGAGGGAAATGTTGTTTTGCCTTCTAATTCTCTAGAAAGTCACTTTCAGACAATTTGCCCAACTGAGCCATGTGGCAGAATTATCACATCATTTTTCAGCAACTCAATTTACTGTCCCCAGGACTGAGGCAATTTCACAGGAGGAGGAGGTGGAGGGTGGGGGTGGGGGTGGGGGTAAATACCTTTCTATTCGCCAAAGCCCCTCCAATTACATCTCAAGGCCCTACTTGAAGAGCGCGATCCCAGCACTGTCGTAATTGAAATGATTGCAATGTTATTCTTTGACACAATAATGGGACAAAGAGTGAAAGAATCATCTTCAAACACAGACAAGGGAGAGCAATCTTCTCCTAATAGCAATAATGAAGAGAATGGGAAGACAGCAGAACTGCGTCCAATGGCAATTAGAGACATTTCTTTGCACTGCAACTGTTCTGTAATTTCTGCAAAGGGCAGAGGAAGATCCTAGCTTTAGACTTTCATTAAAGGGTTCATGCCATAATCCATCAACACAGATATCGTCCTCAGGAAAGATAGCTGGAGCGGGCTCAGGCGTAATGGTTTGACTACACATTCATATCATGTGAGGCTGATTAGGGCCAAGATGAATAAAAACAGGGAGGGCAGGACATAAAATATACATGGCGCTGCTGAGCTATTTTAATCCCGAATAGGCTCCCTAACCTGCAGTCTTCTTTAAATCTCAAGCAGGTGGTATCCGAACAGAAGGATCAGAGGGCATTGGGAAGTGGAGAACGGATTATTTCAGAGTGGGAAAAGCAGCACGGATCAGCATTAGAAGCCACGGGAGAACATGGGAGGGAGAAAGACTGGAAAGCAGAGCGGAAGCAGTAACTTCATCAATACCCCGTTCCACATGCAGAAACATGGCGGTTCTATTAAATGGTCAGTGTGAAATTCTCACAGTACGATAACCTTGAGTAAAGGACAAAAACACTCGTCACTCTGGCTCTTCTTCTGGCATCTCTTTAAAATTATTTTAAACCTTAGAAGTGATATGATGAAACATTTTTGAGTTCTAGCATCTTAAAAGTTTGGTATATTTTGTCCACTATGGCCTGTATGACATAAGGACACAGATCTAAAGCAGAAATATACAGTTTAATTCAATTACTTTTATTCAAAACATAATCCCTAATGCTTGAATATAATTTTGTTGCAAGAATGTTCCAAAACTCAACCAATAATTTCAAGTGTTTTTTTTTTTTCCTTCAGCAACAAAACTATACATTCTTATACAGAAAAAAATACAGGAGTCTTTTTTTTTAGCCAGTTCACCAGCAGTGTGCAACAACCAAATATAATACTTTAAAATTACAGGATCATCCCACCATGAACTCATATGTCTATAAACTTTATTCAATATTTTACACTCAAAAAAGTGCATCAAAGTATATGCTGGTGACTGATTATGGGGTTTTTGAGTGGAGAAACAAAGTAAAACACCCTGGATGATACTGGAAGAGGTAGGATTTCTGAATTCAGCAGAAAAACACAACAACAAAAAACAAGACATTGCCAAAAAAAAAAAGCACTCATGATTTTCTGGTATTTACCCTGGCAGTCACTGATCTTCTGATCCAATCCAATCCAATTATTTGCTGAATATTTCATATTCATTCTAATTTTAATAAGAAAGACTAAATAACTCTAAACTTGGCAGATTGCTGTTCTACTCTTTAAGAAATATAATAGACCCGCTTTAGAAATTCTGCCAAACCATTTAATTTGTCTTTCTTCAAGCGGACGGAGACACGTGGAGATCTTTCACAGCAGCAGGTGGAAGACCACAGCACTGATCTACGTAATAAACACCAGTTAATCCAATGTTTCCTGTAGCGTTAGAAGCAGAGTTGCAACAATCAATCGTTTCTCGACCGATCCCTATGGACGGTTTTCTTTGACGTTTGACCTGCTCATTGAGATTTTGGTCAATCTTCAACTAAAAAAAGAACAAAGCAGTAAGAGCAGGATGACTAAAAGATATTTTTTTCTTAACTCTTGTATACCTCGACATCAAGAAAATGGCCGATGGCTGCATTAAACATTTGCGTATTTTCATGCTGTCTGCTCGCAGCAACAGTCTCTCTATTTATAGGCCCTCTGTGGCCCATTTACAGGCATGGGGACACTGGATGTGTGCAGTAAAAATCATCGGAAGATGGACAGTCACACCATTGTTTTATGCAGGGTGATGTCTAAATTAACAACAGTTTAATTCATTTGATTACACAGTGGACAAATCATGCAGATAATGACGGCGCAACAAAAGAAAGGGCCGATTCAGCCAAATGGACGGAAATAATTGACCTCCCTTCAGAGACGGTGCACATGAATGACTTCATCTTTGAGTGACACTGCGCACCATTAGGCAGTAGCCACAGAATGAGTGACCCCTACAATGAAATACATTATCATTTCCTTCATTTGTCTTTTTCTTTAAAGTGTTAGACGTCATGAATATGGATGTCCTGCGGGGATGAAATTATGGCAGCGACATGTTTGTGTTGAAATTACAGGGTGGCCCCTCAGACTCTTCCCCGAGAGAAAAGAAAATGCTGCTCACTCGACTGGATTTCTAAGAGACTCGAATAGGTTTGTAGTGACTCGGACAGCCGGCATCAGGCAGAGGGAGGTGGTGGCAGCAGGACGAAGGGGGTAGTCATTTATCATTTTTGTCAGTCTTGGTAAAAAGGAAAAGAAAAAAAAAAAGAAGTCCAAGTGTGTGTGCGTGGAAGTAGGGGGTTGCTTTCATATAAATTGAGCGTAGGTGGAATCAATGTGGCGTTGCTGGTGAAAGCAGGGACAAGGAGGGTGAGGGAGAGCCAGATCAATGCTGGAGGGAGTGACTGTTTGCTCCCATTGTTTATCCACTGTCATCTCAGGACACTACTGAAGGACATGAGAGCATGGCGGGGAGTACAATGTCTCCACTGGGACAGAGGAATCATAATGGGTCCCCTCCTCATGTAGATAATAAACATCACTCAGAGGTGAAAGTCAAACTGGTCGCGGATAAGGCGTGTCTGTCTGTGAATGAGAGTGTAGGCGTTTGGGAGGTGGTGGTGGGTGGGGGAGTTCGGGGTCTGGGAGGAGGGGGCAATGGCAAAGAACAGTACTTGTCAGAGCAGTTTTATGCAGTCACTTCAACCAAATGGCAGTTCAGTTGGATTGTGTAAAGATATATAGAGACACTGGAAAAAGACCAGAATCAACGCAAATCAGTGACATGCTGGGAAAAAACTCCAAATGTTTATCTTATCCTAATCAGTGAATGCACCACACATTAAGAGTTAATGGGTAATGGTAACAACACTTTACTTTGTGGAAGCTGTTACTGAAGGAGACACCAAGTTGTTAATTTTAGTTCTCATGTGATGTTTAAAATTAAGTCATATGAAGCACAGAGGTGTACAAAAGCTAAAGAAATACAACTATGATCTTTAGCATGTTTAGTCTTTCTGCTGTTTGTCCAGGCTATGAGAGAGAGGAGGATTTGTAGGAGATAACAGCAAGGCTATGCATAATGCAGCAAAGTTGCTGTCTGATCCTTTTGAGTCTTAATCATCTGGTATAAAACATTTTTGATTTGAAGAGGCTGGCAGTCTTTTGGAAATCTCTAAATTAAAATAAGGCTCTATTTTTTCCTGAGGAATACTTACAGAAATGTAATACTAGCTGAACTAAAAAATAACATGTGATGCTAAAGACGGGTCTACTACCCTGCAGTATTAAGGCGACAGGAAGAGAGCAGCAGATATCACGGTCAAACAACAGGGAAGTGATGGGGTTTTTCCCGTCAGCCTGTCAGTTCCCAAAAACTCTACAACCAAAAAACCCATAAAAGCGCACGCAAGATGACTGCACCAAGGGTAAAACGCTCACGTGGGATCCACTCAAACCCTCATAGGGTTTAAATCACTTTCTAAATATAAACCAAAGTGTGCAACAACATTGCATCTTCTTGCAGTAGTTCTCTCTCCTTAATAAAGGCACTGTAGGAGCTACTGCTGCAACGAACTAAATGTCTCATTTTCACCGTATAGATTGTACTACTGGCTCAGATCTCATCTGCTAGCTGCATTTCTTTTCTAAAGGAAGCCACTAAAGCAGCTACTGCCTCTGTTAACCTCTGTTAACCATGTGTACCTTTTCTTTGACATAGATCAGTGCTTCTGCAACCCCCAGTTGTTGGCAGTGGGTGGCCTCTCACACTGAGCCAGGTTTCTGCTGCAGGTTTGTTCCTGCTAAAAAGAAGTTATTTCTTTTCACTGTCGCCACATGCTCCCTAAGGAGAAAGTATTCCTGCAAAATCAAACACGTTTGTCATAACAAACTGAACTTGACTGAATTGTATTATAACTAGGATCAAACTGGAATGTATTTCATTAAATATGAATATGATATGATTGGTTGTACATTTCTGCACATAAAACTCTGCATAGTTTGAGGGCAACTCTTACATTTGCTTCAGTAGCCAATTTGCAGCCCTCATTTGAACCAGAAATGCAGCTGTTGGAAGCAAGAGAAATAGCTGAAAATGATTAAACTAATTATGAAAACCCTCAGGCAAGCTGCAACAAAGGCTGCTGGGGAGATATAAACAATATAAATGTCTAATCTGTTCAATCAGTCTGACGGACAACAGCAGAGATGCAGGCAAATCCTCCCTTGCAAAACAGGTAAGTGTAATACCTGCTCATGAAATGATGAGTTAGATTCAAGAGGGTGCTGTGCAAAATTCAGGTACCCAGGGGAGCCCTTCCTCTCCTTTTCCCTTTCTCCCCTACCTCTTCCATCTTCCCCGCTTTCATGTCCAGATAAGAAACGGCCCGCACTGATCCGTCTGTGATTCGCGCAGCAGAAATGCATTCCCATGAGAACATCCCAGCGTGGAAGAAAAGCTGACACAAGAAATTATATTCTGTTGGGCCGCCCATATTTTTGCTTGCGAGATCAAGCAGATAAGGAGTTTTCCTCCAGCATGAAAAGCACACTCCTCCCAATCATCGGCTCGCTTTCAAAGCACAATCAAGAACAACAGATAACCGGATGAAAGTGCAAATTTATCCACAGTGTGCTCTACATAAACAGCACACACTTGACACAGCCGTCCCGCCTGAGGTAAACAGAGCAAAGACACTAAATGCATAAAAACAATTCGAGTGCAGAGGAAGGACCAATATCATCATTGGCCTTCTGCAGTAACACCATTACAATCCCAGTTGTGGGTCCAGTAATGAGTCCCACAAATAATCATGAGTATTTTTGAAGGTTGGCTACAAGAGACGCTTTTCTGCTCTCTCACAAAGCACAGCTTCACTTTTCAACTTTCCACTAAATCTCTTATTTTCTATGCTAATACTGTAACTAGAAACTAGCAAAAAAAAAAATAAATTCACAGCATGTGCCAACAGTGTCATCACAACAATTTCCCAACATCACCAGGTGTATTCAGCAGTCAGAAATTATTTTTGCATGCTAAAAATAAGCTCACAAATAACTGAAAAATAAATTTACTTTTTTGTTCATTTATGAAACGGCACAGAAAATATCTAAATTGTATCCTTTTTCCAGTAAGTGAAAGGAGCATCTGTCTTACAGAAGGCCATCATCAAAACCTGATTACCTCTGCAATGAAGAGGCCAAAAGTCGACAGGGTTTCTGGACTGAGCATTTAATAAGTGCTGCCTGGGTGATTCACCAATCTGTTGGGAGATGAGAACTGGACTCAAAATTAGTATTTACTAGCTGTGTCACTTAATGCTATCATTGGTCACACGGCCATTGAATGATTAAGTCAAAAAGTGGTCTACCTCTAGCAAATCAGTTAATTTTATGGTTTTACCAATTTACTTTTTACCTTCCTAGAATTTTGAGAGTATTTCTTAGTTATTTTGGGTTTTATCCTTGGCAAATAAAGAAAGACGAGGCGAGGGTCTGTGGTGTGCAGCTTAGTTGCAACACGGATCAGATTTAGATCATTTTAGAGCCTCTTTAGGAGCAGATACATTTATTGTTTAAATCATAGAATTGAAATGGGGAAGAAACTTATTTTAGCTCACAACTTCTGCAACGTGTTACAGATGTGAAAACAAATTATATACAAATTGTAGGTGCAACACTGTCCAGACTTTGCATTATCTTTTTGCCATAGCGCCAGGTAAGTAAGGTCCAGTAGTTAAGAAATGTAGTGGGTCATTTACGGTTACGCAGTTTATTCTGATTTGCAAATTCAACTAATTGTCAATCTTTGAGTCTGCATCAACTTAATGCTAATTCTTCAAAGCACAACAAAATGAAAAAATATTTCTTTAAAAAAAAATCATTGGAACACAGAATAAGTATGCTATACTTTCCCCAGCAATCGGTTCACATTTTACATGATATATAGATCACAACCACTTACAAAAACAATAACTGTTCTGCTAAAACGTTGAGATGGAAGACCTTACCAAGGCAATCCTTTTTAAACGAAGGTCAGCTTTTGAAGAAAACATATGTCAAAAGATATTGCCAGTGAAGGCAATGTTTTTTGCCTTCCCAAGCATAAGTATTTTCAAATGTACCAAAGAATCCCTAACTTTAACTTACGTTTATATTTGAGAAGGCAAGCTCAGTAAGAGATGCAATAATTAGTCAGTGTTTATGCTACAACAGTGAACTGAATGAAGCAGAGACCACCAACTTTGGTGTTTATGGCAAGGATTGTAAAAGAGGATGAAGGTCTAGACACACAGACAGATCTGTTTTTACATCAGTCTTTCAAGTCCATCAGATCTGGAACTGTATATGTAACTTTAAGGGAACATCTTAAAATCTGTGGGAAACAATAAACAGCAAAAAGCTAAAAGATACTGAATAATTGAAGAGATTGTTTATGGCAGGTCTCCAAATCCCTCTCCCATAGGTCCTTCAAGCTTCCCTGAAATAAACAGCTCTGCCTCAGCCCACCTTTTTCTGTTTCATAGTTTTATTTTAAACTTTACCACCAGCACTCTCCGAAGCTCTTTACCTGAGCCCAGCCGCCCTGCTTTCCCTTCCTGTGCTGCCGCTCTGGGACCAGAGTGTGAGGTATGCGTGGGTGTCACAGAGCCGACAGGTCTATCTGGGCTCTGTCTACTGTGCTGGCTATTCCCATTTCCCCTCTTCATTGCCGCCTCTACAGCTGCTGTGTATCCAACTGTGACACCACACACACGTATCAGTTTACAGAAGGGGGTGTTAGCTGGAGGCTGTGCAAATGGTCAAACTTCTCACCAGGCTGCATGCTTGGTGTACGTATTGGCCTAAAATGCTTTGGAACCCAATTGGTAAAATCAGGGAATGAAAGAGGCAAAAATTCTTGCATTTCAGTGTGGAGAAACAGCAATCCACTTCCATTCAAGGCTGGGAAGCAGCCTGTCAGAGTTATGGATTAAATGCTGCAGAGCAGCATCGCAGAGACACACATCATCCCTGACAGTTTAATGGTGTGTATGTATATGTGCTCTCATGTGTGGAGAGCCACAAACATATGTGTGCGAGCGTGTGTGTGCGGATGGTTTTGGGTCCTACCACCTGATCGCTAAAGCAGACGGTTAATTCGCGGGTTAGCCTTGTAAAATCTGAAATCCGTCTCCTCTTAGCCATCCATGACGGGGCTGGAAGCCTCCTGAGTCAAAGCGCCGAGGCGCAAGCCGTCACCATAAACCCCATGTAACACATTTCTCATTTGATACGCCTCTCAGCCGTTCGCTCTTCTGAGCACACAAACAGTCATTTCCACTCTGTCACACACACACACATACACGCACACACACACGCAGACTTGCACAGGCAGACAGATTTGTGACACTTTTTTTTTTTTTTTTCATCCTCCTGGCTGTAACAGGTGTGGTGACAGAAGCGGAGGGTGAGAGGAAGAAAGCCGATCCAGTCCTGAAGTCTCCAATCTTGCCAAGACATCTTCTGTCCCAATGTCATCCTTCACCTCTTCAGGGGAAACTTCCAATCAGAGCGACAGATCAATACACCCTAGCCTCAGGACATGAGGCTTGAAAGCTAACTAGGAGCACTTAAGGAGAGGGGGATCTGTATTGATTACAAAGAGTTAATGAGGCCTTATGTGCTAGCTGGGGTCTTTTGTGACTAGAAACGCATAATTCGATCAGCTGATTGATACAAACCAGTGTACAGCTCCAATAAAGTTAAAGATCTACTGCAAAACACTAAAATCTTAAAATCAAATGGTCAACATTTTAAAGCCACTGAACCTATAAATATTGGGAGAATGCACCAAATGAATAATAAGTTGAATTCTAGTGTTCTGCTACGCAGAAGAACAATTTCAAATGTCCTTTTTGAACTGCAGAATGTCTTTATGGCCAGCCATCAAACAAAACAAGAAGTGTGTATGATACAAATGACAACGACAATGGAGTCTTTTGTAAAATTCAATAAAAATACTAACTAGAGTGATTCCACAGTAAGTTTTTATTAGACCTCTTGGCACAGAATATTGTCCTTTTTTGTTATTCTGCTCTTTATAGCATAAAACCAATAGTTAGCTAATAGTAGCTAGTTAATTAGCCAGGCTACCTACTTATATAGCAACTCTGTCATCTGGTGCTGGACAAACATGCTACATTAGCCTCTTAGCAAACTGTACTGTTGAGAAAACATGACTTTAACAACAATGATGGCTAATGTTCCTATAGTTTCCATGCCAGGAGCCTCTAAACAGAAGAAATATTAGATGTCCAGGATACTACTTCCTCCCCCTCATTGGACCAATTGCCAAGACTTCATTACATGAGCTCATGTTGAGCTAGAGACCTCGCATTAAACCCACAGGGCTAAGCCAGTGATGCCAATCTTTTTTCAGCTATTACTTTTCCGTTCCTCATTGTTGTGACCTGACCGAATTGGAAAGGGATAGGATATAAAAATGAGGAGATATGTTCTTTTACTCGAGGTGATGAAAGAATGGCAACACAGCTCCATATTAAATCAGTGCTGATCATACAAAAAAATAAATCAAACTGGTGACCTTTTTTTTTATCTACAAGTAAAAATACATAATACAATAAAGTTCAGAATGCCACAGCCTCTTTGCTGTAGTATAAATTATTTAGCCTGGCCTTTTCTAACCCTTTAATTATACATCAGTGTTAGAATAACAAAGGATGGGGATACTCAGCGCGTTCTTGCTTACAAAGGCGTCGACAAAGAGACCGGATGGGGAAACTTTAGCCTCTTGGTGCCAACAGGAGGAAGCAAAAAGTCCTCCGGGCAGCTTTCCTCTGCTGTCTGGCTTCGCCTGTGACGCATCTACCTAACCCATCATGTGATCAGAGATCAAAGGGTTAACTGAAACTCTGGCCTATAGCCTGAGCTTACATTATTCAGCAGCTTGTTACAACAGCTTGTTCCCTGATCTCACACACTAGGAGACAGAGCTGGAAACTCCAAGGACAGGGGGGACGCTGGGGACGAAAGCCGGATTAAGAAAGGAGATGATAAAGAGACCGGGAGGCTGGAGAGACAAAAGATAGCACAGAATATGGGCTGGACCTGAGGGATGGGGGGTAGAGAGGTGAGCTGCAAAGGGGGAAAAAAAATGTGACTCACTGGTATGAAAAGAGGTATTGAGAAAAAGAAAAGATGAGAAAGTGGTGAAAGATAACATGCAAGCACCGGAGGATAACACACAAAAGAGAGGTGCCCATCAAAATGAGCTTGTTGCCCTCAGGCAATTTCTTAATATAGACATTTAACCTGTGAACACATATCTTTTTTTTTTTAGCTTAACTCCCTATCTCTAACCTAACAGCTAACATGTTAACAGAAATAATAAGAACAATTAAAACTACTGAAATTTTACTTAATTTTTCCTGTAGTTTAGAGTAGAGATGTAGCTTAGAGAAACTTGCTGGTGTTTGGAACAGCCTGATATTCAGCATTAACTCAAATAACCCTTGATTTACTAATATGAAACGGACAACTTCAACTGTTTGTAATTTTTTTATAATTATGGAAAACAACAAAAAGAGTCAAACTGCAGACTGGCTTTCCATACTAATAGCATAAGAGGCAAAACATATACTCCTATTATACTCAGGACCAATTTGAGATAAGAAGCTTGAAGGTTTAACCACACTGACTCTTTCCAAATCTATGCTACTAAAGGATTGACTGAGGAAAAAAAGAAAGAAATAGTGCCTACTCAGCATGACTACTTGGTTGTAAAGGTTTCCCACTAGAAAATACCATGTGGTACCACTGCATGGTACCAGCCTCTTTTGAGAACATATTTCACTGGGGTTCAGTCAAGATGGGCTGAACATGTCAGAGGCTGTTGGTCACCAATTGGCTGGGGGAGATGGAGTCGGTGGTATTGCCATAAGAGCTACTCTCACACTTTCCTGTACTTCCGAGTCTGGCTCTCTTCCGTTTCGAGAGCCAGAGACGGTTCAACACAGCTTCCAAGTCGCCATTGTTGTGCAGCGCTTGTGTTGCGTACAGGTCAAGTTGCGCTACTTTTCAGAGTCAGCTGCTGCCCACTATATCGTGACCCCACCTGCTAGTGTTGTTACTCGATTGTTAATGAAAAACCACTCGAACCATGAGGAAATAAAGTTGAGTAAAGTCAAGCTGTGCTGTAGCGGTACTAGTAAAAAAGGGTCTGTAATTTTAGTCTACAAGGATCAACAGGTATAATGTTCGTCTCCAGCAGTTACTTAATATATGCATGCACAATTGACTTACTGTTTACGATATATTTTTTACATTTTATGTATCAAATTAACCTTATTTTGTATAATTTTGCATAACATGTTTAAATATATAAGACAACTGACTGCTCATTGTTTTTTTAAGTTCCATGTGTAACCATTCTGGACAACAATGATTTCAATACTAATCAATAAAATTGTGATTCTAATTTCTTTACATAACTGAGCAGAGTTACATTCATCTTATTTTTGCACTGCATTCAAGTAACATTTATTCTCCAGTTTTATTAGACACTAGTGAAACAGTGCCTCACACCCACACAGGGAAAATAACAAAGCAAAACAACATCCATCAGATGAGCACTGAATTGACAGCAACCATGTTTTGGGAGCGCCCTGTTTATAGATCCAGACTTGTGCTGCTGCTCACTGAGCGGGCTCCTTTTGTTCATTAATTGATTGGCCTCCCCTGCTGGGCCTCAGTAACTAGGTTACACAGATCCATGAAAAGAGCAGGATCGGCCCCCCGGTGAAACGCGGAGGATAGGAGACTCCAGAAGCTGGAATCCGACTGTTAATATAACTAATGGGAGTGAGGACGGCAGTAACTTTATTGAAATCATCCTCATCTAATTAAAGCTGAGCAGCTGATGAGAGCAGAGAGCTCAGACAGAGGATGGTGGAGGTGATGTCACAGTCATATCTGCTGAAAGGCCGAGGCTGCGGAAAGGTGGAGAGAAGTGACAGGGTGATGTTCACCGTCCATCTGTGACACTTTGCTTGCGCAGAGTGGCTGGAGAGACCTTGCGTCTCACCATTTATCTCGCTGTCACTCCTTCTCCCAGAAGAAGATAAGTACTCTGAAAACTGTACCATGAACGCATTGCTCTGACATTTCACTCATCTTAATTGTATTTTGCACTCTAGTCAGACTCAACAAATTAGTCAGACTTTATTTATTTACTGAGAACATCTTGCCATGTTCACCGTTTCCAAAAGATGAAGCGTCTAAATATGGAATCAAGCTTAAAAAAGCCATTATCGTGCACTCAAAGCCAGCTTGAGTGCTGGCTTTGACTAAAGTACTATCAAGCTTGTTGTTTAACATGTTGGATTTCTTTGTGTATGAATAATGAGTGTCTTTGCATGACGTATGATATTTTACCCTAATTAAATCTTAACTCCTGAAATTCCAAAATGAATTTTAAGAATCATTTCTCCAATTCATTGTTCTCTTTTTAAAAGGTCAAGAACAAGAAGGGCAGGTAAGTTGATTGCATTAATGACAAAGTTAATTAATGGCAATCCCTGAAATTTCTAAGAGTCTGCAAAATATTCACTTGCAAGTCATCAACAGTTTCAGTAGGAATATTATTATAGCAGACGTTCAGGAGGAACTTCTGCTATTTTTGGCTTGAAGTGGAAACCAAACAGCAACATAACTTGACACAATTAGTAAAATTATGTCAATGTTAAGGTTTTACTGGTAGACGTCTAAAGTTAGTACCACAGCAGATGATAAAATACTGTATTAATTATTTTGTCTATAAATGTGTCTTCTCTATATATTTTTATATTAAGCTGTGAGCCATCAATGACTCGTTTTAGTTCTAAAATCAGAATACAAATATATTCAAACTACAGAAAAAAAACAACTTTATTTCACATAATTTATGTAATGTGAAGAGTTAAGACTAACTTTTAACATGCTGAGGTGATTATGCCACCATGTCTTAACTCTATGGCTGGAATAAATGCTGTTGGAACTGAGTGTACCTGGAGCATGTTGTGTTCAGACAAAATTGTCCAGAGGAAACTTTGTCTGATAAACAGAATTGGGCCGTTTGATTATTTGTGAAGTTTGTGAACCGAGATACCAGATAAGAAGTTCTGACTTTTGCCAGAATCTACAACCAGACTGTTCCCTCCGAGGTTTTACTGATTGCTCTCTTCCGGTTGATGACACTGAAGACAATGAGACTATCTGATAGGAAATGCCAACTACTTGTTGATGAGCTAATTTCCGTATTACTGCTTACATTTTGGAGCCTCTTCCAGAGCTTTAACAGCACAACCAAGAAATCTATCTAATTTTATTTAAGTTAGCACTTCTCATAATAAAAAGAAGAGGTGATTCTTTGCATCAGACACAGGAAAGTTTCCTTTTATGGTGATATTTGATTGCAGATGTTTCGCTGGGATTTTTAATCCCAGCGAATTTTTAATAATTTATCTGCAGATGAATTATGAGAAAGAAGACAAAAATAACAAGTCAGTAAAAAAGTCATCTTTGTTTTTGTGGAGATAAATAGAAGAAAGTTTAAATTGTAAGTAAAATGAAAATAAAAATGGAGTTTATTTTGATCCTTAATGCATCGGAGCAGATTTGTAATACATGCTGTTTTGCAGAAGAACTACTTTTACCAGTTTAACAAAATCAGAATCAGCCTTATTGAATTCACCTAAACGTTGAAGTTTGTCAAGACACAAAATACATCAAAAACAACAAAAAATCATTTAACGATTTTGCTCTTAATATAAACAGATCTCTAATTTGTAATGAGCACAAGCCTTTACAGTGTGTCCACTAGCGTGGACCGTATTCGCGCCAGAGAACCTAATCGTCACTTTATTGTCTACTGTCCTTACAGATGGTTCCTGTAATACCAACAGTAAGCTTTGCACAGTTAGGAGGAGAGTTCAAGCTTAGTATGTACGTCTCGTCACAGAGATTTGTTCTAAATGAGGAACAAGACTTTCACTGCCACAGTGTTTGATAAAATTGCAAATTGAAAATCATCATGACCTACACAGACAGAAGTGCAACACACTGGTCAGGCTGTGATGCAAGGGCAGGCAAACATGTTCCACTGATAAGCAGAACGTTTTAGACTCAATTCCAGGACATATCTTACAAATCTTAAAAAAACCCATTTGCAACTTTATTACCATATATAGTCATTCTGACTTGCAACTTATGAATCTGATCCTTTAAGAACTAAATGAAAAGAATAAGAAATGTTCTTTTCTTTTTCTCTGGGAGGCACGCCAGAGATCCAGCTCCTTAGAAACAGATTATGAGAAGAAAATTGTGTATAACTCAAACTAGAATTAAATTTTTTCATAGCAAGATTCTTTAAAACACAGTTTGTGATCTTTGAGAAATTAATCAATTTGTAAAATAAAAACAATGGGGATTTGTAGTTGATCCTCCAGCTGCATTTCAGTGATTGTTTAGTTTTCAACCAAACCTACAGTTGGAGATTACTATTCAGTGACAGTACATCTGCATGCTTCAGGAAAGATTATACTTAATACCTGATCTGAGCTGCAGATGCATGAAGGTAAACAATTTACTGGCTCATAAAACCTACTGTAAAAGCATATATTGACCGTCTTTTCTCTGTCTGGGGGATAATGCTGCCAGTAGACTTTGGCTGGTAGGCTGCATCCTGTCTGACTGCATGTGATGCAACTACTTTGTGGTTAGTTTGTAAATCTGACGAACATAATTGTATCTACATCTGTGCTATCATAAATGACACTTCTTGGCAGGTCCCCCATCGTGGATACTGGCCAAAGAAAGTGCTGGCACAACAAACAGAATGTATATTTATATAATGTTTTGTGACAACTGCAATGCACGCAATTCGATTCTGCGCTGCAGAAATTCAAGCCTAGAGTTTCAGGGAGTGAGGAGAAAAAAACTGACACTCAGCCATAAACATTACAAAGAAGCTGACCTCAGACAAGCTGCCATAGTCATTAAAACCATGACCACTAACCAGCGTCTTAAAAAAAATGCAAGAGTTTGAAGATGAGCTCCCCCCCTCCTTTTTTTTCCACAGGAGATACAAGCTCTGGATTTAAATTGGATAATTGTATATGCAAACACATTTATATACAGTAACATTAAACTGCCACTGTGACCGAACCACCAGAAACCAAATTTAGATTTAAAGAGGTATAAAAAGCTCTGTGCGAAGAGTAAGCGTCCTTCCCAGCCACATAACTCCTCCAGCAACAGAGACATGCTTCGGGTTTATTGTCTGCACAGGAGCCGTCAGCCGAGGCAACGTGGGGCCTAAGCATCTCACGCATACCGCAGAGGATACAAGTTTCCATCATACAGTTTATCCCTCAGGTGACAAGTCTGCGCTCCACTCGGCGACAGAGATGAGCGCAGGCCGTCAGGATGGCTCTGTCAGATGGATGAGTATGGGAACTGTGTGTGCTGATGGCGGTCAGCGTTTGGGATGAGTGGTGTGGATGTCACTGGCAATGGAGTGGAATCTGAAATAAAATCAAACAAGCCCTAGGGCTGACTTTGAAAAAAAAAAAAAAAAAAAAAGTCTATCAGGGTATTACTCTGCAGAAAAATTTGCTAGCATAGTACTTTTCAACCCAAGTGGGGTGTGACAGCTCGCAACACGATATTAATAAATTATTTGATCCACCCGCCCCCGAGTAATGGAGCCACAATGCATTAAGAACTCCAGTGAGGCTGAAGACCCTGAGCAGTAAAACATTTGACCACTTCTCATATGAGATGACATTCGGGTCATGTGAGGACAGTGAAGTGGTGATGAGGTTAATATTACTGTTACTGGTAGCCAGAGGGAAGGAGAAAGAAGAAAATGAGAGAACGGAGAGTGAGTGCAATGCATTTCACTTTTTTTGGCACATCAAATTACCTGCTTTGCAAAATGCAATGAAGAAGCAGCCTGCCCACTGCTAACAGCTTCTCTAATGGTGTTGCCTTTAAAACCTTTATCATTAATTCATTGCCAAGAAATTTCCAGAAGCAAGGGCTGGAGCTTTTGTTTTTAGCTGAACTGTGAACCAGAGCACTCAAGATCAGTGAAAGTCCAAAAACAGCTTTCTTTTCGAGGATGTTGAAATAATTATAAAAATGAAGTTATAGGGTGATGAGCTCAAGTTTAATTTCAGACTATTCAGAATGGTAATTTGCTCAGAATGGAGCAAGTAGGGTGGTAATCAATGCTGGCGTTTTCCATTGTGTTTTCTGTCAGAAATGGATGGTTTGATTAAGCACATGGCACATTCGAGACTAGAATCTGAAATTACTTTCTGTACCACTTCACGAAAATTGCACATAAAGAAAAAAAAGTAATTTCTTTCACTGTATTTTTTCAAAGCTGTCACCACACCCCAACCATACCTTTGAAGACAACAATCCCAATCACCTCTTATCTGTGTTGCATCTATCAAAAACTCTTGTTTCTGCAAATGTAGGTAAGTCACCATCGCACAAAAAAAAAAAATCATCTTCCAAATCAACACAAATAGGTGTGGAGAGAAATGTGAGGCACGTCGTCACATCTCAAGAGCTTCATTAGTCCTCGCAAAAAGACAAGAAGATGACAGACGGGATGATGTGTGTGCAGATTTGGGTGGAGCCTGAGCAGGTGTACTTAGCAAACCAGTTACCATGGAACCTAGGTAGAGCTTGCCCTCGATAACACAATATCACTGGGCTTATTGTTGACTGCAGGGTTTACAAAAATGAGCAGAATGACCTGTTAATAGCAGACGCAGACAATGTTTGGCTTTGTTTACCAGTGGTTTGACCTCAGTGGCATCATAATGTCTACCACCATAAACGAAAGCTTTTTCCATCCAGTAGATCTGGACAATAATAGGGTTTATTTCGATTGTTCCAACAATGCAACATTAGTGCTTTACAGTCTTTAAAAATTGCATAAAATTTGTCGTTAGCCTTAAGCAAGCAAGTTACAATCAGATTGTTTCAATAGCTTCTCTGAAGTCTTTAATCAGATCCCTTACTTGTAAAAGAAAGGCATCATGTCACTATTAGGCTATATTCTCACTGCTCTACATGTTTTTGATGTGCCTCTATTCCAGAACAGCTGATTCAAATGATTGCATGACCATCAAGAACTGCAGAAGCCTGATAATCACCCAGAAACAATCCAGGTGTGTGGCAGAAGGGACACACCGAAAACATGCTTGCCAGGGGAGAGTGAGGACCGGGTTTGAGAAACACTGGGCTATAGTCAAATTAGTCAAATAAACAAGTCATCAGAGCAGAGGAAGACTATTTGTTACTGTGATGGAAAACCTTGTAGAGGTGATTTTAGGCATTTAAACCCACTCAAAGTGAAATTATTCCAATCTGTGGGGAAAACTACAGTACTATTGAACATTAAACATTTCCAGCTAAGTTTGTGTCTACTTTTTCAACCACACAAGGTCGGTATCATTGCACAATATTACGCTGCTGGCTGTAAGAATCTATATAATCAGCTGCAACTCATCAGTCCACTTTAACAACTGGTTTTACACTCGCTGGTTTTGTCTTCTCAAAAACGCAGTTTCTCGATACAAGAGCACAAACTGTTGGTAGAGAGCATGTTCTGTCATGTCTTGCCTCAATGAAGGATATGAAAGTCAAAAATACATTCTCCATGTCCAAACTCTTTCAAGTCGAACAGGGTAAACATTTAAATTTTGTGCCAGGCTGCCATTCTAACTGAGGCATAGTCTCATAGTTCTTTGGTAATTATCCACACAGACTAACAATCAGATGATTGGGGCTCAGGAAATATCTTCCAGCTTACTAACAGTCTTTTCCCAAAGCATTTGTGGTTAGTTGCTACAAGCTGGCAAAACAGTTTAAAAAGGAAGTTAATTTAGCTAAAAAGCCTACTGTTCTGAGGATTTCTTTACTTTTACTAATTCTTCATTACAAGAACACAATGGGGCTTTCATCACCATTACAAACTTACCATCAGAGATCTAAAATTAAAGGATTACAGTGCAAGCAAAAACCTGAATATGTTATCAAAATGTAAAAAAAAAGATGGCAGAAGTGGCAAATTACACAGAAGAAAGAAAAAACAATGAATTGTGTTTCCTCACCAGCTCCCCTCCACTTCTGCTACAAAACCATCTCTGGATTGGATCAGTAGCTGGAAAGTTTGCCACCTACTGTGACCCCAGCTGGCACCTGATGAGTCTAATGCACTGGTCGGTCAATACGGAACAGGAAGCCTTTTACTCCAATATCATGAATCTCAAAACTAAGCCTTTACCTTTTTATCATTTGCTTAGATCGACATGTTCTTTGATGGAATTTGAGTGGGGGGTTGGGAAAGCATGTGGCGCATCTTTAATGTAACAATCAACGGCTCTCTGGGGAGTTGTCGAATACCTCAGACTGCTGGACTATTTTAGGAAGATTAAGCAGCTTATAGAGAAATGGGTACGGCCAAGTCTATGACCCAATCAAGTTTAACTACGACAAAGACTCAATGACTGGCTTTTTCTTAATTTTCCAATTAAAATAAGTAATGGTCTTAAGAATTGAAGACTTTCCGATGTTTGAAGAACAAAACCTAAAAGAGTCAGAAATGAGAGGTAATAATGTAGTTTGATACGGACCCCATTGAAAACAATCCATAGTTTCAAATTGCTTCCAGATGCTCAGTTGCCTTGCATATTTTGGCCCTATTTTGCCATTCTTTCAATCTTTGGGCTTCCTATTAGCTCTCATCTGCCAAGCCACCACCCAATGCATTTCTGGGACTGACTGCACCACTGGAAACTTTGGGTACTTTTGTCTTTTATTTAAAAAAAAAAAAAAAGCACAGCTGAACCACAGTTTATGCTCTGTATCAAATGCCTGAAAAAAACACCAAAAATAAAATACAATCTTCACACCGCTCAACTTTATAGCAAAACCTGGCTGTTTCTTCTTAGACAGCGAACACATCTCCAGAGTGAGGATTTTTATGGCAATTCAGTTACGCATAAGGCTGACAATCCAAACAGGATCCAAGGTATGTTGTGAATAGTTTCATCCCTACAGCTGTTCAACAAACGTCATAGAAGTTTCGTACAAAACCTCAGCAGAGTGGTGATGGACTTGCACCCTGAAATTCAGTTCACATGCTGCACACCGATAGACGGCTGTGATGGAGTCCAATGGGACATCCTGGATGTGGAAATGTTGGTAGTGCACATTTTCTATGAAATACACGATGCTCGAGATAGTTTAAACCATCTGTCTTATAATCATTGCGTCTTTATTTTGAAATAAAAATGAAATGATCATAAATTGAAGAAATGTGTAACACTGACTGTTCTCACACAAGGTAGGATGTCTTTTCTGCTTCTAGCAAAAATAATAATTGATCACAAAAAGCGTTCTTCAGGCTCCTGTAAAAATCAGAGCTTTTTCTTCCTTTCAAATATTGTTTTAAACACACGTTACGATGAACAATGCTTGTAGGAATTGGTCCATGTTTATGGAAAAAAAAATGTTTATGAGAAAAGGAGATTTACTAGAATTCTCTTTGCTGAGTTTTATTTGCACAAATCCCTCTGTTCCACAACCTGGAGGGTTTTAGTGTAGCAGTAGATTTTCAGTGATGCAGAGACAGCTCTGTAACCTTGGGCTGTTTGGAGGAAAATTGTTTTATCTGCAAAAACATCTCATTGTTATAGCAGTTACATTCTCAACTTGTCAAGAAAGTTGAAAAATTGAATGATAGAATTTGTTAAAAATCATTGTCAGGGGGTCGGAGCTTTACAGAATGCATGATGGGGAAAGTAGAGGTCTAAAAAATTATATTGGTCTAGAATTTTCTATGATTGACTAGTTTTGTTTGTGTGATACTAAGCCGGAGCAAAGGTCACTGTAGGACAATTGGGAAACAGTACTGGGGATTAAAAGAGCATCAGTGGAAAAATAATTGACCTGAAATCTTTAAGCCAAGGCTACAACAAGCATTCAAAACTAACAAGTCATGAATGATACAAAAATTGAATGAACGCAACTGCATTGTATAACCAATTATGTACAGACATGCTTAAAAAAAAAAACAAAAAAAAAAACAAACTCATGATCTACCTGTCAAAGAGCACAAGTCTGTGCTCTTTTCTGCTTTTGATTTCAGCAAGCGAAGACTGTCAGTGCAGTGAAACAAAGTTCTGCTCCACACAGCATTAACAAAGATGTGTAAAACAGCCTTCGAGATTTTTATTTTCTCGCTTGGACCTTTCAGGAATGTTTTCATTCAGACCTCCAGACCACCTGAAGGCTAGCACCAGGAGAAAACCCTTTCACTGCTCTCATAACAGACATGGAGGGGAAAGGAAAGACATCCTCATGATCGCGATACGCTGTCAACCAACATTAAAGCGCACAACAGACATGTACAGCCTTCTGGAAACATCTGTGGATTTGTTGAGGATTGTCAGAGAGGAAGGATAAACAACATGCTTACAAGCATCTCAGACCTCCATAACCAGAGCCCTTGTAATGCATAAATCACAAGGTTGTGGCTGTGGATCAAAGAGGACCAAGCGTTGCATGGTGCAAGTTGCAGGAAGTACATGAGCCAAAAGAAAAACTAACTTTCTTCGAGAAGAAAGTGGAGCATGAGGAACACTGAAGAGAAAAAAAAAAAACAAACGCGCAGCTAATTGAGACTTTTAGTTCAAAGAAAGGCTTCAGCAATAACTTGAGCTCAGAAAAACATGAGAAGGTAGAATAATGGCCGCAAACAAAGTGGAGCAGAGAAGAAAACATGCAAATGGGGGAAACAAGAGAGCTAGAAGAGAGAAACCCCTGACAAAGGCAACAGAACACAGCGAGAACACAGCGGTGCCGAGCACAACACACCAGAACAGGCTGTAATTGTGTTGTGCGGGACTGACCCCAGCGCATCCCAGCAGGCACTGCATGATGAATGGGCCTGGCATGACTACATCCCACACATCACCCTCCCTCCTCCACCTACCTCCTCCTCCTCACATGCTCTTTTCTCTTCCTCGCTTCCCTGTCACCACTATTAGCCCTCCTTCTGTCCCTCCCTTCTCTCTCTCCTCATCGCCCCCAAAAACCACACTCCATTCAGCCGCTGCCATCCCGCAAGATTAATTTGCATTCAGGGCACTTAGTCCTCGTATTGTGTTCTGACACAATGACATATTACAGTGCATGGCACACCTATTAAACATATAGTCTAGCATGAGGAACTATGCTTTTTTTCTCCCCTTTTTTCTTGTGAGATATTATGATGGAGTACAAATGTGTGGAGAGGGAAGCATACCGGGATACGGCTTGATTGGTTAAGAACACAGAGCGGCTGACACAGGAGTCGCTGCAGAATCATTACAAGAACAGTTAGATAACCTCGATTAATGATTCACTAGAGCCAAACTAATAAAGTGGGTCAGACTGTGTGTTGGCAGTGGTAGCGAGTGCGCAGAGACCTTCAGGTTAGGGCCGCGTGTGAAGAGCAGCAGCAGCGAGATAGAGCTAGTAAAGGAAAATTAAAGAGGGAGAGAAATGCAATAGAAGTGTTGGTGTAGCTCGACTCTGGGCCCTGAGGAATGAGACAGTAATGCAGTGGAAATGGGCTTTTTCCTCTATCTTTGCACACTCCCATTCTCCTTCCACTGATCCATCGTGCCAAAGTCCATAGGGAGTGAAAGAAAATAGGGAGGGGGGGGTGAGACGAAATTTAATTTGCTACACTGTCTGTAGCTATCACCCACTACGCCTCGGGGCCCAAAAAGAAATAGATTCTGGGATTTAAAAGAAAGAAAAAGTTGAGCGAAATAGGGAAATAAAAACAGGGGCATTTGGAGACAATGGCGCAGAGGGTGGCTGGGAGAAATGAGAGCGGAGTTTAAGAGGGGTGCGGGGGTAAGTAGGTAGGAGGATGATTATGTAGGCCAGATATTAACTGCATGGTTATCATAAACCGGCTCTGAGGCCCGGCCATCTGGGGAGGCCATGGGGTTGTTCAAACAATCACATCAGCGTGGAGGACAGTCGCCGCTCCTCACAATGCAACAATCAAACTGAGAGGTAGCGGAGGGGTTAACAAGCCATTACTTCACCCTGTTGCTCTCCCAGGGGGGGGAAGTGCAAGATGGAGCTCTGTTTGGTTCTTCAAACCCCACAGCGCACCTTCGGGCTGTTAGTTGACAAAGAGGAGCTTAGTGGATGGACGGCAGCACAGAGGCCTCTGTTGCGGAGAAAAGAAAGAAGCAAGGGCGTTGACTATAGAGACAGTCGTGGATTATATTCGAGTCCCATTACTCGCCTCTAGCTTTTCACTACCTGTCACACAAGCACTCGGAGAACTAAAACAGTAAAGCCACAGTCTTACTGACTTCAAAAGGCTCCTTTACTGTGGTAGATGAGCAGCAAAGCAGAATAAAGGAAGAAAAGAAGAAAGAGGAATGTTAAAAGAAAAAAAAATGCTGTAGCAATGTGTGGTGGAATATTAACATGAATTTCAGTGTCAGGGTTTCGACTTGAGAACAGAGCTGCACATTTGCTGGTGTCCATCTGCAGTGGTCATTGGGCCAGAGGCGCAGTACAAAACAGTAGTGTTTTTGGACCGTGTGTGGAATCTGGAGAGAACCAACACATGTCCAGGCGAAAACATGAGTTCTTTTCATGCAGAAAGAAGGCAACTTTTTTTGTTGCAACTACTTTCTCTTTGTTCTTAAACTTGAATAAAAACCATCTAAACTGATATTGGTAAAACTGTAATCACAAAAGTTATTTTTCCCCCCCTGTAACAATATACAATCTGATAATTACCCAACTCAAATAGCCAACCTAATAGAGTTAGGTTGTGGAATTACAGAATGAATTAGTTATCAGATCTCCGAATTACTGCCACAGCTTCACCTCAGCCCATTGAGATCCAATAAGCCCAGGTTGGGCTGCAGCAGAGAGTTTGGGGGCCATTACCAAGAGAAAACAAACACAGACCTTTGGCTGGGCTCACACAGCCTGGTCCAGACACCTGTGTTCCATTCACCGCTTATATCCGGCCACTTAACACTTCACAGAGGGGGTAGACTGCTGTTTGTGTTTGCAGGCTTGTGCCGCTCGCTGAAGTTCCTTAAGTTAAGCTTCGCACGGCCTAAAAACTCCTCTGTAAGGACAGAAAGGTTCTGCTGTTGGGTTCTTCCGCTCAGGGCAGCCAGCTGTCGAACTACCCGACGGACCCCACTTGTAGCTGCCCCTCTGAATAAAAGTGTTGAAAACCTGGCAAAGAGACTCTCATTCATCCTGCTGTTGTCTTTCAAAATCTCCAGTCTTCCTTCTGCCCCATCTGTGCATGTGCTGACCTCCAGGTTGCCAGCACCTGTCCCGCAGAGACAGGGGCAAGCACTGCACAAACACACACACACACACACACACGCACACACACACACACACACACACACACACACACACACACACACACACACACAGGCTAGATGAGACAGCATTGTTGCGGATCACTGGAGGGGTGCACTTGAAGCTGCCAGAACCTCCATCCTGGGGTCTGCACTTCTTTCCACCCCAGCAACTCAAGCTAGAAAGCGGGTAAGTCATCAGCTTAGGTCCATTTGCTCATGAAATAGACTGATCTAAAATGGAGATGATCCATATCTCTGGCTAAGCACTTATCTTTGCAACACAACAATTAGGTTAGATTGAAGGCTGAGCTCTTCATAAGTATTAATGTCCATTTGTATCCCAGGATGACTCCCACTGTTCACAAACCAACCTCGCTCAGAAACGGCAGCCGACTGGACATCAACCAGCGAGCTGGTGCTCTGGCCCAAAGAGGCAGGGGAGAGGGGAAGGAAGGGTGAGTGAGAGAAATTCAGCTACATGTTTACAGCCCTGATGGGACCGTAAAAAACGCTCGCAGATGAGAAACTGAGTGAGGTCAGAGACATGCATGTTTTTAAACAAGCACAGTTGTCCTGCAGATAATCAGTTTCTGTCATCGCAGGCTAACAAAGGAAATCCAAAACCCCTGCTTGACCTTTGCGTAGGCGTCTGCTCCTGGCTTACTTCTGAGTATCACTGCGAACTAACTGCCAGGTAAACACCGAGCGTCAATTTCCACCAAGGCAGCATCTGTTCATATCAGAGAGCTCTTTAAAGCCTCAGGATAAAGAGTCAAACAATGCAAAACTGCAAAAATAGGAAGACTAGTCACACTCTCACTTCTCACTAAACCAGGTAGAGTTCTAGGAATCCAATAACTTTACAAACACTGAAATGCATCCCTTTATCACACGCCACAACAGACAAAGAACAGTGTGCCTTTGAGGTTATTGAAGACTGTAACAAAAAGTTGAATTCAGCAGATGCATTTTGTGGCGCTGTATAATCCCTAAGAGCAATGTCTGACCCAATCCATTAAAATCACAGAGGTTAAAACAGTGTAATAAAGCCCTTCTTGGTGTGCAAGAATACAATACAAGAGTTTATTTCAAAGACATGTCTCATTACAAGTTATTAAGAAAAGGAGGGGAAAAAATATATTTTGCTTATTGATAAAAATATGTAAACATGAACACCGTAATAAGATGTGCTGGTAGTTTTTATACATTTTCTTCATTGATTAAGCCACAGAAGTTGAATTTCCTTAAACAGAAAATGTATTTTTTGCAGCTTTCATTTTTTGTGGCATATTGAGACATCAATATCTCTAAATATAGTGCATGTTACAGGATTTATTTTCTCCTCACTAGAAAATATTTATCTAAAAAGAAATCCATTGGTATACTCTACAATGAACAGTCCAGTTACAGTGAACCAGATCTTTTCCCCTTTAAATAAAACACGTATCTAACATCTTTAGAGCAACTTAAAAAACAACAACAAAAAAAAACATTATAAAGCAAAAAATGACTACCACAAATATATTAAAACTGTATCAATCATAAAACTGTGTATTGGCTCTTCCTGGTCAATATACATACTAAAATTCGAGATAAACCTTCCTGCCATAAGTGGTTATTTATTTTTTCACAAGATAAGAGCTGACTTCTCCAAATCTGTGTGAGAAAAGTTTTAATTTTCATTTCCTTTTCTGATTTTCTGTCTTTTTATTTGGGGGTTTTTTTCCCCTCCAGACCATAATCAAATGTGATATTTGTTGAATGATTAATTCTTCAGTAAGCCTTAAGGTGTAACAGAGCAGGAGTGTACGCCACAACAGACAAAGAACCTGATGAAGTCCAACCTTGGACACAACACATTATTTGTCATTGATTTTATTCAAAGTACCATGCAAAATAAAAGCATTGTAAATATTTTATCACATGCTCCACAGTGTGCCTTTGATCACTTTTATGGCCAGTTGCTCATTGGACATGTGAGACCCTCTTTTTTTGAACGCAAGAGGAATGACTCATGAACTAATTGTCCAGGACACTGAAAGCATTAAAGGCTTCACCGATGTAAAATTATAAGGACGTTACTGCACTTTCAAACACCTTGCCTCCCAGGTTTTACAGATATGTTTTTCAAAGAAGACAAAATTATTGACACTTGACACTGTTAGTCATCTATCTTAGCAATCTACATAGCATAAATGGCTAGAATAATTGAAATTGCACTTTTCACGTGTATCCGTTAAGAGAATGTAAGATCCTTCTGATAAAGGTTTCAAAAACTTTTTAAAACCATGCATTTTTCACATCAGACAGGTTAAAAACTCAACGAAAAAAAAGAAGCCATCGAAAGTCACAAACAGATCAACATCAGCCTTGATGTTATCTGTGGAAAGTCTTGCTCTCTCTTTATGCCCTGAATATCTTAACATGTTCTAAAATAGTTTTTTTACAAACCGTTTTATTTTAAAACACCTAGGACAGTGTCAACTAACACTGAGTCTTTTTCCTCCCAGTAATATGTTCCACACTGAAGAGTGTTGTCAGGACCAGGAAGTGGACCGGACACTTCCTGGTCCTGACAACCAGGAAGTGTTGCCAATTTGCAAATGTTTCCAATTCGCCGATTGGAAAAAAGAACCTGCAAAATCAACTGCTTTCAGTCACCAGCCCATTTCTCAGTACAGCTCTAATTTTTGATTTTTTTGCAAACCAGAGCCGTAACAAGGATTAGCAACTTCAACTGGTTGCCAACTAATCGGTGTATCAACATTAATAAAATTAACAACTACATCCAGATTACTTTAGTTTAGTTAAATCTCACTTGTTAAACTGTGCTCTCGTGTGTGCAGGATCGCATTCTTTTAGCGTGAGCTTTTCCAACATCCTATTTGGAGTAACATTGCATTCAGCTTGAGGCATGGACGGGAAAAGTTGCACACAGTTTGAAGCTAGGTAAGAACACGTGTGGTATTTGCACTCGGCCGAGGCCACCAGCATAAACACACAAAGGCCCTTCCACCGACCTTCTCCCCATGTTCAGTTCACTGAACTTTAGGTCTGATAATACAAGGTTCAAGGCCAACACGCATTGGTGGAAAATATTTGCTCATCCACTGCTACAACAACAATATCAAAGCTTCCTTTCCCACAAAGTGAAAAATCTGCACCCAAAATGCAACTTGTTTGATGCTCACCAAAATAAAAGCTGGGGGAAATCTTTATGCAAGCATCTCTCAGATAAACATCTCCGACTCTGGGTCTGATAAAGGACCCTTCTAAACAGCTAAAAGGACAAAGGAAAAAAAAAAACAAAAAAAAAAACCGAATCTAATCGGATCCATTGAATGATGGCACTTACGATGAGGACGGGGTTAGAATATCCTGCAGTGGAGTGGTGTGTTCCCATTACCGCATCTCTCCATCTCTGAAAATGGCTTCATTAACAGGGCTCACAGCCGAGAGCTCCCTCGCCGAGCTCATGAACGCGCAGTAGCCCGAGGGTCTGTTGGAATGGCTGAGGTGAAGTCCATTAACACCCGACAGCTTGTTTTTTTGACCGCTAAATAAAATGGGGCGTTTTTTTTTTTTCTTTTCTTTTTTTCCTGTCTGCTGTAAAAATAGCCTTTAGCTCAAGAGCCTGGGAGCAAGGAAAACTCTGTTCAAAGAACAGAATAATATGTGAAATGGTGACATTTCACATATAATGTGAAATTAAAGCCGCAAGCGGCGTGGGGCGGCCCTCGCAGCCAAGCGCCGCTCCGGCCTATTGGCCACCAGCGGGGGAACTAGCAACCGCCGGCTGCCAGCCACCACAGAAGCTCTCACGCAATTTCCAGCACCTCCGCCCGCACGGCACCGCGGAAGCCGTTGCACAGATTCCAGCAGGGCCGCCCACGTGCCATCGCAGAAGCCGTTGCGCAGTTTCCGCGCTGGTCCACCAGGCGGTACGCATCGATGCGTTCGGCGGCGCTCCCTGACGACCCACAAAAAATGTGTTGCAGATTGGTGCATTTAGCGAGGAGATATAGCTGGTGGATTAACCTAGGCGGCTCAGTGGAGTCAAATTACATTTCAATGCTGTTGTGCTCCTTAGAGGTCAACAAAGGTCATACATATCCAGTTTGGCGCCAGTCGGATGATCCATGAGTAATTTATAGCCGATCTTATGCACATGGCGAAGCACTGCAGTTTGCCATTTCTACACCCAAATTTGTGTTCGGTCAGCAGCCAGCATTCCACAGAGTTCATCATTTTAAGTCAGTTTTCAGATCATGAAACTCATATAAATGATAGAATAACAGTAAAATATACAGCAGAAAAAACAGGTCACTCTATGCTAAAAGTGGGCGGGGCTAACGTGATGTCATGAAGTAACCATGTAAATGTGTTAAGGACTGTTCTGCAGAGAGAATTAGAAAGTCTGGTCCAGCTGTCGTCTTGCATTTGGAAGTTATTTAATCTTCATCTTTCATGGCAAATATTCAGTTTCACACTAAGCCACGCCCACATGCTTTCATGCTAGCTACAACTTAGATGCAAATGCAGTGCAATTTCAACCTTCTTCTAAAATCAGAGGAAAATTTTAAAGTTCAAGATGTTCCAGCTTAATAAACCATTCTGGTCAGTAATAAACCAAGGGCAAAGCACATTAGCAGAGCACAGTTAGCTGTCAGAACAATAGCACAGGCTCAATCCCAGCCATTAATTAGGTATTAATCACAGGAAGCGCTACAACTAAATATTATAACCCCAATGGATTGGTAATAAGATACTTAGCATTTTGTCAGAGCTCTTTTAAACAAGCCTTTAAACAGGTTCTATGCATAACAACAAACAAGGCTCAATTTATCAAACTGGATATATCAAACACACTATTCAGTCTCTTTAATTATAAAAGCGCTAGCATTACAAACGTTGCAGGCCTGACGGACTCGGTTAGCATCGTCCTCTGAGTTCCAAAACATGGCGGCTCCTATAATCAGCGTTACTCACCGCACCGCGAGTTACCAGTTTTTAAACGAACGGCAATAAAACTGCTCCAACTCCGCTTCAACAGTCCGTTCCGGCTCACGAGAGTTGTTCGAATCTGCAGCTCAAAAACCCGAAGCAAAACGTTGAGCGTGGTCCGGTGCTGTGGCTCCAAAGTCCGTGCAAAATGTTCAGGAAATGTTAGCAGCTCCAACTGGTTAGCAAAAAAAAAAAAAAAGTACAGTCCACAGCGTAATACGCCGAACCTCGTACGTAGCAGCTTGCTTCTGCAAGCTTGACTGATCAGTAAGATAGGGACAAGTTATATAGATGCATTTACTTGCAGTAGTAAATAACAGTTATTAACAAAACGCTACATTTAGTGCGTGTTTTAAGCCAACAAAAACTATCTGAGTGTTTACATATAACCTTTCAGGTTACATATAACCTCTCAGTTTATATGTAACCGCTATCCTTTTGGAAATTTCACGGCAGACGCTCTCGCAAAGTTTAGATGCGTCCATGCGTCCGTCGATCTGTTTGTCACCTACTGGCGAAATACTAGTATAGTTATTTTGTCATTGGTAGAGTAAGACTGACACCTACTGGCGAAATACTAGTATAGTTATTCATCATGTTTTGTGTATTCTATGTTTCATTGGTGGAGTAACACTGACCCCTACTGAAGAAATACTCATATAGTTATTCATCATTATACTTGTGCCGAAAGAGCGTTGTTTCATTGGTAGAGTAACACTGACCCCCAAGTGGCGAATTACGGAAATAGTTTCTAAACAGTGACAGCTGATCAATCACGTACTTATTATTTTAACCAAGAATAATCAATATTTTTAGTGTAAGAATTATTGGAACAAACCAAAACACATAACTATGTATATTTAAATAATTATTATGTTAAGATGGCCTTCATAAATTATATTTTCAGGGCTGCATTAATGTTGAAGAGAAAATTACGTCTTTTACCAAAATGGCCGACTTCCTGTGGGGTTTAGACCATGGCTCCAAGAGACGTTTTTTGTACGTCCTGAAAAGATACATGTGTACCGAGTTTCATAATTGTAGGTTAAAGCATGGCTTGGGGCTGATCATTTAAAGTTTTCTAGGGGGCGCTATACAAAAATTAGGCCACGGCCACCAAATGTTGTGAAGGATTCCTGTCGGGGAGTGAATGAGGATCTATCCTAGTGAGTTTGGAACAGCTCGGCCCGAAACTGTGGAATTTAGAGCCAAACGTATGGCTATGGCGTTACAGGTCACTTCGCCACACCGCCACACCCACCTGCTTCATCGAAGCTGGTCAGGGTTGGAATCCTCAACACACCAACATGTCTTCTGTCTCTGGGAACAGTTTCATGTTGATGAGGTTAAAGGGGTCAGATAGCGACCGTTCACAGTAAAACATGACACTTCCTGTTCTCAGGGGGCGTGGCCTAAGTGATGTCATCATTCAACCATTGGGTATTGTAGGAGACCCGATGATGATCAATCACAGTAACTTTGGTGCCTCTGTGAGTTTCTGTGTAGGAGATATAACAGTTTATGTTTTTATGGCGAGTCGGTGAACTTTGACCCCTGCTAACCCCCCTTCAAGCATAGTCAAAAAACTCATCGTTTACATAAATTTAGATGGGACATGCACTTATGAACAGACTGACCGAGTTTGAAGCCGATCAATCGAAATCCCTAGGACGAGTTCGATCAAATGCGAAGGCTGTAAAGCGGCAAAAATGGGGGTCAAAATCCGAACTTCAATCCAAAATGGCCGACTTCCTGTGGGGGTTTAGACCATGGCTCCAAGAGACTTTTTTGGACGTCCTGACAAGATACACATGTGTACCCAGTTTCATAATTGTAGGTTAAAGCGTGGCTTGGGGCTGATCATTTAAAGTTTTCTAGGGGGCGCTATACAAGAATTAGGCCACGGCCACCAAATGTTGTGAAAGATTCCTGTCGGGGAGTCGACGAGGATCCATCCTAGTGAGTTTGGAACAGCTCGGCCCGAAACTGTGGAATTTAGAGCCAAACGTATGGCAATGGCGTTACAGGTCACTTCGCCACGCCGCCACGGCCACCTGCTTCATCGAAGCTGGTCGGGGTTGGAATCCTCAACACACCAACATGTCTTCTGTCTCTGGGCACAGTTTCATGTTGATGAGGTTAAAGGGGTCAGATAGCGACCGTTCACAGTAAAACATTACATTTCCTGTTCTCAGGGGCGTGGCCTAAGTGATGTCATCATTCGACCATAGGGTATTGTAGGAGATCCGATGATGATCAATCACAGTAACTTTGGTGCTTCTGTGAGTTTCTGTGTCGGAGACATAACAGTTTTTTTGGCGAGTCGGTGAACTTTGACCCCCTGCTAAGCCCCCCTTCAGCATACTCAAAAACTCACCGTTTTGATAACTTTAGATGGGACATGCCTTATGAACAGACTCACCGAGTTTGAAGCCGATCAATCGAAATCCCTAGGAGGAGTTCGATCAAATACGAAAGGCTGAAAATGGCAAAAACGGGGTCAAAATCGGAGCTTCAATCCAAAATGGCCGACTTTCTGTGATACTTGCACTATGACATTAATTGTAAATTTTGAGAGTCTTGGGGAGCTCTACAAGTGTACCAAATTTCATGTCTCTACGATGAAGTAAGTGAATAGGAAAGGGTCCTTTGAAAATTTCTAGGTGGCGCTGTAGAGCCATTTCTTGTGTGATCTTTGTGTTGACCTTAAAAATCAAAAATTTTAAAACTCCCTTTATGCTTCCGCCAAGTTTGGTGAGTTTTTGAATATGATAAGGCCCCCAAAAAGCCCCCCAAAGAGGTGGGAAGAAAAATAATAATAAACAGTACAAAAACAATAGGCCTTCGCAGCGCTTAGCTGCTCGGGCCTAATTATAGCATATAATATGCACTTTATAGCATCGCTGCTATAAAGTGCAGCGATGTGGCTTCTTTTTGTTATTCACCTGACATCACTGGCTGGAGAATTGCTGATCAATGTGGCTGCCACTAAGGGCCTCATTAAAACAAAATGGAGGCTAATGCGGTAAAGAAATATTGAAAATAGAGCACCTTAATGGGTGACATAATGCACCTAACAATGCTGAGGGGGAATGGATGTGATAAGCTGAGCTGCTGTATTCACCAGATCCTCTTCTGACAAACATTAATCCATATCTCACATAACCTCTCCTGGCACATTTCCTGATCTCTGAAGCAACCAGAGCTGGCCAACTGTGAGCCCCATGACATAGTGCTTACTTTCCCAGCACTTAAGCTCCAGTCATGTGGCACCTGATGAAACGCTACACGCCGGTCACCATTATTGGTCTGGATACAGGAGCCAATGGAATGTATCAGATTCCTGCCTTGGGGAGGGGATATGCACCTTGGAAAAATGGTCGCATCTCCAACAGCTCGCCTGTCAAAATCCACACCTCTTTCTGTCTTGCTTCCATTCACCAAAATGACACCACTGGGCAGCTAGATTTAATTTGCCTCATCGCCCAGTTGTCAAGGGGTTTTCTTTCCCTGTCCTTTATCTCCATCCTTAATGTTACGGCAAAGCTGCTAAAACGTTACAATATACCTTTCATTTGATTTAAAAGTCCCTTTAATATGATGCTACAAAAAAACTGGTGGAGTTGCCAGAGTTTTCACCATGAAGTACCATATGGTTGGCGCTGTCCCGGATCTTGCTGCGCACTGCCGGTTAGCTGGCAGGGGGAGAAAAAGAAATGCAAGTTTGGAAGAAGAAGCTCTTTAAAGGGAATCTAAACTGAATTTTCTGTGATGAGAAGTTTAGTTTATACATGCTTTGAGAGAATGAGTACAAGCATGACTTTTGAGTAGATAACAGGAAGGCTGAGGAGAGTACAGCTAAGTCTGTCACAATGAGCAATACTTCAACTGACCAAATGATCAATTAAAACCAGCTCAATAATTTCCATTTGCATGATTGTTTTTCTTGAGTGTCTATCAAAGACTGGATGACAAAAAATGTAAGTCTGGTGCACTGATCTCAATTGGTCCATGTTTGTTTACAGAGATTTCAGTATCCATTTTATGTGTTGTTTAGTTTATTCGTTTTGAACATTTAAAATATCTTCAAGTTCCAATGTTAAATTTTCATTGGAAATTAAACTGTATTGACCTTTGACAGGTGTCCATGCATCAACATGCCATTATCTTTATCTTACTTGAAATTCATCTCAAAATAACAACATTACTATTTATCACAGTAACTTCTCTGACAATTTATCGTCCTGCAAAATTAGTTATCTTGACAGGTCTAAGTACAACAAACGAGCTTTGTTGTTTTATTCTTCTGACTTTTTAACTACTGTCATGAGGAATGCTGGATTGCCAGGAAAGGAGCTGCGTCCTCCAGCATCTACACACAGAGATTGTTGATCTAGCAATCAAAACTGAAATAATCACAACGATTAGATGCCAAATCCAGTTTAACAAGTCAACTCAGCAACCACTGTAATAATAAATCATATTTCAGCGATACACACACACACACACACACACACACACAGTGCGAGAGTGCCTTTGCTGCTAACGCAAATAATTAATGAGCACTCAAAGCATGAAGGCTACGGAAAAAAAATAATAATATTCTAAATGCAAATCTTCTTACAGCTCCAGAATCGGCTAAAATCTGTAACAGCAGGTCAAAGCTTTACGAGAAACCAGATCATCAGAAAATGGCAACAGGATTCTGAACAGTGCATCTCTGTTTAACACTATGAATAATTGCAGACTTTATGTCTCAATAAAATTTAATCACACAATATAAAACATTTCTGTTTAATACCTTTGTGTAAATATCAATAAAATATCTTAACTGCATTTTTACTTAAAGTTGTGATTGGTTGCTCCAGCTCTAAAATGCACCCTTTGCTCATCTGCTGAAGGAAGCTCACAATGATTGAAAACTACTTTGCTCTCTGGTGCAACAATGGCAGCGCATATCTCCTCTTCTCCAGAGAGCAACAGTTATGCCACGCTGTACTCTGGCCCATAGTATGAAGTATCTGTGAGTCACTGGCCTGCATAATTCAGTCTAGGGAATTATGACAGTGGAAAATCATTTCCCTGGGCCACGGATAGGAGGCCACAGCTAATCGTTCAGTAATCTGATCTGCCCGCATATTGCGGCGTTCCAGCCTCGCCGTTAGCCTGGCCAGCCAGTCACACATGTGGACACCCCCCTTGGTGCCTGTCAACTGTCTGGTGGAGACTAGCACCATTCAAAAAGACAACTCTCCAGGTTTTCCTGAGGATTACAGATGCTATCGGATCATTGGCTAATACTGGGTTTTGCTGAGCTGTTTGAAATGTATTTACTCCTCTGCACCCCTCACGACTGTTAAGCCCATGCTCAGGAACTGAAATACAAGCTGCTTCACAGGGAACAATATTACAGCCTGCCTCTTGCATTCTGGTAGATTAATCCAAGAGTTTGATTTTTAATGAGGAAACATCTGAGTTTGTCAAGCAGCGGGATATTTTGGGAGAGCTTCCAGTTGTAGATACTACTATCTAGCAGAGCAAGAAGTGCTGTAGTAGTATATGAATAAGACCCATCGGAGAGGAGTAGCGAGGCACAAAGCCGCGCTTATACCCAGCAGAGAAGACGGAGGAGGGGGTTCAAGTTCTGGAAAGATGCCTGGCTTTAGCCACACTCTGTAGAGAGGTCTGCTCCCCACACACCGAGAGTGCCTACAAGGGGCAGTGACATGGAAAAATACAAGAGCTGGCATGTTGTGGGCCCTGTAGCTCCCAACAATTACTCCGCTTAGCATTAAATGTCATGGTAGAATTACTGCACCTGCACGCGATTACACCGACATCCTGATGTGGAGATAACAATGACAAACTTTTTTTTTAAAATTATTATTCTGATTCCCTTTCAGCTGCAAGAAAACATCAATGTCTTGTCATGCCTGTAGAGTCTGACAACCAATATGTTTAGGTAAGACGGTGCAACTCAATTGCATCACATCGCGGGTCCAAACAAGTAAATAACATGCCGATATATGATCGAATGCTTGCAGCAGCGGCAGTGGCAGCCTTCATCAACTAATAGCGCCAGACCACAGCATGCTTGGCAGCTAGCAGGAGCAGTCAGATGGAGGTTTAGAAAGACCAGACAAACAGTTGGCACGAATAAACAGACCACAACTTGAGATTCGGCTCTCTGCAAATTTGACAAACGAATGACAGTAATCTCCAAATGGAATAAGCCCACATGCCCCCCTCCCCGCTCAATCCCCTGCAGCCCCAACACTAACAAATACAGGGAGGAGCATGTGATGTACGACACATGGCTGGAGGATAACAATAATGTGAAACACTGATCAAATAATAAATCTTATGAAACCAGAGGGACGAGCATGTTGCGGTAGCAAGAATTTGCTCTGCAGCTGAGGGCAAAAACGCAGGGAAAAGTCCTTGTGACTTTGCCAAATATATTTTGAGCGTGAGTCATTCTTCTTCAGTAATCTCTTACTCACTTGGGTGCGCGCGTTTGCAAGCGCATACACCCCCAAGGCAAAAGATTTCAAGCAGGTCTGGACGGCCCTTTTTTTTTTTTTCCTCCTACAGAGCAGAGTCAAGTGTTTGCAGTGTTTAATAGATGCAGCTCTAGGAGGAGGCAAACATTTGCTCATATTTTAGACCACAAAAAAAGCCATACTGCAGGTACTTATCAACCTGTAGAGACACAGACAAAAAGAGATTGCACAAAAAATTATTAAACCTGGATTTTCTTTTTTTTTTTTTTGAGAAACAACACTACTTTAAAAAAAAAAGAAAAACTCATGAAGGGGAATCATGTTCTATAAACAGCAGTTTTATGTAATTTTGCCTTGCTCATATACAGGGAATTCAACCGAAATTCAATCTCAATGATAATAATTCTAAATTCATAATTCATCTATAAGATTATTCAGCAGCACAGAGTTCAGGTGCGCTGTAATCCACACGTTATTTCAGGAGCAATCCGATCATTTGTTCATTCTTGTACGAATAGAAATGAGAGTTTCATATCAGATATTTTGCTTCCTATTTATCAAATGCATCAAAACTAACAACTGGAGGATTTTCGGTTAATGAATGCGTTAATCAACCCCGTCTGGCCTGATGCAGCCGAGACCAGAAAAAGATTAGAGACACATGCTCTCATGCTTGTAATTCCTTCCTTTTCTGTGGGATTGAAAACTTTCTCAATCAAAAAATCTGCAGCAAAATCTTCTCCCATTTATTTATAACAGTTTAAAAAAAAAAAAATCTACATATGTTATCGGCCGGGAAACTCGAATCAACGCATCTCCACAAAAGAGAAAAGAAAAATGTGGCATGTGAGCATATTTTACCTCTTATGATGTTTCTTTTTCACTTTCATTAAAAGCATTAAAAACTCCGGTATATATTTTAGTCGATAAACACATCCACGACCAAAAATACCTCAATGTCAGTCTATTTATTTATTTTTTGTGTGTGGTAAAAGCAAGAGAGATTTATACTCTAATGGTGCCAATATTATAACTCAATAATCAGTGGTTAGATCCAATCTTATATGTCACATAATCTATGGGACATTTTCTTCCTCCTTGCAGATGTCATAATCCGTAGAAGAAGAAAAAAACCACTTGATGTATAAACGGTGCTGTTCTACAAAACAAACAAGCAAATACTAATTTAAGAGGCAATACTGCAAATTAATGATTATCTTGAAGCGTTGCATTGTCTGATCTTGGTATTATTTGGGAGTTATGATAATCCTTTGTATTAAATATAGTGTTCTGACATAAGACCCTGTTAAAAATGCAGCCAACATCCTTTTCTGTTATCATAGTTGATAATTGGGCTAAATCCCCCAGCTCAATCCCAGCCTAATGGAAAGTTACAGCACTCATTGCATTCCTTTTCTAATCTTTTGTCCACCTCTTTCATTTGCAGGCTAACTGGATGTTAATATGAACACAAAGCGGTTTCTCCACCTATACGGTTACACTGTGTCTCGGATTCCCAGCCCTAACTCGAGTCGAGCAAATAACGCTTGTACACATCCAGGCTGCAACAAAGTTGCAAAAACAAGTTGCTCGGGTGTCGCGTCGCTTTGATTTGCCCGGGCTGCACTACGGGGGGACTCGACTCCATAAAGGAATTCCGACGATAAATCACCGAGCGCGGCAGCCGGACACGCAGCTCTATCCCGGGGCGCAGACACTCCGACCCGACCAAAGCGTCAATAATAACGCTAGCTTCCCCACCGCCGGATCACCCGAAAGCCGCGCCGAGCCTCCACCGTGCCGCCGGGGCTTTGTGTTTGCAGCCGGGAGAGCCGGGCCGAAAAAAGCTGGCCTCATCTCCGTCTGCGCCAGACACGAGCCCCGGCCTCTGAGACCGAGCGGCGGAGCTGCTCCGTGGTGTAGCAGCCAAACAGGAGCAGCCCCGATCGGGCTCGCCTTGCGTTGTCGATGTACTCGCCTTGTTTGAGTAGATTTTACTCCGGGCGGGAGCTGGCTGGGTTGAATGCGGCGTTAGAGGACGCTGGGAGCAGGTCGTCGCTTTCGGCTCGCAGTCGGCTGTGTTGTGGAAGCGGCACAGTGGCGGTCTCGGCCGGGAGAGATCGGGAAATGTGAGAAAGCCCCTCTCTTTCTGCAGCTCTGAGCACCGGCAGTAGCCCATAACTGTCTTCAGGAGGCGCCAGCGCGGCACATTTTTTCCTTTCACATACGCATGCAAGCACACTGAAGTCCTCGGGCTTATCTGCATCCGCTCCTCGTCACTGCTCAGATTATCGGGGCCTGGACGAGCTGTGTGTCCCACTATTGTGGGGAAGCATTTATCCCAAATGAATGCTGGAATTACCCCCAGAGTTTTTTTTGTTTGTTTGTTTTTTACATTTGTGTTTCTCTTGCAAGTGCGTTAATATACAGACGGAGTCAGGGGCGCCACCAGAAAGCTTCAAAGGGGGCCACCAATACTTTGTATGTCAGCAAAATTTTCATAAAACTAGTTTATCGATGTAACTTTATATCTGTTTTTTTGTTTGTTTGTTTTTTAGTTTGTTTGTTTTATTTTCACAATGTACGTTTTTTCTTTTGCAAGCAGACTATAATTTGTAAACAAAGCCATGCGGGGTGGGGACCATTGCTTCTTCGGGACAGAAAAGACAGAGAGCACATACCTGGAAAAACCAAACTCTGGAAGTCCTACTGTCTGAATTTCTGTTGTCCACATTTGTGCTGTAATTACAACTGCAATGCCATCTTGAATGTCAAGAGCAGCTCATTGAGTGCAGGTTTTGCAATGTGATATATCTGATGTTGGAGCAGTGCCAGCAAATGTGTTCCGCAAGCTGAATGAGACGAGATGCTCTGCGTGCCCTGACCCACAACATGCTGGCAGCAGCATCGCTAAGCAAAAAAAAAAAAAAAAAAAAAAAAACCAAGGATGAGGTACAATTTCAGCACAGCCAGGTCACGCAGTAGTCGTGCGAGCAACACTGAAGGGCTCCTTTTTACCACAGTTTTATTTTCCCTGTAGATGGTTCAGTGTGGATTCGCTGCATGCCACACCAGAGTTTATTTGGAAGCGGACCAAGACCACCTCAAAAAGTGGGTTTGGGTCCACTTTCATATGGTTTGAATGGATGTCATTTAATTACAATGAATAGTGCTTTTATTCAGCTGAAAGTTCATGCTCATGACTGCAGAATCTGAATTCTTCTTTAAAAACAATTACGGAGAAAATTCTGATTCGAAAAAATATATTTATTTATTTATTTTTTTTTTCTTAGAATCATAGCAACTTTCAGTTCAACAGAAACAAAACTGCCATGATTATTTTTGGACGTAAAGAGGAACAAGCAAGAGTCAGTTGCAGTTATTACAGCTACTGGTGAACAGGCCCAAACTCCGTGTCTGCCTGAGAAGTCGATCGGACAGCTGCAACTGATCCAGTTCTAAGGTCCTTACACTGGCTCCCTGTAGCTCAGAAAATAGACTTTAAAATCACTGAATGGCTTATGACCAAAATACATTAAAAACCTGTTGTCATTATGTCGACATTCCAGATCACTCAGGCCTTCTGACTCAAGTCTACTCTGCATCCCCAGAATCGGTTCTATACACAAAAAAATCTGCATTTAGCCTTTCTGCTCCAATATTCTGGAACAAATTTAAAGAAAACTGCAAAATTGCTAAGCCCTGGGTTCCTTTAAATAGCAGCTACTTATTATTTATCACTCTTCCTTATTTTGCTACTGTAATGCAATGTTTTTTTTTTTTTTTTTGTACATGGTCCAATGATTTATACAAATAAATCTCACTTAAAGAAGATGAACGCAAGGTTCGAACATACCTAAACAACAAACCTTGTGACTAAAGAGGTGTGTGTGTGTTTTTTTATTACTAAGAGATTAAATCCCAGACAAAGTCTTCCTTGAAAACAGCTCTGGCTGTCTCATCCATGTCACATGGCACTTTGGAGAAGGCGATTCCCAGGACTTTTATTTCGGTGCCATGATAAAATGAAACAGAAATTGTTTTTCTATTTATTCCGTGTCATTATAGTATTATTACAGCAAAACCGACGGTTGTCAAGTCCCTGTTGCAGACTATTTTGACAGAGAAGACTCTTTGACAGCTCCCTGGGCTTGTATCTAATAATCTCTGCCCTTTGACTCGACAGCCTTCCTCTAAACTTAAGTAAACTTCCAGGATTTAATGCCCTGCGACTGTAATCTTTGACATCATTTGCCCCTCTAATCTGAAGTTTGCACAATAAATACACTGTGACCTGAATTAGTCCAGGTGGACGGGTAAATGGCAAGAAGATGGATAAATTAAAAATAGACAATGTTACCTCTGAGAGATCTGTGAATCCATCTCTTCCTCTTGTCCATCATTTGCATGAAAGTTGAATCAATAGTTGAAACTAGCCTGATGTCTCTGTAATATCTAAACTTAGTTTATATAAGTTGTCACCAATGGACAGCTTGTCATTTTTCTCTGTTAGTTCTGCTGCATTGTTATGCACTATCAGAAAAAGAAGATATCTAATAAAAATAAGCTCCTATGAACACATTGCTCTGACAATGTCCCATAAGGGTTTTCTCTCACCCATTCATTCTCTCGCTTTCAAAATACAAATATGTAGACAGACAGATAGGGAAAATGACTAGAATTAGTCATTTTGTATTACATTTTTATAACAATGGATAAGGTTACGTTTATAAATTCGTGCTTATAAAGATTGACACGTAATGTGATTCTAATTCAACGTTTCAAATAGCCATATTTGTATAATTATTTTGGAACCAGAGCGACACCTGAAGGCAATGCGAGGTACTGCGGCTGTGATTTCTTTAGCTTTGAGCTGTTTAGCTGTGAAGTTTGGCTTACACTTTCCAAAATGGCGACCTCCCTAGGCTCTAACACCTATAACAGACAGAACTGGGAAGACGCGGTATGTCCAATCAATGTCATGTTTTTCTACAACAGTGAGTAGGAATGAATGAAATATGTAGCAGCCAAAACTCAACACTCAGTAGCTCTTAAAACCACATCAGTTTGAGTAGTAATTTTCGCTAGCCATTGTCGGCTAGCTATTGTAGCGTGGCTGCTAGCTTGTTTAGCATCTATCTGTATGTCGCGGTTGGCTGCTATGTGAATGTTAGAATGTTAACTGAATAGAGATGAAAACGAGTCAGTGATAAACAAGCAAAGAAATAACTTCCCAGCTCGACCTCTAAATAAATATCTTGGGATTTCTTATGAACGCGGGCTGTATTAGAGCTAGCTACTTAAGCTAAAAAGGCTAAAAAGGTTAGCGGTAGGAGGCTGACAGGGCTAAAATAATCGCAATCCGGTAAAGTCTCACATTCAGAATTTGTGTTTAAAATACTGAGCTCACAACTTTGCGGTGGTATTACAATTTAGTCAGATGAATTAATAATTTAGACTTAGAAATGTAAATACAGTATCCGCGTGGCCCTCAGAGGGAAATACCTAAGCTAACAGTTTGGCATTAGCACCAAGTTTTCAGATAAATCCGCTAAGCAAGATCTCGAGTTTAAGTCTGTTAAAGCAAGTTAGGGCATAAAACACAACAATACCTTTTTGCCTGCTTGTTGCAGTACTTCATACAGCAGTTGATACGTTGTTTTTAGCAACCAGGTGTTTGATATCTTAGTTTTTTAAAAACACCAGACTACTAAGGGTGTAACCTTAGAATATGTAGTTGACGTTTTAAATCACTAGAGCCGCTTATATTTAGATGTTTGGCTGATGGTGTGAAATGGATGGATTAAATCCTGGTGATGTTCAGCTGCAAGCATTTTGACTGAAACAGCATCCTTCAACAGATGGCAAAGTGGGAGAGAGCTTGAATCAGGACTTGTTCTGTTCACTCATTTGAATATGCCTCGATACTGAAGCAAAAAGTGAGCTCCAGAGTATGGACAAATATAAAGAAATCAACAGATGAAACGGACACATTAGTTCTCGCTTTGCTGAAGACGGAGAATCCTGGTCCATAGCAGAGATAACAATGGAAAATGTGGTTGTTTTCTTGCACAAAGATCCATTGTGATTTTCCTGTTTCAGGATTTCCCAATTCTGTGCCAGACATGTTTAGGGGAAAATCCTTACATCCGTATGGTAAGATTTTATGTTCTGGATATTGTGCTAACTGAACTCATGCTTATAGCTCTAGAGATGTAAACATGTTCGTGCTTCATTTTACAGACCAAGGAGAAATATGGAAAAGAATGCAAGGTATGTTTTGCAACTCTGACTTGTATTACACTGTGTAATAAGACGTTTTCATAAACCAACATTTGGATTGTAAGAACATGCCTGAGGTTTTCATTTTCGACCATCAGATCTGTGCTCGGCCCTTCACCGTGTTCAGATGGTGCCCAGGCACACGGATGCGTTTTAAGAAGACCGAGGTCTGTCAGACCTGCAGTAAAATGAAGAACGTTTGTCAGACATGCCTTCTTGACCTGGAGTATGGTGAGACTTTGATTACATACTCTTAAGTTTGACCAATGCGATATGTTTTAGACAACATAAGTTGGTTTTAACCCTTCTGTTTTATCTTGTGGCTGGCAGGTTTGCCTATCCAAGTCAGAGACACTGGCCTCACTGTTAAAGATGAGATTCCTAGGTCTGATGTGAACAAAGAGTACTACACACAGAACATGGAGAGAGAGGTAGCCTTGCAAAGTACCTGCTCTTTAAAACAAGTTTTTATAAATGCAGTGACTATAATTAAGCAAAATGTTTATTTTCTCTTAATTTTTGTTTATAGTTTACCATGTAATATCTGCCAGAATTTTTTTGTAATTTCCTTTTTATACTTTGGTAGAAAGCTACCAGAGTATCAGTTCAATAATGATTTTCCTATTAATATAATTTGTTAAAATTGTTTTGTTTGGCTGACCTTTCAGTTTTCAGTGATTGATTCTGTTTAAATATATGTTTTCAGATAGCCAATTCTGATGGCACTCGACCAGTAGGCCAGCTTGGTAAGGCTCCAAGCTCCAGTGATATGTTGCTCAAATTGGCCCGAACTACGCCGTATTACAAGAGGAACCGGCCTCACATTTGCTCCTTCTGGGTGAAGGGGGAGTGTAAGAGAGGAGAAGAGTGTCCCTACAGGTGGGCTTTATGGCTAAATCTTATGTTTGGGTTTTTTGTTTTTTTTGACTATTTTGAGTAGTCAATTAGGCTCTCTTTGTGATTAACTACAATCACAAAGAATTGTAGAATTGTCATAAATGAAACCTATTTTAAAGTCTCTACTCTTGCTGCTTGGTAAACTGAAGATTTTAAAGTCTTTTTGCTTGTTTACAAAGCTCTCAGTGGTCCTAGCTTGTTTATCTTGTATTTCAGATTTTTTTTTTTTTTTACTGCATTAGCCCTCCAGAAAAATCTTTTCTTCAGGTAGCATGTGTTTAAATATTTCAAAAGTCCAAACTAAAACAGACAGGGAGACATCTGTTTACCATTTGTTGACCGAGGGCCTTGAATGACCTTCCTGAAGACAAGAATGGATTGAAGCTTTGGAGTTTTACTGAATAAAATAACATGCATTTATTTTTTTACTTTTTTCTCTAGATCTGTAATCCTTAGTCAATTTGAAACTAGTTTTTTATTTATTTTGTTATACAATAACTTTTATTTCTATATTTTCACTATATAATATTGCTATTGTCTTTTTATAGCAATCCTTTGTTGATTATTTTCAACCATGTTCACTTATAAAATTATCAGCATACATAAGTGCACTACTTTTTTCATCTTCATTATCATTTTTAAGTCATTTGTCAAAAAAGTTTCATTTTTAACTTGATCACTCATTTGAACGGTGTGTGTCCTGTTTTGGTTATAATCTTTTTTGGTGTGTTAGCATTGTATAAAAGGTTTAATACAAATGTCTTTTTGTTGTGTGTAGTGTTCAGTCTGACATTTATTTTCTATCTTTGTGGTACATTTTTAAAACTTTTTTATTTTACCTGCAGGCATGAGAAGCCTACAGATCCTGATGATCCTCTGGCTGACCAGAACATTAAAGATCGTTACTATGGCATCAATGACCCAGTTGCTGACAAGTTATTGAAGCGGGCTTCAACTATGCCCCGACTAGACCCACCAGAGGACAAGTCCATTAGCACTCTTTACATAGGCGGCCTGGGAGACACAGTAACAGACGGAGATCTCAAGTGAGTATTTTATTGCAAGAGCTGTTGCAACTTCAAATAGTGAATTTTATATTCATAGCCTTTAGGTTACGTTATCTTTTGTTAAGCAAACTGTTTTTTTTCTTATCACTACAGGGGTCACTTTTACCAATTTGGAGAAATTCGCACCATTACTATAGTCCAAAGGCAGCAGTGTGCCTTCATCCAATTCGCCACTCGGCAGGCAGCAGAGATGGCTGCAGAAAAGTCCTTTAACAAACTAATCATTAATGGACGGAGGCTCACTGTCAAGTGGGGAAGGTAAGTCGCTTCTGAACTCCCGTGCGGCCGCACCAAGCAGAGCCACTTTGAGGGATGTGCTTGTTAAATGCCATGTGCTTTTCAAGGAGAATGAGTGTAGCAGCCTGAGCTAATCCCAGCATTGCTCTTACAAGTGTCAGTAAATTGGTAACTACAGGGCTGTTAAAAGGTGACTATTACTGACGCAGTGAGAGTCAAAGATTGTCTGTGGCGAATGCTGCGTTCAGCTGCTGCGCTGTGTTTAATAAATGGGTGTCTAATGCAGATAGTGTGACTCTTTAGGTCTCAGGCAGCCAGAGGAAAGGATGGCGTGAAGGAGGGAGTGAGTGAAATGGGAACCAGACTGGATCCTGTCCCTGGCCTGCCTGGAGGTGAGTGCAGCCACCGGAAGAATTTGAATACATATTTACAATTCAAACAATTAATTGTGATGAATCAAGTATTTAAGTAATCTTCCACTAATTTAGTAATAAATTAATCATTAGCTAAAAAATACAAACTCTAAAAAAAAAAAAAAAGCAACATACTCAGAGCAGTAACTAAGTCAAAATTAAGATAAAAAAAAGCAAAAAAAAAAAAAACAACCTTTGTCTGTAAATATGTTCTACCCAGAACTGTGTTACAGCATTTTGGACATCTTGTTTATTCTGATCTTTTAATACATTTCTAATATTGTACAAAATGTGGCAATTTTCTTTCCAGATTAATCATTAACACTCAATTACTGAAGTAATCATTAGATACAGCCCTAATCCATGTAGACTGTGACAGGTTTTGTGTCCCCTCTTTCTATCAGCACTTCCTCCACCACCAGCTCTCGATGAAGAGGCTCCAGCAAACTACTTCAATCTTGATCCAAGCTCCTCACCTGCCATTATGAACATTGCTTTACCACCACCTCCAGGAATAAACCCCCCTCCACCAGGTAGATCGAGTGAATGAATAGTGTTGATGATGCAGAGTGAATGCAGATGCCTAAGATGGTAAACTGTTTATTTTTCCTCAGGTTATGGGCCTCCGATGTTTCACCCCATGGGTCCCATGGCCCCACCTGTCCCCCCTCCCATGACAATGAGACCCCCTGGTACAATCCATTACCCGTCCCAGGACCCCCAGCGCATGGGTGCCCACTCGGCACATGGCTCACGCCACACCGAATAACTGCGAGAGTGGAGTGACGTTAGGCTGTGATTAGATTTCTCTGGCTTTCTCATGTCAACCCTGGTTGGTTGCGTCGCATGTTCAAGGCTTCTACGGGCCAGAGGACCGCTTCCAGAAAAAAACACGCTGCACAGGAATTGCTTATCTCCTGTTAATACAACCTACAGAGTTGCAAATGAGAGGTGACAGTCAGAGTTTAACTCGATGACTCTGGTCGCACTAGGGTATATTAACTAATAGCAAGCAGTTAAAACAGCCTCTGGGCATCAGGCGGATATGACCAGGACCACATGGAATCATTGTACATATAAGAACTTAGCCTTTGGAGTAAATTTGTTTCTGTCTCATTTTGCTTTTTTCACCTTGAGTTGAATACTCAGAAGTATTTTAAAATCTGTTCATTTTCATTTAGTTTTGAGTTATTTTTTTTTTATTGGACACCATCTCAATTTTTAACATCGTATTGACTTTATTGTAAAATCTTCGTTATATATTTTCACTTCTCATTAAAATGACACCCTTGTCAATAATTGTCTTCTCATACATTTATTACTACATGTTGTTTATGACTATTCACAGAATGAAATTCACAAAAGAAAAACGAGAGGACAGATGGGTTTTGATGAGTTGAAATATGTTGGGATCACTTCGTACAGTACCTTGCAAAGTATTCATTTTCGTTGAACATGTTTACATTTTGTCACAACCATGAACTTTATTGTAACGCAATTTTTATACACCGACACAAAATGAGATGGCAGGAAGTTGATAAATGGTTTTAAACTCTTCACAAATAAAATCTGAAAAATGGAGCATGTGTTTCTGATCGACCACCTGTACTACACTGACAGAAACTAGCTTTGCACATCTTGATACTTGTTACTACTCTTTGTAGCTCAGTCAAAGTAGATGGAAACTATCTTCAGATGGCAATATTCAAATTTCACCACAGGGTGTGAACTAGATTCAGGCCTGACCGTTGACTGAACTGTTATAAACACATGAATTCGCTTTAATCTAAACCATTAAAGCTGAATATTTAGGATCTATATCGGTGTCTGTATCCCAGATAAAAATAGCTTTGTCTCAGCATGGGATTGGTGGTTAGGTCTCCACCAAAAATAGCTTTTTGACTGTAGGTGAAAAAATGTCATGCCTGATCTGACCAGAGTATGCTCTTCCACATGTTTATGTATTCTTAGCTTTTTTAGCTCCCCTTCCTGCTGGTCTTCCTTAAAGGCCAGATATGCAGTGCATGACCTATAGTTGAATAGTTTCCTTCGCCTGAGCCATCACTTTACAGCACGTCCAGTTACAATGAGACTCCTTGCTAAGAGAGAATCATGCTTCTCTTATGGCCTGTTGGGTACGTTAGACGGCTGTGTCTTGATAGATGACCTCTTACATTGAAAGAAAGTGGATCGGTCAGATCTTTGTTGGACGTACAAAAACTTAGGATTTAGTTTTGCAGCCTATCCCTAATGGAGGTGAATACTTCTGCAAGGCATTGTGAACCTGTGACTGCCCATCATCGCCTGCCTGCCTCTGTATTCTCACAACACTCATTAGTAGCAAACCACTATTATGCTGGAGTCGTATTTTTTTGTTCCAACCTATCCTTTCGATTGTTGCAATCAACAGAGGGACCGTTTCAAAGAGAGAGGGTTTGTGCTTCAGGTTTTATCTCATAAAGTCACTCTCATAGCTCATTAGATTCCGGGCTATAGTCTATTCCCCATCCTCTTGGCGCTCTGTTGAAGTTTGGCCGTCGACACATATGGTCTTGGGCGACGCTGAGAAGCTTCTGGGGCTCCACGGCCTCAAAGCCAATAACTGGGATGACTCTCTTGCTGGCCATTGTGCCGCCAAATGGCGTCGGAGTTCTGTAAAATGGGTGGGGGATGGGGGGGGGGGGAAAGAGGGTTATATCAAGTAGCTCTCCTTGAGGTAACAGGGAAAATCTTTTACATGACACATGATATGCACTGCTTCAAATAAGGTTTTTATTTATTTTTTAAACCCACCAGGGTTTAACACCATTAAAACTGGGTGCGCCCTGAACTCAACCTCTCTTCCCGACGATTAGAGTTCAGCTTTAAGACGCTGTAATTTCATAATAATCTTAAGGATGTAAGAGGATCTCTCCACAGGGGGTGCAGTTCCTTACAGGCGGACTGAATCAGTTTGATTGACAGCGTTTCTTTCAGTTTGTCTCGCCTGCCAGCCTCATCTCCCCATCTGCCTTGGCTTCACATTTGCTCTGTCTTGCACGTATGTCATGTGAAAGACGACTCCCTTTTCGTGTGCTGTATGTCTTATTGGGTCATGAAAGCTTATAGACCCCTTCTCCCCTCCTTCCTGTGGATCATCTGTCAAGGCCCAGAGATGAAAATAACCATCATGCTGCCACAGTCCAAGGAACTGAAAGCCAGTCACTGGATTCATTTTCAACCTGTGGAAACATGGACCGGAGCCGGGGGAACAGATGATAATGGATCTCTTTGGTTAGGTCATCTGCGGGTCTATTTGGAGATAGACGGGCCTCAGCGTCCATGCTTCAAAACTTATGTATTTGATTCACTTGCAGAGACGTATCAGATGATGGAGGAAAGGATTTACCTGTTGAAGCACCTGTAGTTAGCAGGTTGTAGTCTTTGTGGGGGTTGTGGCAGCTGGGTGTTGAGCGTATTCAGAAGCTCTTCGCTGCCTCCCAAAGCTTCCCTCCATGGGGAGCAGTAGGATTTGGGGATTACCGTTGTGTTGAACCTCTCATGTGGAATTTCCTTTAGGGGTCCAGAGTAGCCTGGCCAAGAAAAAAAAAAACGTGATAGCAGTGAAGCAGGATCCAACCCAAAGTAAAGTTAAGAATGTATTTGAGTAATTTTCAATACTTTCCGGTTGAGAAACTGTTTAATTAAATTCAACCCCCGCCCTCTGAATAAAAATAACATGCTGTTTCGAAGCGCATAGGGATAAAAATTTACATACAAATCTCTCTGATGTCACTCCTGTCAGCAATAGGAATGACAGTAATGAGATCTCAGTGTGAATCCCTGATAATAAAGGGAGCTTAGTTGCTCATCAGTCAGACTGGAAGCAGTGCTTTCTGCCAGGCCAAGTATACAACAGCCCTCAGCAAAGATGCTCACAAGATAATTGCTTTCCACAAACTGCCAGCTCCCCTGGCTCTGATTATAATAAAACAAATTAATGTGCTGGGAGTGCGATTGGAAAGGTGAGTTCTGGCATATCATGGTGCAACAGTGTCCATGCATTTCTCAAGTGCTGGCAATGCTGAAAGCCAGTCTGAGCTTGTGGCAGGCCTTTCTTCACAGTGTACTACCATTTACCTGGAGCGAGGACATTGGGATTGCCCTTCTTTGCTACAGTCTTCTGAAGGTTCATGACCAGGCTGTGCTTACCGGGGATGGAGAAAGCCTGGTTCTCTTTTCCTCCCTGCGGCACGGAGACTGACTGCAGGGGGGGGCTGAGTTCAAGACGAACCTACAGGATACACACCGGTTACGGTTCCTGTAAATGTATCTAAACCTCAAATGGCAACACAAGACCGGCTTTACGCTTTGGCGGTAACGGTGGGGGTAACAGTGATGCCACTCTTCTTGAGACAGCAATTGTGGAAAAGCTTATAAAATGTTTAACCTCAGGAATACAGTATCCCTACTGAGTGTAATGTATATGTTTATATATATATTTTTTATTATCATTTGAATATTTGATTGGAACAGAGCTGGAAAAACATCTGCTTTGTTAATAATAAGCTACCAAACAACATTTAGAGCCTCGTGTGATAAAGCAATAAAAAGTAGCTTGCAATTATGAAGAAAAAGGAAAATGACACATGGTTTACACTCCATTTCATCCCACACTTTTAAAGATCAGCTAGGAATTCATTTGTGCAGTCTTATTCCAGATTCTCTATTGGATTTATGTCCGGACTGGACTGGACTAAACCAACACATACATGACTAAGCTTTGATCTGATCATTTTCAGGCGAACCTCAACCCTTAAATCAGTTGCAGCCTCTTGCTTCCACTCATTTCCCATCAACTCTGATTAACTTCACTGTTCCTACTGTGACAAAAAATACCCACTGTATGACGTAGCCGTCACCATGGTGGAAGTGATAGACAGACTTAGTTTCCTACCATAAATAGCATTTTGACCACAATTTTCAAATTTGGTCTAATCTGACTGGAGTCCTGGAGCTTGCTGTGTGCTGACATAGCGTGCTACAAGCTGAGAAAGCATCAGCTCTCTTCTATATTGTTCATTAGTTTCATCATACTTAACTTTAAATGTGTGGACAAAAAGCATATTTTGAACAAAAAAGCAAAACATAGTTCATGAGGTGGGATGCAGGAGAATTCTGAAATTCGTGTCAAATTCAAAACTGGTCAATGTACCAAAAAAATGTAAAAACGTTTTTTGAAATAAAGGCAAGGCAACTTTATTTTTACCTCACCTTTTGGCCGAACTCAAAGTGCTTATACTGAGGCAGGTTACTAGTCAAGGGCAGAGCTGGATTTTAGATGGCAATCTTTTAGGAAGATGTCGTCTATATAAAAATGAATTAATTGCATAAGTTCATTTGTGGATAGTGTAGACTGGATGATGGTGAAATGAAAGCTCATGTAAGTGTAAATAATGTGGAAAATACTGAGATATTCTTGCTCTAAATGCATCATTTATAATGGATGGGTCAGATAAGGGTTGGATTTAGCAAGCATTGGCTTCTCCCTGCTCCTCTTCAAGCTGAATAATAAAGTTTGATTTTATAAAACTTTGAAACTATTCCTATTTCTATTTCATATATTTATTAGATTTTTTTCTGTGTAAATGAAATAAATATTTCATCCATTATTTTAGTCTTCTTTCTCCTCGCCCACAAAGACCAGTTTTATGGAGTGAACAACAAACTTAAAATTGTTTATTTTGAGCAAAAAGAATGAAAACTATCTGCTTTTTTCCCTCTCGAATCACAATGACAATACTCTTTGTGCAGTTTGTCACATAAACTCTCAGGCAAAAAAGAGTACTTTAACATTTTACAATGTGTCGGTTCTTTTCTGTTTCTTACATTGGGATTATAAGGTCCATTGGGAGCGTTCTCCAATGTAAACTTCTCAGCTCTCCTCTGTCTCTCCTGAAACATGCGAGAGCCTCGATTGGAGGAAAGGTTCAGCTCTTCCATCATCACGTCTTTTGGTACGCTGATCTTCTTCCCCAGGTTCAGACCTGTCAGAAGGGAACACAGTAGTAAGTGATTCACTGTCTCATTGTGTGTGTGTGAAATGCATACATTACTTTATTTGTAGCTTTTAGGTTGGTGCAAATAAATAGAAATGATCATGTTCCATCCTTTGCAAGAGCTTATAAGATCTAAAAGTAATCTGTGATGTGTTTTCCCCTGAACCAACACTTAACCCAAATGGTAAGTGAGCATATAACTCATAACAACAAGCATGGTATATTTTAAACTTCATCTAATGGTTCATCCATCCCTCTTGCATCAGAATTAATTCTTTGGCGAAGGTGAACATGTGCTTTTTAAAATTAAATCTATTGTAGTTTATGTAAATCTTTGTCTTTATTGTTGCCTTTTATAAAGAGTTTACCCATTAATCCTTTGTCCATATGATAATTGCAATGCATAATTTGTTCTGGGGCTGAAAACAAATGGCTTTAAGTTCAGTCATCCTCTATTTATGCCTCCAGATTCCTTGAGTCTTTTACTTATAGTCATTGTACAGCAATACATTTGTAGAAATCCTGTTCATTGTTTTTAATTTATGTTGTTTTTGCATCATTTATTTATTGACTCATATGTTGAAGATTCCCCGTCCATTTTGTTCTCAGAACACAGATTTTTTCTTTTTACTACTCAATAAGCCACTTGAGTAGTATATTTCTTGCCTTATCCTTTCTTGGAGAGTGTTGCTTGTCTTAAATGCAAAACAGGTTTTTTTAAATTTACAAATAAAACAACAGGATTAAAAATGCTTTTTTTTCCCCTGCTGTCTTAAATCATTTAAAGCCTTGAAAAAGTCAGACTTTTCTCATATCACCAGTACTTCCAAATCTAAGTTCATAAATTTGATTCAGCTTTAGCTCCAACAATTTACAAAAAGAAGGAAAGCAGAAAGGAAAAAATAAGACTCTTGACCAGTCATGAAGTCCCAAGTGCTCTTCTTGTGTCTGTCAACACGAAACAGCTGAGCTGGACTGATATTTAAAAGCTAAAGCATGTGTGCCGTCACTAAGTAGCCGTGCAGTTTTTGCTCAGGGGGTCCCTTCTTAGGTTGTATTGCGGCATGATGGATGGCCTGAAATAGCCTCGAGATGATGTCAAGTGCTGTGTAATGTTTGTTGTGCTCCAGAGTTAAATGGGAAACTGGGCATATAAATAGGATCTTTGGATGAAAGACTTGTGTCAGAGCAGATGGTCCTTTTTACTTGCACATGATAAGTGTTGGGAGAAGCCTGGGCCCATGCCACCCTAGAGGAGCTGCCTTTGATCAGCCTGTGTATAATTCAGCGGTGGGAGTCACGTTTTGCTGAGTTTAGGAGAATAATTTTCAAAGCCTTACTAGCGGACGGGGCGGGAGAACCGAACAACCAGCTGGGATGGTCCCAGCTGGCCATCCACACATCACCACTCCAAGGATTTCAGAGTATCAGTGTCCACTTGTTTCCAAGAAGACAAGCTACACACTTTGATGTTTGGGTCAGTTACACCTGACACACCCAGCTGTGATCTCACTTTATGTCTGGCAGAAGAAGGAGTTAAATAAATTGCAGCCTTTTTAGTGTTGAGTTGTCAGACGTGTTCACCGGCAGCTGTGGTTCAAGTCCCTCGTTACGTGCACTGAAAGTGTTGACCCGATCAGCTTTGGCTCTTTAGATTTACAGAAAGTAATCTTCAGGACAGAGACGGATGAGTTTATGTTTTTTTTATTATTATTTTTTTTATTTGTGAATTGAAGATGACCATATGAAGTTCAGTCTCTATTAAAAAAATAAATAATTTTCCATTAATTAAGGTAACAACGTCCTCTCAGCCAGCTGTTGTGTACAGCAATGTATCCTCAATTTCGAAAGTTTTTAAACGGCATAACATAAAATATTCCTACTGACTTGATGTGGACATAAGGTCTTAAAAAGTTGTTTGAGCTGCAACAGAGAGAGGACGTCTTTGTGTTTGTGTGCTTCTGCTGCCCTCCTGGCCATATTGTCCCCAAAACCCAACAGTGAACATAAACCCCTTGTGTCGCTCCTTTAAGTTCTTACCTCCTCTGGCCTCCTGAGACAGAGCTTTGGCTTGCAACATCCTCTGCCTGGTCAAGCCATCCACTCCGGAATGCATCTCCAATGGTTTTCCCTTAATCATGACCAGCTATATAATAAATATTCAGTTGTTTATTTACATATTTTAAACATGATAGAAGTATAAAATGACACACATGAACAGAGAATGCAAAAGACGGATATTTTTGTACCACGATAATCTTAACATGCTCGAAAAGGAGAAGGAAGAGGTGAGAAATTGACGAACTCCTTCTCCATAAACTCATGCCATATTTTCAGATGGACCCTCATTATTAAATCAAATAAAAAATAAACATAGGGTAATTCACTTTCCATTTTATTTGTGTTTACATTTGTCTAAATATATACATCCATATCACTCATATGGCTATTTACATGTAAACATTGGTACTAATTCTCTATGTGTTTCTATATCTTGTGAAAATGAAAAATCCTTATATTTCCTTTTAAATTGTATTAAATTTTGACTTTGTTTTAACTCCTCATTTAACTTGTTCCATGATTTTACACCATAAATTGAAATACAGAAGCTCCTTCCTGCTGTGCATAAATTACGAATCCTTGAGTTTGAGTATTTTTTTAAGTTCTATCCTCCTTCTCTTACAAAAACATGCTCTGCATGTGCTCAGGTAACACTTAATTTGATGCCTTAAACATAATTTGAGCAAATTCAAATTTTTAAAATGGGATTTGTGTTACATAAATACTGAATAATGGAGCAAATCTTTTTAACAGTTTCAAGAAGAATGACATTATTGTTGGTGCCAAAAACTTGCCTCCGGTTAAACTGATATGACGTTGCATATCGGTTTTAATTTTATTCAATGACGTGCATGTTGTTAGCTCTGATCAGATAGTGTCAACAATTACACATGGTGTCCCTTCACTCTGTGAAGTCTAATCGTGTCTCATGTCAAAGCGTTTAAATGATTAGAAAGCCTTTATCACCAGCCTTACCTGTGTTTCCTTCTCGTTTCCTTCTGGTTTTGTTCCTCGTCCCCCCTACGGATCTGGGATGCTTCTCCTCTCAACTCGGACACTCCTCAACCCTGAAGGAACAGACTGTATAAAACTCATCTCAGGATGCCTCCGGCACTTACCTCACTGGGTTTATTTTAGCAGAGAGCTAAGGCAGTAAGGACAAAATGAGGGGGTGTTTTTTGTGGGGTTATAAAAAGGTGATTAGGGGGTGGAGGCAAGTGCAAAGATTTACATCCTGACCTCGGGCTGCTTTGATTGTAAAAACCGGATCTCCTCTGCGCGCGCGTGCTTGTGTGAGCTTGCAGCAGTTGTCCAGACACTATCAAAGCAAGGCCAAGCATCAGGCATACTCACTGCAAACATAGATGCAAACAAGTACACAAGTATGTTTGTGGAGGCACCTTTGAAACTGATGAAGTAGCTATCATCGTCATCATCATGGTCCTCCATTTTCTGACCTTTCCTACCCTGAGTTACTGAGATTACACAGGCCGCCATGTTACAAATGCAGATTAACTCCAAATTTGCTTTAATGACTTTTACATTTGGTTGCCTTGTTTAAACTCAAGTGAATTTTTATTTTTTTTTCTCACAAATTGATTCCCTGAACTCAACAGAAGCCTTGTGGGGGGAAAAAAACCCAAAAAACTTTGTCTTTATCTCTGCTGAGATTGGAAATTGATTTTACCCTTGCCTACCTCTATCTCCCAGTGGGAAGCCTCCTGGCCTCGGAAAGTAAACGTTAAGTCATCCTTAGTCACAAATATTCATCTGCTGATGCACAAATGAGGCCAAGAGGCGGCTGCTCTTTAATGGTTTATTAAGGAGAATTGTTTAGCAGAGAAAGCATTTTGACAAAGAACATTTCAGCTTCTGTGCAGTCACTTCCTCTTCAGGTTATTCAGACTCATTGTTCAGCAGTTTGTGACACATGGAGTTATTGTGCTCAGGACAAATCACTGTTGAATTTTCAGTGTTTGAGAAAACGACTTCTGAGAAGGACAGTGAGGGGATAACCAGAGGAAAATAAAACACACATTCTTCCAGTCACTGTGAGGGTTCCAATGCATTTACAAGGCTCTACAAAGCTAAATATTTCATAAAATTTTAACTGAAAATATTAGTGTCACCAACCTCAGGCGTCATAAATTCTTCATGTAAAAATTTCGTTCCGATTCCTGATAAATATGTGAAGCCTTAAAATAAATTCACATGTTACTGTTGTGATATAATCCCACAGAGTTTTTATTTTTATTTTTAAGGTCTCACTTTAATTTTGACTAACAGGGGGGAAAAAAAATCAACATTAAAACAAGAGCTGTTTTGAACAAAGTCACTGATTCCATTATAAATTGTACAAGTGATGCACGCGATTAAGAAATCATCTTTGATGTCTGGCTTGCCACTATTCTTTAAACCTTCAATTATGATTTTATTAGGGCTTAATAATTGCCAATGTAACAATTAAACAAAATAGGACAAGTTGCTTCAAAAAGTATTTCCTTCTGTATTTATAAACTAAAGTATTTATGATCATGTTCTTGCCAGATATTGCATGGGGCCTCAGTGAAGCGTGGAATAACCAAGATGATCTTTACTGACGGCGATGAGTGCTGGCTTTATGGACATTCCCATGCCAGTCATGCTAAATATGAGAGAGGAGGCTCCTTATTTCCATGGATGAGATGCAGCTTACTGACAGCCTCTAACAGATATGTAGCTTGACCATCGCACTGCATGCTATAAAAAGGGACTTTGTTGACACTGGAGCCAACGTAGCTCTTGGAGCGTAATTGGCAGAAACTCAAGGTTGACGTTTGGAGGAACTGCGAACACGGCACCAAAAAATAACTGGCTGAGAAGAGATTGTGGATTTCGTAGTGCCTTCTTTTGGAATGTTATGTGATAGACCAACACAAAGCAGCACCAAAGTGAAATAGATGGTAAATGAGTCGGGTTTAGTTATTCTTTGCAAATACAATCTATATCTTGGGTTTTATTCAACCCCACATTTAATATGAAAACCTCAAATAAAAACTAATGAAATCACCTTGTGGGTAAACATATTTATGTGTGTCTATGGGTACGTGTCTCTATGTTGTCCAGTGATGGACTGGCTCCCCGTCCCACTGGACAGAGGCAACAGCCCCCCTGCAACCTGCCTGGACCTGCGACTTTAGATAAAGGAGCTGTTGGGTGGACGGATGGAAAATAATAAGAAAATTATTCTCCTTCCTCTTATTTTTTTGTTTTGTTCAATTGCGTAAATTGCAAATAAAGTCCATTGACATTTGTGGTTGTAATGAGACAACGTGAAAAAATTCACCCAGAATACTTCAGCAAGGCCCTGTGAAGGATTGGTCTGTTTTTTTTTTTTTTTTGGCTGACATCTAAATATGATCTAATTGTTAGAGATGAGAATTTGCAATGTTTACTCACAAGAGGATAAAATAAATAAAACAGAGTTCGTTCCTGAATAAATTTGCATCTATTTAGCATAACATTTATTCACAAAAAGAATGAAGAGCTTATGCTTTTCAGTTTATCTCTGTACCAGAAAAAAAAAATCCCAAACACGTACAGCATTTAGTGGAGAAAGCCAATGTGTTTGATGTCAGAGAATAAGCATATGGGAAATGAATAGGACTCTGTGTTCATGTCCCACAGCGAGCAGTGAAAAGCCACCGGGCACCGACATCTGACACAAGAACAATGAGACTGAAGCGTCTGCAATAAGACCACCTTTAAAAGGATTTGCCCTGCTGGCCATGAGATAAGACCTTATTGGCTGCTTTGAGAGCAGGAGAGAGCAAAAGCTGAAAAATTAAGTGGGCCTTTTATCTCTTCGCATTGAGAGCTAAACTCATTAAAATTCATTTTGCAGCACTGAAGAAGTCATCATACCCTAAACTTTTCCTCACTGCCTTTGGGAGAACGGCTGGAAGTCAATCAGATGGGGGAGTCGGCTTGACGGTGCTCAGTTTGAGCTTCAATTTAGAGCCGAATGATGTGCGAACTGCTGTGTGAGAGTCTCATCACGGAGTCACACGGAGATGATGTCTGCATGCTTGTCAGAGTAAGGTACCTACCAGGTGAAACGCTCACAATGAGAAACGATATAATGTATGGAATATGAATCTCTTTGATGTGTGTCTACAACCCGGCGTGGTACGGTAACGTCTTAACTTTCATTTTACTCTTTCAACGAAACAACCTGGTTTTCAAAGTGTTTTCCTCTGCAGGTGTACAAAAACTGTTTGATTTCCAGCAACACGAAGACAGCCGCGTAAAAAGACTCTGCAATGAGCTAATGAACTCCCGCTGAATTGGATTCCTCGGGTTAAAAGAAAAGTTTGCTTATAAAATGATCCATACGGTTGAAAAAGGAAAAATATTCAGTGCTTTCTAAACGTGTGCTACATACATTAGAGAGAAGTCAACGTGAATAAAAAAGTCAAATGGTTTTACAGCAGGCGAGTCTGCAAAAGGGCTGAGTGAAGAAACCATAAAGAAAGTATGTCTATAAATGCATTTTTAAAAATATTTGATGAGGAGTACAAGATTTTTTCTTCCAAACAAAATGATACAGAGTTGTTGTCGTAGGAGGAGACAGTTCAAGTTTGTTTCCCTCCAGATTTTTATTTTTACCGACCATTCAAACTGTTTTCCCTCCTGGGTTGAAGGATCCAGTTGACTCTACTTTTATCTGCCGGGGGACATTCTCACTAAGTGAAAATTGTTATGGCTCTCTAACCTTGACCCCTGGAGATTAGGTGGCGAAAGGATCTGCAGCACATGATTATCGGCATAATCATGTGAAGAGCCGAACCTCCCGTAGCAAAATCATCTTCAGGCATGACGATGCGCCATCTCATGCTGCAAGGAATAACACTGTGTCATTGGCTGCTATGGGCATAAAAGGGGAGAAACTCATGGTGGGGTCACCGTCCTCCTCTGACCTCAACCCTACTGAGAACCTTTGGAGTTTCCTCAAGCAGAAGATCTGAGTGTGGGATGCAGTTCATATAAAAACAGAAGCTCTGGGAAGCTTTTCTGCATATCTGTGCTCTCCATACTCAGTATCTACTTAACCCATCTTAAACTTGAATAATGGTTCATGTTTCATGCTTCATATTCATTGTGAGAATCAACCTCATCCCAAAATTGATCACACTCTTTTTAAACTCATTGCGTAACGTTTGCTTGGGACGTTTCAGACGCTGTAATATATTTGTTACAGTTTGATTTAGCCTGTCCAGCTATTTAAATATATTTTTATACTAAACTATCCGAATGAGCAGCTGCTCCCAGCTACTGAGCACAGTTCAATCCTTTTAAAAAGCTAAATCCACTGCGAAAACTCCATTAACAGAATCCAATTATTATGACCTGCTAAAATCTAAAAAAAAAAACACACTTCATAAAGTATTGTCCTGTTTCTATTCGCTTGCTTCTGTAAAAGCTCTTAATCTGGAAGAGCTGGAAAGAGTGGAGCCACGGCTTCAAACGAAAAGGACAAATGAGATACACACCAGAGTGGAAAACCCGTCATCTTCTTGGAAACGGCAGTGAATGAACGGTCCACATGAACACGCAGACATACGCACGCATACCCACAAACACTACAGTGATACAGATCTTTATTAAAAAGACTATGGCTGAAAAGTAAAACATTCTAAAAATGCAGCGAGCGCTAAAGTGAATTAGGAGCAGGGAAATAAAAGCCCGGGCAGTGAATCAAATCAGGGGCCCATTCTAGCAGCACTTACCATGCATGAAATGAGCTGCTAATTAGCTTGTAATCAAACAGTGCAGCTCTTGTGAGCCTAATGGGAACCCATTTGCAAGTGAGAGTGTTTTCCTCAGAGTACATTACCAAAACATCTCCTTCCTCTTTGAAAACATTTCCTCATGCAAGCAAAAATCTCTGCACCTCTGAAGGTTGTTATGGACCGGGCTACAGAAATGTTAACAGCGGCATGCGTTTTCTTTTTTTACATTATCGATGCTGCAGCACACCAAACGGGATGCAGCCAGTCATATCTGTCTTTTTATACAATACATGCTGTGGGCAGAGCTTCTGTTGTTATATTAGATTTCTACTTGCCTTATTCTTTCTTATAAAATTGAGTTATTTGTGATCGATTTATCTCGTGCTCTCTCATGTGAGGCAGAAGGGTCTAAGCTCTCTGATGTGTTAAAGACCAGCCTGAACATCAATAACCTGCTCATACATGGCTCCTGGAGAGGCATAAAAAGAAAAGTGGCTAAACTGCGTGTCCACACACTGTGTGCAGTTTCTGATGTCTGATCAGCCCATTTGGCAGACTAGATTTGCATTTTGTGCCATGTGTGTCTGTGGGTTGTTTGCAGTCCAAAATCCTGCAGATCCAAAGATTTGTTGTTTCGGCATTCATTCTGGGTAAATAACATAACTATTGAAATGAAAGATGTAAAGATCTGGTTAAAGTCCAGTCCAGGATGATTTCTGTGAAACTGGATAAAAAGTCATGCAAAAGAGGAATCTCTGTCAACGCTTGTATGGTCTGAATTGCATGCTGTGCTTTTTTCATACTCTTGCTGCAATTTTTTTCCCAAGCCAAGTTCCTTGGCTTTTTTTTTTTTTTTTTAAGTATGTCTATTGTGCAGTGTTCTTGAAGATTTTGTTTCAGAAGTCTGCAGTCATTAATAATAGATAATCTGGATCAAAGTCACAATTTCTAACATTCTTCTCATGTCGTCTTCATTGGACTCAAGTTTTCCTCCCTAAAATATTAAAGGCACATCCTCGTCCTCCTTATGGTTGACTTTAATTGGCCCAAATTAATTCTAACAGAAAGCCAAATCAAAGACAAGGCATGTCTGTCGTGAAGACAGGAGCGTAGTTGCCGTGATGACACTTTTGTTGTATCTGCTAATTTTGCATACAGCGCCAAAAGTATATGCAAAACGTATATGCATCATCTGACCATCTAAATGTTTTGGGTTGTGTCTTTATCCTTATTAAAAAGAAACAGCACTGGAGGACCACAGAGAGACATAGGAATGAAGAAACAATCCCAAAAATGAGCATGAGAAAAATAATAAATAAATAAATAAATAAACTGTGAGTTTCGCAAGTTTTAAAACTGAAATGAAATGCTTTCTTTGTGGGGGGAGTCAGTGGCTGTCTGCAGTCAACAGTCTTCACCATGTGGTTGGGTAAGACCATAGCATACAATTTATGTATTAAAACTATTTTTTTTATTGGTTTGAGGTTATATTCTACCTTTCTGAGAAGTGGAATGTTTGCATTTTCATGAGCATAGCCATAAGCATCAACATTTGCTAAGATAAAAGCTCACCCCGTTTAGTGAATTTACGTTTGTCTTTCTCAACTATATTGATGAAATAGTTGAACTTTTTGACGAAATTCCAATTTAGTGAGATGTGTTTCTAATGTGAATAGCTGCGACAGACCTGATCTTATTCCGATGAACATTTTGCTCAGCAGCAATCCCAAGGAAGGCAGTACATCTTTGAAAAAGAGCAACGATCAATCACCATCATTGAAGATATTGATTCATGATTTTGTGACTACAATCAATGATCTCTGACTCAAGATTTTGTATTTTTTGTTTAACATGAGGGACATTTTTATATATATAGTACTTTATTTTGTATGCAGATTCTTTCATTATTACAGATTTTATTTTTGCTTTGCTGCTGAAATAATGAATTCTGTTAAAAGTGCAACCATTTTCAGTTTCTATCAAGGAACCTTGTTAAACACAGAGCATTTTGTGGGATAAAACACATTGAATCCCAAACATACTTGGACACATTTAAAACATAGACATTAGTGCATATTTCTCCTTACTAGTAACATTTTTTGCATCACACAACATTTTCAGGATGATTCCACGACTCAGACTTTATGTTGTTTATTCATATCAGCAGACAGAATCTCACCTAATCTTTAAATTCAATATTTAGATATCTTTGGCCCTGTACACTTAAAATTCTTTGCTTGCGTGAGCAGCTTGGCTGTCAATGTGACATTTTATCAGCAGGCCTGGCTCTGCCTGTGACTGTACATTCAGCGATAACGGCAAAGCGAGTCCCGAAGGTGTTGGAGGGAGCTGATTGCAGGTGCCAATCTTAGAAAACACCAGAGTGATCCATCTGTCATCAGGGAGTAGAAAAGCGAACACCGCATTTCGCATCTAAGCTTGTGTATTTATATGTGCTGCGTGTTATGTGGTTTGTGAGGAATAGAAGTAAAAATATTGTCCAAATTATTTTCAGTCTCTAAACCTAGTTCATCAATAATATCTTTTTTCCAAGGTCCTACTGCCACATGATATAAAAATGATTGCTACAAGTGAGATATCCCTGAGCTGCAAGCAATCTCATTTGACCTGATATCAACTTTTTAAAATCTCTGATTGCTTGAAGTTCTCGAGCAATTTACTGTGGCAAGATGAGACTTTTGCTTTCACAAATCCCACCAAACTTTGGACAGTCTCCATGACAGGATCTGGTGATTGCTGCTTTGAGTACCAGTTTTATCACCTGCTTGTTATGCTCTCACTCACAACAGCTGGCTTTGGCTTCAGGTCACTTTGCCCCTTGGACAGTTCAAGCCTTCATTTTCTACCCAGGTGTTTCCATTTCAACCTGGTCCGCTTTGCTCCTCTAAACAATCCATTTCATTGCCCTATAGTTCAGTGTGCACAGCAATTTATATTTATCTTGGTGGTAATGTATTTTTATTAGGAGGCCAATAATCAATGGAATGCTCGAATCTGATGTGTCATTTAATTTAATTGTATGTTGTTTTTTGTATCAAATGATGCCAGCCAAAAACAAATCGAATAAGTACAAAATGTGGTTTTAATGGTTTTAATGGTCTGGAATGACATGGTGAGAACTAAAGTGAGAACAATTATTCACAAATTCAGAAAACTTAGAAAAGTGAAAAAAGCAAAGAGAACAGGTCAAGTCCTCCCACGGTGTTGGAAAAAGTCATTGTCCGCTTGCAAATGCTACATGGCAGTTGTTGCCAGATAATGATGATTGGATTGAATTGTTGTTCCTCTTTAATAAATTAAATTACATTTTGAAAGCTGCTTGGTGGATGTTCACAAACACCTACGCGGGGGAAAAAAAACACAAACAAAAAGTCTACTAAAAGTGCCAACTTTGCATTAAATTGCCATTATTTAGAAAATCATGCAAAGTTGGCACTTTTAATGGACTTTTAATGCAACTTTTAAAGCAACTTTGCATTAAAAGTGTCATTATTTGCCGAATGACACTTCATAACAACAGTCTAAGGCATTCATAAAGACAGATGCTGTCATGTTTATGTCAGTCTTATGCACATCCTGTCAAATAAAGTTTTTTTGAAATATGTAACAGGGCATATACCTTTGTTTTTCACTTAGATCACCTTATATACACACTTTAAGATGTTGTATGATGTGAAGCCCAGAGAAACTTCCTAGAAAGGGCAAACTTCCTCTGGTCTGGGTAATAGATGGTAAATGTTTCCCCTCCAGACTATTTGTATTAATAAATCACCTCTGACTTAACATAGTTTCTGTAAAGCAGTGCAGATGTGCCTGGAGGAGGCCTGGATAAAAGTCCACACAAGGGGACCTGGAGAGACTCAGCTGAAAACTAGAACAGGGCTTCAGGGCATTGGACTACAACTTCAGGAGAAAGAAAAAAAAAAAGTAACTTTCTGAACCGAACATCAAACGACCTCCTCATCAACAGAAAAGGTTGGTGATGTTCAACATCAGGCTCAACTCAACAGATAAATCATTACTTTATAATATGTGAGCTATAGAGTGAGGAATAAACAGTGACTGTATTGTAGGTGAATCACTTCAAGCAAAACTGATGAAGTTTCACATCCTGCAGATTCACAAAAAAACTTCAGGAAGTAAATCTCAAAAATGCCCGGCTTGATTAAAATGGACCTCAACAATCACCAAGGACAGGAGAAACCCACTTAACCCACATCACATCCCGAGAGAAAGAAACTGATGGCGCGTTCTTAGCTTTGTCACGGCCAACCCTGTATCCCAGCCTCAACCATGGGAAGTTGTTTGGTCAAATGGGTCAAACCATTTATGAGCAGCTGTTCTGTGATTGGCTCCAATTTATATGGGGAAAAACAACTTACCCTGAAAAACTACCAGACAGCATGATGGTAATTTGCAGAATCGTGATGAAAGCAATGTGAACTTTCAAAGAATTGTTGACCTGTTTGCTGCAACACTGGACTTTATGATACTTGGGCTGATTCCCATATAATTTCTTTTCTTTAAGGGTTGTATCTAGATACAGGAATCAGATTTGTTTTACACATTTCTTCCTCTAAATAATATTTATTACATTTTCCTTATATGTCCCTGTCATGTAGCTGTACAGCACAAATAATAATATGTTATTGTTTGCTCTGTTGCACCCTGTGGATGCTATCATTTCATCGTTATGGATCTCTCCTCTTCATTTCTGTTCCTTATCTTTCATATATCCGTATCATTCAGAAGCTCATCCACTCATAAGAGGAAATCATTTGTCACTTCACTGAGATACTGGAGGCTGAAATGAATCTCTGTATGGATGCATTTATTTTTCTTGATCCTCAGCGACAACATAATTCACTCATGGTTACATTTTCATAAGATTTATATCTTCTATTTTGCATTTTTATATTCAGCTATAGATTAATATAAAATAAATGTTGCATATTTACACAGGGACAAAGTGAAGTTTAATTTATTGAAAATATTCACAACAATTCTTTGTGTGTGATTTTCTTTCAGCTCTGCGCCTTTCAGTTATCGCAAAGTTTTTCTTTGGTGTCGCTTGTAGTCA